>BSBM01000566.1:9840000-10564226 GCA_027924585.1 Larix kaempferi
CCTAATGCCTTAACCCATAAGTCCTTAATCCCCTAACCTCTAAGCACTTGACCCTTAATCCCTTAATCTAATCCCTAAACCCTTAACCCCTAAGCCATTAAAACTTAAACCTTAACACATGAACCCTAAGCCATTAAAACTTAAACCTTAACACATGAACCCTAAGCCATTAAACTTTAAACACCCTAACCCCCTAAGCCCTTGACCCTTAATCCCTTAACCCCTAATCCATAATCCCTTAACCCATAAGCTATAAACCCCTAATGGGTTAATCCCTAAACCCCTAATCCCTAATGCCTTAACCCCTAATCCCTAAATCCCCTAACCCCTAATCCATTGACCCTTATTCCCTTAAGCCCTAATCCATAACCCCTTGACCCCTAATCCCTTAAACCCTAAACCCCTAAACCTTAAGACCTTAAACCTTAATCCCGTAACCCATAATCCCTAATTCATTAACCATTAAAATACCTAACCCCTTAGCCCTTGACCCTCAATCCCTTAACTCCTAAAATCCCTTAATCCATTATCCCCCTAAACCTTAAACCTCCAAACTCTTAAGTCCTTAAACCCTAACCCCTTGAAAGCGCTTACCCCTAAGCACTTAACCCTGTAACCCATAAATCCCCTAGCCCTTAATATCTTAATTCCCTAACCCCTAAATTCCTTAACTCCTAAGTCCTTAACCCTTGTCCCTTGAACCCCCTAACCCTTAATCCCCTAATCCATAACCCCTTGACCCCTGACCCCTTAACCACTAATCCCTAATACCTTAATCCCTAAACCCTTAACCCTTAACCCCTAACACCTTAATCCATAACCCATAATCCTCTAACCCCTAAAGTCCATAAACCCCATACCCCTAATCCCTTAGCCCCTAAGCCCCCTAATCTCTAACCCCTAAGCCCTTAACCCATGATCACTAGGCCCTTAACCTTTAAACCCCCTAACCCCTAAGCCCCTAATTCCCAATCCCTTGACCTTTAATACCTCAACCCATAAGCCCTAAACTCCTAATTCGTAATCCCTTAACCCATAAGCACTAAATCCCCTAACCCCTAAGCCATTGATCTTAATCCCTTAAGCCCCAATCCCTAATCCCTTAAAACCTAATCATTTAACACCTAAACCCCTAACCCCTAACCCCTAATACCTTAAACCTCATGCCCTTAACCCATAATCCTTAAGCCATCAACCTTTAAACCCCCTAAGCCCCTAACACCTAATCCCTTGACCCTTAATCCATAATACTTTAACCCTTAATCCCTAATCCCTTAACCCTTAAGCCATAAACCCCTAATCCCTAAACACCCTATCCCCTTAACCCCCAATACCTCAACAACTTAACTATTTAGGCATAGTAGGCATTAAATTGAAAGCTAAACTAGAAGCTAAAAAGAAAGCTAAAAAGGAAGCTAAACTGGAAGCTGTAAAAAAAGTAGCGAAAAAGAAAGCTAAAGTTGGCGCTAAATTCAACGCTAATTAGCGCGGACTAGTCATACATGGCATAAATAATGCCAGAAATAATGCAAACTTGATGAATAACACCGATTTTTTTTAGAAAATGGAGAAAAATACATTAAAATAGTGAGTGGAAGCAAAAAATGGGGCTAAACAAGAAGCAAATCACAGGGTTTTATTGTAATGTATTCATAGAGATCTATGCCAACTACTGATAATTGTATTATTTCATCTTACTACATAATGGGCCTATTCCATGATTATTTCCGCATTACATTCATTATCCCCCTTAGGTACCTCTACATGTACCCCATATTATCCTCCCTAGATACATTACATTACATCCCCCTTTGCATGTTTTGTCCTCGAAACATGGGTGTAATCCATATACTATGGTTGCTAAGTAAATTAGTAATGTAATCAACTAGTACAAAAAACAAGCATCCATCCATCTTAATAAAATGTGGACGTGGGATCCAATTGTGGATTTACCTCCTTGATATTGATTCTAGTTGCTCCTTCGGCTCCATATTGTTTTTGTGCTACTTTGATATCTCCTTGCATTGCTTTTAGTCCTCCATGTGCCCTCCATACTGGTTGCCTGTCTAATTCCATGCTGGTCCAAAGTAAGTTTGTTGATGCTCACAACATTGCCTTGATGACCTTAGTCTCACATGGTGGTTTGGGTGATGATATGAAAAAACCTTAGCTATTGATTATTCTTTCTTTAACTCTTCAGCATATAGTTCCTTTGAGTCATGTAGCTCCTTATATTCTTCTTCATTTTTATGCTCTTGTCAAGGCTTTACTTTGGGTGCTTCTATAGACTCTTCTTCTGATTCAACCTCAGACTCTTCATCCAATGTGTCTGTAGGTATTGTAATGAGTTTATCGATAATCAATACTTCATGTGCCCCCTTGGGGCCTTCTTATTTAGTAAGATAAATATCATGTAGTGTGATTTTTTTTCTTCTATCAAAGTTTCATAAACTTCTTTGCAAATTAATATTGATTGTACGAAGTCTATCCAAGAGTATCCAAGAATAATATCCACATCATCCATATCTATATCATGAAAATATGAATCCAACACATATTTATCTATAGTAATCTTCAAGTCTTGAAAGTTTTGAACATTCTCTCCTTCAACCAATGTGTTTTGAATATGCTTTGCAGGGACTTGTAATATTTTATCCAAGACTTTAACATTGACAAAATTATGTTTGCTACTATGGTTTATAGAAATAATAACATTTTCTTTCTAAATACATCCATGAGCTTGTAATAGGAAGTGCTCTCCTGAAAATAAACCCTTAGTGCTTCCTTTAGTCTTGTTTACGACATGAGACCACTTGTCTAAAAATACTTGTTCATATGCTTCACATTAAAGTGCCTTCATTTTGTCATAGTTAAGCAACTTCCACCATCTAGCAACATCTTCTCTTAAACTATATTGTATTCAAGCTCTCCAATTACTTTTCTAAATTAACCTTGCCTTATGTAGGTATTCTTCAATACTAAGACCATCAAATTTTGTTGTAAAATCCATCTTGCTTGCTAACCCAAAAATAAAACATGGGTTTTGAAGAAATAAATTACTTTTCAATGGAGATCCTTTGTGTAGTTAGGGTTTTGATGCAACATATTTGAAATGATCATAAATCCCTCAATATTGACCATATTCTCTAATTATGATCACAAATATGGAACACCATAGTCACTCTACATGTATTGGCACTAATTTGACATAAATCTAGGCACTCTATCAGAATATATATGTTTTGCAATCTACGTAGTTGAAAAAAAAAAAAAAAAAAAACTCTAAGACAATTTGTTTTAAATCATCGATATATTCACTTTATAGACTTCTATTTGGACATTTTTTTCAAAATTGTGTATTTTTTTAGAGGAATTTAGATATATAAATGGGTTCTTCATTTTTTGCACATAATGCTACAAGAATGGATATAATTGTAACTATCCTCCTTTTTCTCTTGAAAAACTATAAAAAGCAAAAACAAAATCCTCCACGTTTTTCCTAAGAAGGAGCTCTGTGCAGTGAACGTATTCGTTCACTAAGTTAACCGTGTTCGGTTAAGGGTTAAGAAGAGAGACCGTCTTCCATATTTGAGATAAATGATAATAATATATTGATTGATGATGATAAAGTTACAATAAGCTCGCCTTTATAGGGCTTGAGCAAGATTAGCGAAGGGTTACACCCTTTCGCTTATTAACCTAATAATCTATTTAATATATAAATAATAATATTAATTAAATATTCACAGCATTGCCTTCCCCTTTTGGAAAGCTTTGTCCTCAAAGCTTGAGTATTTTCCTAATGTCGTCCTTCATTCAGATTCAGTGTCGGTATTAGAATCGGACGCAATTTCTTGTGTAGAGACTTGCACTTCCTTTCCATTGATGATTTTGCACTGTATTGTCTGATTGTTCCTACATTTATGGCCTGGGATCCAATCATCACCGCATCGACGACATATGTTTTTCTTCTTCTTTCTATTATCAGAGTAACTGTTAGATGGCTTTGATCTATTTTCCATTTCATAGGCATATGATTGAGGTTTGTGGCATTGATGGCCGGGTGACCACGTATCTTCACAGTACCTACATTGTGTCTCTTTTTCTTGTCGATAATGGTTGTCGCCTCTTGTTTTTATTCCTTCCAGTTTGCGTTCTGCGGCTTTTGCTTTATGTCTTGCTACCTCTACGTTAGGTATGTCGTGTAACTTTAACTCTTTTTGGAGGTACGGTTTAAGACCTCCTAAATAGGTTTCGAGTCTTTGCTTGTCAGACAACCCAAATACTCGTGTCGACAAGGATTCCCACTGATGTGTGAATTCCTCAACACTTACAACTTGTTGTAATCTCGTAAGTTTACTGAAAAATTCATCTTCCTTGATTCCTTGAAACCTATTAAAATAATAATTTTTGAGCAAGTTCCAGGTGAAGGAAAAATTGTCTCTCTTCCACCATAAGTACCAATTATAGGCGTACCCTTCCATATGTATTGACGCATATTTCACCTTCTCCTCGTCAGATTGAATATTGTAAATGTCGAAGTATTCTTCCGCTTTGTTTAGCCAAGCAATGCATTGGTCTTCACTTCCATTGTATTTCGACAACTCTATTTTTGACTTAGGTGGGTACACTATGTAAGGGTGATATTGATTCCCTTTTGCTTTATGGTTTGATGGTGTATTGGAACTACTAGACGATGTAAGTGACATATTTGAATTGCTTCGTTGTTGGCGGTGATTTTTATCTTTTTTATTCTCTACTATCTTACTGATAGCTTCTATTTGGTTGTTTAATCGTGCCTCCATATCTGGCAGTACTTTTGTTTCTATCTCTTGCTTAAGCGTCGCATTGTTAATCTTTATTTCTTTTTGCAATTCTTCTTGATTCTTGGCAAGTGCTTCCTGTGTGAAAATATGAAATGAGGCATCTAGCATGTCTGGACTGCTGACTTGGTCTGTCTTAAGCGTTAGTCTTTGTAACGCCTCCATTAATGTATTATGGTTCTGCGTCATGGTGCTCAAGTTCTAGGTTATGGTGTTTATGTTTTGAGTCATAGCACTCATTTTGTCATCCAAGTTTTTTTGTTTTTCGTTCAGAGTGTAAAATTTTTCACTCAACCTTTTTTCTAGTACCAGAACAACTTCATCTTTGATTTATTTTTTAAGCACGGCATTGTTATTTTTCATCTCTTCCTTTAAATCTTCTCGAAACACTTTCTCAAGTTCGTCCATTCTGGAGTTTAGACCTTCGACGATTTTTAAATCTCTAATTTGTTCTTTTTCTAATTTTTCTAGTCGGTCTCGTAACTCGGCCATGTTTCTTTGACCTGGTGTGGGGAGGTGAATATTTGGAATCAATCTTGGAGTAAGGGAAAAGATAATTAATGTCTTAGGGAGATTTAATTAATAATAATTATTACTATAATTATTGATTGAAATTAAATAAAAATAATAAATATAATGGATATTATATTCAAATACTTTTATTATAATTTGAATTAAGATTTTTTTTAACAAAAATAAATATTAATTTTTATTAAAAGTTAGGGTTTCATGTGGAGGGAGCGTGAGAGGCGTTGGGAGTGCGGTGGAAGAATGGAGCAGCGAGGGTGGAGCTGCCGGACGAGCTAGCGGGGAGTGGATGGATGCGGGAGAGGGATGACGTTGGTGTGAAGAGGAACGGTGCAGCAGAAATGGGAGGGACGACGTTTGTGGGGAGAGGAGCGCAGGCAGAGAGGAGTGCAAGCGGAGGGGAAGAGCGCGGGAAGATGATGAAGGGAGGTCGGCGCGGGAGCAGGGAGCAGGGATGGTTGGACGCGTAGGGAAGGTGGTAGGAAGATGATGCGGGGAGGTGGTAGGAAGATGACGCGGGGGATGATGGGAGATGGAGGGTGGAGGTGATGGACGCGAGGGTGATGGGAGAAGGAGGGCGGAGGTGATGGACGTGGGGGAGGACTCTGGAGTTGAAATAATGTGAGCCGAAACCGTGCTCAGCAACCGTATCCGCTTGGATTTGAAGGGAGAGCCGAAACCGAGCTCAGGTCGAAGGAGCCGAATCCGAGCTCTGATACCAAATGCAGTGAACGTATCTGTTCACTAAGTTAACCGTGTCCGGTTAAGGGTTAAGAAGAGAGACCGTCTTCCATATTTGAGATAAATGATAATAATATATTGATTGATGATGATAAAGTTACAATAAGCTCGCCTTTATAGGGCTTGAGCAAGAATAGCGAAGGGTTACACCCTTTCGCTTATTAACCTAATAATCTATTTAATATATAAATAATAATATTAATTAAATATTCATAGCACTCTGATACCACTTGCAGTGAACCTTGATAGTTGAAAGTTAAAGATAAACCCTTAAGCTTGTGAATAAATCCTTAACTTCAGAAATACTAAAGTGAAACCACACACTAATAGACATAAGAATGTAAAGAGAACACTTAAGGAATGATAACACCATCAAATACTCCTTGGAAGTAATCACTCCATAAGCCATTCACGCTACAATACAATACTCAACATCCAACCTCTCAATACAATGATGCTCATGTATATTTATCCTTTCTCATAAGTATACATAGGAATCTATGCCAACTAATCCTTATTATTATATTATTCCTTTAACTTCATATTATTATATTATTACCCCATTTGGGTACCTCCCTAGGTACCCCATATTATACTCCCCATGTACATTACATATACTTCATCTTATCTACATATACAAAGTGTTCCAATTGTCCAAACTTTGTGTACTTACATATTTAATTTTCTTCTTATGTTATATTGATATTCAAGTTTCTAGTGCTTGTTATGAATGCTAATTTTAACTAATTTAACAAAAATATAGACACTAAAGTGGAAAATTTATTGATGCAATAAATTTGTTGTTATCAATTTTTTTAGATTTGCTTTATGCTCGGAAAGTGTGCTCTGAAGGGTTGGAAACTTGTTTTGTTGAAGTACACATGTGCAATATATATTTTCTTGAGTTGCATATGTCTTTGGTTAAAAATAAGTGAAGTATATGCCATTATAATTTAATATTTCAAATTCATCCCTAAGCTTGAAAGCTCATAGGAAACCCTTAAGTTGTGGGGGAATTTTTGAATTTGCATTAATTGTTGTAGAGTGAAATTCCAACAAAAACAACCCAAATGAACAAGGTACTCTAAAAATTGAGAAAAAAAAACAAGTGTTTCCCCATTACCTCATAAGAAAAATAACTTTGATGAGTGAATAAAGGCTGAGACCTTATGCAAATTTAAAAACTAACTTCTTCTAATACAAAAGTAAAACTTACTTAACTTTTTCCCTTCGCTTGTCACTCTAGCTTCAAGATCTAGGAGGAGAGGAAGAAGGGCTTGCCAAAAACACATCGTCCAGTGCAAATCCCTTTCTTAATAAAGAAGGAAATGGATAACCTTCACTTGAAGAAGCCATAGCACCCTTCGCCACTAAAGTCAAGTCCTCTGTAATAAGAAGTGCACAAATCTAGATTGAATTGAGCACTTTCTCCTTATGATTGATAGAGCTTAATTTTGGAAACTAATATTGATTCATTGACTCAAAGAAGATTGAGAAAGCATGAACCTCTACATCATTTGAGATACTTCCCCCAAAAGTCACAACGACATGATTTTATGCTAGGACGAATCACATCCACCCTACTCATGTTATAATCTTTCATTACCTTACCACACCAAACGAAATTGCTAAAAAAGAGTTGAGAATGAGAAAGGTTAGGACCCCCCACCCCATTTACAAACTGCTACTATCATTGATCCCTTCCAATGACCCTAGCTCCATCGCCTTTGGTTCAAGTAACTACTCCCCTAGATCTAAGATCAAGATATTTCATGCACTAATTTCCCCAACGACAATCTTAACCAAGAGTCTCCCATCACCTTGCCACTTAGTCTCCCATGTATCACTAATTAACCAACACACTCTAACTCTCCATATCTAAAACTCTAAGCTCTACAAAAGTACCCTCTCCACGTGTTGGTTGAACTTCCTTCAAAACTCTCTTGACCCCTTCCTTATGGGGTGGGATATTTGCATGCTTCCATTTTATAACATTTCCTCTTTGAAAGAGAAATCGTTTTGAAAATGACCATGTTTTTGGTAGAATTGACACCAAAACGGTAGACCTTCATAGTCTAAAATGTGAACCCTCTCTTCCCTAGTTGCAACAAAGATTTTCTCCTTGGGAAACCCACCATTAATGGACTTATGAACAAGGGTCCACATAACCCCTTCATGAGTCAAAGTCTCCATAGATGGATAAAAAGAGGAATCATAACTTCTCCCTAATGGCTCATAAACCCTATCATTGAGGAAATGGATTGAAAGATCTAGGAACCACATCCAAATGAAAATCTCATCCCACAAGGTAGATCTTCAATTAAAAGAGTTTATCCACTCCTTCAACACAAATCTAGATTTATTATAGAAATGAAAATCTCATCACACAAGGTAGATCTTCAATTAAAAGAGTTTATCCACTCCTTCAACACAAACCTAGATTTATTATAGAACTAGGGACCTCCACTTAGAAGAACATCCCCATTAACTACATTTAAAAAAAATATAAAATCCTCTTCAAGTAGATAAATACAAACCTTCCCTTTTGCTACAGTGGCCTAGGATGCTCTAATCCATGGAACCAACTTTGAAATATGAGGTTTTGGCCCCAAAAAATACCCAATTAGAGCTCATTGTGCTATTTACTTAGCTCCCTCCATAATCTATTCCATATGAAGAGAGAGTTTGAGGGATCCTAGCGACGGAAGACACTATTTTTTACCTTTGGAGAAAAACTTTGAAACCCTAGTTCACCTTCCTTCTCTTCCTCCTCATTCCTTCTCCTACTAGATGCAATCAATTAATGTGACTATTATTATTTGGATCTAATGCTTAGAGGTGAATTTATTTCATGTTAATCATTACCATGTTATATCAGTTCATTTATTGACAATTAATTAGCATAGTTGCATAAATCATGACATAATGGTTTCTTATATATCATATATGTCACGCAATCCAAATATAAACTCAAAACAAGAGAGGTTTTTATGTTGTTGTTTTGTCTAACTATTTTATGATTTGGAGCTATATACAACTAGAATTGGTCAAACCACGAAAGAAAAAGTTGATACATGACCAAACTGGGTCCAAAATGTAGAATAGTTAGACAATTGTTAATATTGTTGTACAATATTAGGGCGAAGGATCATAGGGAGTGAAGAGTATTACAAACTATAACAATTTTAGTAATATACCAAAAATACCAAAAAAATATCACTTGCAATACTAAAGACTACCCCTTTCACATGCCTTACTAAAGAAATACTCTTATTAAGTCAGATATACCTCAAATATGTGTATCTTGGAATTGTTTCTATGATATAAATATCTCCTACACTATAACCACCCACAACCACCATTTCAATTATATTAGGACCAAGAATAATTAAATTTTATCCCTTAAATCCGATGATTGACATAATTGCGAAATTTAATACATATAACATCTGTTTTCTCCTAGTGTTGATGGAGGACACGAAATTTAGGTCAAAAATGGCCGAACCCTAGCCACCAGAGGGCCGTCGGCGGCCTGCTGTTGTCAGGCTGGGGAGACTGTAGCCTGACGCAAGATGCAGCGACGTGGCGTACACCATTGACTTGATTACCGTGCACTCAAACGGGGTTTTTTATGTGCTTCATCTGTGTTTTGTTTAAACCCTAGTTCTGTTTAGTTACTGCACCTGTTTAATCTTTTTTACTATGGTTTCGTTTTTACCTGCAATGGCTACCTATGATGACAAGGTGGATTATACTTTCGACCCGTCAGATGAAATGCCCATCTGGACTCAGCCAACTGGTGTCGGGTGGCATATTGGGGCTTACTCTACAGGGTGTGGTGTGGATGGTCTACCTATTATCGAGAATAGGCCGGACTTGGGGTTTTCACCATCCGAGTATCTTGCACTCTCTCCTGGCTTCGGGCCATTGAATGCTCCATTAACCTGTTTCCCATCGAATTCTCCCTTGAAGGAAGCTGGGACACCACTTTGGTCTTCGGAACAAGTCATTAAGGCCATTGAGGGTTCGGTGGACGGTAGGAAAGGCCCTATTTCTGCAATCGGTGGCTATCATGGAAATGATAGTATTAGCATCCCATCCTCGGACTCACTTCCTGGTTTGAACGTTGCAGAGACGCGGGAAGATACGAGATTGGGGTTATTGGAGCCACATGAACAGCGTGGTTTTGCTAGTCCTTGTGTGGGCTCTGGTACCAGCTCTGAAGACTGGGGAGGACGTTCCTCGGATGATACAACACAAACGACGAAGCGCGGCAGAAAACGCTGGTTGAAACTGAGCAGGACCAAATATAACTATGCACTTGGGGAAGATATTGAGTGGCATCAATTGGTTAAGATGACCAGTATCACCCTGGTTGGTAAGGCTTTGGGCAGATCCTTTTCTCTGCGAACCATTGAGGCTTGGGTGGTAGAAAATTGGGTTGCAGAATTGGGCTATACCCCGAAGGTTGTGGAATTAACCCGCAATTGGTTTGCTTTCAATTTCCACAATGCGGAACATGCTAAGTGGGTCCTAAACTCCAACTGGAGCTGGGATCACTGCCCGGTAATGATTAAGCCCTGGCAACCGATGTTTGATGCTAGCCAGGAACGACTGGATTTAGTCCCACTGTGGGTTCGGCTCCCTGGCTTACCTCTCCATTACTGGTCGGAGCGACATTTCAGAGGAATTGGTAACATGATTGGTACTTATTTAGATGGTGATTATAGTTTTCTACAAACACGTCAGAGGAAGATTGCTCGCATTTTGGTTAATCTAAATATCCGAGATGGGTTAGCACCGGATGTTACACTCAGCTGGGGACCCTATGTATATGTGCAGAAACTGGACTATGAAAATGTCCCCTTTAGATGTCGTCGCTGCCATGCTTATGGCCATCCGGTTGCTGAGTGTAAGCTACCTTTACGGAGGAAAAATGGAGGCACTCATAAATCTACTATTGTTGTGGAGACTACACCTCAGACTGAAATCCCATTATCCGGACCTTCCCATAATGTGGTTTTGGATGCTGATGCGGAACAAGGGATTCTCCGGGACCTGGTAGTTCCTCACTCTACGGGCCTGGCTCTGCCGGAACCTTGTGCTACTGCGGAAGTGGCTGGCGGCATTCATCAGGATCCGGTTATGGATGCGCTACGAATTGGAAAGTCGGTACCTGGACCATCATCTTTTGAGTCTCCTCAACCAGCTTCTGTCTCGGGACCAGGGACTTCGACTGCGGGTATTCCTCACTCCATAAATCCACTTTCCTTTCATTTTGTTATAAAAAACTTTTCTTTAGAAAATCCGGACTGGTTAGAAGCTTTAAAAAATTTGAATATCTCCTCGGCTATGGATTTGGTGAAACCTACATGTATCGCTCCTGACCTCCCTACTTCTCCACATACACTGCCAACACACGGGGTGATGTTGATTGACCTACCCCCTGAGGCTGATCCTGGCCCTGTTGAAGCCCCTTCTTCCTCCTCCCCTACCACCTCCTCGATCCCTTACTAAAGTTTCCCCGTGAGGGTTGGGTGCTGGGGTGAGTAAAACAGGTAAAAGCAGAGGCAGGAAGTCTCATCTTTCTAAAGCACAATCCAAGGCCAAGATGGATCTGCTAGAAGGAAAACAAGTGACTATTGATCGGGCGCTTAGAGCGGTGCGTGCCCAGAAGAGGGGACGTTAATGAAACTTATGTCCTTTAACTGTCGGGGTCTTGCTGGTCCCCATAAAAGATCAACACTTCGTAGAGTGGTATCTCTTGAACACCCGGATATCATTCTACTTCAAGAAACTTTGGGTGTTGGCGAGTTTATTAAAAAATTACTTGAAAGCTGGTTTGGTGGCTGGTCTTTTGCTACCTTGGATGCTCGTGGCCGGTATGGCGGTCAGGCTATTGGTTGGAACACAAGTACGGTGCAGTGCCATAACCTATGGGGGATGGAAGCTGTCTTGGGAATGACCTGCTCGTCTCTTGATTTTGGTGAACTTTTTATGGTGGTAAATGTTTATGGACCATATCTGAACCGGATTCCTTTCTGGGATTCTCTTCTCTCTCATCCCTTGTTACAGGAAGGAAACCTTATCCTTGGAGGTGATTTGAATTTTTCTCTGGGTTCGGAAAAATTTTGGGGTAGCAGAGCTCGGTCAGACCTTTTGGCTGACTATTTCACTCATAAGTTGGTCACAAATAATCTGCTGGATATTGAGCCTCCTCTTCTAAAACCTACTTGGAGGAATAACAGAACTGGAGAAAACAGAGTTGAGAAACGTTTGGATCGTTTTTTGGTGTCTGACTCCTTTATGGATAGAAACTACCTACTGAGGCAGTGGGGAGGCTCGGGGGGATCATCTGACCACTTCCCTATTTTTCTGGAAATTCGTGATGGACCTTCTAAACCAGCTGGGCCGCTTAAGTTCAATAAGATCTGGTTAAAAGATGAGACCTTCTTTGACCTTGTTGGCTCCCTTTGGGTACCTTATAATCCTAGGGAGGGCCTCTCTGCCTCTCATCAGTTCTCTGCCAATATCAAAATAATTAAAGGGCTAGTGAAGGTTTGGGATTATGAAAAGAATAGTAGAGATGATAGAGATTTGAAGTCAATTGAACTGGAGTTGCAGTCCATATATGATTTTGGCTCCGGGGGCCTGGGATCAGTGGATGAAAAAGCACATTTGGTATCACTGGAAGGTAGGAGGAATATGCTGTTATTGGAAAAAGAGGAAACATGGCGTCTGAAAAGCAGGGCGCTATGGCTAACAGCTGGTGATGAGAACACAAAATTATTTCATGCATATGCAAAAGGAAGAAAGGCGTCTAACACCATTTGGAGCCTGGAGGACTCAATGGGGGATACCCAGACTTCTTTTGATAGTATGGCTGGGGTTGGGGTAAATCACTTCCAAACACTTTTTAAAGCCCCTGCACAGGCTAACATTATGGAAATAGTCAGAATGGCACAACGTTTTCCTCGGTTTGTGGAAGAGGAAGACAATCACTCCTTGATGGCAAATGTCACAGAAGATGAGCTGAAGGAAGTTTTACAGAGTTTTCAAAAAGACAAAATTCCGGGACCAGATGGATGGACCGTGGAATTCCTCTTGGCACTTTTTGAGCTTATTGGAAAGGATCTTTTGCAGATGGTTGAAGACACAAGAATATCTGGGCGGATTCCAGCTACCCTAAACTCCACCTTTATTGCTCTAATACCTAAAACTGACAATTCTTCCTCTTTAAGTGATTTCAGACCCATCTCTTTGTGCAACTGTGTATATAAGGTGGTGTAAAAAATTATTGCCAGGCGGCTTAAAATTATCGTGTCTAAACATATCTCTGCGGAACAATTTGGTTTCCTGGAAGGGCGACAAATCCATGAGGCTATTGGAGTAGCACAAGAGGGCATCCATAGTATGAAATCAAGGAAAATCAAAGGAGCTATAATCAAGATTGATCTGTCAAAAGCATACGACAAGGTGAGTTGGTTGTATATTCATTTACTCCTTACACATCTGGGTTTTGCTGTGGATTTTATCAGGTGGATTATGAGCTGTATCTCTACGATATCATTTGCGGTTCTCATCAATGGTGCAGCCTCTCCTTTCTTTCGGTCGGAAAGAGGTCTGCGTCAGGGATGCCCATTATCACCTTTACTTTTCTTGTTGGTTGCTGAAGGGCTAAGTAAAGCACCGAAGAAAGCCTGTAGGGATGGCAACCTCCAGGGTATTCAAGTGGCTCCAGACTTATTTATATCACATCTACTATTCGTGGATGATATCCTCATTTTCTGCTCTGGATCGGTTGGGGACATTGAAACACTCCAGGACATCTTCCAACTTTTCTCTCAAGCTATGGGTATGGAGATCAATGACAGGAAATCCACTTTATTGACTCACTTGCTTAGGGACTTTGAGATCATGGCTATACGAAGGATCTTTCCTTATACACTATTACGCCTTGAAGATGGTTTCTGCATATACAAAACAGGATTGGAACTGGCTTATTGAAAAAATTCACAAGAGGTTGAAGGTATGGAGCCACAGGTGGCTTTCGAGAGCAGGAAGACTGGTCCTGGTGAAATCTGTTTTAGAGGCCATCCCGGTGTACTGGATGTCCCTCTCTTGGATCCCTAAAGGGATGTTGGAAAAAGCTCGGAAATTATGCTTTCGTTTTCTTTGGAGCGGTAAAGGAGATTTTGTTTCCCCATGGGTCCGATGGCAGAGAATTGCTATCCCTAAAGCCTTAGGGGGATGGGGTCTGAAAAACATCCATCTGTTCTCAAAAGCCCTAGCAGCAAAAGGGGTTTGGAGAATGCTAAAATCTGATAGTCTTTGGACAAGAGTTGTCATCCAGAAATATATTGCCCCTGTATCGGTTATGGACTGGGTTCGGACTACGATTAAGTCACATAGTGGTTGTTCTGTTATCTGGAAAGCTGTAACCAACTCGTTCTCTGTGGTTGGAGACCTTCTAGCTTGGAATATTGGGAATGGACAGGCTCTTCGAGTCGGGGAAGATCCCTGGTTTGGGAGTGCAGGTAGACACATTTTATCAGGTGAACTGATTACATCTCTACGGGATATAGGTATAACTTACTTATCCCAACTTACACTACATGATAGGATCCACCCATGGAATCAGTCGTGGATAGATGTAGACACATTGGCACTATCTGTGGACGAACAGGTGGAATTGAGAACTTATTACAGAGCACTCATTCGTTCACATATTCACATCCGCGACAGGGAGGACTGTTTGGTCTGGGAAGGGGCTCCAAATGGGGTGTATTCACCAAAGAATGGATACATCAGCTTGAGTCACTTCATAAATCCACGTGATTTGGTGTGGTGGTGGAAACCAATTTGGAAGATAAACTGCTCTTTGAAACATCGTATCTTCATGTGGAATGTTCTCGAAAATTCCATCCCTACCTGGGATTTTTTACAGAGAAAGAATAGGGCTGGGCCGGGGTGGTGCATTTTGTGCAAAGCAAATGAGGAAACTTGTCTTCACTTATTTCTCCAATGCCCATACGCGGTGCAGGTATGGGCGGAATGCTCCAGAATTTCAAATATTCTGTTTAATTGGGAAGGGGATACGTTGATGTCGGCATGGTCACAGTGGTATATGGACCCAATTGGCATCTCCCACAGAAACCTTCCATTATTGGTGGCATGGGGCATTTGGGTGGCACGGAATGGCATGATCTTCAAAGAAAAAACCTGTACACTGGTGGTCACAGCTATACAGATTTGTGGCTTCATAAAGGCCTACCCTCATCATATAAAAGTCGCGAAACAAAGAGATGTTCTCGCTCTTGACATCCACCACCCAAGGCTTCTACGATGGCTCTGCTCTGGAGAACAACTGTGGGGGCAGGGCTGCTCTACATCTATCTTTAACCCACTCATATCATCTTTTCTGGGGATTGGGGGAGGGTGGGAACAATTTTGCTGAACTCATGAGCCTAAAGCTTCTTCTCATTTTCTCTAGGGAGACTAGTTGTCAACAACTAAATGTGTATGGAGATTCAATGAATGTCACAAACTTGGCACCCAACAATGCAGGGACCTTAGACTCACAAACATTCTTCAGGACATCCTAGAACTAAAACTTTCATTTTTACATTTTTCTTGCAGACATATTTTCAGGGAGAACAACAAGGAGGCGGACAAAGCTTCTAAGATTGGCAGGGACTTGGCAATGGGGATGTGGAAAGTAAATGAATACCGAAATGGGACACTTTATGAATACTATCATAGACCTTTCATTGATGAACTGGCTTTACAGGAACAGGAACAGTAGTGAAGATTCTAAAATTTATCGAACAGTTTTTACTTTTTGGTTGTGATGACATTTTGAGGACCTATATTTATCTTTTAAGAGCTTCTTTTTGGTAAATCAGGAGGCTCGGGGAGCCACCAGACATATATATGTTTTTTTATGTTTTTCTTTTCTGTTATGGCCATATTTTTGGTGATGATGATACCGGACTGATGTACTGAAGATCTTACTCTTTTATTTGTACTGTCTTGTCCTTCATTGGATAACCGCATGCATTTATGCATAAACAGAATGAATTTTGTTCACCTCTGCTGAAATAAAATTACGCTTTTTTTCTGGGAAAAAAAAACATCTGTTTCCTCCTAGGCAATCATAGGTTCAAAAAGAATAAGGTATGTACACCCCCATAAACTTTGAAAGTCAAAATGTTGTGTAGAGGAGGTCCCTTGTCACACAAACAAAGAGATCTCATACACCAATTTGATGTAAGTGTGCCGTTAAAACCAGCCTAGATCCAAATCCTAGGCTCTATCAAGTGTCGAGAGGGATCAAATCTCTCGAGGTGCAAACCTCTTCTCAGGTATTGCACTCAAGGAGCTTTTACAACATCTCCCTCATATTATTACTTTTTACTTTTTATTATTACATTTTATTTATGGTTGACAATATCGACAAACACTCGAGTCACAAGATCTCCCTCATATTATTACTTTTTACTTTTTATTATTACATTTTATTTATGGCCTACAATATCGACACTTTTTATTTATGGCCGACACTATCGACAAACACTCGACTCACAAGATCTCCCTCATATTATTACTTTTTACTTTTAATTATTATATTTTATTTATGGCCGACAATATCGACAAACACTCGACTCACAAGATCTCCCTCATACTCGCTGTGCAATTACATTATTATTATTAATAAATATATTGTTTAAATTACAATTTAAATTGGATTAATTAAAAATATGCTAAACCCCATACAACACACATATCTACACATATCTGTTGCAAAGATTGCAAAATATGGTAACTGAATTCACAATTTCAAATTTCCATTAATTTCATGAGAGAATGGTTCCAAGAAACATGAGCGAAAAACGTTGGGGAGTGAGGCGATAGCTTAAAGTTTATCTCATGCCTGGAATCATGGAGAAAATAGGTCTATGCTAGCCATTCGAAATGAGCCCAAATTTTGTATGATAGTGCCGATCAAGATTCACCTAATAACCATTTCGTGGCAACAAAACACAGTTCGTAAAGCAGGGCCTGGGCAATTTTTAGGCCATTTACAATATTACAAGACATTACCTGCGCTAAACCAATTGGAAGGGCAACGATGCTTACGGGGCCTGGAAGCACACCCAGTCTCAATGCGTAACATGAATCTCATCTTGAGAGGTAATCTGCATACAAATCATAATCATCTCAAATCCTGAACAATTGCAAGATTTGGTACACAAGTATGGCTTAATGCTTAGGGGAATCTGTTTATCAATACAGTTATTGATTTTGGTTCTCCACCTACCAACAATGGATCCGGATCTCCATATGGGTCTACAGGGACTTCTAGACGAAGGAATGCATCTAGGATTGTTGTTGGTTGTGTTTTTCTTGTCATCGCCTCATTCTTTGTAATTCTTTTCTTCTTGAAGAGTGGAAAACTGATGCTCTCAAAGCTTGTCATGGATCCTCTGGAAGCTCTGTAGGTTACGATTAATGGGGCGGGAAGTTGTGAAGCTGGCAGTAATTTTGTTGGGTTTCATGGAAACGTTGTTTATCATTTGTGTACTTCAAATGGCACGGATAGTTTTATTCCCGTAAATCTGTTGGGCAAAGGAAGGGATGGATCTGTTTACAACGGCAAGCTCGACGATGGTTCCAGTGAAGAGAATGGATCCTGAGCTTGTAAGTTCAGGAGTATCTACCACTGAGGGTAGTGAGAAGGGCTCCATGGATTCACCTGCCGAAAGGGCCTCATCTTTTTATGTTCCACGAACCAGAAGTGGAGCACAACCTTCTATCAGGTCAGCGATTAAAAAAGAGGAGAAAGAAGAAGCAGACATGGTTTTGGGGAGGATGTTTTTCTGGGGTGACTTGCCTCTTAACATCACCAAAACCAATCCATTTTTCCAGCCGATGTGTGATGCCATTGCTGTTGTTGGCCCAGGGTATGAGTGCCCCACCTATGAGGAGTTGCGGGGGCCAATTCTTCAAGCAGAAAAGAAAGACATCAACTTTAGATTGGAGCAGTTCAAACCATCATGGGAGGTCAATGGATGCACAGTGATGTCTGATAGCTGGACAGATGGGAATGGTAGGACTTTTCTCAATTTCTTCGTACATTGTCCTAAAGGTACCATGTTTATCAAATCAGTTGATGCTTCGTCACATGTAAAAGATGCAGCATTGTTATGTGAGTTGATGGATGGTCTCATCCAAGAGATCGGTTTGCATAATGTGGTGCAAATCATAACAGATAATGCAACTAATTATGTGACTGCTGGTAGATTGCTTATGGAGAGGCACCCCACACTGTTTTGGACTCCATGCACTGCACAATGTATTGATTTGATGCTGGAGGATATGGGGAAAATTCCCTTTGTCAAGAAGGTCATTGATCAGGCTAGTAGCATCTCCAAATTTATATATAAGCATGCTTTTGTTCTTAGCCTCATGAGAAGATGCACGAGAAACAAGGAATTGTTACATCCTGCAATCATGCGCTTTGCCACCAACTTCATTTCTCTCCAGTCTTTGCTTCAATGTCAATTAGAGTTGAAGCAAATGTTTGCTTGTGATGAGTGGCATGATTGTGCATATAGTAGGAGAGAGGATGGGAGAGCCATTGCTAGATTGCTGTACACATACTCCTTCTGGGAAGGAGTGGAAGAAGTGTGCTCAATTAGTGAACCTTTGGTAAAGGTTCTGAGATTGGTTGATAGTGATAAGCCCATAATGGGCTATTTGTATGAGGCCATGCATAGGGCCAAAAAAACTATCCGGTCTTATTATGTGGGGAAGGGTACCCTTGGATATAATAAACACATGATGTTATGGGAGTTGATTGATAGTAGGTGGATCGGGATGCTCCGTCGACCCATTCATGCAGCAGCACTTTTCCTCAACCCCGCCTTTTCCTACAAATGTAACTTTGATTTTGATGGTGAGGTGATGGAAGGGCTCTCCACATGTCTTCATAGGATGGTACCTGATGTTGATACTCGCCACACAATTAGTCGTGAGATGGAGATGTATCGGGAGGCTAGTGGACTATTTAGTTTTGGCGATGCTGTCCATGAAAGGACCTTTTTGATGCCACGTAAGTCATTACTAATTAGAATTTAAAACTTTAAATTTTTAAAATTTAATTATGTGTTTTATGAAATATGTTTTCTCTATTTCCTATTTTCCATTGTAATGAAATGTAATCTAATTCCCTTTCTTTCTTATTTGTTGTAGATGTTTGGTGGCGAACCTATGCTGCAAGGGTACCAAATCTACGGAAATTTGCCATCCGAGTCCTCAGCCAAACTTGTAGCGCTTCGGGATGTGAGCGCAATTGGAGTGTATTTGAAAAAATACACTCAGAAAAACACAATAGGTTAGAACTTCAATAAAGCAATTACATTTGTTGTAATTTATGACCCTCTAACATATTATGACCCTCAAGACTCATTAAATTTTTTATGGGCCTCTTACAGGTTGGAGTTCCCACATCTGGATGACTTGGTCTACGTTCATTACAATCTCCGATTGTGGATGAGACAGGTGGATAAAACACCATACGTGGATGCCATTTCCTTGGAGAATATTGATGTATTGTCTAAGTGGAAGGTGGAGAGTGAGGTGCCTATCGTGGAGGAGGCACCTGCATGGTTAGAGGAGCAGCGAGAGGAGTGGGAGGAGCAGGAGGAGGAGGAGCAACTTGAAGACATCATGGAGGGTGATGCGCCAGCATCAGCAGCACCTTCTACACAAATTGATGTACCTAGTCCTACACCCTTCAGTCACCGTCAAACATTTGGTGCAGAGCCGGGGCCTTCTACTGCTAGGGGTAGGCCTAGCAAACAACCCATGACCTTTTCCCGTAAAAGGGGGAGAAAGCATTGATATTAGATAGCTAGCTGCTAGTTTTGTGACTTTTGTCATTGTATGATTGTACATCTACTTCATGATGACGAGATACATTTATATATGTGATGCCATTTCGTATTGGTTGTCCACTTTTTAGTCCTTGATTGGACAACTATCAGGATTTAGGATTCAGTATTGACTTTGATGTATCATTTTTTATTTGGCATCCATTACATCATATATATCAGTGTTTTCTCCATATTTATGTGCCAATGTGTTTATCTGATGTTGTTGTTGCTTTGTATGTTTACAATTTTGAAAAAAATGAATATATTTTGTATTTTTTAATGTTTGCTGCGGTTTGCCTATTTTTTAGCTGATGTTACCAAGAAGTTGTATTTTGGATCCTTGCCAATTTTTTGCCGATGCTTATATTATCAACTATGAACATTACCATACAAGGCATGGTTCTCCATCAAAATACTATTGTACTCCTTGGTATTACATTGAGAACAATGAGAGTTTGCTGGTGCAGGAATTCATGCATCAGGTTTGATGGCTCCAGTGAAGAGAATGAATCCTGAGCTTGTAAGTAGAAAAGGACTACAAGAATTTCAGTCAAACATTACCATGCTAGGCACGGTCCTCCATCAAAATATTATTGTACTCCTTGGTATTACAATTTACATTGAGAACAATGAAAGTTTGCTGGTGCAGGAATTCATGCATCAGGTTTGATGGCTCCAGTAAAGAGAATGGATCCTGAGCTTGTAAGAAGAAAAGGACTACAAGATTTTCAGGCAAACATTACCATGCTAGGCACGGTCCTCCATCAAAATATTATTGTACTCATCAGTATTACATTGAGAACAATGAAAGTTTGCTGGTGCAGGAATTCATGCAGCAGGTTTGATGGCTCCAATGAAGAGAATGGATCCTGAGCTTGTAAGTAGAAAAGGACTACAAGATTTTCAGGCAAACATTACCATGCTAGGCACGGTGCTCCATCAACATATTATTGTACTCTTCTGAATTACATTGAGAATACTGAAGGTTTGCTGGTGCAGTAATTCATGCATCAGGTTTTTCACCTCGGTCAGGTCCCTTCTGGATCTCTCTGCGGTCCCTGGCGGGTGGTTGTGAAGCATATGCCAATAGGGAGTCTGATAATGGGTGTTGATTTGGTGCCTATTCACCCCATTAGAGGGGATTTATCTCTACATGAGGACATTGCTATCCCTGAGTGTAAGGCTTCCATTCAAAAGTTAATGAAGGGAAATGGATTTAATATGTTGGATGTTGCACTGCATGATAGGTCTCCTAACGTGGGAGTTGCTTGTTTGGGATAAGGAAGACACCGGGATAAAAAAGACACCACTCAGGTTGCTCTCATTGTAGATGAAATAAAGCCGGCCGTTGAATTCTTGGCACCCAAGGGAACTTTTGTGTCCGCATTATGGAATTTGCCCCTTTTTTCGTAAATTTCATATATATGAAAAATGCATCCACATTTTATTAATGCATGTAAAGCAATGCATCATGCATCAACATGTCTATGACAGATTTCAAGAGAGAATATCTTATCTGAATAACTCTCTCCTAGCTGAAAATTGTATTGATAGATTAGCTTTGAACCCCATCAAACATGTGAAATGGGTTGGATTATCCATTAAAGGTAGTCATGCATTCTGTTTTACACCAGAAGGAAATGCCAGTCAATCTCATGGTGGCCGAGATGCTTCTAACTATCCGCCTAATCATCTATCTGTCTTAAAAAATGGCCACTTTCCAATAGACAAGGGCAACAGACAGAATACGATACTCGACCCTTTTTTAAATGCAAAGTTCATGCTTTTTTTGTTTTCTTTTATTTTGCATTTTTATTCCATTATTGCACATAAAAATACATCATATATCAGCATGTGGATTACCACTTCTCACATAGCTAAGGAGCGCCAGGCTCCAGCATATCGACCTTGATTCTGATTTCCGGAGAGACAATATCTTATCCTAACGTCCCCTTTTCCACGAGAAAGAAATACCAGTCAATTTTATGGTGGCTAAGATGTTTCTGCCTGCCTACATAATCACCTTCTGTCTCGACTCTCCAAAAATGGTTCCTTTCCAATGGAAAAGGACAATGAGAATAATGTGACAATCGGGTCTCTTTTCCCAATGTCTTTTTTCTTTTTCTTTAAAAAATTTGAAAAATTAATCTATATTCTATTAATGTAGATAAAATAATACAACATACATCAGCATGTGGTTACCGGTCACTCCATAGATAAGCAGTGCCAGCATATCTACTTTGCCACCTATTTCAAGAGAGTCAATATTTCAATGAATAATCCTATCCTTCCTAAAATCTGTAATTGTATTGATATGTCAGATTTGAACCCTATAAAATGAGAGGGGTAATGCGAAAAATAGATGATCTAAAAGTATGTACAAAAAACTAGCATAAATCCATCTTAACCCCAGATCTTTTATGCAACAAGATGTCTACACAAATTCATGTGTGATTACTACTCCCCTCTTAGTGTTGTAATGGAGCAGATTGATCTAGTTCTAAAAAATAAAGAAAACTAAAGTATGGGCCCTAGGGAAGTCAAATGGTCAATAACTCCAACCTAGAAGAGCTTGTTCACTGTACAGAGATATGGAAAAGTTGCTTGTTCTTGATGAGGAATTGCGGGATTGACAAATTCCTGCAAATAAGATCCAAAAGATTAAATGATATAATCTAACATTAAAAGGCAACTGGCAAGTGACATGTTAATTGTTTCTCAACAAGTGATATCCAAACACATGGAAACAATATAATCAGCTAAAGATTCCCAAAACATTTTCTTGTGCACACAATGAAAGACTCATAATCATATAAATTCAAAGAGAACTTGACAATATGGGGTCTCAAGCGAGTCAATGTTTTAGTTCAGCAGACTAGAATAAAACTTAGTGCGGGCATTCAGGGGAAGAGAGATCTCTACACTGTGTGTCACTCTATGGATTTTGGGTAATGAACCACTAACTTATTAGTTAAAAATTAAAATATCTCAAGTATAACACTTGGATGCTGATGCTTTCTAAGAAATGCAGCTTTTAAGTTTTACATCTTTTCAGATTTACTGTTGGATGATCTCTGGAATTCTGTGGTTGACAGAGAAGATAAAAATATATTGTACGATATAATCAGCTAAAGCTTCCCAAACCATCCTCGAAAACAATGACTTGTGCACAATGAAATCCTCATAATCATATCAATTCAAGGAGAACTTGACCATATGGGGTCTCAAGTGAGTCAATGTTTTAGCTCACATACTGGTATAAAACTTAGTGCAGGCATTCAGGGGAAGAAAGATCTCTACAATATGTGTCACTCTATGGAATTTGGATAATGGACCACTAACTTATTAGTTAAATATCTCGAGTATAACACTTGGATGCTGATGCTTTCTAAGAAATGCAGCTTTTAAGTTTTACATCTTTTCAGATTTACTGTTGGATGATCTCTGGAATTCTGGGGTTGGCAGAGAAGATAAAAAGATGTTGATCTCATATTCAAACTTTTCAGTATAAAATAGTCGAAAGATTGGTCTCATGTGACATATCTTGTGATAGTCGCAGTATGCAGCCTTTAGTACACAGTTTTGGTTTTTTAATAAAAACAACTGTTCTTAGAACCTAAGATGCATGGAAACTAATACAGCTCTGCTGGATGTTTTGAAAATTTTGGATCGGGATACATAGAATATATATATATATATATAAAGTTATAAACAACTGGCATTTAAGATAGCTGTAGTCTACATGTGCTATGAATTGGCCTTTTTTTGGCTTCTCAAATAATGGAAGGGGGAACTGGCATTTTTGGCTTGAAATCTGGCAAAATTCATTTTGGATTGATAGAATTGCAGATTATCAGATGTTAACATTGCACAATCCAGTTGCAGTAAGAGTATTCCAGGGCGCTGAATCTATTTTTGCATTAGAAACAACAAAATCATCAATCCAAAATTGCAATTTTGGCAAAGATTGCTTGGCTGGATTTCAGTGATGGTAAACTAGAAAAGGTCGAAAGCATAAAAAGTTTACTCTTCTTCTTTAAGACATATATTCTGATTTTTTAGATAAAATATTTTCTAATAGTGCTGATGAGCTACTATGGAAGCTGGCTCCCAGGGTACAACTGTGTCAACTTGTTGAGCACACTCCCCTAGGGCCCAAACCACCTTCCTACATTCATTTATGGATGTCTCTAGATATAGTGTCAATATTCAATGTGTTTTTCAGTGTCTTAATAGGCCCCACAATTTTTTTTCCAGTCTTTGCTATTTCCTTTGCGTAACTTCTTTGACCCAACTAGTATTGCTATTGTTGTTGTTATTGAATTTATGGGTCCTGTCACCAACTTAGAGCCGAGACACTAAACAAACAGGGATGCGGTCCAAACACAGAGGTAGTAAAAAGGGATGTCCTCAATATCAGAAAGTCAAGTAAGACAAGTCAAGGGTTAAAGCCAATTAGGAAAGTCATGGTTGGATGGAGTCAAGTGAAAGTGGAGCCTAAGCTAGCAGAGAACTGGTGTCAAGAAAGACCTTATCTATGCAAGGTAGTAAACCAGTGAGTTTTGTCAAACAACCTAAATGTGCAAGTAAAATGTCCATTTTATAATTTATCATCAAGATAGTCCATTTTATAAAGTTTGCCGCATCATGAATTATATACCAAGCTAATGCTGTGAACATGACTAAAGCAACAAGATAATAATCCACAGTCAATGATCAAAAATCCATAGGTCATACGACATCATCATAAGAATAATCATCATATATCATCTGAAACACTGCTGCAATACATCTCTAGGCACTGAACTGAAACTGTATGGAACAAAGGGTCACATCGGTCATCAAATCTAAACTCTCAAGGCTCAGCCTTGACACAAGGTCTAACATAAGTCTGAATAATACACTGCTGTGATCATAAGTGATCTCAAAATATAAAGTCATCATAGCCAAACTTTGAAAAATCCAAGCTTTGGAATGTGCAGATATCTGCTAAGCAAGAATAGTAGCCCTGCTACTATGGTGTGATAACAGTGCCTTAATGCATTCTTGGGTTTGGCCTAAGGGGTCTGGGCACTTTAAGTCTATTCTGGGCCACCTACAACCATCAAGAATAAAGGTTACAAGCACACAGAGAGAAAATTTGGGAACTGTTTGAAGAAGTCTAGGCATCAAAGCAACAATCTAAATCCTCTTTATAGCAAGTAATCACCTACAACTCTAAACCTCGAGTCCCATATATGAAGGGTCACCACAGTAATAAGATACAAAAGTAAGGTCACAACAAAGGATACAGAATAAGAAGGGTATTCAGAAACAATAGTGAATGAAGGAGAAATAGGATTGTTGTAGCAACGTCCTGATCAGCTTCAAGCAAACAGTTGAAGGTGGGGTCAATTACTCAGTTTTAGCCCCTAGCCTCAAGCTTACAACAGTTTCTTCGTTTAAATCTCATGTGACAGCGACCCAAGCAATCTTGGATAATGGTAGCCGCTAGAAATGAGGCACTAGATCCATCTGGAAAATATGAAATTGAATGAGGGCCGACTTGTTTTGAGTTAAAAAAACCAGGGCGACCTATCCCTAGTGGCATTCCTAGGGTCGACCTGAGTTATTTCTCATGCAAATGAGTATTAATATTAGCTTGAAGGTGCTTATTGGAGGTCAATTTGGAGCGCACTTGTTCTATCTATTTTCCAGTCTTTTCTAGGGTTAATCCAAGGATGAGCAACAAAGATGAGACGTTCGGTCTGGTTCTAATTTTAATGTGTAGGTTTTTCCATTTCATGAAGGTATTGGAGCCTTGTCCTCACCATTCTTTTCCAACACCATATCTCAACATTTTGGGCATAGAAAAACAACAGTAAGATGCTGTCTTAAAACCTATAGAAGCTGAAGGCGCACTATCTTAGCATCAAAGGTATTTTTCAAGACCCGGTGGAGTGATACCCCTGTGGTGACATCCCTAAAGGACCGTTTTATATGTGCCAGACAGTTGGAGTGACTTCCGCATTGAGATGGGACTAAGGATCAAATTGCAGTAATAAATATGCTACAACGCTCAACGTTGAGGGGTTTTGTTTCATCCTGTAGAGGAGACACAGCCTCAAAAGACTAGTAGCTGTTGCTTTAGCCCTCAACACACTCTATTTTTTGCTTTGTCTCAAACAACTACAACATCCACATCAATAGAATGAGGTCCTTACCTCAACTGCACCTTGTTAGGGTTTTGTCTCAGCATTGGGAAGAAGGCCACAATCTCAATTCTACCTTCACTCCTCTTAAAGTCTTGTCAAGAGATTGCAACTTGAGGTTTAAGGGAGTAATTTATAGGTTGTGGAGGGACGTCACCCGTTGAGGGCATTTCATGCCATTTGTGGAGGTTCCTTAATGAACAAGTAATCTCAAGAGAGGCCTTTGGAGGTTAGAGTGGACATTGTTATCACACAAACTCTAGTTGTTTGGTGTAGGTGTCCCAACAGGGATGGTAGAGGTGAACAACTAGGAAGGTGTAACCGGCAATAGCCAGGTCCTCCGTTCAGGGAACGGAAGTCACACCGGGCGAGACTACTGTCACTTTAGACAAGGCACGTAGCCAAGTCAGGGGGGAGACCCCGCTCAACCAAGTGATGGTTGAGAGACAAAAGTACACCCAAATCTAAAAGATGGAAAGAGAAACAAACAGGAGATGAGTGTAAATAGGTCCTAAGTCTAGTTTCAGCCACCAGTTGGACCACAGATGAAATAAATACGTAAATGAAACGTGACCAGCGATCGAGTGTGATGAATCAAATAGATTAGATTAAAGATCAAATGGCTGAAAATAGTCTAAGGATGTCAATTGAGTTGGAAGTGAAATGGTGAAGTAAACTGCCTAGGAAAGGGATTAGGTAGTGGACAAATGGACCTAGGGCAGAGAATAATTAGCATTTATAATCACTTCCAGCAATCGGTACTTGATTTCTTAGGGTAAAACGACGTTTTGAAACCAAATCAAAAGTACCCAGAACCCCAAAGTGACCCCAAACCAGCAGAAGAGAAAAACGCCCTAGAGGGGCGTTTTTGGCAATAGGACCAGTGCTAGATCTATGGGTTAATGGAGTCGGAATTAAATGAAACTTGAAATACAAAGGTTTAAGCACAAATCATTACTGGGTTTTAAAGGACAACTGATTCTAACGTTGGAATTTAAAGATTTTAATTTTTTGGGGTTTTAATGGTGGTTTTTGCAGCTTAACACACAGAAATGGAATTTGAAGCTATGAGACCAGCAAGAGAAGCGTACCTGGGATGAAGAAGTGTGGCTAAAATGGCTTGAAGACCAACTCCAATTCAGTAGTAGAGCGACCAGCAAGTTTGTGTGAGCGTTTGAGCAGCTTTGTAACCAACTTTTGCCTGGATACCTGCCACAAATGAGAGAAATCAGCATATGCAGCAAATAAACAAGTAATAACAGAAAATGAATGGCTGAAAATGAAAGAATTGGCAAGCTGAAAGAAAAGACAACTCCCTTGTGATTATTTCGAAGGAAAAACACTAGAACGGAGCTCCCACTCCAAGTGTAGCGCCTCCCTTCAAATGGCCAATCTCCCTGCAATTCGTGTTAGTCATACAAGGGCAGCAAACTCATCTAAATCACTCCATAAGCAATGGAAATCAGCTAACAATCAAAGCCATGAACATCCACACAAGTTCTCTCAAGAAACCGGAAGAGGAATGTCTCAATATCATTCAAAATGTCAAATGTACAATGTGCCAAGAGACCCCACAATGGAGTGAGTTCATTCTCTTATAGAGATGACTCAAAACCTAGCTCATTTCCCCCCAAAATGAATGGCTGGGATTGACTTTCCCAAGCCTCAAATCGATGGTGGAGATGAGCTTCAAGAGGGGGTGCGAATTGCCCAAGTGTAGCGCACAAGTGGAGTGAGGGGCCCATGGTGGGGCCATACAACAATCAAATGAGTGGTATGGACTGTTTTAGCCCCCCATACCACTTAGCCAAAGTCTTAATACATTATATTTGCAAAATGTGAAGTTCTACATAGTGAAAAATGTCAAAAAATGGGCCAATTCGCCCCTTGTGACGAGCTGGGCCAAATGAGGGCCCCACAACATAAATAGAATGTCCAAACATAACCAATATTACCTTGGGAGACCCCCTTGTGTTAGCCAACCTTTGCATTTGCCATATTTGATTTTCCATTTAATTTATTGCTGGTTTTTATTGCTGAAGATGTAATTTGGGATTTTGACCCACTTATAGTGCCCGGATTGTCGAACCTTTGTAGCACTCTATCAAAATATGGCTAGGCAATTGTCTCAATGGGCTTAAGCAAAGCCTGGCAAAGAAGGGTGCCTCTGTAGGCAATAAAGTATACATGTTTGGACAATACCATAAAACCATCTGTCCCCACTGATATGTCTGCTCGGGGCAATTTGAACAAAACTGTGTGCCTCCTCTGAAGGCATCCGATCTCTGATCTGGAAAAAAAAGTATAGTATGGTCCCCGACCACACAATCTGCAACATGGCAGCTCCAGCTAACATGGATGTGATAACAAACATCTTGCAGTTGCTTGGAGCACATGGTGGGTTGAATACCTCACATTTTGAGGCACTTTGACTTGGTCTGCGTTTGCTCTTAGAGGGGCCTTTGGAGGCCACATGGCATCTTCACCAACAATTTGTTCCTTGTTTATTGGAGAGATTCCCCTTTGTTAGGGGCCCTATGTATCCCATCATTGTACAAGTGGCATTGACCACCTTATTTTATTGTGTTGTTAGGGTTTATTTGCTTGTAGTGGGGCTTTTGTATTGTTTTACCCCACCTTAGGCTAAGATTAAGGAAACAATGAATATTTTATTGTATAAGATGTATCCTTTCCTATAAATAGAGAGGCAACTCCTCATTTCATTATCATGGTTGGACTTTGAGAGTTCTCTCTCTTTTGGAGCTTAATCAATATATCTTTCTTATGGCTTATGGTTCAAGGGTTCTTTCTATGTGGATCTAGTGTTGTTAACATTTGAAGTCTCTTCTTCTTGGTTCTATGTTGGTGCTTAAAGAATTGATGGTGGAATGTGTTGTCCGCCGAGATGCACACCAGCAACAAAAATATTTCGAAAGCTGTCTCCTCACTACAAGTGGGAGAGGTGTGGCCTTGGGGGCAAGCAATGAGCCAGGTACTGTCACCTGAATCCCAGCTCCTCCGTTTAGGCAAACTCCTAACGAAGCCAAGGGGGGTTGTCCCTAACAAAGAGTTTTCTATGGCTCTGTGTTTTTAAGTGATGAAATGATGTGGATGGGTGTTGTTTAGGAGATTTTATGATGAGAATACTGTAAAATACGCAATCCACGTTGCAATTACAAAACACAAATATCAAGATGAATAGTATATGATGACTTTGGAAATTAAATAAGCATCCACAAGATAATTAAACAAATACCAAAGGACTAATGGTCCAGCTCAAGGTGATACATATAAGTTTTGTCGACCAGTGCCAAATGGAGTCAACTAGGTGCGTGGGATGCTATAAAATAAGTCTCAATGTAATGTTCGTGAGATCGTTTTGAAATTGTTCTTGGTAAATTTTGAAGTATTTGAGGTGTTCTTGATTATTATTATGGCTAAGGGTACTTCCAACCGATACGCGAAGTACTGGAAGTCTGTCCGAAAAAGATAGTATCAAGTGCCTCCGTTCAAGGACCTGTCGGGCCACCCAGTGCTCTAGGCTAGGTGTCCAAGGAACTTAACCAGCAAGCTAGAGGCTGAACATGGAACCCCGGTGCCCCCAACTAGGAGATTACCCACCGAACTTATCTTATCGATCAACTCCAGATTGGTTGGTTATGGGGTGAAAGTTTTTATTATGATTATCACTTATGAGATTAAACAATCCAAAGCCGTTTCTGAGTAATCCGATTTTTAGGTCGGTCAGAGCATACTCCGGCAAGGAAACAACGAAATATATTTTAGAAAGGGGGTGTGAGTTGGAAGTGTTTTAATTAGAGCACAAGAAAAATGCTCTCCGATAGAGAGTGCTCTTGATCTTGCCTTAAGGCCTGATTCAAGAGTCTTATCTACACTATATGCAATGCAATGCAACAATAAAAATGCTCTCCGACAGAGAGTGCTCTTGACTCGTCTTGCGACAGGTTCAAGAGACTTATTTACACTATATGAGATGCAAATTGTAAACAAGGATAACTCAAATAACTGAAAACCAATCTAGCAATTAGTATGATAAACAAAGTAAATCTAAGCTAGCAATTAGATCTTTAAGTACAAAATGAATCTAACTAACAATTAATGAATCAGATTTAATCTAAATACTTGAAGTAAATCTAAGCTAAAAACACAAGGGAAAACACAAGACACTCTTCCCCAAATGGGGAAGAAACACAAACTATGGGAGGCTTTATCCCACTTAGCCTTATTTCATTAATCAATTACAACTTTTGAGGATTTTCAACCTTGGAATAAGAAGTGAAGAAAGTAGAAGTAAATTTAGGAGCTCTTAAGAGCTTTACAATAAAAAGGAGAGTGTTGATGTCATGGTTTCAAATCTCCTCTTTGTTTTGCAATCCTCTTCTACTCTTTGATGATCTCTTCTTCTTCTTCTTCAAGTCCTCTTCTTGAGTTTGCTTTTCTTCAAACCTACAACACAATGCAAATCAAATTACAAGCACCCTTTAGCATTAGTCAAATCAAACAAAAAGGAAACTGGATGCAACTAAGATCTAAGTATTAAAATGAAATGCAACTTTTTCAATGAGATCTAGATGCAACTACTCAAAGTAAAATAAATGCAAAGCCTAGAATGAGAAATACAATGCAAGTCTAAAATGGGATCTAAAAAAGCAAAAGTAAACTAATCAAAGAACTAAGTGCAAGATCTAAATGTCAAAGGAAGTGCAAGCTACTATGAAACTAGAACTAAAAATGATAAGTTCTTTTTGAAGTTTTTTAAAAGCTTTTAGGAGGAATGGGAAGCAAGCAAAGGAGATGGACGAAAGGAGACAAAGGAAAAAGGTAAAGGAGGGAAACGAAAGGGAAGGAGGATTGGAAAGAGGGAGAAGATAGGGAAACGAAAGGGAGAGAAGTGGATGGAGGGACGAGATGAGGCTATTGAAGAGAACTAGGACGAAATGAAGAAAGAGGAGGGGAAGAGAGGCCAAGATATGGGAAAAAGTAGATCTAGGGCTTCTCGCAAAAGAACCAGTAACAAGTTTGAAAGATGTAGTTTTTTAGGATGGAACACAAGAAAGAGCTACTCTTGGCTTCTTTTTATGGCAAAAGATGACAAGCTTTGTAGATCCTGCAATCACAAAGTGTTAAAATAAAAAATGGTTATTTGAAGCTTGGGATAGAAGCAACTGAACTCACACCCTTCTTCAGTTGGTGAAACCTGACAAAGCACAAAACACTCAATACAATAGTGAGATCAAAATCAACTAGTATGCTAAGCAAATCAAAGTTTTATCAATACTAGTACAACTGAATACGTCCTATTCATATAACTTTGACAAACATTGCATAATAAGTCAAGTTGGCAACTGCAAATGACAGATCTTATGTTCTAAAAAATTAGACTTCTAAAGCTAGCATTTGATCACAACATATAAATATTGAAAGAGAAATGCTTGGAAAGAGATCACCTCAAACATGAAGAATTCACCACAATGAACAAGAGCCCATAGACCTCCAAAGTCGAAAAACTTTATTGACAAATTCAAAGCAAAAGCTGATACAATTTTCTCAGAGTAATCTTACTCAAATTATCCATTTATAGAGAGCCAAAGGCACCTCTATATATACAAAAATACAAGACCAAGAGGCCTAATTCGAATTGGCACTTGGAGGAGGCAAACTCCAATCAAAACTCTAGTTAAATCCAGTACAATCCATCAAATCAATGCTTGGAGTGAAGATCTTCTTTAACAAACACGAATTGAGTGAATGAGGATGGGGAGGTGGCCTCCACCTTGGCAAGGCGCCCCCCATCCCTCTCTTGGAAGCTCCATCAACCATACACGAGTCTCCACCTAACCCAAGACGTGAGGTAATGGGGATATACGTGAGATCCAAGGAGGTAATGCGTGAGTGAGTGTAGGGACTAAGCTTGAGTTGTATTGAAAGCCAAGCCATTAGGTGGCCATGACTTTAGGGAGGCGCCCACCATAAAATTAATGCACATTCAACCTCCCATTAAACCAATGCCACATCACAAATTCGTGGATGCTCATGAAGAACCGTACGGTCAAATGGCTCACGTCACCCCTTTTTTTAAATGTAACTCCAAACTTTAATGTAGCATGTGTATTCAACCTTTGATGTAGTTGTACACCTTAGGAAATGATATCCAACCTTTAAAAATCAATTTTTTAATCAATTTTGATTTATTTGATTTTTTGTCATATAGTGTATTTTGTCATTTTATGGCTACTAAATGCCAAAATAATGAAAAATTGCCCCCCAGAGGTGATGTAATCGCCCGAAACCTTAGAAAAGTTGGCGCCAGGGTAAAGAGGACGCTCTGAGCATCAAAACGAGCATCCCCATGCCCGATTCTGCCTCCGGATGAGTTTTTTTATCACTTTTTGAAATTTTTTAATTAAACCATTAAAAAAATGGTCTAATTTATGGAAAATTTTATTTTTCTCGGAATCAAGCGAAACTCCTAGGGGACCTAGTGCATGTTCATACGACTCAATCGAGATGGCTAACACGTAAAAAAATCCTAGACACAAGACTCTAATAACCACCTTAGGTTTTGACCACCATGGAAAATACTCCAGCTTTAGAGGTTTGAGTGAAAAACTCAGCGATTATACGCCACTGATGAGTGGCGCATAATTCCCAAGGAAAAACCACTCTAGAGTATCCCCCAAATGGCTAAACCTAAGGATAGCTGAATCTTTTATAAAAGGACCCCGTTTAGACCAACTTTTTACAAATTCCCCATGGGGGTATGAACATGCACTTATTACAAATGGGGCAAAATTTCCCTGAAAATGACTTCTGAACCTTTGAATACTGATGATGAACATGAATCATGTTCAATAAACTGGCGGCTCACAAGAAATTCAGCTATTGTACAAAATAGCTGGTAACAGAATGTTTAAGGTTTTACAAACCTCTCAAAGATTGATCTAGTTGAATAGTTGTGATAAATCTTGGAAGGACGGTGTCTTGAGCTATTGGCTTGCACATTCTACTTTGATGGTTTGTGTAAGCATTTTGGACCTTGTCTCGCATAGATTTGGTTCCCTTGGAAAGGGTTTCAGGTTATTTACTTTCTCCATAGTTGATCTTGGGTGGTTAGGGATTTCTCTTGTTGTAGCTCCTTCTTGTAGACTTTAAACCCCATTGTTATCCTCAGTGGTGATGTGACTTGTTTCCTAGTCTCGATCGCTTATCTATGAAAGAACTAGACCAAATATTGAAGGACATTCTTCTTGGCCTCGGTTGCCATTTATTCACCTTGACTCCATTGCCCTAGTTGGATATCGACATTGATCTCTGGTCTTTCCATCACCTATTATAACACCCTGGAAACTCCAAACTCTCGTTTCGCTAAGGCTATCTCTTCCAAATCACCTTGTGTCCTCATTGGCATAGCCTAGCAATCCTATTTAGGGATGCCCCCTCGAGTTGGAGAAGAGCCAACCGGAAGTGCATAAGTAGTTATCGTGGTGACAATGGGTAACATCTCTTAGGTTACCGCGGCTAGTAGCGATCTTCAGGGCTTCAACTATAACCTACTAGTTTGCGCGGTAACATTTTTTGGCGCCATTGCCAGGGAACAAATCCCTTTTCCTGGAATTTGAAGATTGAAGCTTTGCGATATTTTATGGGAAGTTACTATCGCAGATTTTTCTTCTCACATGGTGATTCCATGAAGGGACAAAGCTCTTGTCCTTACAGAATTGAAGATTTGTTGTTTGTATGGTGAAGCAAGTGACATTTGAAGGCATTTTAGGTTCACCTGGTGACTCCACCATTTTGATATCGGTATGAGGTACGATTTCATGCATTTTTGAGTTTGAAGATTGGAAAGTGATATGGAGTTTCTTAAGTATTGATTGTTCCTTGGTTGTTTTGATACATTGGATTTCTCGGGTATCCCGGGATATTCAACTTAGTTTGATAATGATGAGTGGGAAGAGTCCATCCCAAAATTTCGTGAATATGAGGATATAGTTGCAATGCATATTATGTTATTCATGAGATCTCTTGTAGTATTGGATGTAGTGCACGAGGATGTTAAAATGAAGTTGTTCATAATGTCTCTTGATTTGCGTAATAACAAGGATGTGGAAGATTGGTATGAGGGGCTTCCTAATAAGGGAATAACTTCACTTGTAAATTTTATCAAGATATTTTGCAAGAGATAGGACCCTAATCTTGATGAAGGTTTTGTGGAAAATCTAGTTGCCCCTCCACAAGAAGAAGAACATTCCCAAGAGGAAATCCTTAAGATTTCTAGCAATGTTATTGCAAATATGGAACAACATGATGAAGATGTTGTGAAAGAAATACAAGAATAAAATGAGGAAGCTCTTGTTGAAGAGCCATTGCCTATTGAAGAGGATATTGAAGATGTGGTTGATGAAGGTATGGTTGATGCACCTTCTTGTTCTTTTCATGACAATGAGGGTTTGGTGAACCTTCCTCTCTCTTTTGTTCTTGCAAACAATTTTTTTGAAGATGATAGGTTTGAGGATCTCTTTGCTGTTGAGGATGGTTGCCATGGATATGATGAGGTGCATTTTTCTTATGATGATCATGATTATTGGAAATTTGTTGGAGAGCCCATATATGACTCTTCTAATGAGGGAATCCTAAATTCTGAAGGCCTTGGAAAACCTATTTTTGATGAGATCCCTCATGATTTGGTTCAACCATGCTTGCTCACCATTGATGATGATTTAGGGTTGCATGTGGAGGATTATATTGTAGATCTGAATTAGCCATGTTTTCCCTCCCATACGGTGGGTTTCAGCCAGCATCTTCAGCCATGTTTCTCAGGGGTTAATGCAGGTTTTGGACAGCAAGGAAGTGGTTTTGTTGCAGGGTTAGAGCAACAAAGTGTGCCTTCTACTAGGGCAGATTTTAGGTCTCCTTTACAGCCATGTCTTTCAGGATTTCTTGCTGGTTTTGATGGTGATTTGGGGCAGCAAACAGAGTTTGAAAAGCAGGTTCATCTTGAAGGCATGTGTACTTGAGTCTTATCCAAGCTTGGATAGAGGGGGCTTGTGAAAGGATCCATTCTCCGTGGCAAGAGTTTGAGGACAATCAGGTTCATGATCTCTTATATTGTTCCGGCTCCATTCCGATGAAGATAATGACATATACTTGGGTCATTGCTGATGTGATTTTGTCTTTGATTATTTCCAAAGACAAGGGAAGAAGCCTGTTATCCCACCATAGTAGCAGGGCTACTATTCTTGCTTAGCAGATATCTGCACATTTCAGAGCTTCCATTATCCAGAGCTTGGCTATGATGATTGTATATTTTGAGATCACTCATGATCAGAGCAGTGTATTATTCAGACTTATGTTAGACCTTGTGTCAAGGCTGAGCCTTGAGAGTTCAGATTTGATGACCGATGTGACCCTTTATCCCATACAGTTTCAGTTCAATGCTTAGAGATGTACTGCAGCAGTGTTTCAGATGATATATGATGATTATTATGGTGATGATGTTATATGACCTATGGATGCTTTATCATTGACTGTGGATTATTATCTTGTTGATTTAGTCATGATCGTAGCATATGCTTGGTATATTATTCCTGATGTGGCAAACTGTTTAAAATGAACTATAAATTATAAAATGGACATTTACTTGCACATTTAGGTTGTTTGACAAAACCCATTGGCTTACCACCTTGCATAGATATGGTCTTTCCTGACACCAGTTGTCTGCTAGTTTAGGCTCCATATTCACTTGACTCCATCCATACATGACTTTCCCTATTTGACTTTAAACCTTGACCTGTCTCATTTGACTTTATGATACTGAGGACTTCCCCATTTTCTACCTCTATGTTTGGACCGCATCCCTGTATGTTCAGTGTCTCGGCTCTAAGTTGGTGACAAAACTTACCTTTGGTGAGATGGATTGTAGGCCTAAATCATTCTGGTCGGTTGTCCCGATGTTTGGCATTGGCTCGAACTCCCCCTAGTCACTTGAGATGTTGTTGGCTAAAACTGAAAGCTCATGTACTACTTATGGAAACTTATAAATTCGCCCATGGAAACTAAAAAGGGCAAGAGCGATGAACTGCTAAAAATACTCCTCGAAGAGTATAAGAAAGGTCCAAAAAGCAATGGTTCTTAAAAGCTATATCTAAACAATTGCTGACCTTATATGTATTTGAAAAAATGCCCTGGATGCAAGCTGCAACTAGTTGTGCTTATCAGCACACCTTAGATCCGAAGGGTTATGCACGCCAAAAAGGCCATGAAATGAAATTGAATGATCCTAATGAACCTGGATCAACTTGATGTAGACATGATGCCTAAGTTGAATAAGCACTCTCTAAACAACTTATCCATTTGTGAGACACAGCCATCCCCCGTGTTATTTTGTCCAGCACAAAGTTTGTAGTTTTCCCCTTCTCCAAGTCCAAAGTATTTTTGAGTTGAGTAAGACAAGTCAACCCCTTGGCCCAACCTGGTTCCTAGCCTTCATCCTTCACTAGCAGTTTGACCATATCCAATGGGTGAGTTTGTCATTTAAACTATTGTGCAAGTAATTTCAAATAACAAAGGAAATATGCTAACTTAATCAATGCCACTGAATGGATGTTATACTTTGAGCTTGGTTGTGAGAATGATTAGAGAAACATGGCTTAGTCTACTGATGTGATTTATCCTTGGTTGTATATTATTGGGATCCGTGATGATGTGGGCCATATATATACCTATTGATGATGATTGATGGTCCCACATACTTGATGATGATGCCATATGATGGACATATGGTTCAGATGATGATTGATGTAGTTCAACAAGTTTTATTATTACTTCAGATCATCAGATTATGCATTGTCCATATATGGTGGACCCTACAGCTGGCCCATTAGGGCAACCCATGGTGTATGAGTACACATTCCTAGTGGATTTGGGTCTTCTGGATCCAATGAGACACTTATCTTTCAGTTTCGGGCACTTCTGACAGTGATTGATGCAGTTTTACACTTGTTGACCAGATTTGGGGCTGATTTCCCAGCCTGAGCAGCAGGGGCCAGGAGAGGCCAGTTCACCTAGGGCGCTGTATGAGGAGGGGGTGGTCTAGACACTTGTTTTTACCATTTACCCCCCGTTCTAGAGAGCCTGGTGGGCTCAGTTGGACAACGCAGATGCCCTAGGAGGCAGTTTTGGCACTTTCACAGTTACCGAGGCAGTTAAAAAATGGGATAAAGTGGTCACTGAGGAATTCGATTTGGGCAATTGAGGCAAGGTTTTGGCACTTGGTTTTCACAGAGGTCTTCCAGGGTGATCCCACTATCTTCCAGCCAGTTTTCACCATGTGGGTAGGCCCACAGTGATCGCAAGAGGTCTTTTACTGCTTGTCTGTCACAGATGTTGAGGACAGATTGGGTCATTTATATTATCTTGGACATATTTTATTATTGTGCCTTGGGGATGAGCTAGTAAGGATTGATGCCTCCTAGCCCCACCATTTGCTCCTTATGTCATGTCCTAGTCATTATGAGGTCGGCTTTGGTACTTTTACCCCCTCTAGTGGATGACGTCACCCTCCATGATTATTTCTAGACTATGATGTCATCACTTTATGAGTGATCCATGTGTTGTGTTATTATGGTTCATCTTAGCCATTGATTGTATGTTGAGATCTTTTAATCTCAACCACTCATTTGATGTAGTATTGTAAAGTGGTATAGGGTTTTGGTCTTTATTATCCTATATAAGGAGGAGACCCCCTATTGTATAGCTCACCTTTGGAGCTCTGGAATATTGGAATAGAACATTTCTTTGTGGAGCATATCTCTCTTGTCTTGTGGATTCTCTTGCATCTTGAGTATACAGTATCTCTTCTATGTATCATTGTGGATTTTGGTGCTTCTACTAGTTTTCTTGCAGGAAAGTCGAATTGGTGGAGAGGAGGGCGATTTCTTGAGGGTTATTGTTGGAGGGATCCACATAGTCTCTCTTGGGTTGATCTTGGTGAAAGGGAGTATCATTATTGTATCTTTGTGACATAGTTGATGCTTTCTATTACATCTTTCCATCATTTTCATAATCATCTTACTTGGCTTGTTTCATGTGATCTTGTCTTGTAGGAGGAGGACGATTTGGCTATCTTGGAGGAGGACGTTTTGGTTGGAGCTCTTGGATCTCACTCTTGAATATACACATAGGAGAATGCTATCAATTTGCAAGGTGGCCATAAGCAATTGAGGTAAGATCTACAAGGTATGTGCCTATTTCCATCCATTCTTCTTCATTGGTCACAAACCCTAATTCATTGAAACCCTCATTTTGGTTTTTCTTAGATCTACTTAGATCTAACCTTGCTTTTGAAAAGATATTAAAAACCCACCTCTATAGCATCCACGCCTATTCAGATCTATAGTTTGGTTGTGATTGGGTTAAAATTGACACACTTTTCAAGGCAATATAGCCCTCTTGAGCCAAATCGCACTTCCTTGGAGAGGCTTGTTTGGTTAGATCTAGCATATGGGTAGGTGAGATCCCACTTGATTTGCAATCTACACACTTGATAACCTACCCCTAGTGTGTCACTTCTTTGATTTTTGCCTTGGGGGTAGGATTCCTCGTTTTGGGGGTTATGCCCACTTGGATCAATTTGGTGACCCACTTCAATCTCAGATCTATGGAGATTTAGCCATTGGATCCCCTTGATTTTCAAGATCCACATAGATCATTTCCTAAACTACTTGGATCTACAATTTGGTGGCCATTGGACTTGTTTTTACACACCTTTTCCACCTTTTAGCCCTCCTTGAGCAAGGTCGCACTTCCTTGGGTGATTGAGTTTGCCCACTTTAAGGACGTGGGTAGTTGAGATTTTCGTGGATTTGGAACGAGCATACCTTGAAACCTAGGTCTAGAGTATCATTTTGTGACGATCTGCCTTGGGGATAGCATTCCTTATTTTAAGGGATTGTGGTCCACTTGGGTCATATCATGAAACCCTAGATCTAGCAAAATCCAACCATCACATCCCAATTAGCCCACTTGATTTACACACTAGTTGTCCCGATCTACACTTTGACATATCTTTTGACTCCATTAACCCATCCAATAAGGCACTAGTCCTCATTAGGCAAGTCGCACTCCTTGGGAATTGTGTCAAACCTTAGATCCCATATGTGGGTATTCCTAATCTTAACTTAGATCCATAGATCTACTCACTACATACCCCTTAGTACCATTTTCATCCCTTAAATTCCACCTAGTGGGTCCCATTTGAGCCATTCACATATCCCAAGGAAGTGGGTCCCACTTGTGTAACACATGGTACTAGGTCTTGTCTTTTTAGCTCATCATGTGGCCTAAATCATATATTGGTTGAAACACTAATCATATTGTTATCACACCATAGTAGCAGGGCTACTATTCTTGCTTAGCAGATATTTGCACACTCCAGAGCTTCCATTATTCAGAGCTTGGCTATGATGATTGTATATTTTGAGATCACTCATGATCAAAGCAGTGTATTATTCAGACTTATGTTAGACCTTGTGTCAAGGCTGAGCCTTGAGAGTTCAGATCTGATGACCGATGTGACCCTTTATCCCATGCAGTTTCAGTTCAGTGCTTAGAGATGTATTGCAGCAGTGTTTCAGATGATATATGATGATTATTATTGTGATGATGTTATATGACCTATGGATATTTTATCATTGACTGTGGATTATTATCTTGTTAATTTAGTCATGATCACAACATCTGCTTGGTATATTATTCATGATGTGGCAAACTGTTTAAAATGAACTGTAAATTATAAAATGGACATTTACTTGCACATTTAGGTTGTTTGACAAAATCCACTGGTTTACCGCCTTACATAGATATGGTCTTTCCTGACACCAGTTGTCTGCTAGTTTAGGCTCCATATTCACTTGACTCCATCCATACATGACTCTCCTTATTTGACTTTAAACCTTGACCTGTCTTATTTGACTTTCTGATACTGAGAACTTCCCCATTTTCTACCTCTGTGTTTGGACCGCATCCCTGTATGTTCAGTGTCTCGGCTCTAAGTTGGTGACAAAACTTACCTTTGGTGAGTTGGATTGTAGGCCTAAATCATTCTGGTTGGTTGTCCCGATGTTTGGCATTGGCTCGAACTCCCCCTAGTCACTTGAGATGTTGTTGGCTAAAACTGAAAGCTCATGTACTACTTATGGAAACTTATAAATTCGTCCATGGAAACTAAAAAGGGCAAGAGCGATGAACCGCTAAAAATACTCCTCGAAGAGTATGAGAAAGGTCCAAAAAAGCAATGGTTCTTAAAAGCTATATCTAAACAATTGCTGACCTTATATGTATATGAAAACATGCCCTGGATGCAAGCTGCAACTAGTTGTGCTTATCAGCACACCTGAGATCCGAAGGGTTATGTAGGGCAAAAAGGCCATGAAATGAAATTGAATGATCCTAATGAACCTGGATCAACTTGATGTAGACATGATGCCTAAGTTGAATAAGCACTCTCTAAACAACTTATCCATTTGTGAGGCACAGCCATCCCCCGTGTTATTTTGTCCAGCACAGAGTTTGTAGTTTTCCCCTTCTCCCAGTCCAAAGTATTTTTGAGTTGAGTAAGACAAGTCTACCCCTTGGCCCAACCTTGTTCCTAGCCTTCATCCTTCACTAGCAGTCTGACCATATCCAATGGGTGAGTTTGTCATTTGAACTATTGTGCAAGTAATTTCATATAACAAAGGAAATATGCTAACTTAATCAATGCCACTAAATGGATGTTATACTTTGAGCTTGGCTGTGAGAATGATTAGAGAAACATGTCTTAGTCTACTGATGTGATTTATCCTTGGTGGTATATTATTGGGATCCGTGATGATGTGGGCCATATATATACCTATAGATGATGATGGATGGTCCCACATACTCTTGATGATGATGCCATATGATGGACATATGGTTCACATGATGATTGATGCAGTTCAGCAGGTTTTATTATTACTTCAGATCACCAGATTATGCACTGTCCATATATGGTGGACCCTACAGCTGGCCCATTAGGGAAACCCATGGTGTATGAGTACACATTCCTAAGTGGATTTGGGTCTTCTGGATCCAATGAGACACTTATCTTTCAGTTCCGGGCACTTCTGACAGTGATTGATGCAGTTTTACACTTGTTGACCAGATTTGGGGTTGATTTCCTAGCCTGAGCAGTAGGGGCCATGAGAGGCCAGTTCACCTAGGGCGCTGTATGAGGAGGGGGTAGTCCAGCCACTTGTTTTTACCATTTACCCCCCTTTCTGGAGAGCCTGGTGGGCTCAGTTGGACAGCGCAGATGCCCTGGGAGGCAGTTTTGGCACTTTCACAGTTGCCGAGGCAGTTAAAAAATGGGATAAAGTGGTCACTGAGGAATTCGATTTGGGCAATTGAGGCAAGGTTTTGGCACTTGGTTTTCACAGAGGTCTTCCAGGGTGATCCCACTATCTTTCAGCCAGTTTTCACCATGTGGGTAGGCCCACAGCGATCACAGGAGGTCTTTTACTGCTTGTCTGTCACATATTTTGAGGACAGATTTGATCATTTATATTATCTTGGACATATTTTATTATTTTATTGTGCCTTGGGGATGAGCTAGTAAGGATTGATGCCTCCTAGCCCCACCATGTGCTTCTTATGTTATGTCCTAGTCATTATGAGGTGGATTTTGTACTTTTAGCCCTCTAGTGGATGACGTCATCTTCACTTTGTACCATTTAGTTAGGGCGTCATCATTATATTGGGTGATCCATGTGATATATTGTTATGATTCATTATTAGCCATTGATCATGTGATGAGATCTTTTAATCTCAACCACTCATTTGATGTAGTATTGTAAAGTGGTATAGGGTTTTGGTCTTTATTATCCTATATAAGGAGGAGACCCCCTATTGTATAGCTCACCTTTGGAGCTCTGGAATATTGGAATAGAACACTTCTTTGTGGAGCATATCTCTCTTGTCTTGTGGATTCTCTTGCATCTTGAGTATACAGTATCTCTTCTATGTATCATTGTGGATTTTGGTGCTTCTACTAGTCTTCTTGCAGGAAAGTCGAATTGATGGAGAGGAGGGCGATTTTTTGAGGGTTATTGTTGGAGGGATCCACATATTCTCTCTTGGGTTGATCTTGTGACAGGGAGTATCATTATTGTATCTTCGTGACATAGTTGATGCTTTCTATTACATCTTTCTATCATTTTCATAATCATCTTACTTGACTTGTTTCTTTGATCTTGTCTTGTAGGAGGAGGACGACTTGGCTATCTTGGAGGAGGACGTTTTGGTTGGAGCTCTTGGATCTCACTCTTGAATATACACATAGGAGAATGCTATCAATTTGCAAGGTGGCCACAAGCAATTGAGGTAAGATCTACAAGGTATGTGCCTCTTTCCATCCATTCTCTCTTCATTGGTCACAAACCCTAATTAATTAAAACCCTCATTTTGGTTTTTCTTAGATCTACTTAGATCTAGCCTTGCTTTTGAAAAGATCTTAAGAACCCACCTCTATAGCATCCACCCCTAGTTGGATCTATAGTTTAGTGGTGATTGGGTTAAAATTAACACACTTTTCAAGGAAATATAGCCCTCTTGAACCAAATTGCACTTCCTTGGAGAGGCTTGTTTGGTTAGATCTAGCATGTGGGTAGGTGAGATCCCACTTGATTTGCAATCTACACACTTGATAACCTACCCCTAGACTTTTACTTGGGTGATTTCTACCTTGTGGGCATCATTCCACATTTTAAGGGATTAAAACCCCCTTTTTGAACTACTTGGAACCTTAAAACTCAGATCTAGTAAGATCTAACCCTTGGATTGGCTTGATTTTCTAGATCACATAGATCGGTGCCTAAGCTACTTGGATTTACAATTTGGTGGCCATTGAACTTGATTTGACACACCTTATCCACCTTTTAGCCCTCCTTGAGCAAGGTCGCACTTCCTTGGGTGACTGAGTTTGCCCACTTCTAGGACCTGGGTAGTTGAGATTTCAGTGGATTTGGAACGGGCATACCTTGAAACCTATATCTAGAGTATCATTTTGTGACGATCTGCCTTGGGGATAGCATTCCTTATTTTAAGGGATTGTGGTCCACTTGGGTCATTTCATGAAATCCTAGATCTAGCAAGATCCAACCACTCTATCTTAATTAGTCCACTTGACTTGACTTCTAGGTGTCCCGATCTACACTTTGACATATCTTTTGACTCCATTAACCCATCCAACAAGGCACTAGTCTTCCTTGAACCAAATCGCACTCCTTGGGGATTGTGTCAAACCTTAGATCTAGTAAGTGGGTACTCCTAATTTCAACTTAGATCCATAGATCTACTCATTACATATCCTCTAGTGCCAATTGCATCCCTTAATTTCACCTTGTGGGTCCACATTAAGCCATTTCGCATATCCCAAGAAAGTAGTACCCACTTGTGTAACACATGGTACTAGATCTTGTCATTAGAACTAATCATGTGGCCTAAATCATACATTGGGCCTAAATCATACATTGGTTGAAACACTAATCATTTCTCAAACCACCTTCAACCATACTTTAATTTCTAGGTCCACTTTACCTTGCATTGGTTTCCGTAACTTACCATTTACTCATCCCTAGGAACCTTTGTTTGGGTCCAATCATCTTTGATTAGTTATAGGGTCTCCCCCTAGGTCTTGTTTCACCTAGATCTAAAGCGAAGAGTGCCTCGGTTGACGTGACTCCCACCTTGCATTGGGAACCGTGGCATCTCTTGGGTCACCTCTTTAGTTGTCCATCTCCTCTACTGTCCCGGATGGGATACCACTAGGGGCAACTACAAGTTGTGTGATAACACATATTTCAAAGCACCTTCAACCATCATACTTTAACTTCTAGGTCCACTCAACCTTGCATTGGTTTCCGTAACTCATCATTTACTTATCCCTAGGAACCTTTGTTTGGGTCCAATCATCTTTGATTGGTTATAGGGTCTCCCCCTAGGTCTTGATTTATCTAGATCTAAAGCAAAGAGTGCCTCGGTTGGCGTGACTCCCACCTTGCATTGGGAACCGTGGCATCTCTTGGGTCACCTCTTTAGTTGTCCATCTCCTCTACCGTCCCGGATGGGATACCACTAGGGACAACTACAAGTTGTGTGATAACAAAGCCCTAGCATGGATGTTATGCTAAGGTGGCTTCATTGGTTGTATGATTTCACTTGATTGGTTCATTTAATCATGATTAGAGTAGGGTAGGTAGGATGAATAAGCTCATCAATGAGCACTTGATTTCTTGTGTAATGAAAGAATTATGCATTGTGAAATTTTTGTTTTTTCGATGATTGCACTGACAAGTGTTTTGTTGAGATTCGGGGGTTCTCACATGCTCTCCTTTGCAAGATCAAGCAAGTGTTCCACAGTTGGAGCCAGATGTTACTCCCATGTTCAATGGGGGTGCCTTAATGCATTCTTGGGTCTATCCAAAGGGGTCTTGGCACTTTAAGACTATTCTAGGCCACCTACATCCATCAACAATAAAGCTTACAAGCACATGGAGAGAAAATATTGGCACTATTTGAAGAAGTCTAAGCATCAAAGCAGCAGTCTAAATCGTCTTTACAACAAGTAATCACCTAGATTACCAAACCTTTAGTCCCTTATATGAAGGGTCACCACAGTAATAAGATATAGCAGTAAGGTCATAGAAAAGGATACAAAATAAGAAGGGTATTTAGAAATAGTAGTGAATGAAGGACGAATAGGATTGTTGTAGCAATATCTAGATCAACTTCAAACAAACAGTTGAAGGTGGGGTCTTTTGCTCAGTTTCAACCCCTAGCCTCAAGCTTACAACAATTTCTTCATTTAAATCTCTTGTGACAACAACCTAGGCACTCTTGGATAATGGTAGCCACAGGAAATGAGGCATTAGATCCATCTAGAAAATATGAAATTAAATGAGGGCCGACCTGTTTTGAGTTAAAAAAACAAGGCTGACCTATCCCTAGTGGCATTCCTAGGGTCGACCTGAGTTATTTCTCATGCCAGATGAGTATTAATAACAGCTTGAAGGTGCTTATTGGAGGTCAATTTGGAGCGCACCTGTTCCATCTGTTTTTCAGTCTTTTCTATGGTAAATCCAAGGATGAACAACAAAGATGAGACGTCTGGTCTGGTTCTAATTTTAATGTGTAGGTGGTTGCATTTAATAGAGGTATTGGAGCCCTATCCTCACCATTCGTTTCTAGCACCATATCTCAGCATTCTGGGCATAAAAAACAACAACAGTAAGATACAATCCTAAAACTTGTAGAAGCTGAAGGGCCCACTATCTCAACATCAAAGGTATTTTCAAGACCTGGCGGAGTGATACCCCCGTGGTGACATCCCTAAAGGACAATTTTATATGTGCTAGACAATTGAAGTGACTTTCACGTTGAGATGGGACTAAGGATCAAATTGCAGTAATAAATAGGCTACATCGCTTAGCTTTGAGGGGTTTTGTTTCATCCCGCATAGGAGCCACAACCTCATAAGATTGGTAACCGTTGCTTTATCTCTCAACACACTCTTTTTTCTGCTCTGTCTCAAACAACTACAACATACACATCCTTAGAATGAGGTCCTTACCTCAACTACACCTTGTCAGGGTTTTGTCTAAGCATTAGGGAGAAGGCCGCAGTCTCAGTTCTACCTTCACTTCTCTTAAAGCCTTGTCAAGAGATTGCAACTTGAGGTTTAAGGGAGTAATTTATAGGTTGTGGAGGGATGCCACCCGTTGAGGGCATTTCATGCTATTTGTGGAGGTTCCTTAATGAACAAGTAATCTCAAGAGAGGCCTTTGGAGGCTAGAGTGGAAATCTTGGAGTTGCTTGGAGCACATGGGTTGAAGACCTCACCTTTTGAGGAGCTTTGACTTATTCTTGTGAACGTTGCTTGGAGCGTTTCTCTTGGAGGTGCCTTTGGAGGCCACATTGCATCTTCACCAACAACTTGTTCCTTGTTTATAGGAGAGATTCCCTTTTGTTAGGGGCCCTATGTATCTCATCATTGTACAAGTGGCATTGACCACCTTATTTTATTGTGTTGTTAGGGTTTAGTTGCTTGTAGTGGGGCTTTTGTATTGTTTTACCCCACCTTAGGCTAAGATTAAGGAAACAATGAATATTTTATTGTATAAGGAAGTTGTAGCCTTTCCAATAAATAGAGAGGCACTTCCTCATTTCATTTTCATGGTTGGACTTTGAGAGTTCTCTCTCTTTTGGATCTTAATCAATATATCTTTCTTATGGATTATGGTTCAAACTTCAAGGGTTCTTTCTATGTGCATATAGTGTTGTTAATATTTGAAGTCTCTTCTTCTTGGTTCTATGTTGGTGCTTAAAGGATTGATGGTGGAATGCTTAAGGTTTTACAAACCTCTCAAAGATTGATCCAGTTGAATAGTTGTGATAACTCTTGGAAGGAGGGCGTCTTTAGCTCTTGGTTTGCACATTCTCCTTTGATGGTTTGGGTAAGCATTTTGGACCTTGTCTAGCTTAGCTTTGGCTCCATTGGCAAGGGTTTTAGGGTATTTACTTTCTCCACAAGTTGATCATGGGTGGTTAGGACTTTCCCTTGTTGGAGCTCCTTCTTGTAGACCTTGAACCCCATTATTATCCTTAGTGGTGATGTGACTTGTTTCCTAGTCCTGATCCCTAATCTATGAAGGAACTAGACCAATTCATGAAGGACATTCTTCTTGGCCTCATTTGCCATTTGATTCACCTTTACAACATTTCCTTAGTTGGATATCGGCAATGATCTCCGGTCTTTCCATTACCTATTATAAAAACCCTAAAAACTCCAAATCCCTGTTTTCCTAAGGCTATCTCTTCCAAATCACCTTGTGCCCTCATTGTCATAGCCTAGCAATCCTATCCAAGGATGCCCCCTCGTGTTGGTGAAGAGCCAACCCGAAATGCAGAAATAGTTATCACGTTGACAGTGGGTAACATTTCTTAGGTTACCACGGCTAGGAATGATCTTCGGGGCTTTAACTACAACCTGCTAGTTTGTGCAGTAACAGGTTGCATATCCTTGTTAATAGAGGGAAGGATTGGAGAGAGCTCTAGAATAGAAGAGGGGTTTCCTTAGTGAGGAGACCCATATGTCCCATGCGATTGTCTAGAAGAAGAGCTTGAAAAGGTACCCATAGGTACAACAAGGCTCGATGGATATGTGGTAAGATCCACTACAATAAGTTGAGAGTCAGTAATAAGTAACTCTATTGAAGAAGAAGAGACATGTTCTGTAGATACATGTTATGATAGTCATCACCAAAAAGAAGTGATGGAAGATATCCTATTAGACCATGAGCAATAGGCTCATCAAAGATAGTCTCATGATGCTTAGTCTCATAGTGAGTGACGGAGTCATAAAGACGATACCACCCTTGAAAATATTCACTATAGCCAGCCATAAGCTAGTGAGTCTGGTGAGGAGTATATTGGACAAGTGATATAGAGCATCTTCCATGAGGCAAGTGGACCCATACACCTAGTTCAAAAACCCTGAAATGAGAAATAGAGGGCTTCTACCCATGCAAGCACTCATAAGGGGTTATACTGAAGATAACAGGAGTAGGTGTGCAGTTGAAGATAAATGCTGCATAGAAGGTCACTTCACTCCTGTTATCTTGCAAACCTGCACAAGCAAACCTACTTAATAACTTTTAAGCATAAGCAACCCTTGTCACAATTGAATGCTTCTCCGTTCAGACTGGTGCTTTTCCAATCTCAGGGGGGTGTCACTAGGGGCTTTATGCTGCTATCAAACTTATAAAGCTGCGTAAACTTTGATTGATCAGCATACGTAAAACTTACTTAGGGCTTCCAATAAACAATACAGAGTAAGAGAAAAAGCATAATGGAAGCAATAAGGGTTGAGACCAGATTATAGAAGCCAATTATAACAGTGAAATAATGAAGGAAAGGGGGCGAATATGCACCTTGAATGAAAGGTAACGGTAAAATTAAGACAAGTGCATAAATACATAACCATTCACTGCAAATCCTACTTGGTCAAGCAATAACCAATGGATCCAAGGAGCCAATGTCAAGCTTAAATGGACCAAATTATATTGCATTTAAGAGGCTGTTTTCATCATAATAAATGAGAATATAACAGGTTACAACTCAACTCTGTGGGACAGCAATGAAGGGAATGATGACAGGTCGCTGAAGATGGAAGAAGATATGTATCTTGCTGCTGCACAATAAGTCCTCCGAAAACCCTTCCCAACTCTCATTTATAGAAGGCCCTGTTACCCCCCATTTTGGCAGGGGTGTCCACAGGCACAGCAGGAAGACCAAAGACGATATCTGATTCAAAAATTTCTAGAAAATACTTGCCTTGTGTCATACAGTTGTTGTTGAGGGTGAACCTAGCAGGAACAATGTCAAGTATGTTGGAGAATCACCTGACAAGGCAGCTTTTGTTTTGGCTGCTAAACAGTTGGGTTTATGTTTTTACAAAAGGTCAGCATCAACATGAAGCTCAGATTATTTATGTGATAAAGACAGTGTTAGATGAGTTTTCTCTGGGCGTTACATCCACAGGTTTATGCAACACTCCTTCCACGATCTCCACTCACTGCAAACGGATCAGCATTTCTTCAGGAAATTTGATCAGAGAGGATATTCAGAGGAGAAATAAAATCTCTTTGGGAGAAAGATCTAGCTCAGATAAAACTTCGAAGAATAGAAGCAGAGAAAATTTTGGAATTTGAGCAGAAGTTTTTATCAAGTTTGGAGCCCAAGAAGTGATCCTTCAGGTGATAAGACATTTGGAATTGTCAAATGCTCACAGGCTGATATTAACAAGAGCGTGGACATGATTGCTGCCCGGGGAAGGAAAATGAATATTTTGCAACTAATCCTGATTATAAACACTTATCAAGTCGAATGGGCTACTTTTTGAGGAACTGAAGAATGCCATTAAGTCACGCATACCCAGCTTTCTTTCTCTGATAAACAAGCTACGGATGAGCTATTGCTGTTGATGCAGAGGCACAACCATATGAAATTAGAGCTTTGTCGTGCTTTTGATAGTATTTTCAAAATAAATGCATCTACATGGATGACGACTTGGATGGTTTGCTGTTCTACAGGGGTATTTCCGACTTGGAAAATAAAAATGACAGTGTGAAGCTCGCTCAGTTCAGATTGTTCCACGAGAACCAGGGCTCGGGTTTTCATCACAATCTTATGGTTATCGGTTCATGATATATAGAATGACTCTGCTCCAAATAATTGCGACTGTATAGCCCGAACTGTAAAAAAAAAAACGCTGAAATCACGATGGTGATGAAACACTTCGGGAAGTTGCTGCTGCTTGTCCAAGTCTTCATTTTCTTGATGCATCTTTGTTCCCAAATATCTCTCTGGAGGCTGCCCGGATGCCTATGTTGACTGATATGAATCTCCACAGCTGTGAGAGGATCAATGCGTCATCAATGGCTGCCTTCGCACTGTTTTATGCTCGAGTCACTTCAACTCGATTTTCGCTGGCTATTGGCACCGGTAACTTTAGAGCCACCCCGCCTCCGGATTATAGGTCGCGTCCATCCCAAAGAAAAATTTATGGATCAATTGGCGGTGGCAGAAACAAGCACGATTTTATGGAGAAAATTTTGGATCCGGGCCGCGTGTTCTATTTTCTATAGCTGTTTGGGTTCTCTTTACTAAATGACACGTTCAAATTACATCGAGACCTTCGCTGATTTCGTGGCAGCCAAGTGAGCATAAGTTAATGAGTTTTCTTTTGAAGCGGATCACTGCCAGTTCTTCACTTGTTCATCAGCGGTGGAATGTTTCAACTTTTGATTGAAGCGATGGGCATCCTTATGCCTATCCACCAGATATCAATTATTTTTATTAGCGATTAATTGCACGAGTTCACCTTGAAAAAGGTCGATTCTGGACAGATATGAGAGAATCGTGTTTTTTCAAAGCTGTCAATTGCTGTCTAGATGTTTTCCGAGCGTTTGGGAGAGGCCGTGTGCCTGAAGGCATTAATTCGAGGTTTTTTTTTTATGGGCGTCCGATGTCAGCTGCATATTGTTTGACGGTTTAGGCGCATTTTTTCACGTGGAGTTCGGATCCACGATTCTGTTGACAGCTGATTGCATCTTTGATGACATAAAGAAATCAGCCAATTCGTATGACCAGAAGTGGTGGCCCAACAAATTTCGGTTAATTGACGACGGCATCCAAGCCTGGATTTCGAGTTGTCTCATGCACTTGGCGCACTTGACTCCCAGTCTCACTTTGGCAAGAAAATCTGAACTGGCGCATTTTTTAACAGTTGGAAGAGCCCTCTGCCTAATATGTCGATTTCTTTTGGTTATATTAGAGATCTGGAGCTAATTCCTGAGTTATCATTGGTGCAAGTGTTAGTTAGTTAACACACATGTGTCATTTCACTAACACTGTAGCAAGCCCTAAATCAGGGTGATCTTTTGCCTCTTGTACTCTTTAAAAAAGGCTAGCAAGCTTTCATTGTATTCATGGAAAATTTTGGGAGTCTTTTCTCTTTGACCTTAATAGAAAAAATACCATGATAGGACTCTTTGGATATTTGAGCATCTTTTATGTGGTTGTGCGTTTTATTTCAAGTTGTAGAGTAAATCTAGCGTAGAGGGTTTCCAGCCCATTGGGCAAACATTTGCGGTTGTTAAGTTGTTTGCTTACGTCTCATTTTCGAACTATCTTAGGGGTAGGAGAATGTAGTCGGTTATACTTATGCTCCCCGTGTCTTCGATCATGCAACGTCCTAGACTAATCTTCCTTGTTTGAAACACCCGGCTCCCTTGAGTTTCTCTTTGACTCCATTCTCCTTGCTGGTACTGGCACTGGCCTTTTCCTTGAGGACTGATCCTCCCGTCTTTTCCATCACCTATTCAAAACTCAATATTTTGTTACATCTGTTTCTCTAAGGCAACCTCTTCATTACAACTTGCCCTCTGTTGCACCTGCCTTAGCGATCCTATCTTAGGGATACCCCCCTTGAGTTGGAGAAGAGCCAACCTGAAGCGAAGAGGAGAGGAATGTGGTGACATTGGCCTCTCTCCTAAGAGTTGTCATCCAGCTAGTGTGTTGCATTTTGGGCTTCAGCACACGCATGTCAGTTTTGGGAGACAACATTTTTGGCGCCGTTGCCGGGGACAAAGTCCACTTCCCGAAATTTGAAGAGTATGCTTCATTGACGACATTTGTGGGAGATTATATTGCAGATTCTTCTTCTTACATGGCGACTCCATGAAGAGACAGAGCCCTTGTCCTTTTGCAGATTTGAAGATCCTATTGGGTGTAGAGGTGAGCACACTCATTGGAAGGCTTTCAAGCTCACCTTGGCGACTCCACAGTTTCGTATGAGGTATGATTATATGCATGTTTCAGATTTGGTACCTCATTGTTAGATTTATGGATGATAATAAGGAAAAACTGCGTAATCTTCTGCACGAAGCTATTTTACACGAAGGTTTCAGCCCGCTGGATTTCTCAAAAATCCATGGATTTCCTAATGACTGCTATGACTATGAAAAGGTGCATGACATTCTCCCAAAGTTCCATGGAAATGATGATGTTTCAACCATCTATCACACTGCCTCTTACTGCAAATTGATGGTTGATTTGAATGTTTATTGTGAGGATGACCTTATGATCGTTTTTGCTTTAACTTTAGAAGGGGATGCATTAAATTGGTTCTATGGTCTTTTAGATGAGTCCATAGACTCAGTGGCCGAGTTTTTCGAGAGATTTCTCCTTCGCTGGCATGATGGAACGGTTGATGAAATTGAGCAGCTTGCTAGACAATATGATGCTCTCATCCCAAAGTCCCAGCCTAACACTAAAGAGCAGATCCATGAAGAGCATGTTGAAGGTCAAAGAGGGCAGCTTGGAGAAAATATCATGGATAATCCGATTGAGGAAGCAGTACAACGGCCATTAGCTGAAGATAATACTGAAAAGATCCCTGATATGGATATAACAGAAAATATTGAAGATGTGAATCTTCCTCAAGTTTATGAACAGCATCCTACTGCAATAGAAAACATCAAAGATATTCATGAGCAGCTTTATGATAAAGATCAGCTCGATGGAATTTTTTATATCAGCCCCATCCACCAATGGATCGAAGCTTCTTGTGCACATTCTGAACTTTTCTGCCAAAAGTTTGACGAATTTTTATATCCTAATAGCTTGTCATTTCAGATTCATGGGCAGACTCTAAGATATCTCTGTTTGGTGATGACTTTGTCCACATTTTTGTCTAGAACCAAGCACGAAGAAAAGAGAAATAACAGAGATGAGGAGCTGAAATGGCTCCACTAGTTATGGGCATACACTTAACTGGTTCTACTCTCATGTTAAGTTAGTATAGGTAGGATGAATAAAGCTCCTACAGGAGCATTTAAAATTTTCAGTATGCTTTTCTGTTTTGTAATAAGCCTGTGGCTTTGGGATGTGAATTGAGCCATCCCTACCACACTGTGTTTTTCGTTATGATTTTGGTCTGCGAATAACCATGAGAAATCTGAGGTTCTCATGCACTCACGAGGTGAGCACACGTCCCGCAGGTGAGCACACGTCCCGCAGTTGGAGCTAGATGTTACCCCCCATTTTGGCAGGGGTGTCCACAGGCACAGCAGGAAGACCAAAGACGATATCTGATTCAAAAATTTCTAGAAAATACTTGCCTTGTGTCATACAGTTGTTGTTGAGGGTGAACCTAGCAGGAACAATGTCAAGTATGTTGGAGAATCACCTGACAAGGCAGCTTTTGTTTTGGCTGCTAAACAATTGGGTTTATGTTTTTACCAAAGGTCAGCATCAACATGAAGCTCAGATTATTTATGTGATAAAGACATCGTTGGATGAGTTTTCTCTGGGCGTTACATCCACAAGTTTATGCAACATTCCTTCCATGACCTCCACTCACTGCAAACGGATCACCATTTCTTCAGAAAATTTTATCAGAGAGGATATTCAGAGGAGAAATAAAATCTCTTTGGGAGAAAGATCTAGCTCAGATAAAACTTCGAAGAATAGAAGCAGAGAAAATTTTGGAATTTGAGCATAAGTTTTTATCAAGTTTGGAGCCCGAGAAGTGATCCTTTAGGTGATAAGACATTTGGAATTGTCAAATGCTCACAGGCTGATATTAACAAGAGCGTGGACATGATTGCTGCCCGGGGAAGGAAAATGAATATTTTGCAACTAATCCTGATTATAAACACTTATCAAGTCGAATGGGCTATTTTTTGAGGAACTGAAGAATGCCATTAAGTCATGCATACCGAGCTTTCTGTCTCTGATAAACAAGCTACGGATGAGCTATTGCTGTTGATGCAGAGGCACAACCATATGAAATTAGAGCTCTGTCGTGCTTTTGATAGTATTTTCAAAATAAATGCATCTACATGGAGGACGACTTGGATGGTTTGCTGTTCTACAGGGGTATTTCCGACTTGGAAAATAAAAATGACAGCGTGAAGCTCGCTCAGTTCAGATTGTTCCACGAGCACCAGGGCTTAGGTTTTCATCACAATCTTATGGTTATCGGTTCATGATATATAGAATGACTCTGCTCCAAATAATTGCGATTGTATAGCTCGAACTGTAAAAAAAAAACGTTGAAATCACGATGGTGATGAAACACTTCGAGAAGTTGCTGCTGCTTGTCCAATTCTTCATTTTCTTGATGCATCTTTGTTCCCAAATATCTCTCTGGAGGCTGCCCGGATGCCTATGTTGACTGATATGAAACTCCACAGCTGTGAGAGGATCAATGCGTCATCAATGGCTACCTTCGCACTGTTTTATGCTCGAGTCACTTAAACTCGATTTTCGCTAGCTATTGGCATCGGTAACTTTAGAGCCACCCCGCCTCCGGATTATAGGTCGCGTCCATCCCAAAGAAAAATTTATGTATCAATTGGCGGTGGCAGAAACGAGCACGATTTTATAGAGAAAATTTTGGATCTGGGCCGCGTGTTCTATTTTCTACAGTTGTTTGGGTTCTCTTTACAAAATGACACGTTTCAAATTATGCTGAGACCTCCGCTGATTTCGTGGCAGCCAACATGAGCATAAGTTAATGAGTTTTCTTTTGGAGCGGATCACTGCCAGTTCTTCACGTGTTCATCAGCGGTGGAATGTTTCAACTTTTGATTGAAGCGATGGGCATCCTTATGCCTATCCACCAGATATCAATTATTTTTATTAGCGATTAATTGCACGAGTTCACCTTGAAAAAGGTCGATTCTGGACAGATATGAGAGAATCGCGTTTTTTTAAAGCTGTCAATTGCTATCTAGATGTTTTCTGAGCGTTTGGGAGAGGCCGTGTGCCTGAAGGCATTAATTCGAGGTTTTCTTTTTATGGGCGTCGGATGTCAGCTGCATATTGTTTGACGGTTTGGGCGCATATTTTCACATGGAGTTCGGATCCACGATTCTGTTGACAGCTGATTGCATCTTTGATGACATAAAGAAATCAGCCAATTCATATGACCAAAAGTGGTGGCCCAACAAATTTCGGTTAATTGACGATGGCATCCAAGCCTGGATTTCGAGTTGTCTCATGCACTTGGCGCGCTTGACTCCCAGTCTCACTTTGGCAAGAAAATTTGAACTGACACATTTTTTAACAGTTGGAAGAGCCCTCTGCCTGATATGTCGATTTCTTTTGGTTATATTAGAGATCTGGAGCTAATTCCTGAGTTATCATTGGTGCAAGTGTTAGTTAGTTAACACACATGTGTCATTTCACTAACACTGTAGCAAGCCCTAAATCAGGGCGATCTTTTGCCTCTAGTACTCTTTAAAAAAGGCTAGCAAGCTTTCATTGTATTCATGGAAAATTTTGGGAGTCTTTGACCTTAATAGAAAAAATACCATGATGGGACTCTTTGGATATTTGAGCATCTTTTATGTGGTTGTGCGTTTTATTTCAAGTTGTAGAGTAAATCTAGCATAGAGGGTTTCCAGCCCATTGGGAAAACATTTGCGGTTGTTAAGTTGTTTGCTTACGTCTCATTTTCGAACTATCTTATGGGTAGCAGAATGTAGTCGGTTATACTTATGCTCCCCGTGTCTTTGATCATGCAACGTCCTAGACTAATCTCCCTTGTTTGAAACACCCGGCTCCCTTGAGTTTCTCTTTGACTCCATTCTCCCTGCTGCTATTGGCACTGGCCTTTTCCTTGAGGACTGATCCTCCCATCTTTTCCATCACCTATTCAAAACTCAATATTTTGTTACATCTGTTTCTCTAAGGCAGCCTCTTCATTTCACCTTGCCCTCCGTTGCACTTGCCTTAGCGATCCTATCTTAGGGATACCCCCTTGAGTTGGAGAAGAGCCAACCTGAAGCGAAGAGGAGAGGAGTGTGGTGACATTGGCCTCTCTCCTGAGAGTTGTCATCCAGCTGGTGTGTTGCATTTTGGGCTTCAGCACACGCATGTCAGTTTTGGGAGACAACATTTTTGGCACCGTTGCCGGGGACAAAGTCCAGTTCGCGAAATTTGAAGACTATGCTTTATTGACGACATTTGTGGGAGATTATATTGCAGATTCTTCTTATCACATGGCGACTCCACGAAGGGACAGAGCCCGTGTCCTTTTGCAGATTTGAAGATCCTATTGGGTGTAGAGGTGAGCACACTCATTGGAAGGCTTTCAAGCTCACCTTGGCGACTCCACAGTTTGGTATGAGGTATGATTATATGCATGTTTCAGATTTGGTACCTCATTGTTTGATTTATGGATGATAATAAGGAAAAACCGCATAATCTTCTGCATGAAGCTATTTTACACGAAGGTTTCAGCCCGCTGGATTTCTCAAAAATCCGTGGATTTCCTAATGACTGCTATGACTATGAAAAGGTGTATGACATTTTCGCAGAGTTCCATGGAAATGATGATGTTTCAGCAATCTATCACAGTGCCTCTTACTGCAAATTGATGGTTGATTTTAATGTTTATTGTGAGGATGACCTTATGATCATTTTTGCTTTAACTTTAGAAGGGGATGCATTAAATTGGTTCTATGGTCTTTTAGATGAGTCCATAGACTTAGTGGCCGAGTTTTTCGAGAGATTTCTCCTTCGCTGGCATGCTGGAACGGTTGATGAGATTGAGCAGCTTGCTAGACAATATGATGCTCTCATCCCAAAGTCCCAGCCTAACACTAAAGAGCAGATCCATGAAGAGCATGTTGAAGGTCAAAGAGGGCAGCTTGGAGAAAATATCATGGATAATCCGATTGAGGAAGCAGTACAACAGCCATTAGCTGAAGATAATACTGAAAAGATCCCTGATATGGATATAACAGAAAATATTTGAAGATGGAATCTGCCTCAAGTTTATGAACAGCCTCCTGCTGCAATAGAAACATCAAAGATATTCATGAGCAGCTTTATGATAAAGATCAGCTCGATGGAATTTTTTATATCAGCCCCATCCACCAATGGATCGAAGCTTCTTATGCACATTCTGAACTTTTCTGCCAAAAGTTTGACGAATTTTTATATCCTAATAGCCTGTCTTTTCAGATTCATGGGCTGACTCTAAGATATCCTCTGTTTGGTGATAACTTTGTCCACATTTGTGTCTAGAACCAAGCACGAAGAAAAGAGAAATAGCAGAGATGGAGGAGCTGAAATGGCTCCACTGGTTATGGGCATACACTTAACTGGTTCTACTCTCATGTTAAGTTAGTATAGGTAGGATGAATAAAGCTCCTATAGGAGCATTTAAAATTTTTAGTTTGCTTTTTTCTTTTGTAATAAGCCTATGGCTTTGGGATGTGAATTGAGCCATCCCTACCACACTGTATTTTTCGTTATGATTTTGGTCTGCGAATAACCATGAGAAATCTGAGGTTCTCATGCACTCACGAGGTGAACCACACGTCCCGCAGTTGGAGCCAGATGTTACCCCCCCATTTTGGCAGGGGTGTCCACTGGCACAACAGGAAGACCAAAGACGATATCTGATTCAAAAATTTCTAGAAAATACTTGCCTTGTGTCATACAGTTGTTGTTGAGGGTGAACCTTGCAGGAACAATGTCAAGTATGTTGGAGGAATCACTTGACAAGGCAAGCTTTTGTTTTGGCTGCTAAACAGTTGGGTTTATGTTTTTACAAAAGGTCAGCATCAACATGAAGCTCAGATTATTTATGTGATAAAGACAGTGCTGGATGAGTTTTCTCTGGGCGTTACATCCACAGGTTTATGCAACACTCCTTCCACGACCTCCACTCACTGCAAACGGATCAGCATTTCTTCAGGAAATTTTATCAGAGAGGATATTCAGAGGAGAAATAAAATCTCTTCGGGAGAAAGATCTAGCTCAGATAAAACTTCGAAGAATAGAAGCAGAGAAAATTTTGGAATTTGAGCAGAAGTTTTTATCAATTTTGGAGCCCGAGAAGTGATCCTTCAGGTGATAAGACATTTGGAATTGTCAAATGCTCACAGGCTGATATTAACAAGAGCGTGGACATGATTGCTGCCCGGGGAAGGAAAATGAATATTTTGCAATTAATCCTGATTATAAACACTTATCAAGTCGAATGGGCTACTTTTTGAGGAACTAAAGAATGCCATTAAGTCACGCATACCGAGCTTTCTGTCTCTGATAAACAAGCTACGGATGAGCTATTGCTGTTGATGCAGAGGCACAACCATATGAAATTAGAGCTCTGTCGTGCTTTTGATAGTATTTTCAAAATAAATGCATCTACATGGAGGACGACTTGGATGGTTTGCTGTTCTACAGGGGTATTTCCGACTTGGAAAATAAAAATGACAGAGTGAAGCTCGCTCAGTTCAGATTGTTCCACGAGCACCAAGGCTCGGGTTTTCATCACAATCTTATGGTTATCGGTTCATGATATATAGAATGACTCTGTTCCAAATAATTGCGACTATATAGCCCAAACTGTAAAAAAAAAAAACGTTGAAATCACGATGGTGATGAAACACTTCGGGAAGTTGTTGCTGCTTGTCCAAGTCTTCATTTTCTTGATGCATCTTTCTTCCCAAATATCTCTCTGGAGGCTGCCCGACTGCCTATGTTGACTGATATGAAACTCCACAGTTGCGAGAGGATCAATGCTTCATCAATGGCTGCCTTCGCACTGTTTTATGCTCGAGTCATTTCAACTCGATTTTCGCTGGCTATTGGCATCGTTAACTTTAGAGCCACCCCGCCTCCGGATTATAGGTCACGTCCATCCCAAAAAAAAAATTTATGGATCAATTGGCGGTGGCAGAAACGAGCACGATTTTATGGAGAAAATTTTGGATCCGGGCCGCGAGTTCTATTTTCTACAGTTGTTTGGGTTCTCTTTACTAAATGACACGTTTCAAATTACGCTAAGACCTCCGCTGATTTCGTGGCAGCCAACATGAGCATAAGTTAATGAGTTTTCTTTTGGAGCGGATCACTGCCAATTCTTCACGTGTTCATCAGCGGTGGAATGTTTCAACTTTTGATTGAAGCGATGGGCATCCTTATGCCTATCCACTAGAGATCAATTATTTTTATTAGCGATTAATTGCACGAGTTCACCTTGAAAAAGGTCGATTCTGGACAGATATGAGAGAATCGCGTCTTTTCAAAGCTGTCAATTGCTGTCTAGATGTTTTTCGAGCGTTTGGGAGAGGCCGTGTGCCTGAAGGCATTGATTTGAGGTTTTTTTTTATGGGCGTCGGATGTCAGCTACATATTGTTTGACGGTTTGGGCGCATTTTTTCACGTGGAGTTCGGATCCACGATTCTATTGACAGCTGAGTGCATCTTTGATGACATAAAGAAATCAGCCAATTCGTATGACCAGAAGTGGTGGCCCAGCAAATTTTGGTTAATTGACGATGGCATCCAAGCCTGGATTTCGAGTTGTCTCATGCACTTGGCGCGCTCGACTCCCAGTCTCACTTTGGCAAGAAAATCTGAACTGGCGCATTTTTTAACAGTTGGAAGAGCCCTCTGCCTGATATGTCGATTTCTTTTGGTTATATTAGAGATCTGGAGCTAATTCCTGAGTTATCATTGGTGCAAGTGTTAGTTAGTTAACACACATGTGTCATTTCACTAACATTGTAGCAAGCCCTAAATCAGGGCGATCTTTTGCCTCTTGTACTCTTTAAAAAAGGCTAGCAAGCTTTCATTGTATTCATGGAAAATTTTGGGAGTCTTTTCCCTTTGACCTTAATAGAAAAAATACCATGATGGGACTCTTTGGATATTTGAGCATCTTTTATGTGGTTGTGCGTTTTATTTCAAGTTGTAGAGTAAATCTAGCGTAGAGGGTTTCCAGCCCATTGGGCAAACATTTGCGGTTGTTAAGTTGTTTGCTTACGTCTCATTTTCGAACTATCTTAGGGGTAGCAGAATGTAGTCGGTTATACTTATGCTCCCCGTGTCTTCGATCAAGCAACGTCCTAGACTAATCTCCCTTGTTTGAAACACCCGGCTCCCTTGAGTTTCTCTTTGACTCCATTCTCCCTACTGGTATTGGCACTGGCCTTTTCCTTGAGGACTGATCCTCTCGTCTTTTCCATCACCTATTCAAAACTCAATATTTTGTTACATCTATTTCTCTAAGGCAGCCTCTTCATTTCACCTTGCCCTCCGTTGCACCTGCCTTAGCGATCCTATCTTAGGGATACCCCCCTTGAGTTGGAGAAGAGCCAACCTGAAGCGAAGAGGAGAGGAGTGTGGTGACATTGGCCTCTCTCTTGAGAGTTGTCATTGTTGAAAAAATGACAAAACTCAGAAATCTGCTCACACACAGTTCATGGACAGATTTGTCAAACACTTCATGAACCACTGATATCACCCTTCAAATGTAAACTAAGCCAATGTAATTTATCCAAGCATTAAATAGACATGTGCTATGGTTGATATACTGTTCATAAAGTACATTTAGCAGCGGAAAATCATAAGAAAACAGCAGATTGTCATACACATTAAAACACAGGATTTTGGTCAAATTTGACCCTGGAAAAACCCCCCCAACCCCTGGGGAAAACCAGTCTTAGAGAAATTTATTATTAAGCAGCAATTAATCTTAGAAGTACAACAGCTGAAGAGTACAGCAATAATCCTCCAGTACAGTGCAAATGATTTATCAAAACTGAGCACAAAATCTACCTTGTAAACTGTGCAATATTCTGCCTAGGAAAACGTGCAAGCTGTGTAGCCCAGGACAGTTGTCACATACCCCAATTTTATTAAAATAATGTAATTATTTTTAATATTCCTGAGAACATTATGTTAAATTTAATGCTAAGTAGGAATGGATGACTCAGCAGAGTCTCCAGAAATGGAATGTAAATTCTGAATAATTATTATTAATAAATAAATTATGGAGACAACAGCATGGGAGAGCTGTTAAAAGAGGTTACTGGTCTAACTGGTGGATGGAATTAGGTGGAAGGACAAAAGACAAGTGGCAGCATCCTCAAACACTTCCTGAGTTGCAGGTGGCAACTTCCCTATATTTTGGGGTCATGATTCCCCAAGAAAGTGGAATCTGAGCGGGTGGCTCATTAATGACAGTTAGCCCAACTAAGACCTAGGCAATCTTTTAAATACTACTCAATGAACTGAGCTGGGGGTTCAGCAATTGTTCTAGAGGGAGGATACATTCAGGTGAATGCTATTCAGGAGTCCTATTGAGGAAGTGGGAAAACAGTAAGGAAGTGTTTTGAGCAGGAAGTTGCAGTAACTTGGTTCCAGTATAGTTGTTTTGGCTGAGGGAATTATTGGCCGTACTTAGATTCCAGCCAGTTAGACCAGAGCAAGCTCGGGGGTCCTGAGAAGTGCTGTCTGGGCACTCTCCAGGAATTGGTAGGGAGGAACAGCCTCCCATTGCTGTTATTGTCTACCATCTACAGGTTCTGCCACTCTTCCTGTTGTTGGTTTATTTAATTTTCCTGTAGAAGTAATCTACCTGTGTATTTATCTTATACAGAACCTATTTGTTACTGTTACAGTTAATATATACTATGCTTATGCATATGCTAGAATTTCTGTTAATAGTTTAATAATAGACAGAATTATTAGACAATAGATATTCCAGATTTATAGCTATCAAACAATCATAAGAACAAATCTAGACAAATCTTAGTTTTACTTTGAGATATTTTCCTGTAGAAGTAATCTACCTGTATTTATAAGTATTACATATTATAGTCAACTTTAAGTTACAGGTCACTCTTATATCAAGTTAATAGATAAACAAAACTCATCGTAATATATAATTATACTCAGAACATGTTGACAGCTAGTGATTCTCTAAAGAGGTGACTGTAACAATATTTCATTGTTACCAGCTTCCACATAATCTTAAACATTTACACAGTAGTCAAATACAAACACTAACAACTGTAGAGTATTATTTCCTTTCTACCTAGTATTCGAATACAGTAGTCATGTTTATTATAATAAAATTAACAGAGTTGTTTTAAACAATAACAAACATATTAATACAACAGAGAAACTGTTGACGAACGCAGTCATCATTGACTGTTACAAACCATCTTAAAATATACACAGTAACAATAGTTATTCAGTATAAATGTCTCCTTTGGAGTTTTCTCAAAAACATACACGGCCGTAGCCTTACACTATCCCTTCGACAGACAGAAAAACAAATGAAAGGACTGCCTTATATGGCAGCCATAACTTACAGCATCCTTATACTTAGTTCTAAGTATATATTATTCTATCCACAGTTTCATTTAACAACCATACAAAAAAAAAAAAATCAAAATAAATATTATTATAATTCATTTCCAGTCGCTATCAAGTTAACAAATTCCATATATATTTGTGGAACACAAAATAGAACCTCAACTCGCATGATTAAACCCTACACTATTCAACTATTACAGACACAGTCGATAAACATCCACTATCGTTATTTAATACTACAAATCGAAGAAAAACGCAGAGAGATAGTTATAGGGTTACATCATAACAGAGTTATCATCCATTGCAGGTATCGCAGAACCCAATTATCTTTACATTCAACACATTCTAAATATTTTAACAAAACACAAAAATGAAACGCGGCCGTATCAGGCCCAGTAATATATTAAATATAAATCTTATACAGCGAGATTTGAACCCTATGCTTAGCCATTATCGGAACCATAACCAAAAACCCTGGCCTCATAAGTCTTGGCCGTGAATGGCTCTCCATAAACTTAACAGGGTTTCAAACCCCATTTCATTTCAAACAAAACAACTTCATACATATGACTGCACCTACAAACATCAGGTCGATAATGACCTCAACACACAGGAGTTTTCCTCCGAGACACAACCCTAACCACTAAAACCAGCAAAGGAAGAGACAGCCGTGGATAACCAGGCTTACCTGGAGGAGCCTGCGTGGGTGACAAAGTCCTGTACACCATCAAGAGCCGCGTGACCTGTTAAATAACAAATGCCGAGGGTTTTAGTCACCACTTTGAATGCAGAGAATAGAATTAGAAACGTAAATATAATTAATGATTATAAAACATAAAGACTGTAAAAACTGTGATTTATCTTACCGAGACATGGAGGAAGTTAACAGTGGACAATCGGTAGCTACAAGCTGAACAAACAGAGAAGCCCCATCATCTTCATCAGATGGGTGAGCAAAAGAAACTATCATAACATTCTTGACAGCCGAGACAAGGTAACAGTTCCCAACGAAACCCTCACGCTGGGATTGAACCAGTCAAGAAGCAAACCCAAAGCCCAATTGCATCAACCCTCTCATAACCTAAAGACATTACCGAAACCCTATCTCATACCCACACCAGCACAGTGACGAACTGTAAATAGCTGGGACTTAAACCTATAATGAGCAACGAGACCACGAAGCAATAAAACTATAGCAGACGCTATCACTAGAGCCGAGGACATACCCTATTGCCGAATGGAACCACGAGGCCTTAACCACCACACTCTGCACATTGTTACAGTGCCTTCATTACAAAACTCAGACAGGGAGGGTTTCATCCTTAGGACCCGAGCCCGAAGGCAACTACAATAACCAGGTAGGGTTTTCAATAACAGATTATATATCACCAACTGCGTGGAGGAGAGTTAACCACGTAGCATCCAAATAAATCAACGTATTATGGGTCGAGACCATATAGTTCAAATTGCAATCCAAATCATTATACACCGATTCCAAATCATTACATATATAAGTCAAACGTATAAGATAACAAATGATATATAATCATTTGGCATATAGTGCATGCCTTGCAAATGAATCGTCGAGAATCCCAAGCACTTGGAATGTATAATCACTACAATGATATAAATAAGAGTTAGTCAACATCACATATGGACTATTCCATAACTTAATATGGTGGATAATACCTTAACATATTATTGGTTATAAATCTTATCCATGGTGAGGGAAAAACATTAGGACTATGACAAAATCAAGTTAATGCACATTTACAATGAAACCAGGGCATAGGTTAATGTCATTATCATATCACATTACACAAGGTGGTGGTCAACTTCAACCCTAGAGTTTTCTCTATGGCCTAGTATGATAAATACAACCATAACACTATATTGAATATAAAGTTTGCCAATGTATGGAATATTATGATTATTGCACAATCATTATATTATATATATAAATTAAAACCAAGCCATAGATTAATGCCATGGGCATATTACATTTCTATGTTCATATAAGTACCAAGGTAGTCAACCTTCAAATGAAAATGCCTCGTTATTTTAATACTTGAAATGTTACCAAGTCTTTAAGACAATATATACATTGCCATTATATACTATCATCAGAATTGCTACCAATACTATTGTTAACAGTAACAATTTGAATAATAAACCTCTATTATTAAGATGTTGAAATAGAGTTTCATCTACAGGTTCACATCGTAAAGATAGTTAAAATCAAGGCACCGTCAGGTAACATAAGTTAAACTCTAAGTGGACATTGGACTTCGATGCATAGGATTATATTGAAACAACGCTAGAGGCGTCACCTTCTCAACTCGCATTATCAATGCATGAACAAAACAGTAGTCACCGGTATTAAGTTGACAACAGGTCACATGATGCAAAGACACTTTATACAGCCAATAATTCTGATATAACAATTGTTTCATTGTTAGTTACAGCAGTAACATAGCATAATAATCATAAAAACATAATTATAACTGAGACAATGTAAATCTTCGTAACACTTGACGATACTAGCTGAATAAGAAATATCATGACGATCATTAAGTTTTGAAGTATAGGGAGTATGGATGCTCACCAAGTTTAACATACAGTGATCCTTACTTCACTGGCGCACCTGAGAAACAAAAGACGACGTATGCATAAGCTCGTAAGCTAAGTAAGCCAGTCAACTACGACTAGCTCTTCCCTTGCGGTTCAAAATAAAACAGTCATTAAATTACAACCACCGAATTCAAAGTTTTAAGAAGACAAAGTCTTTAAACAGATTATGTTAGTTATCTAAATTAAAACAATATCAGAAATACTACCTAGTTAACATTTATTGTTACAAATAAATTTTTTTAAATTTTTCAGAAATTTTGGGTTTTGACATGTGGTATCAGAGCCAGGTTCAGACACTAGGCCTGGATGTGACTCCACTAAACTTCCGCAAACAGTGATCATAAAAGAAGATTTTTGTTTTATTTATTAAATACTAACATATATTTCGGTTTCATCTACAGAACAGAAAATTTCTCTTTTCTGAATTTTACAGACAGATATGGAAAAACTGGGAGAATATACTGAGGAGGAATCTCCCAATGCTGTGACAAGACAGATGTCAAAAGAACTTGAGACAGAAGAAGAAATTGCTCACACCACTGAACTGATGCAGACTATAAGAGGATTAAAAACAGAAATGGAAACAGTTAAGAAGGATAATGAAAGAATTCTAAAGACTCAAGAACAGCTAAATCAGCTATTGATGGAAAAATTTCAGACTGACGGAAGGAGCAAACCAGCTGACTCAGAAGAAGTTAATCATCCAAGAGGGTCAAAAAGGACAAAACCAAATAAATCTGACAGCAGTTCCTCATCTGAAGAAAGAAAAGGACAACCCAGTTATCACACTAGCAGTGACAGCAGTGAAGCTGAGATGCACCACCGAAGGAAAAAGTACAGGCCTTATGAAGAGATTTCCGGGGAGTTTAAGAAGATAAAGCCCCCAACTTTCAATGGAGAAGCTGAAACTGGAGAAGAGGCAGAATCCTGGTTATCTGGGATGAGAAAATATTTTCAGATCTATAACTACTCAAATCAGCTAAAGGCAAGAATGGCCATCTACAACCTCTCGGGAAAGGCAGACATATGGTGGCAAGACCTGAAAAGGGTCAAAGGGATCAAAGAAAGAGAAGTTAATTGGAGTACCTTTAAAAGGTATTTCAAGAAGAAATTCCTGTCCGAGCAGTATTATGAAGAAAGGGCTAAAGAATTTTATGAACTAAAACTCGGATCTATGACGATGAAGGACTTAAACAGTAAATTTTTAAGTTTGTTGCGTTATGTACCGTATTTTGTCGAAGAGAAACCAAAAATACAGCGGTTTCTTAGTTGCCTGCCTTATCATATCAAGGACAGAATTGAATATGACAACCCCAAAACACTGGAAGAAGCTATGCGCAAGGCAAATTTCTGTTATGAACAGAATAAAAAGAAAGAGGGGATAGCCAGCTGGAAAGCCAAAAAGAACAGCAATCTGATCGAGTACAAGAAAAAGGAATTTGTTCCCCATAAAAGTTTCAAGAATGGCAAAAACGGGAACCACTTTAATAGTAAAAATTTCCAAGGAAACAAAAATGGAGCTGTCAGCCATTCAAACAATTACAAAAACAACAAAGAGACTCCTAATAACCATGGAAACTACACCAAAAATTTTGAGCGAAAAGAACCTGTCAAGTGCTGGGAATGTAATGGGCCACATTATGCTTCAGTCTGCCCAAACAGAAAGAAACAAGTCAGCAATATTCATACTGTTCAAGATGAAATGACAGTTGGAGATTTTGCAGGAACTATGCCCCGAATCAATGCAGCGTTGGAAAACCGCCAGGCTGACTACCAAACTTCCATGGTGGAAGTAGGAGGTATGATTAACAAAAACCCAGTTACTATATTAATAGATCCAGGTGCTAGTCTTAGTTATATTTCACCTCAGCTGGTAGAAAAATGTAATTTGACTGTTGAAAGGTTTGATAATTCTTGGTCTGTACAATTAGCTACTGGGGCTAAGAAGAAAGTAAACTGCTATGTAAAAGAATGCATCTTAAACATGACTGATTTTAGAACTACAGTTAAACTGAACGTTTTACCACTTGGCTCTTATGACATACTTATCGGAATGGACTGGTTGGAACAACATAGGGTCGTTTTAAACTGTTTTGACAAAACTTTTAGGTGTATAAACAGTAGTGGACAGCCGGTAACTGTTAGGGGTATCCCTAGGAAAACAGTAGTTAGGCAAATTTCCGCATTACAACTTAAAAGAGCAGTCAGGAAAGGATGCAAGACCTATGCTGTAACTATTACAGACGAGACCGATAAATCTGAAAACAACCAGAAAACAGTAGAGAACATTCCTGTCGTCAATGAATTTATTGACGTTTTTCCTGAGGAAATTCCAGAATTGCCTCCCAAGAGAGAGCTTGACTTTACAATTGAGCTGGTACCAGGTGCTGTTCCCAGTTCAAAAGCCCCGTACCGTATGAATATTTTGGAGCTTAACGAGTTGAAAACTCAGTTGAAGGAGTTAATAGATAAGAACTATATCCGACCCAGTGTATCCCCTTGGGGAGCACCAGTTATTTTCGTTAAGAAGAAGGACGGAACTATGCGACTTTGCATAGATTATCGTCAACTAAACAAGATGACGATCAAAAACAGGTATCCGTTACCTCGTATTGATGATCTGTTTGATCAACTACGTGGCGCTACGGTATTCTCTAAGATCGATCTGAGATCGGGTTATCATCAGGTAAGAATTAAAGAAGAAGACATTTTCAAAACAGCTTTTAGAACAAGGTACGGACATTACGAATTTGTCGTAATGCCATTTGGACTTACTAATGCCCCAGCTGTTTTCATGTGCTTAATGAACAACATAATGCACAAGTACTTAGATAAATTTGTTGTTGTATTTATCGACGACATTTTAGTCTATTATAAGAGCGAGGAGGAACATAAAGAACACTTACGTATCGTTTTACAAGAACTGAGAGAACAACAACTTTTTGCGAAATTTAGTAAATGTGACTTCTTCAAGGATGAAATCCAGTACTTAGGACATGTAGTCACTAAGGAAGGGATTTCAGTGGATCCCGAAAAGATTCGGGCGATTGAAGAATGGCCAATACCTAAAGATGTGACGGACGTTAGATCTTTCATGGGAATTACCGGTTACTACCGGAGGTTTATTGAAGGCTTTTCAAAAATAGCCAACCCAATCACTTCTTTGCAGAAGAAAGGCAAGAAGTTTGATTGGAATGCGAAATGTGAAGAAAGTTTCAAGAAACTTAAGACCTTATTGACAACTGCACCTATTCTTAGAATAGCGGACCCAAATAAAGATTTCATAGTTTGCACCGATGCTTGTAATGATGGCTTAGGCGGAGTGCTGACTCAAGAAGGACATGTCATTGCTTACGAATCTAGGAAGCTGAAAATCCATGAAAAGAATTATGCCACTTATGACCTAGAATTAGCTGCTGTAATTCATGCTTTAAAGATGTGGCGACACCACCTAATAGGCAGAAAATTTACCTTACTAACAGATAATAAAGGTCTGAAATACCTTTTAGACCAGCCAAATTTAAATGCAAGACAAGCCAGATGGCTGGCATTCCTAAGTGAATACGATTTTGCAATCCAATACATAAAAGGGAAGGAAAATAAGGTGGCTGATGCCTTGAGCAGGAATGCAAAACTGAATTTTATATCAGCTAGCAGCACTTATGCCTCTGATTTAAATGAACAGCTGGCTGAAGGGATAAAGTTAGATGAAAATTATCAACATTTGCAAATTACAGCCAAAGAACAGCCCACAGAAAGTTTGATAAAAGGGTATAGTTTAAACGAAAACGGATTTTTGTTGTTTAAGGACAGGCTGTATATCCCTAATGCACCTACAGTAAAGCTGTTAATTTTAGAGGAAATACATAAAACCCCTTATTCCGGGCATCCTGGCTATCAAAAGACTATCACTATGTTGAGAAAAGAATATTTTTGGCCTAACATGAAATCTGAAACTGCTGAATATTTAGCTAAATGTTTGGACTGCCAACAAGTAAAAACAGAACATCAACATCCAGCTGGATTGCTGCAACCTTTACCTATTCCTAGCTGGAAATGGGAAATAATCAGCCTGGATTTCATTACGGGTTTACCCAAAAATCAACATCAGAATGATTCAATTATGGTAGTGGTAGACAAATTAAGTAAATCAGCACATTTTATTCCTGTTAAAACCACATACAAGGCTGCAAACATAGCAGATATCTTTCTAAAACAGATTTTTCGGTTACACGGTATTCCAAAGGTCATTATATCAGACAGGGATCCTAAATTCACAGGAAATTTTTGGAGATCCTTGTTCAAAGGATTAAACACCACTTTAAATTTCAGCACCTCTTTCCATCCTCAGACGGACGGACAAACAGAAAGAGTTAATCAAATATTGGAAGATCTGTTAAGGATGTATGTTAAAGATCAACCAGGTAAGTGGGAGGATTATTTACACTTAGCTGAATTTGCATACAATAACAGCTATCAATCATCAGCTAAGTTTAGTCCTTTTGAGGTTTTGTATGGACGAAAATGCAACACTCCTATCTCTTGGAGTAATCCAGTAGATAGATTAGTGTTAGGACCTGATTTATTGAAAGAAATGGAACAGATTGTGAAACAAGTGCAGGAAAACTTGAAGATTGCCCAGGATCGGCAAAAGAGTCAAGCATATTTGAAAAGAACTCCTAAAGAGTTCCAGGTAGGTGAACATGTGTTCATCAAGGTAAGACCAAAGAAAAGCTCCCTAAGATTAGGAAGTTGTGCAAAATTAGCACCACGTTACTGTGGTCCATTTGAAATTTTAGCTAGAATTGGTCAAGTTGCTTATCAGTTAGCATTACCGCCAAATTTAAAAGTACACAATGTTTTTCATATCTCTGTTTTGAAAAAGTATGTTCATGATGCTACTCATGTTATTGATTGGAACATTGTACAGGTAGAACCAGAAGGGGAAGTTCTGGTAGAACCGGATTGTATCCTCGGGAGGAGGGAAATTACTCTACGGAACCGGATAATTGGACAAGTGAAGGTGCAATGGAAGCACCTTAGTCCTGAAGAAGCTACCTGGGAGCTGGAAAGTAAGATGCGGGAAGCATATCCTCATCTATTCCAGCAGGTGGCTGAAGACGAAGAATAAGTAACATCGAGGACGATGCTACATTTTAAGGGGGTGTGTATGTCACATACCCCAATTTTATTAAAATAATGTAATTATTTTTAATATTCCTGAGAACATTATGTTAAATTTAATGCTAAGTAGGAATGGATGACTCAGCAGAGTCTCCAGAAATGGAATGTAAATTCTGAATAATTATTATTAATAAATAAATTATGGAGACAACAGCATGGGAGAGCTGTTAAAAGAGGTTACTGGTCTAACTGGTGGATGGAATTAGGTGGAAGGACAGAAGACAAGTGGCAGCATCCTCAAACACTTCCTGAGTTGCAGGTGGCAACTTCCCTATATTTTGGGGTCATGATTCCCCAAGAAAGTGGAATCTGAGCAGGTGGCTCATTAATGATAGTTAGCCCAACTAAGACCTAGGCAATCTTTTAAATACTACTCAATGAACTGAGCTGGGGGTTCAGCAATTGTTCTAGAGGGAGGATACATTCAGGTGAATGCTATTCAGGAGTCCTATTGAGGAAGTGGGAAAACAGTAAGGAAGTGTTTTGAGCAGGAAGTTGCAGTAACTTGGTTCCAGTATAGTTGTTTTGGCTGAGGGAATTATTGGCCGTACTTAGATTCCAGCCAGTTAGACCAGAGCAAGCTCGGGGGTCCTGAGAAGTGCTGTCTGGGCACTCTCCAGGAATTGGTAGGGAGGAACAGCCTCCCATTGCTGTTATTGTCTACCATCTACAGGTTCTGCCACTCTTCCTGTTGTTGGTTTATTTAATTTTCCTGTAGAAGTAATCTACCTGTGTATTTATCTTATACAGAACCTATTTGTTACTGTTACAGTTAATATATACTATGCTTATGCATATGCTAGAATTTCTGTTAATAGTTTAATAATAGACAGAATTATTAGACAATAGATATTCCAGATTTATAGCTATCAAACAATCATAAGAACAAATCTAGACAAATCTTAGTTTTACTTTGAGATATTTTCCTGTAGAAGTAATCTACCTGTATTTATAAGTATTACATATTATAGTCAACTTTAAGTTACAGGTCACTCTTATATCAAGTTAATAGATAAACAAAACTCATCGTAATATATAATTATACTCAGAACATGTTGACAGCTAGTGATTCTCTAAAGAGGTGACTGTAACAATATTTCATTGTTACCAGCTTCCACATAATCTTAAACATTTACACAGTAGTCAAATACAAACACTAACAACTGTAGAGTATTATTTCCTTTCTACCTAGTATTCGAATACAGTAGTCATGTTTATTATAATAAAATTAACAGAGTTGTTTTAAACAATAACAAACATATTAATACAACAGAGAAACTGTCGACGAACGCAGTCATCATTGACTGTTACAAACCATCTTAAAATATACACAGTAACAATAGTTATTCAGTATAAATGTCTCCTTTGGAGTTTTCTCAAAAACATACACGGCCGTAGCCTTACACTATCCCTTCGACAGACAGAAAAACAAATGAAAGGACTGCCTTATATGGCAGCCATAACTTACAGCATCCTTATACTTAGTTCTAAGTATATATTATTCTATCCACAGTTTCATTTAACAACCATACAAAAAAAAAAAAATCAAAATAAATATTATTATAATTCATTTCCAGTCGCTATCAAGTTAACAAATTCCATATATATTTGTGGAACACAAAATAGAACCTCAACTCGCATGATTAAACCCTACACTATTCAACTATTACAGACACAGTCGATAAACATCCACTATCGTTATTTAATACTACAAATCGAAGAAAAACGCAGAGAGATAGTTATAGGGTTACATCATAACAGAGTTATCATCCATTGCAGGTATCGCAGAACCCAATTATCTTTACATTCAACACATTCTAAATATTTTAACAAAACACAAAAATGAAACGCGGCCGTATCAGGTCCAGTAATATATTAAATATAAATCTTATACAGCGAGATTTGAACCCTATGCTTAGCCATTATCGGAACCATAACCAAAAACCCTGGCCTCATAAGTCTTGGCCGTGAATGGCTCTCCATAAACTTAACAGGGTTTCAAACCCCATTTCATTTCAAACAAAACAACTTCATACATATGACTGCACCTACAAACATCAGGTCGATAATGACCTCAACACACAGGAGTTTTCCTCCGAGACACAACCCTAACCACTAAAACCAGCAAAGGAAGAGACAGCCGTGGATAACCAGGCTTACCCGGAGGAGCCTGCGTGGGTGACAAAGTCCTGTACACCATCAAGAGCCGCGTGACCTGTTAAATAACAAATGCCGAGGGTTTTAGTCACCACTTTGAATGCAGAGAATAGAATTAGAAACGTAAATATAATTAATGATTATAAAACATAAAGACTGTAAAAACTGTGATTTATCTTACCGAGACATGGAGGAAGTTAACAGTGGACAATCGGTAGCTACAAGCTGAACAAACAGAGAAGCCCCATCATCTTCATCAGATGGGTGAGCAAAAGAAACTATCATAACATTCTTGACAGCCGAGACAAGGTAACAGTTCCCAACGAAACCCTCACGCTGGGATTGAACCAGTCAAGAAGCAAACCCAAAGCCCAATTGCATCAACCCTCTCATAACCTAAAGACATTACCGAAACCCTATCTCATACCCACACCAGCACAGTGACGAACTGTAAATAGCTGGGACTTAAACCTATAATGAGCAACGAGACCACGAAGCAATAAAACTATAGCAGACGCTATCACTAGAGCCGAGGACATACCCTATTGCCGAATGGAACCACGAGGCCTTAACCACCACACTCTGCACATTGTTACAGTGCCTTCATTACAAAACTCAGACAGGGAGGGTTTCATCCTTAGGACCCGAGCCCGAAGGCAACTACAATAACCAGGTAGGGTTTTCAATAACAGATTATATATCACCAACTGCGTGGAGGAGAGTTAACCACGTAGCATCCAAATAAATCAACGTATTATGGGTCGAGACCATATAGTTCAAATTGCAATCCAAATCATTATACACCGATTCCAAATCATTACATATATAAGTCAAACGTATAAGATAACAAATGATATATAATCATTTGGCATATAGTGCATGCCTTGCAAATGAATCGTCGAGAATCCCAAGCACTTGGAATGTATAATCACTACAATGATATAAATAAGAGTTAGTCAACATCACATATGGACTATTCCATAACTTAATATGGTGGATAATACCTTAACATATTATTGGTTATAAATCTTATCCATGGTGAGGGAAAAACATTAGGACTATGACAAAATCAAGTTAATGCACATTTACAATGAAACCAGGGCATAGGTTAATGTCATTATCATATCACATTACACAAGGTGGTGGTCAACTTCAACCCTAGAGTTTTCTCTATGGCCTAGTATGATAAATACAACCATAACACTATATTGAATATAAAGTTTGCCAATGTATGGAATATTATGATTATTGCACAATCATTATATTATATATATAAATTAAAACCAAGCCATAGATTAATGCCATGGGCATATTACATTTCTATGTTCATATAAGTACCAAGGTAGTCAACCTTCAAATGAAAATGCCTCGTTATTTTAATACTTGAAATGTTACCAAGTCTTTAAGACAATATATACATTGCCATTATATACTATCATCAGAATTGCTACCAATACTATTGTTAACAGTAACAATTTGAATAATAAACCTCTATTATTAAGATGTTGAAATAGAGTTTCATCTACAAGTTCACATCGTAAAGATAGTTAAAATCAAGGCACCGTCAGGTAACATAAGTTAAACTCTAAGTGGACATTGGACTTCGATGCATAAGATTATATTGAAACAACGCTAGAGGCGTCACCTTCTCAACTCGCATTATCAATGCATGAACAAAACAGTAGTCACCGGTATTAAGTTGACAACAGGTCACATGATGCAAAGACACTTTATATAGCCAATAATTCTGATATAACAATTGTTTCATTGTTAGTTACAGCAGTAACATAGCATAATAATCATAAAAACATAATTATAACTGAGACAATGTAAATCTTCGTAACACTTGACGATACTAGCTGAATAAGAAATATCATGACGATCATTAAGTTTTGAAGTATAGGGAGTATGGATGCTCACCAAGTTTAACATACAGTGATCCTTACTTCACTGGCGCACCTGAGAAACAAAAGACGACGTATGCATAAGCTCGTAAGCTAAGTAAGCCAGTCAACTACGACTAGCTCTTCCCTTGCGGTTCAAAATAAAACAGTCATTAAATTACAACCACCGAATTCAAAGTTTTAAGAAGACAAAGTCTTTAAACAGATTATGTTAGTTATCTAAATTAAAACAATATCAGAAATACTACCTAATTAACATTTATTGTTACAAATAAAATTTTTTAAATTTTTCAGAAATTTTGGGTTTTGACAACAGTCACCATGCAGTTCTGTTCACATCAACTTCAGAGCTCAGTCAAATCTGCAGTACGGCCTTTCTCTGCTGTACGGAATTCTCAGCAATAAATACTGTCTACTGTCTCGAAAACAGTGCCCACTTGGGTTTGTTTTGTGTGCAGTCTCCTACAGCAGTACGACCCCTCTAGAAAATCATGCCAGCCACCTGGGAAATCATGCCTAGTTTCTCTCCTCGAACTCAGTGCCAGCAATCTCGATTTCTGTGCCAATTAATGCCTGGAAATGATATCAGCTGTACGGCCTGCTCTTATTGCTGCCCTTCTCTGCTGCTGAAATAAACTTCTCTAGGAATGTGTGCTCATCTCCAAGCTTCCTCTCCTTGGAATTCGAGCCACCCTTTCTCTCCAAAGAATCTCTCTTTGAATGCGTGCACCTCTTCTCTCCCAATGTCTCTTGGAATGCACCCTCACCAAAACTCTCTCTTGGATTATTTGCCCAAATGAAGTCTCATGCACTTTTATTTACCCTATTAGGGTTACTCTCATGACTTTTCAAATTCAACGGACGAGATTAGATCTTGGCCAAGAGATCTATGGCTGGGATCTAATCTCTCACTCACTTAAATCTCCTAAGTGAACTTTACAACAAATTTTTCCTTTTGAAAAGTCATATTACCCTAAATATTTAAAAGTACACTTTATGACTTAAAGTCACTTTAAAAACATAATAAAGTGCGACTCACTTTTAAATCATAAAGTCACATCAAAAAGGTACTTTAATAAAAACACATTACTAAAGTCATTTTAAGAATATAAATGAGACTCCAAGTTATTGACCCCTGCACCTAGGCACCTGATGCAGGAGTGCCACCGAGCTATCAAATGCTAACAGTCATCCAGCTGGTGTGTTGCATTTTGGGCTTCAGCACACGCATGTCAGTTTTGGGAGACAACAGGCCCTAAACTTAAAAATTTATCAATGCGCCCTAGAAGAGAGAACTACAAATCACAGTGAGCAAAAAACTGGTTTGCATGTGATTTTACACTGCTGTCCATGAAATATTTCATTAGGGCGCTCTAAATTGTTGTATTACTCACTCTTACTTGATTGTTATGGCTGAAAAACCCCTTGAAGTACTTCTATTTGTATAAAACACCCTAAAATCCAAACAAAATTGCCTTATTGAAGCATTGTTTCCAAGGTAATTCACTCTCCTGGCTGAGTGTACTCATCATCAGGGTGTCAAAACTGCTTCTTCAAGGTACCCTTCTCTGTAGATCACTGTTGTTTAGATGGTCTGTTATCTCACTATCAATCCCGTAGTTAGCTAGAAATCAAACAGTTCACAGTTTCCTTGGACATGTGTAGCATGCACTTGCTGAAAACATCATAAACTAACCCCTTCTAGAGCTGACTTTGAGTAATTTCCTGTTTATAATTTGCCTTTAATCAAATCTACCTCTCTAAAATTATTAAAAATTCACATGCAAATTATGACTGCTCCAGTGACACCTGCTCTTCTTACTGTCACTGCAAGTTATCTCAACTCATTTATCTGTAGTATGTGTTACTGCTCAAACTAGCACCTCTTTGTAAATCAAGGCTGTGTAGACCTAGTACTAGTGACAGTAAGCTTGGAAGAGAGTTAAACCCAATGTCACTGTTAGCACCAGGTTTGACAGGACATTATATGGATCCTCCCAAATGATCAAGGCAGTTATGAGGTTACATAACTGCAAGCAGAAGAGAACCTGGGCTTCTTTTCTGGACAGATGTCAGATTGAATATCATTTTCCAGATGAGACTCTGGATGTCTGCTGCAAATTCACTTAGCTCAAAGAAAAAGTGTATTAGTTTAGAGACAAGGCTCTTCCCAAGGCTTATGGCATTCGTTTGTACAGATGGATCTGTGGCAAAGGGCATGGCCAGTTGATAGAAATGGTAACCAATTTCGAGCTACGGTCGTGTTGGTAACCTTATAGGGATAATGTACTACCTAAGTACTTCCCATCCTGCGTTTTTTTGGGGAAATGCTACTCACCATAATGATCTTCGTTTGTTGCAACAAACGAAGATCATCCAAGCCATCTGTTCAAATGGGTAAAAACTAAGAATGACGCTGATGCTAATTGAATGCTAACTGCTAAGAAAGGTCAGAAATCATGAGCTATACTTGCAAGGGCCAGTGCGTCTGGAGTTACTGTAGAATCGGGTTTGCGACCAATTTCAAGCCATGATAAGTCAGGGTCAGCCAGGAACACTTCTGGCGGAAGTTGGGGAATCTCTTCAATTTTGGCAGCAGCGACTCACGTGCATCTACTAAAGACGGTTCAACAAACAAGACACAATAAATCTGTATATGGAATGGAACCCATGTTTTCCATAATCCATTTGAAAGAGTATCCTCCAAATACTGAGGCCCTCGGAAGCACTGACAGAGCATGAAACGATTGTTACAAAACTGCTTCTATCATATTATGATATTTGACGCGGGTGCATCATTCGGGATTGGCCGTAGCTTGGGGAAGAAAACCGCCCGTTGGTGGAAGAGGCCGTTGAGGAGGTCGAGACGGGAGACTTTCAAAGATTTCCCATCATCATCCTGATCACTTATTGAAGCGATTCTGTCAATTGTTCCAGCTGATCGTGGTGCTGCTTCTGCTGCATTAAAAGATGAGTTTGTCCCTACCAAAATCATGCCACTGTATTACTGGCCGCGAGTGAACAATAAAGTTGTCCACTATTCGATGTTGAAGACAGAGCGGACCTGTAACGAAGCCGAGGATTTCTGAATCGCGATTCTCTGTGGATCCCGCCATATCATTCCTTGAAGACTGTCAGCAGTTGATTACCCATTTCAGTATCTGTTTGGACTTGTTTGGACTTGAGCCTTTAATGTCTCACGGGTTTTTAACTGTAGCGTGGAGTTTTGGGAGCAGCCAACGTAGCCACCTGTTGACCCCTTATCTTCTCCATTGGCAGCCATTTGCATATAGATTAAACTTTGGATGAGTCGACTTATGTTACTGACTCGGCCAGGGATCAAATTTGAAGGGTAGGTCCCATTTCACTTTGAAGGGCTATGAGATATTGAACCCTTCAATGCTTAATTGTATATCAAAATTTCTTTAGTGTTTTTATGAATTCAATAATAGAATGACAATATTTGCATTGTTCTACTCTATAAACTTTAATAAGCAATGTTATATTAATATGGGTCAAGTAAATAACCTAAGAATCCATATTGAATAAATATAAAAAAGAGAAAGAAAAAATACGAAAATATGACGAAATCACTTGTTTTATTGCCTAGGTCAAAGATCACTGGCAACAATACTCAAAGCAGGATTACACATGGGAATTAGAGTATAAGATTAAAGGAATTTATCCTTATTTATTTCTAGACAATTCAACTCGAGGGACATAACCTTTTTGAGGGGAAAGAGTTGTAACACCCTATTTTGCAACTTTCCTACTTTATTCACCTAGCTATAGATGGTTGACTTCTTTGATATTACATACATCACGAGACATTATTATTATTATGGATACCAAGATAATATTTTGAGGATGATGTCAACTTCATTGGATTATGCACTTCTAGTGATCATAAGACATGTGATTGCATAGAATGTATTACATATTCATTTGAGTTGGAACATGTACACAATGAGTTGACTAAGTAAGGTAGTTGGAAGTGATTCAACATTTACACGGAATTAGTGAGGTAAACCATGTTCATGATGGTTTATCACGTCCAACTACCTTTTATGGAGGATTACTCAAGAGTTAGTGTAGAGGAGGAGCAACTAAAATAAAGGAGGAGAATGAAGAACCTTTACCTGTGATGGAAGATGAGATTGGGAAAAAGCCCATTTAGAAAGAGATTGGTGCTCTTGTTTTGTTAATGTGAACATAGTGATAACCATCACGAGTATTGGTTTTTTGTATTGCATTGTTCTTTGGCATGTTTATTTTGTGAAGGGTGGTGAAGGGAAATGTTTGTTGCCTATCCTACAAAAGTGATTAGAGTAGTTGAGAACTATTGACGACTTTTTTGAGTGCATAATATGAAGTTGGGGATGTACGTAGCCTCATGGGGTACTAAAGCTTATTTGTGTCTAGCATTGTTTTGAGAAGAGCTCCACTACTAGAAGTGATATGTTTCGAGAGCCAAAAGAGGTTAGGTTTGAGATCCCTAACTATAATAGAAAAAATCGAAAAATATGTTTTTTGTCTAGTGCCAACGTATCCACCTAAAACTAGTGTACCTCTAACATTGTACGTCGTTCAAAGATTTAAAATTGTTGATCCTTGTCGTGACCAATTGATCATTACCATAGCCAATGGTTCAAAGAAATAAGATAAGAGAAAAAAAATAGAAAAATAACTTTTCCATGACATTAAATCTTACCTATTTTGAAATGAACTTTTATGCAGGCTATTATAATCATTGTATTATTATCTTTCCAACTAAAAACACAAGTTTTTTCCAATCTTGTGGCATCGTTCTTAGCATTTCCTCTAGGGATGCTAAGAGGGTTTGTTTTCATAATTTGCTCATATTTAGAGTAGATTTTAATGAGAGGACTTGATTTTTCATCTTTTGATTCCATCTCTTTTGAGTCTTCTACTTCTATTAGATGTTAGTGATTCTTAGCACCTTTCCATCAAGTGGGCCTTCGATCCTACTTTTTGAGTTTTCTTCCAATGAGATTTTGGAAAAGATTGGTAGTCTCCTCACTCACATTTTTCTTTGTATGGGAGGTTTTCAAGTCACCATATTCAAAGCACGATCTACATCTCAAGGCCACTTGCTCATAACCTAATAGCTACTTCCACTTCCAAGCTACCTTTTAGGTCGGCCATTTGTGAAGTATACTTCTACACATAACCTCATATGTTGTGATTATATGCTTATGGCATGTTTATGTGGAACATAAATGAATATTCCCCCGAGCATTTTATATGGAGACTAGTGGCTTTTATATCTAAAAGTTAAGACTCATGAAATTAGGACATCTAGCAATCCACATTGGGGTAGAAGTCCAAGATTCTTTGGAGGGGTGAAAAGAAAAAAGACTAGTGATTCATGCATAAGCTTTTGTAACTCAAAAACCATGGCGTAATTAAATAGAGAATGTTATCTACATCTTCAATACATTTGAACTCTATTGTGAAGAACCCTCAAGCAAAACGATAAATGCATGCCTCGATGTGAAGAAGAGGTAAATCCAAACCTAAGAAATCCACTTGTGAAGATATAGCGCGCTTGTTTTTATGTCTTCTTTCGTTGACACTCGAATTTATCCTATATCATTGATTGAGCTAGCAGTGGGCATGAATGACCTTCTAACTATAGAAGTCAAAAGCGAGATTATCTAAAGAATGTTCCTGGCGAAACGTTTTCAGAGGGACCAAGATTGTCTTAGCACGAAGGATTGGCAGTCTTTCTATTTGCAACGAAGATTACCTCCTCACTCAAGCCAAGCCCTCTTCCAATAGAAATGGATTTTCAAGACCTCTATAGCACAAAGCATCATTCCAAAATTAGACAAAACCCTTAACAATATTGTGTTGGACAGTTTGAATGAATTAAGAATTGGAAAAAACCCTTAACATTGTTGTTATCACATCTATGTTAGCTAGAGCTACCATACTGCAGACTGTGCGGCCGAGGACCGCACAGTACTTTTTTCCAGATCAGAGATCCGATGCCTTTAGAGGAGGCATACAGTTTTGTTTAGATTGCCCCGAGCAGATATATCAGAGGCGACAGTGGGTTGTATAGTGGTCTAGGCATGTCACTTAGCATTTACCACAGGGTCACCCTTCCATGCCAGGCTTTGATATAAGCCCAATGAGACAGTTGCCTAGTCTTGTGTTGATTGAGATTATCATAGAGTATTGGTGGTTTACTATTTGTGCCCGTATTCAACAGAGATCCAGTTCAGAGACAGCCTCAGCAGCAGGTATATGGTGTGGCAGGTATTGCATTTATATATATCGCTCATGATTGTTGCTTAGACTTGTTTATACATGATAGTACACTAACTCTACATATGATGATTGATGTGGTCATCTAGTTTTTATGATATGTGGTTGGGCCCTTGGTGATGTCATTCCACCCCTTCCTAGTAGGCTCCTGTTATATGCACACTGGGTCACACCCCTATTCATGGTATAGACTTGATCATTTAGTCCCCCTAGGCAGCTGACTTTGGATCCACCTTCACCTTCTCCATCCATCCGACTCATTCATGATGATATTTCTCGACTTGGATTCCGATTTGTGACTTTGAGGATCCCTTTCCCCACTGATCTCTGGGTATGCCATGATTGCCTGTCTATTGTGCCTCGGCTCTTTAGTGTGTGAGATGCACTCTCAAACCTGGGATTTGCTCTCGTCGGTTGCCCCCGATGTTGCAATGCAGTTAGGATTGTGTAGCCTCACTGGGTGTTCCCCATTGGTCGTCGAAGCATGTATTGCTCACCCCCATTACTTTGTACTATGAGCACCGTGATTATATCTATTGAGATATGTATGTAGCCCAAAAGGGCCTTGATGTAAATTGATGAAATGAAGAAATGTAAAGCAAGCCAAAGAGGCTTTTTGTAAATGTAAATCTAGCCAAAAAAGGGCGAAGTATGAAACTCATTGTAAAATCCATGCAATGTGTTTATAAACACACATGGACACAAGTCAGCCATACATGTCAGCATTTGTAGTGGTTATTCCTCACCTAGTCCCGCGGGGCAAGGAGGTGAGAGGGAGCAAGGGACAACCTCAAGATTGTCCCCTAGAGTCTCAAGTTAGGGTTTGCCGGACACCCAGTTTGGCGGCTCTAGAAAAGAACCTCACAGAGTCTTCAGGCATGGATGTGAGTTGTGAGATACTTGTCAGACTACCAGTGGCGGCTTCCCTGCACTATACCCATTTGTGAGGCACCACCCTTACCCGTGTTTTGTCATGGTATACTTATCTTAGTGGACCCTAATTTCCCGAGTTATCCAAACATTCACATGATCCCCATCCTTGTCATCCCTTATCCTTCGTCATGTATTCCACATCACCCAATGTCAGCTAGGTGGTCAAGTCTATAGGTTGTGCATAGCAGTTGAGTCTTGTTGGATGTGGTGGGCCCATCTCACCTGGGGCCTTGTATTTTCCGGGATTTAATGTAGTTTTGATCACCATATTCTTATCATGATGTTTAGTAATGTACTAACTTGTATAAGGAAGCCTTTCGCTTCATGATTGCATACAAGTGTTCAACTAGCACTATTGTTGACCAGATTTGACTTGGTCAAACTAGGTTGACCAGGCCAAAAATGGGCCCGAAAAAATGTTGCGACCGGAATTTTGATTTTAGTCAATTATTATCTACAGGGGTCCCATATGAGCATGCAGGTGTCAAAATTGCAAAAGACTGAAGCATTTGTGAAATTTTTAATTATCATTGGTCAATTTTGACCTGTTTTAATTAAAAATTATGGATTTGGGGCAAACAATGCTAAGGTAACGGATCGTGGACGTTTGAGTGACCATTCCTACTATTTTTGGGGTTCACGATCACATTACAATAGACGGTTTGACATTCCGGGCATTATAAGTGGGTCAAAAGCCCATTTTACTTCTTCAACAAATTAAATCAACAAAAATTACATGGAAAATCAAAATTTGACTAAGGCAACTATTGGAAATGGCAAAAATCAATGGATGGAAAATGAAAAGGTGATTCCTAAGGTAAATTGGTAATGTTTGACATTGTATTTGGGCATGGTGGGGCCCTCTATTGGACAACTCACTCTAGAGGTCGAATTGGCCCATGGGGGGCATTTTTCCTCCTTGGCATTTTCGATTTGGTTGATGTGTATTGTATGGGACCTTGTTGTATTGAGTTGGGGGGATAAAACATCCCATAGGCACCCCCAACCTTGGATTATATGTTGTAAGGGCCCCACAAGGGGACCCCCCTCTCCACAAGTGCGCTACACATGGGCAATTCGCACCCCCACTTGAGCTGATCTCCACCATTCGATTTGGTGGTTGGGGATTAGATCCCATCCCTCCATTTTGGGGGGAAACTAGCTTTGAGGAGTGGCCTTTCTCTATAAGAGAAGGCACTCACTCCATTTGTATCCTCTCTTGGCATTTTTGGACTTGAATAGAAGAGAAAAACGTTGCTGCTCTTACTTGGCTCTTGGGTGATACTCTTGTGAAATTGTTGATTGCCATACCATCTTGATGCACTAGTGTATATTGCAGATTGTTTCCAACATTATTTGTCACCGTTGTTTTGCATCTAGCACAAAGTCTTGGAGGAGGGCGCACCATTTGGCTGCCACTGCTGCTCCACTCTCCGGATTGGCCACAAAAGGGAAGTGTTTTTGCCATTTTCAGCCAAACATTTCTCTCATTTTTATTTGTGTTGCTGTAAATTTCACTTATTTGTCAATACTAATTTGATTTATTGTCCATTGGTGTTGGCAGGCAATGAGGACGAGTTGGTGGGGATTGAGCAGTTTGATTTCACCTAGGGACTTCTGCAATATGCTCTATTTGATCTTCGGGACGTACAAACCTCATCAAAATCCAAGATATCAGCTGGTTCCAAGTAGGTGTTACATCTTCTTCTCTTGTATTTCAATTTCTAGTTTACTGAAGAGAGAAAACTCACTAAAACCCCTAAAAATTAAAATCTACAAAATCCACCATTAGAATTTATTTATCTTGTAAACCCACTAATGAAACGTACTTAAAAGCCTAAATCCAAAGTTTCATTCATTTTAGAGTCCATTTGACCATAGGATCAACACTAGTCCATTTGGCAAAAACGCCCCCTAGGGGCGTTGGGGCGTTTTTCTCTTTCAACCTGTTTGGGTCAGTTTGGGGTTATGGGTACTTGAGATTCTATTTCAGAACGTCTTTTACCTTAGAAAATCAAGTGCCGTTGGCTGGAAGTGAGTATAAACGCTAATTTTTCTATGCCCTAGGTCCATTTATCCACTACTTAACCCATTCCCCTAGGGCAGTTTCACTTCACTTCTTGCTCGTCTGTTTGTTTTGTTCTAAATCAGCTAAGTAATCAATTTATAATTGCTAGAAGATGTGTTTCAATTGCTTAATGCACTGCTGCCATGTATGAGTAAATCATAACGAGCTTCATTCCCCATAGGAAGGATTTCCAGTCACTCTTCTAGTCAATTTCTGTTTGCTGATTTAGTTTCCAGCCTTCGAATCTTCAAAGAATTCATCATTTAATACTTATAATCAGATCTGAGATCATTTCATTCAGTGTATTTTCTAATCCTTAATCTCGATCTCACTAGGCTGGAAGAAACCTCACGTTTAGTCATCCTTCTTGCTTCTTGCTTTGTTTATCCTTTGGGTTTGGGTGCCTGACTGTTGAGTCTCAACCATCGCTGGTTGAGTGGGGTCTCCCCCCTGACTTGGCTACGTGCCTTGTCTGAAGTGACAATAGCCTTGTCCGGTGTGACTTCCGTTCATTGAGCGGAGGACCTGGCTATTGCTGGTTACACCTTCCTAGCTGTTCACCTCTACCATCCCTATTGGGACACCTACCACCAACAGCTAGAGATAGTGTGATAACATTTTTGGCGCCGTTGCCGGGGAGGTAGAGGCCTACCCGTGTCTTGTTTGAGTTTTGGGTCTTTTTGCTTGTTTTTCCTTTATCATTGCATCTAAACTTAAAACTCTGTTGGCTGATTTCTTTTTGCATAATTATTGCAGCCAACACATCTTTGTCTCACGCACCACTTCCCCTCCACGACATCCGACCTTTGGTGAACGAGGTATTTAGTTCACCTGGCGACTCCACCCCGCGGCTCCACTGGAGGCCGAACCCATTCGTACAACTTACGTAGCCTTGATCGTTCTGACACGTCACATAGCACGCCTATCACTTACGTCAGACGAAACCTTAGTGAGCACTCCCCCAACTCGTTTTGGCAGGCAGTTAATTCTGCAGCTTCACCTAGTGTGGTAGTGCCACCCCTTTCCATAGCTCCCAACCCATTGCTAAACAACAACCTGATGACCAACCCCAATCCTGGTCCACGTGCCTTTGGCCGTATGGCTAGAGCTTCACCCTTCAGCTTCGCTCAGATTCAGGGTGCTCCCCATGACATGCCTGACAAGTATTTTGAAAAGATTCCAAAGTTTAGTGGGAGCACAGCCATCACGATTGAAGATCAGGTCGAATCTATGTGGAAACACATGGAGGCCTATGGGGCCACCGACGAAGATGTTTTCATGAGAGGTCCTTTTATGTCACTTGAGGGCGATGCCCGCAAGTGGTTTGATCGGTTACCTGCCGGATCAGTCACTGGTTACGATGATTTCATGACCAAACTCAACGGACAGTGGTCGGTCAAACTGGATGGCAAGTATTTACTTAGCCAGCTATCAGGAATTAAGAAAAGCGAGAACGAAACCACTCACGAATTCAACATCAGATTTGATAAAGTTGTGGCCCAGATACCTGAAACCATTCGCCCAATGGACCCAGCTATCCTCATACACTATCTAGACTCATTCGAAGGATGGCTAGGGTACCACCTTAAAGACAAAGAGCCGGCTACTCTTAAGATCGCCCAGGACAATGCCCGCAAGGCTGAAGCTAACACTGCATCCATGGGAAAACAAAACTTCTTTGACCTTCATGCTCCTTCCTCATCACGCACTGATTCCCATGCCCGCAAGGGAAAAGAGCCTACAAAAGAAGACACAGAGTTAGGGAACACTGAAGACATGAAGGAAATTATCCAAAACCCTTACCCTTCTAACAAGAGACCTGGCCAAAAACAGAGACTCGGATAGATATAAAGCTCCATATGGCCCCAAGCCATATTGGAACCAAAACAGGAGGCCCACCACTGAAGAGATCAAGAGACCTCCTGCAGCTCCCGAGACCCCTGACACTAGAGCCATTCACTAGTGTGAAAAATGTGAAGAGGAGCACCCCGAGGCTGAGTGTAACTATGTCGAGCCGGAAGAACTCATAGAAAACATCAACTTCGTTGATGACACACCTTTCGACCTAGATTTTGGCCGGATCCTCATTGAGGAGGACGAGGAAGAAGATGTTGAAGAAGTAGGCCCCTCTTGTTTACCAGTTCACCCTGTTGTCGATGATCCTCAGCGAATCAAGATCTATAGGAGACACAGGGATGAGCCCATGCCTGCACCTTTCACAGAGAGGCACGAGGCTCCCCAGCCGGACCTCGGTACTAGCCCTCATCTTTCTTGCGATCCCTTTGAGTAGAGCATAGAGTTGGAGAAGGAGTTAGCCAAGATCACGCAGAACATCCCCATGTCTGAACTAGTTAAGCTCCCTTCAGTCCGAAGTCAGATCGCTGATTTTCTGGATAGCATCCCTGTAGAGAGGGACATGTCAGGTACCTCTGCAGACATCCCTAGCTCCCTAGACACTACACACGATGAGGAGACGGACACAGAGGATCCCCCGGTATCTATTCACACCGCTATTTACGAGAGAAAGAATGGAGGGCACCAACCCTTCTACTTGATTCTCCGTATACAGGGCATGCTGTTGCACAACTGCATGCTAGACTCAAGGGCCTCTATGAACGTCATGCCATTAAAAATCATGAAGGCTCTGGGCCTGAAGGTCACCCGCCCTTACGGAAATGTTTGTGGGATAGATTCCAAACAAGTTCCGGCCCACGGCTTGATCAAGAACTTGAGGGCGGACCTTTTCTCATGCCTAGACATCTCCACACTCATGGACGTGGTGGTGATTGACCTTCCGCTAGTCTACGGTATGCTACTGTTCAGAAAATGGGCTGCCGGTCTAGGAGGGCATCTTCAAATGGATTTATCTTACACCTCCATCCCTGACCCTAATGGGGTCTTGGTGAGAGTATACCGGCAGCCTTTCTACGAGGGACACATTGAGGGCATGGAGGATGCCCTGTGGAGGACGTACGGAGGATGTGAGCTGGGCTAGGAGGGAATGTTTATGGCCTTCGGTGATGAGAGGGAGGACATTGGTGATGAGGCCGAGTTAGGACATCCTTTTGACAGGTGGCTCCCCACCCCCACATTTCACTCACATGATGAGGATTTTGAGGAAGAGGGCATGCAGGAACTCAACCATGAATATCCCGAAAACGAGCTGACAGCTCCTCCTGAGGGGCATGAGCCTATGGACATATGAGAGGGATCCCCCACGGATCACTCTTATCCTCCAAGCCTCCGGCAGCAGTTGGCTCAGCTGTACTTAGACGATTATTCTACCACGGAGATTGATGGGTCGGAGTTCTCTCTGCCTGATGAGTTGAGGGCAATCATGCGCAATTTTCCTACTTATAATGAGGAAGATCATGAAATGGAGGAGCGCGGTGAAGACACTCCCCCTCCCCTGGAGGACCGGGAAGTGAGGGGAATCCCACCCCCGGAGGAGAGAAGTTTTAGGACTATCCTTGAGATGCTGGCCATAATGAATGATAACATTGCTAGACAGGCCAGAGGAATTCCCCCGTGCTACTGGTGGGAGGAGCTATCTTCCCAGGAGCCGCCTGATAGGGAGAGCGATTCGTCAGACCAAATCTTTTTTCAGGAGTTCTCCCTCCCCACCGAGTTCACGGGAGAGTTTGAGCCATTGCCCTTCATTACCCCACCCCCCTCGCCGTGCCTGCATGCCTTCCCGAGTTTCCTCTTGCCTGCCGAGGTCCCTGTACCATTGGGAGAGGGGTGTAGCACGCACGCTACATCTTCGCCTTCCACCCACCCCTCCACCAGGATCCTGCTTGCCCAACCTCCTAATTTTTGGACGATTGGTGAGATCGAGATTGGGGTCGTGCACCCTAGGTCCATTGTTCCACGGCCTGACCCACCCGCCGCAAGGGAGGTGACTCCCGAATTTCTGATAGGGGAAGTTGCTATCCCATTGGATGGAGGATCCCATAGATTCGTCCCCCGTACTAGCCGTAGGGACCTGCACCCTGATAGTGGTGGAAATGCCTATGTATCGGTATTCCGCGATATAGGTGTGGACCCCCCGTCGGTGAATTGGAGGACCTTTACCACGGGAGATCAAGTTGTCATATCCCACCACGTTTTTCACCACATGGTTGGCAACCATACAGGGCTTCTGGTGGGCCCCTTCAGGATTGAGGTCCGCGACAGGGACTCATAGTTTCTAGATACCGAGGATGGGCATTACTTGTTTGTCCCCGTGAGTGGTCACCAGCCCCAGGAGTATGTACCCCGGGTTCACCCGGGGGGATATTCCTTGATCTCGCCTTTAGTCCTATTATCACACAACTTGTAGTTGCCCCTAGTGGTATCCCATCCGGGACGGTAGAGGAGATGGACAACTAAAGAGGTGACCCAAGAGATGCCACGGTTCCCAATGCAAGGTGGGAGTCACGTCAACCGAGGCACTCTTCACTTTAGATCTAGATAAATCAAGACCTAGGGGGAGACCCTATAACCAATCAAAGATGATTGGATCCAAACAAAGGTTCCTAGGGGTGCATAAATGGTAAGTTATGGAAACCAATGCAAGGTTAAGTGGACCTAGAAGTTAAAGTATGGTTAATGGTGGTTTGAGAGATGATAAGTGTTTCAACCAATATATGATTTAGGCCACATGTTTAGTTATAATGACAAGATCTAGTACCATGTGTTACACAAGTGGGACCTACTTTCTTGAGATATGTGAATAGTTCAAATGGGACCCACAAAGTGAAATTAAGGGATGCAATTGGTACTAGTGGATATGTAATGAGTAGATATATGGATCTAAGTTGAAATTAGGAATACCCACATATAGGATCTAAGGTTTGACAAAATTTCCAAGGAGTGCGACTTGCCTAAGGAGGACTAGTGCCTTGTTGGATGGGTTAATGGAGTCAAAAGATATGTCAAAGTATAGATCGGGACACCTATTAGGCAAATCAAGTGGGCTAATTGAGATGTAATGGTTGGATCTTTCTAGATCTAATGTTTCATGATATGACCCTAAGTGGACCACAATCCCTTGAAACAAGGAATGCTACCCCCAAGGCAAATCATCACAAAATGACACACTAGACCTAGGTTTCAAGGTATGCCCGTTCCAAATCCACAAAAATCTCAACTACCCACGTCCTCAAAGTGGGCAAACTCAATCACCCAAGGAAGTGCGACCTTGCTCAAGGAGGGATAAAAGGTGGAGAAGGGGTATCAAATCAAGTCCAATGGCCACCAAATTATAGATCCAAGTAGTTTAAGCAATGATCTATGTGGATCTTGAAAATCAAGGCAATCCAAGTGTTAGATCTTACTAGATCTGAGTTTTAAGATGCCAAGTAGTTCAAAAGAGGGTTTTAATCCCCTAAAATGTGGAATGATGCCCACAAGGTAGAAATCACCAACGTAAGAGTCTAGGGGTACGTTATCAAATATGTAGATTGCAAATCAAGTGGGATCTCACCTACCCATATGCTAGATCTAACCAAACAAGCCTCTCCCAAGGAAGTGCGATTTGCCTCAAGAGGGCTATATTGCCTTGAAAAGTGTGTCAATTTTAACCCAATCACCACCAAACTATAGATCCAACTAGGGGCGGATGCTATAGAGGTGGGTTTTTAATATCTCTTTAAAAGCAAGGCTAGATCTATGTAGATCTAAGAAAAACAAAAATGAGGGTTTTGATTAATTAGGGTTTTTATGATCTAGAAATTATGGATGATTCAAAGAAGAAGAAGATCATACCTTTAGAGCATACTTGGATGAAGAGATGAATGCTAGTTGAGATGAGGATTACTTTTGCCAAAGATCAAATGGAGAATTTTTTTAAGCCCTCTTGCCAAATCGATTTTTCCAAGTCACATATGTGTCCCTCTAACCTGTCAAAACCAAGGAGCAAAGCATCAATCAGTTTAACATGTTGAAGGTAGATACAAGCAAGAAAGAGATAAGCAAAGAATAGTTGGTGCAAAGACAAAACCACTCCCTTTTTAACCCAAAACGTCCTCCTCCAAGCTTGAAGGGCAAGCCTCCCCACCAATTCGCACTTGTTGAAGAAGTCTTCTCCACCTGTAAAAAGATATGGAAAATATGCAAGATAGCTACAATAGATCCTCTAGTGAAATGGACAAAAGCATTTACAATCAAAACAATCAACATCCACTCCAACCCAAGCATGTACTCCAAAAGATAGAAATTTTATTCCAAGAGCCAAGAGCCAAAAATTTCTAGATGATTTTACAATGAGAGACTCTCTCCTTAAATAGGATGGAGAGAGACCATAATCCTAACCACTTTTTACATGAGTGGCTAAGATCAAAAGATCAAAAGATCAAAAGATCTAATTAATGGTTGAGATGAACTCAACAATAAAATACATGGATCAACCATAAAATATAACCATAAGTGGACAAAATCGCCCTAGGAGAGGGGATCCCACCAAATCATGATGACAAAATATAACAATAAGCTTATGGTGGGTCCAAGGGGTAATTTTAGCCACCCTTGGTCAATCCCCATAGCACAATAATAATAAAATAGTCATCAAAGTACCAAATCATGCCTCTATGGACAAATCGTGGGCCTTAGGAGGCCTCAGAAATCATCAGAAAATGCCATAAGTGATGGATGTGGGCCCCGATGAAGCTGAAACTGCTGGAGAAGGTGCGGAAGACATCCCACTCATCATCACTGATCATCCCATGCCAAAAATTTGCCTCAGTATCCCAAATCGAATTTCTCTGTAGCCATTTCTACCAATCCAAATTGCCTCGGGAAGCGTGTACCTGCCCCAAACTGCCTCCTGGAGTGCCTACGCTATCAAGGTGAGGGCACCAGTGTGTCTGGGAGAGGGGTAATATGGTAAAAAAAAGTGGTTGGACCACCCCCTTCATCATCAGCGCTCTAGGTGAACCAAATAAAAACCCACTATGCTCTGACAGGGCCTCAGACAGGTCAAATCTACACTATGAGAGCCAACTGAGGCTCAAACATCACTGTAACTACCCGGAACTGAAAGTAAACTATCTCATTGGACTCATAAGGTCCAAAACTATCCAAGATGTGTACTCATACACCATATAGATCTCTGCATGATCATATAATATATCCAATATACCGGAACAGGTGAAATAATAATAATCTGTAAATGATCAAATAATGCTGAAAACCATAAATCATCATCATAAACCTGTATCTGATGCATAGAACCATCATGTACGTGTACATAGACCATATATCATCTATCTGTGTCATCATAAGGTCCAATAATCTCATGTTCTGTGACTGACCTTGGTCAAACTAAGTTTGACCAGGTCAATATTGACCAAATATAACTCAGACTACCATCAAAAGCTGCTGCAAAGTGTCAAAGGTTAATGCATGCTCTACAACTCATTCAAATAGCAATTATAACAAAAAGTAATCATTATTAGCGATCTAGCAACAAATATATAGTGTTATTAATTATTATTATGACTCAGACTAGACTTTCAAGACCATACTCACTTCATAGTTGTGGTCAATTTGCTAGTGAAGGGTGAAGGCTAAAATAAACTGGTTAGGCCAAAAGGGGACTGACTGACTTAACATTGTGACACTTTGGATATGGGAAAGGGAATACACACCATAGTATATACTGAATGAGCAACAACACAGGGAATGGCGGTGTCTTACAAATGGATAAGTTGTTTAGAGAGTGCTTATTCAACTTAGGCATCATGTCTAAATCAAGTTGATCCAGGTTCATTAGGATCATTCAATTTCATTTCACGACCTTTTTGGCCTACATAACCCTTCGGATCTCAGGTGTGCTGATAAGCACAACTAGTTGCAGCTTGCATCAAGGGCATGTTTTTTATACATATATAAGGTCAGCAATTGTTTAGATATAGCTTTTAAGAGTCATTGCTTTTTGGACCTTTCTTATACTCTTCGAGGAGTATTTTTTAGCAGTTCATCGCTCTTGCCCTTTTTAGTTTCCATGGGCGAATTTATAAGTTTCCATAAGTAGTACATGAGCTTTCAGTTTTAGCCAACAACATCTCAAGTTACTAGGGGGAGTTCGAGCCAATGCCAAACATCGGGACAACCGATCAGAATTATTTAGGCCTACAATCCAACTCACCAAAGGTAAGTTTTGTCACTAACTCAAAGCCGAGACACAATAAACAGGGAAGCTCATCCAATACAGAGGCTATAGTGGGGAAAGATCCTCCATGCCACTAGTCAAGTAGTAAGTCAAGGTGATAAACTAAAAGGTAGGCAATGGATGGATGAAGACAATGAATAATGGAGCCAACACTAGCAAGCCAAGGTATGGTGGAATGATCACCTCTATTCTCCCTAGGGAGGGTAAAACCAATGAGCATGAATAGTGAACTTCTAAGTCTGAGTAAGGACAGTAGAATATATATAATAAGATCAACCAGGTCCACATATCTATATGATCGCCAGATCATGACACTAAATGCTAAGACATGCCATAAGAATGAATATAAAAGCAATATAACCACAACACCATGATATACCTGCTGAGTCATATACCTGAATGCCCATCCTCTGAACCATCATCTGTCCTCTGAAACTGCTACTGTAACTCTGGGCACTGCTGACTGCTCTGTATAAATGGTTTAATGGCTACATCATGTTATCAACTAATTTGTACAATAGTTGAAACCTTATTGAGCCGCCAGTGTTGGAACACATCAGTGTTCACTTCCAGAGTATCTGGGTTTCATATGTTTGGGTCTAGCCAGTTTTGGCTAGCCAGTTTTGTTTTTGAGTCGACATGACCATGGCCCCACGGGGGTTTGTAATAAAGTGTGCTAGTAGGGTCTGAGTGGCTCGGTTCCCCATGACTGGATTAAACAACTAAGGTATTCCAGGGAGTTTTTTCACCGTTAGATTATACTTTGCTTCAGGCGAGATATAATCTCTTGGTTTTTCTCCCGCTTCCTCCAAAGCTGGAATGCCCGATTTTGGAAATTTTTGCCATGGGGGGTTATTAGGGTCCAACTATAATGTATAAACCTACTAGACACTATTAGAATAGGTTCTGGTCATGTCCTAAGTCTCTAGGACCCCTAGAAAAAATTTCGAAATTTTTTTACCGGACGCGTCGGAATTGGGGTTTTTAATTTTTTAATTATTTTTAAATTTTAATTAAATTTCTCTATAGTTTAAATAGAGAAATTTGAGTCTGTAATATGTCAATCATCCGGGGTCCGAATTTAGTGTTTGATGGCTCGTTTCATAAGCCAAAAATCACACATGACCCGTGGAGCAGCTAAACCCAACTTTCGGATGTCAATTCAGCCTCATAATTAATATTTTCTCTAAAAAGTCATTTATAGAGAAATTATCAATTAAAATGATAAAATTGAATATTTTGGAGATAATCCAAATCTCTCCAAAATTAATCAATTTGATTAAAATAAAAGGCTAAATGATATGGCAATGGACATTTATGAAGATTCCAATCAACTCCAAGTGATTCCAGTCAACTATCCAGTCACCAGAAGATTATCCACTCAAGCTAATTCGCCCTCTCCATGCAAAAATCGATTTAATGAGTTGTCAGTTGATAAATGGGTTGGTTGGTTTGCATTTAAGGCTAGGGTAGGCGCCCTCATGACTCACCATAGCTTGGCTCCTTGCTAATTCGAATTAGCACCTACCACATATCCACTTGTCTTCCCACCAACCAACTCGCCCTCTCAAAGCTCACGTCATATCTACCTTATCCTCACGTCAATCCTTGTTGTAGCATGTCTATTCGTTGGGTGATACTTCCCATGCCTCAACCAAGGTCGAGCTTGCCACCTCTTCATTCAACCTACCATAAACTCGAGTTTATCCATTGTTTATTCCTCCAAGCTTGTGATTGATTGGAATTCGAACTACATGTCTATGCCAATTCGACCTAGGGTTTTAGCTAGGTGTTTTTACTATAAAGAGAGGCCCTTTGGGGTTATTATCTCATGGAGAATTTTGGGCAAACTTACTCTGCCAAATTGTATATGTGTTATAGCTTTTGCTAATTGAAATAAAGTGGCTTTGGAGGTCCATATGGTGTGTTGATCTTGTTCATGGGAATTGCTTCAAATTAATCAAGGTGATATTGCTCCATGTTTTTGCTTACATGTTCCTTGTTTTGATCAAATTTTTTAAAGCTTAGAAGACTTTTTTAAGTCCATAGGATGGGCATTTGAGTTCAATTTGTCCATTGATGTTGGGTTGCTTGTGATTTGGAAGTAGTGAATTGTAGTCGGAAATACTAACACTCTTCTTGTCTCTTTCAACTTTGCATACTATATTTGATCAAACTTGTTTGTAAGTGATACATTTTGCAGATCTCATAGGTTTTGAAGAGGAGTTGGAACTAGGTTGTCTCCTCCATCTCTTCAAAGAACCATTTTCCCCTAACATTCGTGCATTGCAGGATCTCCTAAAGTCGATCTCACAACATCAATATTTTGGCATGAAGTGTTAGATTCAAAGATCCATCCATTTATCAAAAAATATTCTTAAAATTGGTTACTAGTTACTTTGATCTACCTCCTTCTTGTGGAAACCCTTTTTAGATCTTGATCCAAAGTTGGTTGTTTGTCTTTTCAAGCCATATATTAGTTTGCCATAAGGTTGAAGTTCCTTCAACCTTGGGGAATAGCTTGGGATTTGTTCCCTTGTGCTCTCTTCAACACTTGTTGTCAGCGTATCACCGGTTAACTGGAGGATTTCCAAGACAGTGTTTCAAACCCTCAAGTGTTCCACTTGAAAACCCTTTGCTCTTGTTTTGCTAGCCCATTTCTCCTTGCCCTAGCCATCCCTAGCTCTCGTCCCACTTCTTTCACTCCTTCTCCTTCCTTCCCATTACCTTTTGCCTTAGATCTTAAGCCTTCTCTACCATTCGTCCCATCTCTTTTAGCCTCTCCTCCCTCCTCTCATCCCCTTTCTAGCCTTTTCTCTCCATCCCATTCGCCATTCCCTTCTTTGCTCTTGTTTTGCCATATTTTAGTGCCTTCACCCTCTTCGTTTTGCCCTAGGATTTTGCTCCTCTTCCCTCTCGTCCATCCCTATATTTGGCCCTAAAACACAAAACATAAAACAAATTTGAAGTTTGGTTACTATAGACTTGTTTCATAAGTATAGATCTTGTCTTTTTTGCAATAGATTAGATCTTCAACATTGTTACTTAGTAGTTTCTAGTTTATGCTTTGGAAGTAGCATTAGGACTTGCATCTAGTTTCTTTCCTTAAAAGTTTATGGTTTCATTTCAAAGGTAAACAAGTTGGCATATCAAGTAGTGTAATATCTTGTGGTTGCACTCTCATTCCCACCATTTTTTAGAGCGTTTTAGCTTGCTGGTCCGTTTTACCATACTAATCATTTCAAGTCAAAATCTCATACTCTTTTATGTTTTAGTCTCATTTTGGAAAACTACACTTGATAGTTTCAAAGTTTGTTGATTTTCTAATGCTAATGGGTGCATGAGTTTATTGGCTTATCCTTGTGGTAGGATTGTGGGAAGAGAAAGATTTCTTGAGTCAAAAGATTAAACCAAAGAGAGAAGAAGAAATCGAGCATCATAAAGACACATTCTAAGATACATCTTCTTATCCTTTGTAAAAGCCATTAAGGGCTGCAAGCTTTCATTTTCATAAGAGTGTTCTAGTTATTTCTTTCAAAGTCCCTACAAGGGTTTCATTCCCAAGGGCAATTGTACTCTCATAATAAAGTTGCAAGTGGGGTTTTTAAGCCCCCACATTCACTTCCACCATTTGGGGAAGTCTTGTAGTCTTCATTGAGTGGTGTGATTTTCTAGATATGATCTTGTTATCACCTAAACTGTAGTTACCCCTATGGATGTATCCACTCATGGATGGCAATAGGGAAGGGCAACTAAAAAGGTGCAACCAAGATCACCTCGACCTCCAATATATGGTTGTCACGCCAGTCGAGGCAACCTTCACTTTATGTTATCTAGCCCAGACAACAAAGCGGGAGACCCGATCAACTCCCGACAGGAGAGATCAAAACCAAGACACTAAATCAAGTTGATTATAAGTGAAGTAAGGTGTATGGTTTATCCTAGACCTTAGGATGAAGTCACAAGACGAGTGAGGGGTTCAATGAGTATAGCTTTAGTTCATTGTTGATGTGAGAGTGACTTATAATAATTAAAGATAAGATCCGGGATTAAAGTACTAGTCAATGTGAGAAAATCCACTACCTTGGGAACCGTGTCCAATGCAGGGTAGTTTAGGGGTTGAATTGGGGCTAACTAGTACAAGTGACAAGCTTGATCATGATACATGATGGCATCAAAGGGTTTAGTTCACCACACAAAGGTCAAACCACAAGTTAATCCCACAAATCTAGGAAAATCGAATTGACTTGGAGAGAAACCAGTGCCTTGGGAATTGGGATAATGGAGTCAAAGTAAGGTTAGCTTGTGGTTAAGGACTCCTAGTGCATGAGACAAGTGGGCAATTAAAGTTTTGATGGATGAATAGGTCTAGATCTAGGTTTGACTTAAGTGGACCACAATCCCTTAAAACAAGGAATGCTATCCCCAAGGCAAGATTTGACAAAGTGACCTACTAGACCTAGGTTTTGAATTATTCCCGTTCCAAATCCACTGAAATCTCAAGTACCCACGTCCTAGAAGTAAGTCAACTCACTTCTCCAAGGTGGTGCGACTTTACCCAAGGAGGCCTAAAAGTGGGGTAAGTAGGGTCAAGACAAGTCCAATGACATCCAAACTTTAGATCCGGGTAGGTTAGTCAAGTAGGAGTGTGGATCTATAATTTCACGGCAATCCGACGGCTAGATCTTACTAGATCTGAGTTTAAATATACCAAGTGGTCCAAAATGGGGATTAAATCCCTTGAAATGTGGAATAGGGCCCACAAGGTAGAAATCAGAAAAGTGATAATCTGGGGGTAGGTTATTTGATGTGTAGATTATGAATCAAGCGGGATCTCAACTACCCACCACCTAGATCTAGGTCAACTCACCCTCACCAAGAAGTGCGCCCTTGCTTGGAGGAGCTAGTTTGGCATGGAAGAGGGTCAAATGGAAGCCAATCCTCACCAAACTATAGATCCGAAATGCCGTGGATGCTATAGAGGTGGGTTTTCAATATTATACCCAATAACCCACTAGATCTGAGAAAATGTAACAATGAGGGTTTGAAGAAATAAGGGTTTTATCAATTTATGAGCTAGGTTAATGGATTGGATCAAGGTAAGAGAAGCAAACCTGTGGATCTTACCTAGGTAACCTTGTAGATGCCTTGATGATGATGATCTATGCAAACCCGATCAATTTGAGAAGCTTTGAGGTAGTTTTCTATGCAATCGATTTAGTCCAAGAAGCCAATGCGCCCTCTCTCCTACACAACAAACGTCAACAATATCAGATTTGATGTAATCAAGAGATAAGACTAATGCCACAAGAGAAGTAACAGAAAGATAGCATAGATCACAATGATGCTAATGATAACCCCCTGATACAAGCAAATGCCAAGAACGTCGATTTGAAGAAGCCTTGCAAAATCGCCCTTGTTGAAGTCGCCCTCATGTAGACAAGACAATGATCTCCAAAATAGATAGATCTTACCACAAATTCCAAATGCTAGGCTGCAATAGAATTTCCAATCACCATCTAAGAACACCAGATGCAAAGGAGACCACAAGAATTTCCACAAGAAAGTTTTTCTATACCAATAATCCAAGAGCCAAAGACCCCTTACAATGAGAAGCTCTTTCCTTTAAATAGGAAGGAGATGCATCAAAATCCTAACCACTTTTTGAATGAGTGGCTAAGATTAAAAGATACAAATGTCTAATCAATGGTTGAGATGAGCTCAACAATAAAATACATGGATCACTAATAAAATATTATATGAGTGGACAAAATCGCCCTAGAAGAGGGGAATCCCACCAAATCATGATGACAAAATATAATAAGGGGCTTATGGTGGGTCCAAGGGGTAATTTTATCCCTCCTTGGTCAATCCCCATAGCACAATAATCAATAAATAATCATCAATATACCAAATCGTGCCTCCATGGTCAAATCGTAGGCCTCAAAAAGACCTCAGAAATCATCAGAAAGTGCCATAAGTGATGGATGCGGGCCCCGATGAAGCTGAAACTGCTGGAGGAGGTGTGGAAGACCCCGATCTATCATCACTGATCATCCCATGCCATAACCTTGCCTCAGTAGCCCAAATCGATTTCCTCAATAGCCATTTCTACCAATCCTGAAATGCCTCGGGAAGCGTGAAACTGCCCCAAACTGCCTCCTGGAGTGCCTGCGCTGTCAAGGTGAGGGCACTAGTGTGTCCGGGAGGGGGGTAATATGGTAAAAACAAGTGGCTGGACCACCCCCTCCATCATCAGCGCCCTAGGTCAACCGGATAAAAATCACATCTGCTCTGACAGGGCCTCCGACAGACCAAAACTGCACTGGGATAGCCTACTGAGGCTCAATCATCACTGTAAGTGCCCGGAACTGAAAACAAACTGTCTCATTGGACTCAGAAGGTCCAAATCCATCCAAGATGTGTACTCATACACCATATGAGTCTCTGCATGATCAATATATATATCAAATATACCGAAACAGGGCAAATAATAATAATCTGTAAATGATCAAATACTGCTGTAAACCAAGAATCATCATCATAACCCTGTAGCTGCTGCATAGAATCATCATGCACATGTACATAGACCATATATCATCTATCCATATCATCACAAGGTCCAACCATCTCATGTCCTTGGTCAAACTAGGTCTAGCCAAGTCAACATGACCAAATATAACTCAAACCATCACCGGAAGCTGCTGCAAAGTGTCAAAGGTTAATGCATGCTCTACAACTTATTCAAATAACAATTATAACACAAAGTAATCATTACTGGCGATCTAAATCCAAATATATAATGTCATTAATTATTATTATTACTCAGACTAGACTTTCAAGATCATACTCACTTCATAGCTGTGATCAATTTGCTAGTGAAGGGTGAAGGCTAAAATAACTGGCTAGGCTAAGGGATGACTTGACTGACTTAACTTTGTGACACTTTGGCAAAGGGAAAGGGAATACACACCATAGTATATACTGAATGAGCAACAACACAGGGAATGGCGGTGTCTCACAAATGGATGAGTTGTTCAAAGAGGGTTTATTCGCCTTTAACAGATGCGCACAATCCATAATACAAATAAGGCCAGCAATTGTTTTGATATAGCATTTAAGTTCCATTTCTTTTTGGGTCTGAAGTTTCCATAGCCTTGATCTATGTGTGTTTATAAACACATTGCATAGATTTACATTTATTTAGGCTTTCTGCTGCAGGTGTGTTTTTAAGGCACTTGTTTACCTGAGCACTTCTAGGTGTGTCATGGACAGCTTGTTTACCTAGGTATTTTACATTTCCAAAAGATATAACATTTTATTTTCATGGCCATTTTCATTTGGCATGCCTTTCATTCATGTGTGTTTAGAAACACATTACATGAACGGGCTTTTCATACAAGATATAACATTTCATTTTCCAGATTTTGTATTCATGGCAGCACTAAAGGTCTCAGGTTTAGCCAACACAACTTTAGTGACTAGGGGGAATTCCAAGGAACTCCAACTCACCATAGGTAAGTTTTGTCACCAACTCAGAGCCGAGACACAATAAACAGGGAAGCTCATCCAATACAGAGGCTACAGTGGGGAAAAGTCCTCCATGCCACTAGTCAAGTAGTAAGTCAGGGTGATAAACTAAAAGGTAGGTAATGGATGGATGAAGACAATGAATAATGGTGCCAACACTAGCAAGCCAAGGTATGGTGGAATGATCACCTCTATTCTCCCTAAGGAGGGTAAAACCAATGAGTATGAATAGTGAACTTCTAAGTTTGAGTAGGGACAAATATAATATATATATATATATAATAAAATCAACCAGGTCCACATATCTATATGATCGCCAGATCATGACACTAAGTGCTAAGACATGCTATAAGAATAAGTATAAAAGCAATATAACCATAACACAATGATATACCTGCTGAGTCATATACCTGAATGCTCATCAACCTGTACCGTCATTTGTCCTCTGAAACTGCTGCTGTAACTCTGGGCACTACTGACTGCTCTGTACCAATGGTATAATGGCTATATCGGTCATCTCTCTGAGTGTCCTGAGACTCAGTCATGGCATGGGGAATATATACTGCTGTGCACAATCTGATAGCGATCCAATATAGATGCTCATCTCAGCATCTCAAATATAAGGGAACTGGATGAATAGTGTACTGGCATGAGAAAAATAACGTATGGTAGCCCGACTACTATATATGTGATAGCAGCTCTTAGATTAGTTTCTATTTCATTAAGTCATTTTTTATTATTATTTTCCGATTTACTTACCCCCATGCTCTCCCGAGTACGGTCTTTGACCTGAAAGAGACTCTTGGGTATATTAGACTTATTTTCTGTTTAAATATTATCTTGTCACTTCTCTTCCAAACCTTGACTAGAGAAGAGCTAACTTTGGGATTGCATCCCGAAGGCCACATAGCCTTGTGGTAGCTTCTCATTCCCCCATCAGCTTCTTGTGGACATCCAGCTAGCTGGAAGGTTTCCAGGACTGGTGGCTTCTAGTGGTTGATCTTGTTCGGAGATTGATCCCACCTATTAGATTAGAATTTGTGTGGTAGAACACTAGATTTATTCAAAGTTTCATTTTATCTTGCAAATAGTATTGTTAAGCAATATTTCATATCTTTCCAATCTATTATATTGTTTAATCATTTCAAGTTGAAATTTATTGCTTTTACAACACAACCACTATTTGTTTCTTAAAACGAACCAAAGTCTCTTGAACTTGGCCAAATCCAAGTCAAGAGCACCCTCTATCGGAGGGCATTATTAGTCTTGCATCTTTTCCCTGCATTAGGCATTTGTTAATTAGCAAGTCTCTTGAACTGTGGTCATAAGATCAAGTCAAGAGCGCTCTCTGTCGGAGAGTTTAACAAAGTGCTCTAATAATAAAAGTTTTCCACTCATTTCCCTTTAATTAATTTATCTTGGTGTCGTGTCCTACACCCGTATGCTTTGCCAACCGGAAACGGTTGGGCTAGTACTCAGAAAGGTGTAAGACTTGTTAATTTCATAAGCGATAACATTAATTAAAATTTTACCCAAAACCCCAACCAAGACAAAATTACTGAGTTCTTCCTGAAGAGGTGGTGCCGGGAATCCACTGTCAGACTCGAGGGCGGTCAAGCCGCAAGCACACTTGCCCTCTTTGCAATTTGGGTGCTCCCGACCTATCACCTAAAAGGTTGCCAGTGTTTTTATTGGTTAAGGTTCCACTCCTTTTGAATATTCTTGTTCTTAGCCATAATAATCAAGACCACTAAAATCTTTAATTTACCAAGATAAACTGCAAAACGATCTCAAGAACTTGTTTCTCAAACACTTGTATCAACAATTCAATCACTCAGTATATTTGACTCCATAAGGCACTGGTCCTTTATCATATACTTTATTTGTTTAATATCAATCTGGAGTACTTGCTTTAATTTTCATAAAGAGTGATTTGTTTCTTGTTCAAGTGTATCTCCTATCTTTTCTTGCAACGTGGATTGCGTTATCTTGGTCTCATTTAAAGTATTTTGTGTCTTTCACTTCCAAAAAACTCCTAAACAACACCCATCCGCATCACAACACCCAAAAAACATTTTAAACACATAAGAGCCTTAGACAACTCTTTTTTAGGGACTACCCCCCTTGGCTTCGTTAGGAGTTTGCCTAAACGGAGGAGCTGGGATTCAGGTGACAGTACCTGGCTCATTGCTTTCCCCCAAGGCCACACCTCTCTCACTTGTAGTGAAGAGACAGCTTTCGAAATATTTTCGCTGCTGGTGTGTAGTTTGGCGGACAACACATCGGTCATCTCTCTGAGTGTCCTGAGACTCAGTCATGGCATGGGGAATACATACGCTGTCCAAAATCTGATAGTGATCCATAGATAGATGCTCATCTCATCATCTCAATGTAAAGGAACTGGCTGAAAAGTGCTCTGGAATCTGAAAAATAATGTATGGTAGTCTGGCTACTATATATGTGATAACAAGTCCTTCCTCCTTTTTGCGGCCAATAAGCTCTCGAGAGCAGCAGTCGGTTGTCCCTCGCGTTTGATTGACCTTCACCTTTGTCCGACGACCAGTTGCCCCTTTCTTTGTTTTCTTTTGTCTCGCGGTCATTTCACACCTCTCACACCATTTTGCTCTTTTTTTTGTTGTCTTTTGTACCATAGTTTCTGTTCAGTTGTTTTTCACCTTTATTACACCTCTTGTGTCGGCTTAATAAAATTGAAAATGCTGTAGAGTTGATTTCGTTATTGATATATTTTCATTTCAGCATTGTCATTTTGTTTATTTCTGCTGGATTATTATATATATGATGTATGTCCTGACGAGCGGTCTGCAGAGATTGGTATAGCGTCTGCATTTTACAGGGATAGGTATGTATTGATGATGATGATGCAGATAAAATGCGTGTGCATGTACCTTGATGATGATGAGAGGGGTGCTACGGACCAGAGATATTGTGGTTCTCAAGCACTCTCTCCCTTAGAGCACTTGTCCCAGCTGGAGCCTGCTGTTATCACATCTATGTTAGCTGGAGCTACCATACTGCAGACTGTGCAGCCGAGGACCGCACAGTACTTTTTCCAGATTAGAGATCCGATGCCTTCAGAGGAGGCATATAGTTTTTGTTTAGATTGCCCCGAGTAGATATATCGGAGTGGACAGTGGGTTGTACAGTGGTCCAGGCATGTCACTTAGCATTTACCATAGGGTCACCCTTCCATGCCAGGCTTTGATATAAGCCCATTGAGACAGTTTCCTAGTCTTGTGTTGATTGAGATTATCACAGAGTATTGGTGGTTTACTATTTGTGCCCGGATTCAGCAGAGATCCAGTTCAGAGACAGCCTCAGCAGCAGGTATATGGTGCGGCAGGTATTGCATTTATATATATCGCTCATGATTGTTGCTTAGACTTGTTTATACATGGTAGTACAATAACTCTACATATGATGATTGATGTGGTGATCTAGTTTTTATGATATGTGGTTGGGTCCTTGGTGATGTCAGTCCACCCCTTCCTAGTAGGCTCCTGTTATATGCACACTGGGTCACACCCCTATTCCTGGTATAGACTTGATCATTTAGTCCCCCTAGGCAGTTGAATTTGGATCCACCTTCACCTTCTCCATCCATCCGACTCATTCATGATGATATTTCCCGACTTGGATTCTGATTTGTGACTTTGAGGATCCCTTTCCCCACTGATCTCTGGGTATGCCATGATTCCCTGTCTATTGTGCGTCGGCTCTTTAGTGTGTGAAATGCACTCTCAAACCTGGGATTTGCTCCCGTCGGTTGCCCCCGATGTTGCAATGCAGTTAGGATTGTGTAGCCTGATCGGGTGTTCCCCATTGGTCGTCGAAGCATGTATTGCTCACCCCCATTACTTTGCAGTATGAGCACCGTGATTATATCTATTGAGATATGTATGTAGCCCAAAAGGGCCTTGATGTAAATTGAAGAAATGAAGAAATGTAAAGCAAGCCAAAGAGGCTTTTTGTAAATGTAAAATCCATGCAATGTGTTTATAAACACACATAGACATAGGTCAGCCATACATGTCAGCATTTGTAGTGGTTATTCCTCACCTAGTCCTGCGGGGCAAGGAGGTGAGAGGGAGCAAGGGACAAGCTCAAGATTGTCCCCTAGAGTCTCAAGTTACGGTTTGCCGGACACCCAGTTTGGCGGCTCTAGAAAAGAACCTCACAGAGTCTTCGGGCATGGATGTGAGTTGTGAGATACTTGTTAGATTACCAGTGGCGGCTTCCCCGCACTATACCCATTTGTGAGGCACCGCTCTTCCCCGTGTTTTGTCATGGTCTCAGTGGACCCTACTTTCCCAAGTTATCCAAATAGTCACATGATCCCCATCATTGTCATCCCTTATCCTTCGCCATGTATTCCACATCACCAAATGTCAACTAGGTGGTCAAGTCTATAGGTTGTGCATAGCAGTTGAGTCTTGTTGGATGTGGTGGGCCCACCTCACCTGGGGCCTTGTATTTTCCGGGATTTAATGCAGTTTTGATCACCATATTATTATCATGATGTTTAGTAATGTACTAACTTGTATAAGGAAGCCTTTCGCTTCATGATTGCATACAGGTGTTTAGCTAGCACTATTGTTGACCAGATTTGACTTGGTCAAACTAGGTTGACCAGACCAAAAATGGGGCCAAAAAAATGTTGCGACCGGAATTTCGATTTTGGTCAATTATTATCTACAGGGGTCCCATATGAGCATGTAGGTGTCAGAATTGCAAAAGATTGAAGCATTTGTGAAATTTTTAATTATCATTGGTCAATTTTGACCTGTTTTAATTAAAAATTATGGATTTTGGAAAACAGTGCTAAGGTAACGGATCGTGGATGTTTGAGTGACCATTCCTACTATTTCTGGGGTCCACGATCACATTGCAACAGACAGTTCGACATTCCGGGCACTATAAGTGGGTCAAAAGCCCATTTTACTTCTTCAGCAAATTAAATCAACAAAAATTACATGGAAAATCAAAATTTGACTAAGGCAACTATTGGAAATGGCAAAAATCAATGGATGGAAAATGAAAAGGTGATTCCTAAGGTAAATTGGTAATGTTTGACATTGTATTTGGGCATGGTGGGGCCCTCTATTGGACAACTCACTCTAGAGGTCGAATTGGCCCATGGGGGGCATTTTTCCTCGGCATTTTCGATTTGGTTGATGTGTATTGTATGGGACCTTGTTGTATTGAGTTGGGGGGATAAAAAATCCCATAGGCACCCCCCAACCTTGGATTATATGTTGTAAGGGCCCCACAAGGGGACCCCCCTCTCCACAAGTGCGCTACACATGGGCAATTCGCACCCCCACTTGAGATGATCTCCACCATTTGATTTGGTGGTTGGGGATTAGATCCCAGCCCTCCATTTTGGGGGGAAACTAGCTTTGAGGAGTGGCCTTTCTCTATAGGAGAAGGCACTCATTCCATTTGTATCCTCTCTTGGCATTTTTGGACTTGAATAGAAGAGAAAAACGTTGTTGCTCTTGCTTGGCTCTTGGGTGATACTCTTGTGAAATTGTTGATTCCCATACCATCTTGATGCACTAGTGTATATTGAAGATTGTTTCCAACATTATTTGTCACCGTTGTTTTGCAGCTAGCACAAAATCTTGGAGGAGGGCGCACCATTTGGCTGCCACTGTTGCTCCACTCTCCGGATTGGCCACAAAAGGGAAGTGTTTTTGCCATTTTCAACCAAGCATTTCTCTCATTTTTATTTGTGTTGCTGTAGATTTCACTTATTTGTCAATACTAATTTGATTTATTGTCCATTGGTGTTGGCAGTCAAGGAGGACGAGTTGGTGGGGACTGAGCAGTTTGATTTCACCTTGGGACTTCTGCAATACACTCTATTTGATCTTCGGGACCTACAAACCTTATCAAAATCCAAGATATCAGCTGGTTCCATGTAGGTGTTACATCTTCTTCTCTTGTATTTCAATTTCTATTTGCTGAAGAGAGAAAACTCACTAAAACCCCTAAAAATTAAAATCTACAAAATCCACTGTTAGAATTTATTTATCTTGTAAACCCACTAATGAAACATACTTAAAAGCCTAAATCCAAAGTTTCATTCATTTTAGACTCCATTTTCCCATAGGATCAACACTAGTCCATTTGGCAAAAACGCCCCCTAGGGGCGTTTTTTCTCTTTCAACCTGTTTGGATCAGTTTGGGGTTATGGGTACTTGAGATTCGGTTTCAGAACGTATTTTTACCTTGGAATCAAGTGCCGTTGGCTGGAAGTGAGTATAAACTTTAATTTTTCTATGCCCTAGGTCCATTTATCCACTACTTAACCCATTCCCCTAGGGCAGTTTCACTTCACTTCTTGCTCGTCTGTTTTTTTTGTTCTAAATCAGCTAAGTAATCAATTTATAATTGCGAGAAGATGTGTTTCAATTGCTTAATGCACTGCTGCCATGTATGAGTAAATCATAACGAGCTTCATTCCCCATAGGCAGGATTTCCAGTCACTCTTCTAGTCAATTTCTGTTTGCTTATTTAGTTTCCATCCTTCTAATCTTCAAGGAATTCATCGTTTAACACTTATAATAAGATCCGAGATCATTTCATTCAGTGTATTTTCTAATCCTTAATCTCGATCTCACTAGGCTGGAAGAAACCTCACGTTTAGTCATCCTTCTTGCTTCTTGCTTTGTTTATCCTTTGGGTTTGGGTGCCTGACTATTGAGTCTCAACCATCGTTGGTTGAGTGGGGTCTCCCCCCTGACTTGGCTACGTGCATTGTCTGAAGTAACAATAGCCTTGTCCGGTGTGACTTCCGTTCTTTGAGCGGAGGACCTGGCTATTGCTGGTTACACCTTCCTAGCTGTTCACCTCTACCATCCCTATTGGGACACCTACCACCAACAACTAGAGATAGTGTGATAACAATTGTGCTCATGCACTAACCTTGGGTCATAATTGAACTTTACTTATTATTGAATATTTTTCTACAAAATTAACTTATTCCTCTTTTGCACCATTATAAGCCGAACCTATCTTTATGTAATTTAGTTAATTTTCATACCTAAAGATAGCCATTGACCGAGTCAATTGTTTAATTATTAACCCTATCCAAACTGTGGATGATTTAGGTCAAAGCAAACTTTTAACAAAGCTTAATGAGTTAGATTGAAACATGGCTATAAAGAAAAGGCCAAACCGGGGAACACTCGGGGGTGAGGTTCATGTCGGGAAACATACGACGACAAACCAGGTGATTCCATTCAATGTGCATAAAAATACTACAAGCTATTCCCTACATAAGAGAATCGTAATGGGCATAAAGTGAACGGTTCTATCAAAGCTTGAAAGAGATGGAGAACTTTGTCTTTATTTGCTTTGCGGGCATGGAAAGCATTAGCAAGATGCAACTACAAGGGATAACTGGCATTCAAAATACCTGAGTTTTGTTGAATTCCACTAAATATTGAAGATAAAGTTTAGTTTTATTTCATTCATGCAGTTTTTTCAATTTCATCTCATCCTCCGGTTGATTTAGAGACGGTCAAAATCTTAAAACCAAGGTTTATCCATTAATGAAATCAGAAGTATGTGGGATAACTAATAGCGGATGCCATTTTATGAGATAACTATGATTTCTATTGGATTTGTAATCAAATTTAGATTATAAAACCATCCCACAACCAACTACAAATAGCATTACTATTACTACTACTAGGAGACTCGGACGAGAGAGTAGAGTACCTACTTGTCACATACAACTTGTGCAAGGTCCGAGAAAGTGCAATAGAGGAATCACATCCTCCCCCTCAGTGGGATCCATAAAGACTGCACATTTGCCCTTTTCTTTCACGACTCACGACATACAATGTTTGTTATCAAGGAATAATCGAAACTTTCACTTGCCAATGCCGGTACCATAAGTTTTGTAGGCCTCCAAGGATCACCCTACATCAATGTATTTTATATATTATGGAGGGTAGATTTGGTTTTCAGTAAATACTTAGCTTTTGCTGAAGACTAGGTAGTTCCTTATTATACAAGGTACACTCAGATGTTATATTATAGGAGACATCTACCAGTCAGACTGTTCTTGATCATTGAAGAAGCGCGGCGGTGTCGGATTGCATACCGAGACTTGGAGACAGACATTAATCGCCATAACTGTGTGGAAACATTGGAAATCTGCAGGGGACTGAACGAAATCCAGCGCTTGGGGTTCAAATCCTAATGATGAACACATTGGCATAAAGATCCACGTGATGGGATGATCAACTGGACTACTATTCCCATAAAAAATGACTATAAAAGGATAAAATCATATTGAACCTTGCATTTCCCTCTACAGATGCCTACCCATTTCATTAAGGTCTTCTTGTCCATAAGAAAGAAAATCGAAATGGAGGTCCAAATCATCCACGAAGATAGGTGAAAGGTACCTGAAAAGCACTCCTATTCTGATGAAAGATACTTACAATAACCCCAACAGGTTGAGTTTTGCTAACTATTAGACTCCCAAACCAGGGCAACCCATGAGCATTAAATAATATTACTTGATCCAAAACTTGATGTCCAAGGGAGATGACTAAAGATGAAGCTATTTTTCGACTGTGAAGTGGTTAGTAGGTCAAGAGGGATCCAGAGTGTTGGAAGGGGATGAGTCCAGATGCACATTAAACCAGGATTTCGAGGGATTTGTTCTTGTTTAAAATATGATCTGCAATGTTACATTTTTCATAAACGTAAGGATCTGGAAATACAAGAGTGGCATTCTCTGAACTTATTTTAAAACTAAGAAAACATTTGTTAGGGTAATAATTCATAAAGGAACAGTAGAGAAACATAAAGTGGAAGTGATCATTAATAGATACCGCCACGTAAATTTCTCTAATTAATAAATCTTGGAGTTGAGATTCATAATCATGCAAATTCCATTCTAGCTATAATGGTTTTTTTAACTAGATTACTATAGTTGAAAATGTGTCTGAAGCAACACATACAAAATTGCTTGGCATACCTCTGTAGAGTTATCGTTGTTTGTCCTGAACTCTCCATTTACCGACAACCTAGGACGAAAATGACGTGAAACTTGACAACTACTTAACGTTGAGGCAGAATTTAGAACTATTCAATGGAGAAAACCCACATATATATGTTGTTCAGTTGTTGTATTATCCATTTCCCAACTCCAAAATATACTCAATCTGGTAATTATTATGGCGGATTCATGCATTTGTGCCTCTCATGGATTAAAATATGCAGCATTTCGTAAATTTGTTTTGCAGATTGTTGTTGGACCATGGAATTGTCCCTATTTTACACTATCTTTTCCCTACTTTTAATCCCTTCTTGTGTTCCCATGACCTTGTATTAATGCTTGTTAATCCATTTTTATGCTTATTTGTGGGATTTATACCTAAGGTGGTTTCCATTTGCATTTCGTTAGTATTTCATGTGAACTGTGATTAAACATGGGAAAAATAACATATTTTACACTTATCTTTGAAACATGGATGAGTTTAATGATTTTTGCAGAACTAGCTCCAAGCCAGTTGCTGTTACTCCAGGATATTTGCCGCAACTCATATGGTTGAAGATCAACGAAAGTGGATACTTGATATTTTCATATGAGGATTTATTAAGTCATTACTATTGATGTTATTCCTGTTGTTACCTGTTATCACACTATCTCTAGCTGTTGGTGGTAGGTGTCCCAATAGGGATGGTAGAGGTGAACAGCTAGGAAGGTGTAACCAGCAATAGCCAGGTCCTCCGCTCAAAGAACGGAAGTCACACCGGACAAGGCTACTGTCACTTCAGACAAGGTACGTAGCCAAGTCAGGAGGGAGACCCCACTCAACCAGCGATGGTTGAGACTCAACAGTCAGGCACCCAAACCCAAAGGATAAGCAAAGCAAGAAGCAAGATGGATGACTAAACATGAGGTTTCTTCCAGCCTAGTGAGATCGAGATTAAGGATTAGAAAATACACTGAATGAAATGATCTCGGATCTGATTATAAGTGTTAAATGGTGAATTCTTTGAAGATTAGAAGGCTGGAAACTAAATCAGCAAACATAAATTGACTAGAAGAGTGACTGGAAATCCTTCCTATGGGGAATGAAGCTCGTTATGATTTACTCATACATGGCAGCAGTGCATTAAGCAATTGAAACACATCTTCTAGCAATTATAAATTGATTACTTAGCTGATTTAGAACAAGAAAAACAGACCAGCAAGAAGTGAAGTGAAACTGCCCTAGGGGAATGGGTTAAGTAGTGGATAAATGGACCTAGGGCATAGAAAAATTAGCGTTTATACTCACTTCCAGCCAACGGCACTTGATTTCCGAAGGTAAAAAGACGTTTTGAAACTGAATCTCAAGTACCCATAACCCCAAACTGACCCAAACAGGTTGAAAGAGAAAAACGCCCCAACGCCCCTAGGGGGCATTTTTGCCAGATGGACTAGTGCTGATCCTATGGTCAAATGGAGTCTAAAATGAATGAAACTTTGGATTTAGGCTTTTAAGTACGTTTCATTAGTGGGTTTACAAGATAAATAAATTCTAACGGTAGATTTTGTAGATTTTAATTTTTAGGGGTTTTAGTGAGTTTTCTCTCTTCAGCAAACTAGAAATTGAAATACAAGAGAAGAAGATGTAACACTTACTTGGAACCAGTTGATATCTTGGATTTTGATGAGGTTTGTACGTCCCGAAGATCAAATAGAGCGTATTGCAGAAGTCCCCAGGTGAAATCGAACTGCTCAATCCCCACCAACTCGTCCTCCTTGCCTGCCAACACCAATGGACAATAAATCAAATTAATTTTGACAAATAAGTGAAATCTACAGCAACAAAAATAAAAATGAGAGAAATGCTTGGCTGAAAATGACAAAAACACTTCCCTTTTGTGGCCAATCCGGAGAGTGGAGCAGCAGTGGCATCCAAATGGTGCACCCTCCTCCAAGACTTTGTGCTAGCTGCAAAACAACGGTGAGAAATAATGCTGGAAACAACCTGCAATATACACTAGTGCATCAAGATGGTATGGCAATCAACAATTTCACAAGAGTATCACCCAAGAGCCGAGCAAGAGCAGCAACGTTTTTCTCTTCTATTCAAGTCCAAAAATGCCAAGAGAGAGTACAAATGGAGTGAGTGCCTTCTCTTATAGAGAAAGGCCACTCCTCAAAGCTAGTTTCCCCCCAAAATGGAGGGCTTGGATCTAATGCCCAACCACCAAATCGAATGGTGGAGATCAACTCAAGTGGGAGTGCGAATTGCCCATGTGTAGCGCACTTGTGGAGTGGGGGTGCCTCGTAGGGCCCATACAAAACATCAACATCAAGCTAGGGGGTGTCTATATGATGTTTTATCCCCCTAGCTAATATATCATGGCCCCACATACAATGAACCATGCAAATCGAATTTCCCTAAGTGGAGAAAAACGCCCCTCATGGGCCAATTCGAACTCTAGAGTGAGCTGTCCAATAGAGGGCCCCACCATGCCCAAATACAATGTCAAACATTACCAATTTACCTTAGGAATCATCTTTTCATTTGCCATCCATTGATTTTTTCCATTTCCAATAGTTGCCTTAGTCAAATTTTGATTTTCCATGTAATTTTTGCTGAAGAAGTAAAATGGGCTTTTGACCCACTTATAGTGCCCGGAATGTCGAACCGTTTGTTGCAATGTGACCATGGACCCCAAAAATAGTAGGAATGGTCACTCAAATGTCCACAATCCATTACCTTAGCACTATTTGCCCAAAATCCATAATTTTTAATTAAAACAGGTCAAAATTGACCAATGATAATTAAAAATTTCACAAATACTTCAATCTTTTGCAATTCTAACACCTGCATGCTCATATGGGACCTCTTTAGATAATAATTGACCAAAATCGAAATTCCGGTCACAACATTTTTTTGGGCCCATTTTTGGCTTGGTCAACCTAGTTTGACCAAGTCAAATCTGGTCAACAACAGTGCTAGCTGAACACCTGTATGCAATCATGAAATGAAAGGCTTCCTTATACAAGTTAGTACATTACTAAACATCATGATAATAATATGGTGATCAAAATTGCATTGAATCCCGGAAAATACAAGGCCCCAGGTGAGGTGGGCCCACCACATCCAACAAGACTCAACTGCTATGCACAACCTATAGACTTGACCATCTAGCTGACATTGGGTGATGTGGAATACATGGCGAAGGATAAGGGATGACAAGGATGAGGATCATGTGACTGCTTGGATAACTCGGGAAAGTAGGGTCCACTGAGATAAGTATACCATGACAAAACATGGGGAAGGGCGGTGCCTCACAAATGAGTATAGTGCAGGGAAGCCGCCATTGGTAATCTGACAAGTATCTCACAACTCACATCCATGCCCGAAGACTTTGTGAGGTTCTTTTCTAGAGCCGCCAAACTGGGTGTCCGACAAACCGTAACTTGAGACTCTAGGGGACAATCTTGAGCTTGTCCCTTGCTCCCTCTCACCTCCTTGCCCCGCAGGACTAGGTGAGTAATAACCACTACAAATGCTGACATGTATGGCTGACTTGTGTCCATGTGTGTTTATAAACACATTGCATGGATTTTACAATGAGTTTCATACTTAGCCCTTTTTTGGCTAGATTTACATTTACAAAAAACCTCTTTGGCTTGCTTTATATTTCTTCATTTCTTCAATTTATATCAAGGCCCTTTTGGGCTACATACATATCTCAATAGATATAATGACGGTGCTCATACTGCAAAGTAATGGGGGTGAGCAATACATGCTTCGACGACCAATGGGGAACACCCGATCAGGCTACACAATCCTAATTGCATTGCAACATCGAGGGCAACCGACGGGAGCAAATCCCAGGTTTGAGAGTGCATCTCACACACTAAAGAGCCAAGGCACAATAGACAGGGAATCATGGCATACCCAGAGATTAGTGGGGAAAGGGATCCTCAAAGTCACAAATCGGAATCCAAGTCGGGAAATATCATCATGAATGAGTCGGATGGATGGAGAAGGTGAAGGTGGATTCAAAGTTAGCTGCTTAGGGTGACTAAATGATCAAGTCTATACCAGGAATAGGGGTGTGACCTGGTGTGCATATAACAGGAGCCTACTAGGAAGGGGTGGACTGACATCACCAAGGGCCCAACCACATATCATAAAAACTAGATCACCACATCAATCATCATATGTAGAGTTAGTGTACTATCATGTATAAACAAGTCTAAGCAACAATCATGAGCGATATATATAAATGCAATACCTGCCACACCATATACCTGTTGCTGAGGCTGTCTCTGAACTGGATCTCTGCTGAATCCGGGCACAAATAGTAAACAAGCAATACTCTGTGATAATCTCAATCAACAGAAGACTAGGCAACTATCTCAATGGGCTTATATCAAACCTGGCTTGGAAGGGTGACCCTGTGGTAAATTCTAAGTGACATGTCTGGACCATTGTACAACCCGCTGTCCCCTCTGATATATTTGCTCGGGGCAATCTGAACAAAACTATATGCCTCCTCTGAAGGCATCGGATCTCTGATTTGGAAAAAAGTACTGTGCAGTCCTCGGCCGCACAGTCTGCAGTATGGTAGCTCCAGCTAACATAGATGTGATAACATTACCGTCGCTACTACTCCATGAAGCCACCTTGGAGAAACATATTCATTAGGGGTGGTGGATTTTTATAAATCCATTATTTCTATCATTCTTATATGTCTCAAATTATGATGTAAATTATTTGAAGATAAAAGGGACAAGTTGGTGGTGGATGAGAGTGCATATTTAGTTTATTTACAAAGATTTGAATACCTCCATCTAATATATGATGGACCGAATAAGTTAAATGCTATTAGGAGTCACTTAGGATGAGTTTGGGGCATGTTATGATGACTCACATTTCTAAATTCGAATTTGACTTCAAAGGAATCCTAGATAGCATGGAGGTTAGCAAAGGATTTGGGATTAGATTTGAGTTGATTTTGAGATCCAAATTATTAGTAATTTGTTGAGGATATTTTGGATCTTCATTTATTATTTGTTATGCAAAACTCATGTATAAATAAGAGCTCTGTCTCCATTCCAAGGGGAGGACTCTTAGAGCAACAAGTCCAATTTGTGATGGAATAAGAATTATATTTATTTCAATCTCTTTTGTAATGTATATTGTAATTCTTTAATTTCATTCTCTTTTGTTGATGTAGATTGTATTTTTTTCACTTTCGTAATTTGTAATTAGACTAACTCCTTCTTATTGTTTAGCATAGAATGTATTTTCTTTTGATTCATTTATTTTTGTAGATGTGTTTTTAATCTGATTTCTTTATTTATGCAAATGTGTTAGATTCATAGATTAACAGGGTTGCAACTATAGTGTGCAAGTGTGAGTGTGATTTAATTTTCTGCAAGTGTGAGTGTGGTTTAATTTCTGTAAGTGTGAGTGTGTTTATTTTTGCAAGTGTGTTTCATGCAAGAGTGTTCAATCAACGTCAGATGGTAAGGGGTCATAACAACTACTTGAGCGGAGACTCCTGATGTTCTCCCTGCCAACTGTGAAGATTGATTTTCATCTTTCTTTTTGTAAGAGTGAATTGGCTTATTTTACTGCAATGCATATTAGATTACCAATGCTAGAAGAGGAAATTGTGGCCAACATATATTTTGCATGATAACCTTGAAATAAACAGACGTTACCCTGGATTGATAATTTATGTTGTGAAATGATTGTTTTAATAAGAAATTAATCCGCCCAATATTTTGGCGTCGTTGCCGGGGAGGTCATCGAAGGCACAAAAGTACACACTAGAATTGGTTTTAGTTCATTTCATGGTAGATGTATTCCTGATCCTGAGCTGTTAGGGTGGTAAGACGTAGTGAAGAGCTACGCATCATTCGATAGACTGCAACGGGATCGGCCTCATAAGGGTCAGGGCATGTAGATTGCTTGATTACTTTTCAGTTGATTGAACTTGCTTTGAACGATGTTTTTCTTTCTTTGCATTTAATTTTCATTTCATTTTTTGTGCATCATTCCCCTCAGTGGTGCAGTAAGAGCCACCCATATTACTAATATCTCTTTTGCAAGAAGTTGGTAAGAGGAAGGAAGCATTGGTGAATGAATATCCTAGCAGAGGAGGAGCTACGAGGATATAGAAGACTTCAAGCTTGAGACTTGTACGATCCTGGTAAGTGGTTGGCTTTCATTTTATTGGATTATTTTAATACATTACATTGAAAATAAGACAAACAAAAAATTACATAGATCTTATTTTGAATATCATATCATTTGTTTAAGGAGTTGCAGCAGCTGCTTCAACATGCAGTGTAATTCATTATAGGTCCCCAATGCTTGAAATTTTGGATATGTGGATCCATTAAATATTATATCATTACAAACATTCACACTTATTCGAACCGTTGTTTGGGAAGCTATGTTTTGTTTATTACATTTTGTGGCATTTTGGCTTATTGAAACTCTCTGAAACACAGTCGGGACAACCCTATTTTGAGGGACAATATGGGATTAGTTTTAAAACATGTTTCTATCCTAAGTATCCCTTTGAATATAGTTTCCAATCCAATTTGAATTTTTCAATTTGGTTGTCAAACAAAAAAGATATGATCAAAATTTGACTGGGGGTAGAGTATGAAGCTAAAAAACAAAGTCGGGACAGTCATGTTTTGAGAGACCTGTTATCACACACATAGTAACTGGGTTACCATGTCAGCAGAGCAGATATTTGCACTTTTCAGAGCTTTGCCTTTACACTTTTTCAGTGAGATCAACTATGATGAGCAACATTATTTATGATCACTCACATCATAACATCTTTGTATCATACATTTAGTAGAACTTATGCCAGGGCTGAGCCTTGAGACCTCATATTTGATGACCGATATGGCCTTTTATTCCATATAGTTGCAGTGCAGTTTTCAGTGTTTCAGATACAATGTTCTCAGTGGTTATAATTGGTTCAAATTACAGTTGTTGATTGATGACCCAGTATATATATGATGTGCATTGATGTTATTACCTTGTTGTTTAGGTCATTTTGATAGCGTTGACTTGGTATAAAGTGATTATGATCTGGCAGTGTATTAAAATTGAAATGACATTGGTTGTTATGGATTATATGCATTGATTGTATTACTGACATTTGGAAATTCTTGTTTTATACTTGTTGGTCTTTACCTTCATATGAATGTGAACATGATCATTTAGTGTCTGCCTGACTTGCTAGCTTAGGCACCATTTTCACTTGTCTCCATCCATCCATTTGTCCTTTCCCCATTTATTGATCTTCACCCTGACTTACACCTTGACTTGGGATATGGAGGATCTCCCCGCTTCTGCCTCTGTGTTGGACTTGCATCCATGTTTATATTGTGTCTCGGCTCTGAGTTGGCAACAAAGCTTGCCCTTGGTAAGTTGGATTTTATGCCTTTATCATTCTAGTCGGTTGCCCCAATGTGTGGTTTAGATTTGCGGAAGTCCCCCTAGTTGCTTGAGTTGTGTTGGCTAAAACCTGAAGCAAAATTGTACTACATATGGAAATTATTGTTATATCTTGTACAACCCAATGAAAGGGGCTATGAAATTGAAGTGAAATTCAAATGCTATGAAATGTAAATGCACCCAGATGTAAGTTGCGATTAGTTGTGCTTATAAGCACATGTGAAATCCCAAAGGGGTCATATTAGGCCTAAAAAGCAATGGATAAATGTATGCTAAATCTAAAGATTGCTGGCCATGAAATTCAATGAAATGAAAAGGTACTAAAAAGCAGTGGTTAAATGTATGCCAAATCTAAAGATTGTTGACCTTATGTGAAAATTTCCTCATTGAACCTACGAGTTATGATATAATATGGAGTAAGGGACAACTAATTCTAAGTGTCCCCTAGAACCTCAAGTTGCGGTTAGCCTGAAACCTAGTTCATGACAGTTCTAGTAGTAGACAATTTCTGCCAAGGTTGAATAACAACTCATCCATTTGTGAGACATCGCCATTCCTTGTGTACTCCTTGTCCAAGACATGCTTAAGTGTATAACACCATTTCCCTCATCCAAAGTATCACAGTGTCAAGTCATTCAAGTCATCCCTCTCAGCCTAGCCTTGTGTCCTTAGCCTTCACCCTTTGCTAACAAATTGATCATGTTTACAAACAAGTATATTCTTGAGATTCTTCTTGAAAGTAAGTTATTTAACTAACCTATTAATTATTAACTGCCAGTGAAATGATGCTTAATACTCTGGAGTCTTTCTATGAAAATAATTTAGAGAGCATGTCTTAACCATTTGCACTTGCAGCAGCATGGCTTCTTAGCCAAGGTCATATTTTGATCAGTTTGACCGATCAAACTTAGTTTGACCAAGGTCAACCTTGGGATCCGTGATGAGACGGACCACTTTATGTATGATGTTGATCTATGGTCTTCTATATACCTTTTTGATGATTCCATATGATGGGAACAGGCTTCAGATGATGATTGATGCAGTTTTTCATGATTATTATTATTTCCATATCATCATATTTTTACTTGTCCGGGTATGGTGGACCCTACAGATGATCCTACAGGTAATCGTGAGGTGTATGAGTACTCATCTCTAGTGGATTTGAGTCTTCTGGATCCATTGAGACACTTGTCTTTCAGTTTCAGGAAATACCAGGCAGGATATGAGCAATTTTCCACCTGTTGGCCAGTTTGGCCATGCTGATGTGGCCTCTCCAGCTAGATCATTGGAGGCCAGTCGTTTCCTAGGGAGATATAGCGGAAGGGGGTGGTCCAACCACTTGTTATTACCATATTACCCCCATTTCGGACATGATAGAACAGACAGTTTCACAGCGCAGGCACCAGACAGTCAGTTATGGGCAGTTTCAGGGTTTTTCAGGAGGATAAAAAATCGAATAAAAAGGTCATAAAGGAATTCGATTTGGGAAATTGAGGAAAGGTTTTGGCATGAGGTATGCTTTGAGGTCATTTATGGTTTATTTCACTCCTTCCAGATCAGTTTGCAAGAGTCAGTGGGGTTCACACAGTCAACAGGATGTCATTTGCTGTAATTTTCTCTCAGATTGGGGGGACAAGATTTGATCATTTGTGTACTTGGACATGTCATTGAGTCTCATGTTATATTATTGTGCCATGGAGTGATGCTACTGAAGGGGAATAATACCTCCTAGCCCCACCATGTGCTACTAGTCACTTGTCCTAGTCATCTTATGTGGCACACTTGTACTTTTAGCCACTCCTATGTTGTGCGCCTCCCCCCCTAGGGAGTTTGAGGCATGACATCATCCCTTCTAGTGAGTGATCCATGTCATATGTTGTATTGGATCATCTTAGCCATTGATTATATTGTTGTATCTTTTGATCTCAACCACTCATTTCAAAAGTGGTTTAGGGTTTTGGTCTCACTCATTCTATTTAAGGAAGAGACCCCCCTATTGTAAAGGCACCTTTTGGGCTCTGGAAAAATTGGAATAAAATACTATTTTCCAGATCTACTTCTTGGCTTTGATTGGGATGCTCTTGTACATGATTATACATCTTTTGCTTTAGACATCTTTGCTTGTAACAGGTTATTTTGACAGCTACAGAGGGAGGCCGAATTGACTAGAGCAAGGAGGGAGAATTGCTTAAGGGAAGATTGTGGGCTTCTCACATCCCCCTTGGGAATGACGTTTTCATCTTGAAGGGAGTTTTTCAATTGTTCTTTGTCCATTGATTTGCTTCTTTTGATATGGCATGCTTAGATCTCATTTATCTGTGGATCAAATCTAACTTATGCTAGTTTGCTTTACAGGTTGACTGAGACGTTTTTCCTCCTAGGGCTTGGAAGTTTTTGCTTGGAATCACTTGGATCTAGCTTTTAATTGTAACTAAATGCAAGGATCATCTATGTGCAAGGTAGCCGCAAGCTTTTGGGGTAAGATGTACAAGGTACGTATCCATTTCGCTTGTCTTCTATCCTATTGGTCATAAAACCCCTAAAATCAAAACCCTCGTATTGTTTATTTTTTTATTTTTCAGATCTATGGAGATCTAGTAATCAATTGGGCTTAATAATTAAAACCCACCTTAATAATCATCTTAACCATCCCAATCTAAATTTTGGTGGACATCCAACTCCATTTTCCCCCCGATCTAAGGCACTGGTCCTCCTTGAGGCAAGTCACACTCCTTGGGTAAGTGGTCTTTTGCTAGATCCCACACATGGGTATTGCTCATCCCTTTTGAAATTTATAGATCCATGCTATAGCATACCCCCTAGTGCCATCTCACTTTGATTTTGACCTTGTAGGCCCCATTTGGACCATTTTCCACTTTTTTAAGGGTGGGCCCCACTTGGGTACTTTTCTTGGAATTATATCTATCTAGATCTACTATTCCTAATCCATAAGTGACCCTATCTCACACTTGGTTGAACATTTGTCCTTTCCTTAAGCCTCTTCAACCAATCCCTAACCACCTTGGGTCCACTTATCATCCTAGATCTAAATCTCATTTCATCTTGCTCTCCTACTCTTTCATCATCACATTTCCCTAGGAGTTCTAGATTGAATTCGCTAGCCTTCATTCGCTAAGCTAGGATCTCCCCCTTGGTATTTCTTAGGCTTGATCTAATGTGAAGAGTGCCTCGGTTAACGTGACACCCATCTTGCATTGGGAACCATGGCATCCCTTGGGTCACCTCTTTAGTTGTCTACACCTCTACTGTCCTAGATGGGATACCTTTAGAGACAACTACAAGTTGTGTGATAACATTTCTGGCGTCGTTGTCGAGGAGGTAGAGGCTTACCTCGGGTGTCTACGAGTATCCATGCGTAACTTATATCTTATCGCATCCGGTCTTGTAAACTAGATGGTTATCATTTTTTTCCCTAAATCTTTCATAACCATCCATTTTCACTCATATCTCCCTGCTTATTCACGACATATCTTTTGGTAGAAAAGAACCTAAGTCTACCTGGCGACTCCTAATTGTGACTCCGCTAAGGAACGACCTCATAGACACCCTTACGATCTCAGAAGTAGGGTTAATTTAAATCAACCAGAAGGAACCCCACTTGTTTATCATAGAAGAGATCCCAAAGCCCAATCATCTAAATTCTTTTGGAAAATTGTTAATTCCGATTCTCTCAATCGTTTCTTGGGATCCCCTTCATCTCCTAATCACAACTTAAGTCCGGCTAATCAAATGGCTGGAACAACTCAAACTCCTCCAGGAAACCCTCCTCAAACCAATCCACCTGTCGTTTGTAGATTTGGGAACAAGGCTAAAGCTTCTCCTTTAAACTTTTCCCAAATCCTTGGTTCACCCCATGATATGCCATACAAGTATTTTGAAAAGATCCCTAAGTTCATTGGGAACTGTGCGACTTCCATTGAGGACCACATTGAAAATGTCTAGGCACACATGGAGGCTTATGGGGCAGAAAAAGAAGATGTTTACATGAGGGGTCTCTTTGCATCCTTGGAAGGTGATGCACGTAAATGGTTTGACCGTTTTCCTGCATCATCGGTCACAGGATATGATGACTTCACTAAAAAACTTAAGTATGAGTGGTCAGTCAAGCTGGATGGGCGTTTTCTTTTGAACCAACTTTTTGAAGTTAAGAAGAAAGAAAACGAATACGTCCATGAATTCAACATCCGTTTTGACAAGATAGTGGCCAACATCCCTGATGACATTAGGCCTAAAGAACAAGCTGTGTTGATTCATTACCTCAATTCCTTTGAAGGTTACCTAGGCTACCATCTCAAATACAAAGACCCTAAAGACTTAAAAGCCGCTCAAGAGAATGCTAGAAGGGATGAAGCAAACGCTTCCTCCATGGGGAAGCAAACCTTCTTTGACTCAATCAATGCTTCGTCCTCTAGATATGAGCCCAAAGCTAAGAAGGGAAAAGAACCAGTGAAAGATCCCAATGATATGATGGAGAGCATGCAAGAAATGATAAAAAATTTGACTCTCTTGACTAGGGATCCAGATAAAAACAAAGAGGCGAAAAGGTATAGGCAACCTTATGGCCCAAAACCTTATTGGAACCCACAAAAGAGGCCTAATAATGAGAATGATAGAAGAAACCCTGTGAGCCAATCGTCTCCTGAACATCCTGGTATTAACTGGTCAGAAGAGCAGAAAGTGGAAGATCTTGATTATCCCACTCATAGTGAGGATGCTCAAGATTCTCCCAAGAACATTAACTGGGTTGATAACTTGGATTTTGATAAAGACTTTGGAATAATTTTGCTCAACCAAGAAGAAGAGTTTGTAGACAATCCTAGTTCTAGTTTTCCCGTTTATGCCACTAAACAACCTGAAAGTAGTGGCCAAGCTCCTGTTAGAGTTTATCAAAGAAGAAAGGATGGCCAAAATCCTACCCCTTTCATTGAAAGAAATAATATTGAGCTACCTAGCCCAGTGAGTGATCCAATTCCTCTCCCAGAGTATGATTTAGACATTAACATTGAGAAGGAATTGGACAAAGTTATGCACAACATCCCACTCACTGAACTTATGAAAATCCCATCCATTAAAGAGAAAGTGGTAGAATTTTTCAAGAGTATACCTGAGACTACCACTAGTCATGGTGGGGATCAACCTCTTCCAGACTTGACACCTAGTGTTAATGTTGAAGAAGAAGAAGATCCTCCCACCAATATCCAGACAACACTGTATGAGAGGAAGAATGGTGGTCATCAACCCTTTTATCTTACACTTCATATAGGTGACACCCTTCTTCATAACTGTATGCTTGATTTTGGATCTTTAACGACTGTTATGCCTTTGCAAGTCATGGAAGCCATGGGGTTAAAAATAACTAGGCCTTACGGGAATGTGTGTGGAATTGACTCAAGGCCAGTTCAAGTTTTCGGATTAATCAAGAACTTGAGAGCTGACTTGTTTTCATGCCCTGATATATCCATGCTAATGGACATAGTAGTCATAGATCTACCCCCAGTCTACGGAATTATTTTTTGTAGAAAGTGGTCTGTTGGATTAGGGGGGCACCTTCAAATGGACTTATCATACGCTACTATTCCTAAATCTAATGGGCCTCTAGTTAGGATATATCGGGAGCCATTTTACGATGGTCACCTTGAAAGTTATGAGGATGGTGTAAGGAACACTTATGGTGAGGGTGAATTATTACCTGAGGGTATTTTTATGGTCATGGGTGGCCATAGTGAGGACTGTAGTACAAGAAGAGAAGAGATTTGGAGATCATTTAGAGATGATACTTCTTCTGAGGAAGAAAGGGATAGAGTTATTATTGCTAGAGAAGTTAATCTGGATTTGCATCATGGTGAAGTGTCGGAAGAAACTAGAGCTTTGAACCAACTTAGTGATGTGGATCCACAAATTGATCAACTTGAACCCATCACTGAAACAAACAACCCTGAGACTATTCTAGATCAAATAAGAAGGGGTGAGCGTATACCTAGGACGGTTAATGAATGGGTTGCCTTGGTTGATCTTAATATGGAACGACAAAGACAAGGGCTTGATCATATTATTCCTTGAGAAAACGACATTGAAGGAACACATCCTTCCCCTAGTGTGGGAAGTGATGAAGAACCTAATGAAGTTCATTTTTCTGATGTTCCTGATCATCTATCTCATATGTCCTTGGAAGATGGTGTCTTGAGGCAAGTGAATGACAACTCTATGAGTTAGCAAGAACATGCCTTGATACATGATGCTCCCGAAGAAGACTTTTCCTTAAACAATCTAGCTATCTTTCAGGAAGAGCCTCAAGCCAACATCCCAACCAATGAGGATGATTTGTCTTTACGTTATCTGTTACTTAGGGACATCCCTAGTTTTCTTTTTCCCCGTGAGTTACCTATTGATGAAGAGAGCACACACTCTATTCCTACTCTGTCACCAACATCCTTGAACACGGGAGCTCAGAATGCTTCTAGTGTGGTTTCGAGTCACTCGTCACTTCCCACCAACCACGTAGCAATTTTAGAAGATATCGTTGTTCCCATCCCAACTGGAGAAGGTAGTAGTAGGAGTATTGAAAACCAAAACATACAATCTCCATTGGAAGATGAGGAATATGAGGTTGTCACCAGAGATTTTTGGACTGTGGTAGAAACTCCCAAGTATATCATTCACCCTGTTGTCTCCCAAAATGGCATGCGTGTTGTTGAAGAGCAAAATGTAACACACCAGCTGGATGACAACTCTCTCAGGAGAGAGGCCAATGTCACCACACTCCTCTCCTCTTCGCTTCAGGTTGGCTCTTCTCCAACTCAAGCGGGGTATCCCTAAGATAGGATCGCTAAGGCAGGTACAGTAAACGGGCAAGGTGAATTGAAGAGGCTTCCTTAGAGAAACAAATGTAAAAAAGATGTATTTTAAATGGGTGATGGAAAAGAAGGGAAGATCAATCCTCAGGAAAAGATCAGTGCCAGTACTAGAAGGGAGCATGGAGTCAAAAAGAGGACTCAAGAAGGATTTGCGCTTCATAAAAGTGAGATTTGATCTAATACGTTCCATAAACAAAGACGAGGAGAATATCAGTATAACCGACTACAGTCTATTACTCCTATGTTCTTCTGAAAACACAATGTCAACAAACAACTTGAACCCAAATGTTTGCCCAATGTACTAGAAATAGCCTTCTATGTTAGATCTACTCTACAACTTAAAATGGAAACACCCAGCCATGCAAAGAGAAGCCAAATCTGTCCATAAACCCAGCATGATATTTTTCATTAAGTCCCATGGGAAAAGAAGAACTCCCAGAAAGTTTTCCATGTGTACAATAGAGAGAGCTGGTCTCTTTATAGGCCCCAGAGCTCTCTAAAAATAAAGAACACAAATAATAGTAAAATAAATGAAGAAAAAGTGAAGATGAGATCCACTTTTTTCTCTATACAGGACTAAAATGAATAAAATAAAAATTCAAAAGGCCCCTGCCTTTGGCTAATTTGCACAAACCCCCATTCGACCAAGAGCCCGACTCATCAATTGGCTACCAAGAATAAAACAGGTGTTTGGACCAGCTTCTCCCAAAATTCCACGTTGTACTTGAACACGCTGTCATGACAACAACTGCCCGGATCTAGAGTTGAGTCATTTGTAGTGAATTCGGCAATGACCACTGATAAAAGAAGAAAATTTTATGCGTGTTGATCTGTCCTACTGCAACCCGAGATTGGGCAATCGATGCAGCTGGATGTCAGTTCAAAAATCCTGATCATGCCGAGTGCCAATGCTTAACTTCCAACTGACTGATAACTGAATAGAGAACTCGAATTACACTCAAAATGTGACAGGAAACTCAGCAGATTTTGCCCCGTAAAAAGATAAACATTCTCAAACCTTACGTGGCAATCAACACCAGATACAGATCCGACCACCGATGAAATCAACATCTACTCAACTTGTGAAGACTTGTAGTGGCTGGGGCCATTTAATAAAGTCGGCTCCCAACAAAGAAATACGCCGAACTCTATGTAATTGACAGTCATCAAACGCTGAAGACGGAATCGACCACCACTGCAGATGATTGCCAAAACAAAACTGAATGTAAATTTTGTGTCTAGAAAAGCGCCGAGGTCTGTTATTTGCCAAAATCGGTTGTAAATGTGAATACGGAGCCCAATTTTACGTTTTGAAAGGGATATCCCGATTTAGTTTTAGAATCCGCTATGCACTGATTTGTTTGTTCAACGCTGAGCATTGAATCCTATGATCGGCAGTCAAGTGAGAACGACACGCCGATGGCTTCTTCCCACCATGTTCCATTCTACTTATTTGATGAGTTTCCAATGGTGGAATATGATCTCGCTTGAGGCGACTGCTCCCCTACAATAAATTGTGACTTCTGCCGAGAGCTGTAAGCTACAACAAATGATTCGTTTTGAAAAAACCGAGCACTGGCGTTTGACTGCAACCCATGTCATATTTTGATAGCATAAAAATAGCAAAGCTGCCGATGCCGTGACCAACCGCGGCCTTTATTCAAAAACCGATCCATAAAATCGTGTTCATGTTTGGCTGCCACGATATCAACAGAAATCTCCTCGTGAAACGCCGGTTATCTCCTGGCAGAATTATTGGCACATAAAATTTATGTTGAAGCTTTGCAAAAAGAGAAATCTCTGGCAAATTTAGTGCCGATTTTACTCATAACCCGCTGCAAAAACTCTCCAGAATATGTACCCAAGATGCACAAATTCGAAAATCTTAGATTGACCTTTCTATGCATTTCATCTACGTATTTGCATCTTGCTTTATCAACAGCATTGCAAACAGAAAACATTGTAACCACTCTGTAGCTCTCTTTAATTTTCGATAGAACTGTTTGAACATTTGTCTTGAATGACTGTATATAGGCTTCTGAACTTCATCTAAAAGCTCCACTCTTGAAAACTGTTTCCAAATTGGCCGTTGATGCTGCTAGGAGATAGAGAACAACCAGCAAATGCTAAATGAACCCCGGGGCAAACAATGAAAACTTTAGGTGACCACCCATGCAAAAATGGGGGGTAACATCTGCCTCCAATTGCGGGACGTGTGCTCACCTCGGTGAGTGCATGAGAACCTCAGATCCTCTAGGTTATCGCAGACCACTTAACAACCAAAAAAAACAATGTCGTGGGGATGGCTTGATTCACATCCCGAAGCCACATATTTATTACATAAAAAAAAAATTGCAGAAATGACAAACTAAATAATCAGCAACAAATGCTCATGTGTGAGCTTTATTCTTCCTACCTACCTAGACTAACATGAGACAACAACATCCTATGTATATTCATACAACCATTGTAACCAATCTAGCATCTTATCTCTGCTATTTCTCTTTCCTTCGTGCCCAGTTCTAAAAAAAAATGAGGACATATAATGGCGATGTCCTAAAATTTGCTCATGAACAAAATTGAACTGTAATATCAGACTGTTAGGAAGTAATAATTCATCAAATATTTGGCAGAAAATATCAGACTGTGCACAAGAAAATTCTATCCACCGACTGATAGGACTTAGATACATACCTCCATCATAAATCTGTTTGTGCTGGTAATGAGACTGTTCATGAATATCCTCAATGACACAAACTTGGGGCACCTCTATCTTTTCAATATTTTCTGTTATATCCAAAGACTTCTCATGAAACAGATCTGTAAAATAAGAACTATTACCTTCGATGAAATGAAATCCAGGTAGTTCCAAACCCTCACCATAAGTCTGTTCAAGCTGGTTTGCAACACAGCTATCTCCCTTAATGACATGAACTTGTGGCAGATCTACCTCTTCATCATGAGGCTGCTCAGGATTGATACAAATCTGAGGCAGCTCCATATTTTCACTGTTTTCTATGGCAGCAGAAGGCTGTTCATAAACTTGAGACAGATCTGAATCTTCACAATGAAAATGTTGATGAACATCTTCAATGTTTTCTGTCATATCCATATCAGGGATTTTTTCAATAATGTGTTCAACCAAGGGCCCTTGTATTTCTTTTTCAATGGTCTGTCCTTGAAGCCTAGGATGGAACCTAGGGATGAGAGCATCGTAATTTCTAGCAAGTTGCTCAATCTCATCAGCCGTTCCATCATGCCAATGGAGGAGAAAACTCTCAAAAAAATTCGCCACTGAATCTATAGATTCATCCAAAAGGCCATAGAACCAGAATACTGCATCTCCTTCCAAGGTTATAGCAAAAACAATCATAATATCATCCTCATGATGAACATTAAAATCAGACATTAATTTGCAGAGAGAGGCAATATGATGGGTGGCTGAAACATCACCATTTCCACTAAATTCTGGAAGAATGTCATGCACCTTCCCACGATCGTATCATTCATTAGGAAATCCATGGATTTTTGAGAAATCCAATGGGGCGTAAGCTTCGTGCAAAAGAGCAAGATGTTGTTCTTTTTTATCGTCCATAAGTCAAATAAAGAAGTACTAAATCTGAAACATATAGTCATACCTCTACCAAATTGTGGAGTCACCAAGGTGAGCTTGAAAGCCTTCCAATGAGTGTGCTCACCTCTACACCCAATAGGATCTTCAAATTTGCAAAAGGACAAGGGTTTTGTCCCTTCGTGGAGTCGCCATGTGAGAAGAAGAATCTGCAATGTAATCTCCCACAAATGTCGTCAATGAAGCACAATCTTCAAATTTCGGGAACTGGACTTTGTCCCCCGCAACGTCGCCAAAAATGTTGTCTCCCAAAATGTCATGCGTGTTGTTGAAGCCTAAAATGTAACACACCAGCTGGATGACAACTCTCTCAGGAGAGAGGCCAATGTCACCACACTCCTCTCCTCTTCACTTCAGGTTGGCTCTTGTCCAACTCAAGGGGGGTATCCCTAAGATATGATCACTACGGCAGGTACAGTAAACGGGCAAGGTGAATTGAAGAGGCTTCCTTAGAGAAACAAATGTAAAAAAGATGTATTTTAAATGGGTGATGGAAAAGAAGGGAAGATCAATCCTCAGGAAAAGACTAGTGCCAGTACCAGAAGGGAGCATGGAGTCAAAGAGAGGACTCAAGAAGGCTTTGTGCTTCATAAAAGTGAGATTTGATCTAATACGTTCCATAAACAAAGACGAGGAGAATATCAGTATAACCGACTACAGTCTATTACTCCAATGATCTTCTGAAAACACAACGTCAACAAACAACTTGAACCCAAATGTTTGCCCAATAGACTAGAAATAGCCTTCTATGTTAGATCTACTCTACAACTTAAAATGGAAACACGCAGCCATGCAAAGAGAAGACAAATCTGTCCATAAACCCAGCATGATATTTTTCATTAAGTCCCATGGGAAAAGAAGAACTCCCAGAAAGTTTTCCATGTGTACAATAGAGAGAGCTGGTCTCTTTATAGGCCCCAGAGCTCTCTAAAAATAAAGAACACAAATAATAGTAAAATAAATGAAGAAAAAGTGAAGATGAGATCCACTTTTTTCTCTATACATGACTAAAATAAATAAAATAAAAATTCAAAAGGCCCCTACCTTTGGCGAATTTGCACCAACCCCCATTCGACCAAGAGCTCGACTCATCAATTGGATGCCAAGAAGAAAACAGGTGTTTGGACCGGCTTCTCCCAAAATTCCACGTTGTACTTGAACACGCTGTCATGACAACAGCTGCCCGGATCTAGAGTTGAGTCATTTGTAGTGAACTCGGCTGTGACCACTGATAAAAGAAGAAAATTTTCCACGTGTTGATCTGTCCTGCTGCAACCTGAGATTGGGCAATCGATGCAGCTGGATGTCAGTTCAAAAATCGTGATCATGCCGAGTGCCAATCCTTAACTTCCAACTAACTGATAACTGAATAGAGAACTCGAATTACACTCAAAATGTGACAGGAAACTCAGGAGATTTTGCCCCATAAAAAGATAAACATTCTCAAACCTTACGTGGCAATCAACACCAGATACAGATCCGACCACCGATGCAATCAACATCTACTCAACTTGTGAAGACTTGTAGTGGCTGGGGCCATTTCATAAAGCCGACTCCCAACAAACAAATATGCCGAACTCTATGTAATTGACAGCCGTCAAACGCTAAAGACGGAATCGACCACCACTGCAGACGGTTGCCAAAACAAAACTGAATGTAAATTTTGCGTGGAGAAAAGCGTCGAGGTCTGTTATTTGCCAAAATCGGTTGTAAATGTGAATATGAAGCCCAATTTTACGTTTTGAAATGGATATCCCGATTTAGTTTTAGAATCCGCTGTGCGCTGATTTGTGTTGAACGCCGAGCATTGGATCCTCTGATCGACAGTCAAGTGAGAACGACACGCCGATGGCTTCTTCCCACCATGTTTCATTCTCCTTATTTGATGAGTTTCCAATGGTGGAATATGATCTCGCTCGAGGCGACTACTCCCCTGCAATAAATTGTGACTTCTGCCGAGAGCTATAAGCTACAACGACTGATTCGTTTTGAAAAAACCGAGCACTGGCGTTTGACTGCAACCCGTGTCATATTTTGATAGCATAAAAATAGCAAAGCTGCCGATGCTGTGACCAACCGCGACCTTTATTCAAAAACCGATCCATAAAATCGTGTTCATGTTTGGCTGCCACCATATCAACAGAAATCTCCTCGTGAAATGCCGGTTATCTCCTGGCAGAATTATTGGCACACAAAATTTATGTTGAAGCTTTGCAAAAAGCGAAATATCTGGCAAATTTAGTGCTGCCGTCATAGAGGTGGAAACTTCAGTCAATCCATCAGTCGTAGGCTCTTCGTAGTGAAACGTAAATGCCATATGGTGGACAGGTGCTTGGTTCTTCCACAGGCTGCGGCCAACTTCAAAATGCACACTCATTTTTACAGCTGCGAATCATGCTCGGGTTGTTTCTACTCGAAGCAGAGGGCCCGATTTTACTCATAACCCATTTCAAAAACTCTCCACATTATGTACCCAAGATGCACAAATTCGAAAATCTCAGATTGACCTTTCTATGCATTTCATCTACGTATTTGCATCTTGCTTTATCAACAGCATTGCAAACTGAAAACATTGTAACCACTCTATAGCTCTGTTTAATTTTCGATAGAACTGTTTGAACATTTCTCTTGAATGACTGTATATAAGCTTCTGAACTTCATCTAAGAGCTCCACTCTTGAAAACTGTTTCCAAATTGGCCGTTGATGCTGCTAGGAGATAGAGAACGACCAGCAAATGCTAAATGAACCCCAGAAAAAACAATGAAAACTTTAGGTGACCACCCATGAAAAAATGGGGGGTAACATCTAGCTCCAACTGCGGGACGTGTGCTCGCCTCGGTGAGTGCATGAGCACCTCAGATCCTCTGGGTTATCGCAGACCACTTAAAAACCAAAAAAAATAGTGTGGTGGGTGTTGTCCGCCAGATTGCACACCAGCAGCGGAAATCTTTCGAAAGCTGTCTCTTCACTACAAGTGAGAGAGGTGTGGCCTTGGGGGCAAGCAATGAGCCAGGTACTGTCACCTGAATCCCATCTCCTCCGTTTAGGCTAACTCCTAACGAAGCCAAGGGGGGTAGTCCCTAAAAAGGAGTTGTCTAAGGCTCTTGTGTGTTTAAAATGTCTTTTGAATGGGGTGATGGGGATGAGTGTTGTCTTAGGATTTTTTGTGATGAGACCAAGAAATATGAGAAAATAAACAACAGATAATAAGCAATCCACGTTGCGAAACAAGATAACAAATGGCAAAATGATTCAAGACTTGATTAATTACTAAAGCATTCACAATATGAAATAAACACAAGGACAAATGGTCCTGATCAATATATATGCTTTTAAACAACCAGTTCCTTATGGAGTCAAGAAAGATAAAGATTGTGATGCTGAAAGTGTGGGTCTTGAAGAAATGCCGTTTGTGAGATCGTTGTGCAGATTATCTTTGTAAATTGAAGATTTTAATGGTCTTGATTATTAAGGCTAAGAACAAGGATATCAAAGGAGTGGAACCTTAACCGAGAAAAAAACTGGCAACCTTTTAGATGATAGGTCGAGAGCACCCAGATTCAGAGAACAAGTGTTCTTACGGCTTGACCGCCCTCGAGTCTGACAGTGGATTCCCGGCACCACCTGTTTCAGGAAGTACTCAGTGATTTTGTCTTGGTTGGGGTTTTGGGTAAAGTTTTAATTAAATGTTATCACTTATGAATTTAACAAGCCTTCCACCTTTCTGAGTACTAGCCCAACCGTTTCCGGTTGGCAGAGCATATGGGTGTAGGACAAAAGACCAAGATAAATTAATTAAAAGGGAAGTATGGGTTGAAAGTTTTTATTATTAGAGCACTTGTTCAACTCTCCGATAGAGAGTGCTCTTGACTTGATCTTATGACCACAGTTCAAGAGACTTTCTAATTTAAAAAATGCCTAATGCAGGGGGAACATGCAAGTCTATATGTTCTCCGACAGAGAGTGCTCTTGACTTGGATTTGGCTAAGTTCAAGAGACTTTGTTCGTTTTATTGCAAGAAAATGAAATAATAGTGGAAATAATTATGGAGCCTTGCAGAATTTAAACAAGTGATAGCTCAAAGAAATATAAAGACAACTAACATGCTATTTGCAAACTGAAATGAAATAAATGAAAGATCTAGTGTTCTACCAAGCAATTCTACTCTAAAGGTGGGATCAACCCCCGAACAAGGTCAACCACTAGAAACCACCAGTCTTGGAAACCTTTCAGCTAGCTGGATGTCCACAAGAAGCTGATGGGGGAACGAGAAGCTACCACAAAGTTATGTGGCCTTTGGGGTACAATCCCAAAGTTAGCTTACTCTAGTCAAAACTTGGAAGAGAAATTAATCTAAGTATGAAAATGAAAACTGATCTATGAACTTGAAAAAAGATGAGATCTAAACTAAGCATGCACAACACTCGTCCCCAAATGGGGAATAAACCCAAAAAAGTGGAGGCCTCCTCCACTTGAACTTTTTATTGAAAGATTACAAATGCCTTGGGATTTTAACCCTTTGAAGGACTTAGCAGAAAATAAAGACAATACTTGGAAAAATAAAGAAGAAACAAGTCTTTGCTTGCTTTTACAAAGGATAAGTACGTCAAGTTTTGATCATTCTCATGGTTTCTTCACTTTGTTTCTTTTGCTTAGATCTTACTTCTTCAAAGCTCTTTCAAGTTTCCTCCTTTCAAAGCATCTACACAAGTCTTAGAAATTCTCAACCAAGGCACCCATTAATCATTAGAACAAGACAAAATCTTGAAGCTATTTAAACTAGAGTCTACAAAAGACTTCAAAAAATTAGTTTATGAGATTTTTTATTTCAAAAATGCATAAAAGAAAAAACGGACCAGCGAACAACATATGCTTAAAAAATGATGAGAAAGAGATCTAAAATGTAAAAATTTTGAAATATTTTTGTATGGAAAAAATCTATCTTTTAAATGGAAACAAAAATCTAACAAGTATGAGCTATACTAATTCCAAACAATGAGATATAATTATCAAAAGAAAGACTAAACTTTAACAACTACTACGCTTAAGCAATTCGTTTTTTGTGTCTTATGTGTTTTTAGGGCTTTTTGGGAAGGTGGACGAGAGGAGTCTTGGAGAAAAAACGAATGGAGGGATGATGGGACAAAGATGAGGATGGAAAAAACGAATGGATGAGGAAATAAGGAATGAGTGGGAATATGGAAAGATCAAGTGGAACACTTGATGGCTTAAGAACACTATCCAAGAAACCCTTCCAGCTAGCTGGATGATACGCCTGCAATAGTGTTGAAGAGAGCATAAGGGAACAAATCCCAAGTTATTCCCCAAGGTTGAAGGAGCTTCAACCTTATGGAAAATCCTAAGCTAGGCTTAACAAAAAGAAATAAAGAGAGAAGGGGATAAGAGATAAATGGGTGGAAAAAGGTAAGGGGAATGGACTAGAAGAGGGAAGTTTTAGAACCAAGTAACCAGTTGAAAATATGCTTTTGATGATGGATTTCAAACTCAACACTTCTTTACCAAAATGCTTAAGATCGACTTTGGGAGATCCTGAAATGCACACAAATGTTAGGAAAAAGGTCTTTGAAGAGATGAAAGATGCACCCAAGCTCAAACCTCTCTTCAACTTATGAGATCTGCACAAGAAATTACTCACAAACACACCTTGATCAAATATTGTATGTAAAGCAAAATGAGATTAGAAGAGTATAAATATTTCCAACTACAGTCTACTCCTTTCAAATCACATAGAACCCCAACATCAATGGACAAGTTGAACCCAAATGCGCACCCTATGGGCTTAAGAAAGCCTTCTAAGCTAAATAATTGATCAAAGTGATGAAATATGAGCAATAAACAAATACAATATCACCTTAGAATAGATGAAGCATTTCCATAACAAGCATCAACACCATGTGGACCTCCAAAGTCGCTCTTATTTCCAAATAGCAATAGCTAGAACACGATTACAAATTGGCAGAGTAAGTTTGCCCAAAAGATCCATGAAGAGAAAGCCCAAATGGCCTCTCTTATATAACAAAACTCAATTCTAAAACCGTAATTCGAATTGGTGATGAAGAGAGCCAAAAACTCCATAAAAAACCAATCAAATCCATGTCAACACCAACCAAATCGAGCTTGGAGTCTTAACTCATCTTTAAACTTGAGTTTGGAGCCCATAATTTGAGGAAGGAGCCCCACATGCATTGATTTCATAATCCAACAACCCATTAATCAATTACCAAATCACAAAAACGAATTTGCATGAAGGTGGGCGAATTTCTCAACTGTAGATCACTCCCAGTGCTCCGACACTGATCTGAATCAGGTGGGTGAAGATTCCAATCATCATAAATGCTTTTTGCCATGTCATTTTGACTTTTACTTTATTCAATTTGCCCTTTTTTGGAAATATTTAAATTATCTCCAATTTATTATTTTTTGAATATTTTAATTAATATTTCTCATTTTTTGATTTTTTGAGAAATATTAATTATGAGGCCAAATAATTGTCTGAAATTTAGGGTTAGCTGGTCCATAGGTCATGTGTGATTTTTGGCTTATGAAACGAGCCATCAATCACTAAATTCGGACCCCGGATGACTGACATATTGCAGACTCAAATTTCTCCATTTAAACTATAGAGAAATTTAATTAAAATTTAAAAAATAATTAAAAATTAAAAAACCCCAAATCCAACGCGTTCGGTAAAATTTTTCCGAATTTTTTTTTTCTGGGGGTCTTAGAGACTTAGGACATGACCAAAACCTATTCTAATAGTGTCTAGTAGGTTTATACATATTAGTTGGACTCTAATAACCCTCCACGGCTCAAATTTTCAAAATCGGGCATTCCAGCTTTGGAGGAAGCGGGAGAAAACCTCATCGATTATACATCGCCTTAAGCAAAGTATAATTGACAAGGGAAAAAACTCCCTGGAATACCTTAGTTGCTTAATCAAGTCATGGGGAACCGAGCCACTCAGACCCTACTAGCACACTTTGTTACAAACCCCTATGGGGCCAAGGTCATGTCGACTCAAAAACAAAACTGGCTAGACCCAAATATCTGAAACCCAGATACTCTGGAAGTGAACACTGATGTGTTCCAACACTGGCGGATCAATAAGGTTTCAACTATTGTACAAATATAGTTGATAATAGTGGGGATGGCTTGATTCACATCCCGAAGCCACATATTTATTACATAATTTTTTTTTTGCAGAAATGACAAACTAAATAATCAGCAGCAAATGCTCATGTGTGAGCTTTATTCTTCCTACCTACCTACACTAACATGAGACAACAGCATGCTATGTATATTCATACAACCAGTGTAACCAATCTAGCATCTTATCTCTGCTATTTCTCTTTCCTTCGTGCCCAGTTCTAAACAAAAATGAGGACATATAATGGGGATGTCCTAAAATTTGCTCATGAACAAAATTGAACTGTAATATCAGACTGCCAGGAAGTAATAATTCATCAAATCTTTGGCAGAAAATATCAGACTGTGCACAAGAAAATTCTATCCACCGACTGATAGGACTTAGATACATACCTCCATCATAAATCTGTTCGTGTTGGTAATGAGACTGTTCATGAATATCCTCGATGACACAAACTTGGGGCAGCTCTACCTTTTCAATATTTTATGTTATATCCAAAGACTTATCATGAAACAGATCTGTAAAATAAGAACTATTACCTTCGATGAAATGAAATCCAGGTAGTTCCAAACCCTCACCATAAGTCTGTTCAAGCTGGTTTGCAACACAACTATCTCCCTTAATGACATGAACTTGTGGCAGATCTACCTCTTCATCATGAGGCTGCTCAGGAATGATACAAATCTGAGGAAGCTCCATATTTTCACTGTTTTCTATGGCAGCACAAGGCTGTTCATAAACTTGAGACAGATCTAAATCTTCACAATGAAAATTTTGATGAACATCTTCAATGTTTTCTGTCATATCCATATCAAGGATTTTTTCAATAATGTGTTCAACCAAGGGCCCTTGTATTTCTTTTTCAATGGTCTGTCCTTTAAGCCCAGGATGGAACCTAGGGATGAGAGCATCGTAATTTCTAGCAAGTTGCTCAATCTCATCAGTCATTCCATCATGCCAACAGAGGAGAAAACTCTCAAAAAACTTCGCCACTGAATCTATAGATTCATCCAAAAGGCCATAGAACCAGAATACTGCATCTCCTTCCAAGGTTATAGCAAAAAAAATCATAATATCATCCTCATGATGAACATTAAAATCAGACATTAATTTGCAGAGAGAGGCAATATGATGGGTGGCTGAAACATCACCATTTCCACGAAATTCTGGAAGAATGTCATGCACCTTCCCACGATCGTAGCATTCATTAGGAAATCCATGGATTTTTGAGAAATCCAATGGGGCGTAAGCTTCGTGCAAAATAGCAAGATGTTGTTCTTTTTTATCGTCCATAAGTCAAATAGTGAAGTACTAAATCTGAAACATATAGTCATACCTCATACCAAATTTTGGAGTCGCCAAGGTGAGCTTGAAATCCTTCCAATGAGTGTGCTCACCTCTACACCCAATAGGATCTTCAAATATGCAAAAGGACAAGGGCTCTGTCCCTTCGTGGAGTCGCCATGTGAGAAGAAGAATCTGCAATATAATCTCCCACAAATGTCGTCAATGAAGCACAGTCTTCAAATTTCGGGAACTGGACTTTTCCCCCAGCAACGTCGCCAAAAATGTTGTCTCCCAAAATGGCATGCGTGTTGTTGAAGCCCAAAATGTAACACACCAGCTGGATGACAACTCTCTCAGGAGAGAGGCGAATGTCACCACACTCCTCTCCTCTTCGCTTCAGGTTGGCTCTTCTCCAAATCAAGGGGGGTATCCCTAAGATAGGATCGCTAAGGCAGGTACAATAAACAGGCAAGGTGAATTGAAGAGGCTGCCTTAGAGAAACAAATGTAAAAAAGATGTATTTTAAATGGGTGATGGAAAAGAAAGGAAGATCAATCCTCAGGAAAAGACCAGTGCCAGTACCAGAAGGGAGCATGGAGTCAAAAAGAGGACTCAAGAAGGCTTTGCGCTTCATAAAAGTGAGATTTGATCTAATACGTTCCATAAACAAAGACGAGGAGAATATTAGTATAACCGACTACAGTCTATTAGTCCTATGATCTTCTGAAAACACAACGTCAACAAACAACTTGAACCCAAATGTTTGCCCAATAGACTAGAAATAGCCTTCTATGTTAGATCTACTCTACAACTTAAAATGGAAACACGCAGCCATGCAAAGAGAAGCCAAATCTGTCCATAAACCCAGCATGATATTTTTCATTAAGTCCCCTGTGAAAAGAAGAACTCCCAGAAAGTTTTCCATGTGTACAATAGAGAGAGCTGGTCTCTTTATAGGCCCCAGAGCTCTCTGAAAATAAACAACACAAATAATAGTAAAATAAATGAAGAAAAAGTGAAGATGAGATCCACTTTTTTCTCTATACATGACTAAAATGAATAAAATAAAAATTCAAAAGGCCCCTACCTTTGGCTAATTTACACCAACCCCCATTCGACCAAGAGCTCGACTCATCAATTGGCTGCCAAGAAGAAAACAGGTGTTTGGACCAGCTTCTCCCAAAATTCCACGTTGTACTTGAACACGCTGTCATGACAACAGCTGCCCGGATCTAGAGTTGAGTCATCTGTAGTGAACTTGGCTGTGACCACTGATAAAAGAAGAAAATTTTCCGCGTGTTGATTTGTCCTGCTACAACCTGAGATTAGGCAATCGATGCAGCTGGATGTCAGTTCAAAAAGCCTGATCACGCCAAGTGCCAATGCTTAAATTCCAACTGACTGATAAGTGAATAGAGAACTCGAATTACACTCAAAATGTGACAGGAAACTCTGCAGATTTTGCCCCGTAAAAAGATAAACATTCTCAAACCTTACGTGGCAATCAACACCAGATACAGATCCGACCACCGATGCAATCAACATCTACTCAACTTGTGAAGACTTGTAGTGGCTGGGGCCATTTAATAAAGCCGGCTCCCAACAAAGAAATTAGCCGAACTCTATGTAATTGACAGCCGTCAAATGCTGAAGATGGAATCGACCACCACTCCAGATGGTTGTCAAAACAAAACTGAATGTAAATTTTGCGTGGAGAAAAGCGCTGAGGCTTGTTATTTGCCAAAATCGGTTGTAAATGTGAATACAGAGCCCAATTTTACGTTTTGAAAGGGATATCCCGATTTACTTTTAGAATCCGCTGTGCGCTGATTTGTTTGTTGAACGCCGAGCATTGAATCCTCTGATCGGAAGTCAAGTGACAACGACACGCTGATGGCTTCTTCCCACCATGTTCCATTCTCTTTATTCGATGAGTTTCCAATGGTGGAATATGATCTCGCTCGAGGCGACTGCTCCCCTAGAATAAATTGTGACTTCTGCCGAGAGCTATAAGCTAGAGCGACTCATTTGTTTTGTAAAAACCGAGCACTGGCGTTTGATTGCAACCCGTGTCATATTTTGATAGCATAAAAATAGCAAAGCTGCCGATGCTGTGACCAACCGCGGCCTTTATTCAAAAACCGATCCATAAAATCGTGTTCATGTTTGGCTGCCACGATATCAACAGAAATCTCCTCGTGAAACGCCGGTTATCTCCTGGAAGAATTATTGGCACACAAAATTTATGTTGAAGCTTTGCAAAAAGCGAAATCTCTTGCAAATTTAGTGTTGCCGTCGCAGAGGCGGAAACTTCAGTCAATCCATCAGTGGCGGGCTCTTCGTAGTCAAACGTAAACACCATATGGTGGACAGGTGCTTGGTTCTTCCACCAGCTGCGGCCAAATTCAAAATGCACTCATTTTTATAGCTGCGAATCATGATCGGGCTATTTCTACTCGAAGCAGAGGGCCCGATTTTACTCATAACCCGCTGCAAAAACTCTCCACATTATGTACCCAAGATGCACAAATTCGAAAATCTCAGATTGACCTTTCTATGCATTTCATCTACGTATTTGCATCTTGCTTTATCAACAGCATTGCAAACAGAAAACATTGTAACCACTCTGTAGCTCTGTTTAATTATCGATAGAACTATTTGAACATTTCTCTTGAATGACTGTATATAAGCTTCTAAACTTCATCTAAAAGATCCACTCTTGAAAACTGTTTCCAAATTGGCCGTTGATGCTGCTAGGAGATAGAGAACGACCAGCAAATGCTAAATGAACCCCGTGGCAAACAATGAAAACTTTAGGTGACCACCCATGCAAAAATGGGGGGTAACATCTGGCTCCAACTGCGGGACGTGTGCTCGCCTCGGTGAGTGGATGAGAACCTCAGATCCTCTGGGTTAATGCAGACCACTTAAAAACCAAAAAAAACTGTGTGGTGGGGATGGCTTGATTCACATCCCGAAGCCACATATTTATTACATAAAAAAAAAATTGCAGAAATGACAAACTAAATAATCAGCAGAAAATGCTCATGTGTGAGCTTTATTCTTCCTCCCTACCTACACTAACATGAGATAGCAGCATGCTATGTATATTCATACAACCAGTGTAACCAATCTAGCATCTTATCTCTGCTATTTCTCTTTCCTTCGTGCCCAGTTCTAAACAAAAATGAGGACATATAATGGGGATGTCCTAAAATTTGCTCATGAACAAAATTGAACTGTAATATCAGACTGTCAGGAAGTAATAATTCATCAAATCTTTGGCAGAAAATATCAGACTGTGCACAAGAAAATTCTATCCACTGACTGATAGGACTTAGATACATACCTCCATCATAAATCTGTTCGTGCTGGTAATGAGACTGTTCATGAATATCCTCAATGACACAAACTTGGGGCAGCTCTACCTTTTCAATATTTTTTGTTATATCCAAAGACTTCTCATGAAACAGATCCGTAAAATAATAACTATTACCTTCGATGAAATGAAATCCAGGTAGTTCCAAACCCTCACCATAAGTCTGTTCAAGCTGGTTTGCAACACAGCTATCTCCCTTAATGACATGAACTTGTGGCAGATCTACCTCTTCATCATGAGGCTGCTCAGGAATGATACAAATCTGAGGAAGCTCCTTATTTTCACTGTTTTCTATGGCAGCAGAAGGCTATTCATAAACTTGAGACAGATCTAAATCTTCACAATGAAAATGTTGATGAACATCTTCAATGTTTTATGTCATATCCATATCAGGGATTTTTTCAATAATGTGTTCAACCAAGGGCCCTTGTATTTCTTTTTCAATGGTCTGTCCTGTAAGCCCAGGATGGAACCTAGGGATGAGAGCATCGTAATTTCTAGCAAGTTGCTCAATCTCATCAGCCGTTCCATCATGCCAACGGAGGAGAAAACTCTCAAAAAAATTCGCCACTGAATCTATAGATTCATCCAAAAGGCCATAGAACCAGAATACTGCATCTCCTCCCAAGGTTATAGCAAAAACAATCATAATATCATCCTCATGATGAACATTAAAATCAGACATTAATTTTCAGAGAGAGGCAATATGATGGGTGGATGAAACATCACCATTTCCACGAAATTCTGGAAGAATTTCATGCACCTTCCTGCGATCGTAGCATTCATTACGAAATCCATGGATTTTTGAGTAATCCAATGGGGCATAAGATTCGTGCAAAAGAGCAAGATGTTGTTCTTTTTTATCGTCCATAAGTCAAACAGTGAAGTACTAAATCTGAAACATATAGTCATACCTCATACCAAATTGTAGAGTCGCCAAGGTGAGCTTCAAAGCCTTCCAATGAGTGTGCTCACCTCTACACCCAATAGGATCTTCAAATCTGCAAAAGGACAAGGGCTCTGTCCCTTCGTGGAGTCGCCATGTGAGAAGAAGAATCTGCAATATAATCTCCCACAAATGCCGTCAATGAAGCACATTTTTCAAATTTTGGGAACTGGACTTTGTCCCCCGCAACATTGCCAAAAATGTTGTTTCCCAAAATGGCATGCGTGTTGTTGAAGCCCAAAATGTAACACACCAGCTGGATGACAACTCTCTCAAGAGAGAGGCCAATGTCACCACACTCCTCTCCTCTTCGCTTCAGGTTGGCTCTTCTCCAACTCAAGGGGGGTATCCCTAAGATAGGATCGCTAAGGCAGGTACAGTAAATGGGCAAGGTGAATTGAAGAGGCTGCCTTAGAGAAACAAATGTAAAAAAGATGTATTTTAAATGGGTGATGGAAAAGAAGGGAAGATCAATCCTCAGGAAAAGACCAGTGCTAGTACCAGAAGGGAGCATGGAGTCAAAAAGAGGACTCAGGAAGGCTTTGCGCTTCATAAAAGTGAGATTTGATCTAATACGTTCCATAAACAAAGACGAGGAGAATATCAGTATAACCGACTACAGTCTATTACTCCTATGATCTTCTGAAAACACAATGTCAAAAAACAACTTGAACGTAAATGTTTGCCCAATGGACTAGAAACAACCTTCTATGTTAGATCTACTCTACAACTTAAAATGGAAACACGCAGCCATGCAAAGAGAAGCCAAATCTGTCCAAAAACCCAGCATGATATTTTTCATTAAGTCCCATGGGAAAAGAAGAACTCCCAGAAATTTTTCCATGTGTACAATAGAGAGAGCTGGTCTCTTTATAGGCCCCAGAGCTCTCTAAAAATAAAGAACACAAATAATAGTAAAATAAATGAAGAAAAAGTGAAGATGAGATCCACTTTTTTCTCTATACATGACTAAAATGAATAAAATAAAAATTCAAAAGGCCCTTTCCTTTGGCTAATTTGCACCAACCCCCATTCGACCAAGAGCTCGACTCATCAATTGGCTGCCAAGAAGAAAACAGGTGTTTGGACAGGCTTCTCCCAAAATTCCACGTTGAACTTGAACACGCTTTCATGACAACAGTTGTCCGGATCTAGAGTTGAGTCATCTGCAGTGAACTCGGCTATGACCACTGATAAAAGAAGAAAATTTTCCGCGTGTTGATCTGTCCTGCTGCAACCCGAGATTGGGCAATCGATGCAGCTGGATGTCAGTTCAAAAAGCCTGATCACGCCGAGTGCCAATGCTTAACTTCTAACTGACTGATAAGTGAATATACAACTCGAATTGCACTCAAAATGTGACAGGAAACTCTACAGATTTTGCCCCGTAAAAAGATAAACATTCTCAAACCTTACGTGGCAATCAACACCAGATACAGATCCGACCACCGATGCAATCAACATCTACTCAACTTGTGAAGACTTGTAGTGGCTGGGGCCATTTAATAAAGCCGACTCCCAACAAAGAAATACGCCGAACTCTATGTAATTGACAGCCGTCAAACGCTGAAGACGGAATCGACCACCACTGCAGACGGTTGCCAAAACAAAATTGAATGTAAATTTTGTGTGGAGAAAAGTGCCGAGGTCTGTTATTTGCCAAAATCGGTTGTAAATGTGAATACGGAGCCCAATTTTACGTTTTGAAAGGGATATCCTGATTTAGTTTTAGAATCCACTGTGCACTGATTTGTTTGTTGAACGCCGAGCATTGAATCCTTTGATCGACAGTCAAGTGAGAACGACACGCCGATGGCTTCTTCCCACCATGTTCCATTCTCCTTATTCGATGAGTTTAAAATGGTGGAATATGATCTCACTCGAGGCAACTGCTCCCCTGCAATAAATTTTGACTTCTGCCGAGAGCTATAATCTATGTATTTGCATCTTGCTTTATCAACAACATTGCAAACAAAAAACATTGTAACCACTTTGTAGCTCTGTTTAATTTTCGATAGAGCTGTTTGAACATTTCTCTTGAATGACTGTATATAAGCTTCTGAACTTCATCTAAAAGCTCCACTCTTGAAAACTGTTTCCAAATTGGCCGTTGATGCTGCTAGGAGATAGAGAATGACCATCAAATGCAAAATGAACCCCGGGGCAAACAATGAAAACTTTAGGTGACCACCCATGCAAAAATGGGGGGTAACATCTGGCTCCAATTGCGGGACGTGTGCTCGCCTCGGTGAGTGCATGAGAACCTCAGATCCTCTGGGTTATCGCAGACCACTTAAAAACAAAAAAAAACAGTGTGGTGGGGATGGCTTGATTGACATCCCGAAGCCACATATTTATTACAAAAAAAAAAAATTGCAGAAACGACAAACTAAATAATCAGCAGCAAATGCTCATGTGTGATCTTTATTCTTCCTACCTACCTACACTAACATGAGACAACAACATGCTATGTATATTCATACAACCAGTGTAACCAATCTAGCATCTTATCTCTGCTATTTCTCTTTCCTTCGTGCCCAGTTCTAAACAAAAATGAGGACATATAATGGGGATGTCCTAAAATTTGCTCATGAACAAAATTACACTGTAATATCAGACTGTCAGGAAGTAATAATTCATCAAATATTTGGCAGAAAATATCAGACTATGCACAAGAAAATTCTATCCACCGACTGATAGGACTTAGATACATACCTCCATCATAAATCTGTTCATGTTGGTAATGAGACTGTTCATGAATATCCTCAATGACACAAACTTGGGGCAGCTCTACCTTTTCAATATTTTCTGTTATATCCAAAGACTTCTCATGAAACAGATCTGTAAAATAAGAACTATTACCTTTGATGAAATGAAATCTAGGTAGTTCCAAAGCCTCACCATAAGTCTGTTCAAGCTGGTTTGCAACACAGCTATCTCCCTTAATGACATGAACTTGTGGCAGATCTACCTCTTCATCATGAGGCTGCTCAGGAATGATACAAATCTGAGGAAGCTCCATATTTTCACTATTTTCTATGGCAGCAGAAGGTTGTTCATAAACTTGAGACAGATCTGAATCTTCACAATGAAAATGTTGATGAACATCTTCAATGTTTTCTGTCATATCCATATCAGGGATTTTTTCAATAATGTGTTCAACCAAGGGCCCTTGTATTTCTTTTTCAATGGTCTGTCCTTTAAGCCCAGGATGGAACCTAGGGATGAGAGCATTGTAATTTCTAGCAAGTTGCTCAATCTCATCAGCCGTTCCATCATGCCAACGGAGGAGAAAACTCTCAAAAAACTTCGCCACTGAATCTATAGATTCATCCAAAAGGCCATAGAACCAGAATACTGCATCTCCTCCCAAGGTTATAGCAAAAACAATCATAATATCATCCTCATGATGAACATTAAAATCAGACATTAATTTTCAGAGAGAGGCAATATGATGGGTGGATGAAACATCACCATTTCCACGAAATTCTGGAAGAATGTCATGCACCTTCCCGCGATCGTAGCATTCATTACGAAATCCATGGATTTTTTAGAAATCCAATGGGGCGTAAGTTTCGTGCAAAAGAGAAAGATGTTGTTCTTTTTATTGTCCTCTTATCACATATATAGTAGCCAGGCTACCATACATTATTTTTCTGATTCCAGTACACTATTCAGCCAGTTCCCGTACATTGAGATGCTGAGATGAGCATCTATATTGGATCACTATCAGATTTTGGACAACAGTTGTATTCCCCATGCCATGACTGAGTCTCAGGACACTCAGAGAGATGACCGATGTAGCCATTATACCATTGGTACAGAGCAGTCAGTAGTACCCAGAGTTACAGCAGTAGTTTAAGAGGACAGATGATGGTACAGGTTGATGAGCATTCAGGTATTATGACTCGGCAGGTATATCATTGTGTTATGGTTATATTGATTTTATACTTATTCTTATAGCATGTCTTAGCACTTAGTGTCATGATCTGGCGATCATATAGATATGTGGACCTGGTTGATCTTATTATATATATTATATTGTCCCTACTCAGACTTATAAGTTCATTATTCATACTCATTGGTTTTACCCTCCTTAGGGAGAATAGTGGTGATCATTCCACCATACCTTGGCTTGCTAGTGTTGGATCCATTATTCATTGTCTTCATCCATCCATTGCCTACCTTTTAGTTTATCACCCTGACTTACTACTTGACTAGTGGCATGGAGGACTTTTCCCTAATGTAGCCTCTGTATTGGATGAGCTTCCCTGTTTATTGTGTCTCGGCTCTGAGTTGGTGACAAAAATTACCTTTGGTGAGTTGGATTGTAGGCCTAAATCATTCTGGTCGGTTGTCCCGATGTTTGGCATTGGCTCGAACTCCCCCTAGTCACTTGAGATGTTGTTGGCTAAAACTGAAAGCTCATGTACTATTTATGGAAACTAATAAATTCGCCCATGGAAACTAAAAAGGGCAAGAGCGATGAAATGCTGAAAAATACTCCTCGAAGAGTATAAGAAAGGTCCAAAAAGCAATGATTCTTAAAAGCTATATCTAAACAATTGCTGACCTTATACATATATAAAAAACATGCCCTGGATGCAAGCTGCAACTAGTTGTGCTTATCAGCACACCTGAGATCCGAAGGGTTATGTAGGCCAAAAAGGCCATGAAATGAAATTGAATGATCCTAATGAACCTGGATCAACTTGATGTAGACATGATGCCTAAGTTGAATAAGCACTCTCTAAACAACTTATCCATTTGTGAGACACCGCCATTCCCTGTGTTGTTGCTCATTCAGTATATACTATGGTGTGTATTCCCTTTCCCTTTGCCAAAGTGTCACAAAGTTAAGTCAGTCAAGTCATCCCTTAGCCTAGCTAGTTATTTTAGCCTTCACCCTTCACTAGCAAATTGATCACAGCTATGAAGTGAGTATGATCTTGAAAGTCTAATCTGAGTAATAATAATAATTAATGACTTTATAGATTTGGATTTAGATCGCCAGTAATGATTACTTTGTGTTATAATTGTTATTTGAATAAGTTGTAGAGCATGCATTAACCTTTGACACTTTGCAGTAGCTTCCGATGATGGTCTGAGTTATATTTGGTCATGTTGACTTGGTTAGACCTAGTTTGACCACGGTCAACCATAGGACATGAGATGGTTGGACCTTGTGATGATATGGATAGATGATATATGGTCTATGTGCATGTATATTATGATTCTATGCAACAACTACAGGGTTATGATGATGATTCTTGGTTTACAACAGTATTTGATCATTTACAGATTATTATTATTTGCCCTGTTCCGGTATATTGGATATATATATTGATCATGCAGAGACTCATATGGTGTATGAGTACACATCTTGGATGGATTTGGACCTTTTGAGTCCAATGAGACAGTTTGTTTTCAGTTTTGGGCACTTACAGTGATGATTGAGCCTCAGTAGGCTATCCCAGTGCAGTTTTGGTCTGTCGGAGGCCCTGTCAGAGCAGATGTGATTTTTATCCGGTTGACCTAGGGTGCTGTGCTTGGAGGTGGTGGTCCAACCACTTGTTTTTACCATATTACCCCCCTCCCGGACACACTGGTGCCCTCACCTTGACAGCGCAGGCACTCCAGGAGGCAGTTTGGGGCATTTTCACGCTTCCCGAGGCATTTCAGAATTGGTAGAAATGACTATTGAGGAAATCGATTTGGGCTACTGAGGCAATGTTTTGGCATGGGATGATCAGTGATGATGGATTGATGTCTTCCACACCCCCTCCAACAGTTTCAGCTTCATTGGGGCCCGCATCCATCACTTATGGCACTTTCTGATGATTTCTGAGGTCTTTTGAGGCCTACGATTTGACCATAGAGGCACGATTTGGTATATTGATGACTATATTATTATTATTGTGCTATGGGGATTGACCAAGGGTGGCAAAAATTACCCCTTGGACCCACCATAAGCTTCCTATTATATTTTGTCATCATGATTTGGTGGGATTCCCCTCTTCTAGGGCGATTTTGTCCACTTATATTATATTTTATTAGTGATCCATGTATTTTATTGTTGAGCTCATCTCAACCATTGATTAGACATTTGTATCTTTTAATCTTAGCCACTCATTCAAAAAGTGGTTAGGATTTTGATGCCTCTCCTTCCTATTTAAAGGAGAGATCTTCTCATTTGTAAGGCGACTTATGGCTCTGGATTATTGGAATAGAAAATTATTACTGCATCTATCTCCAGTGTTGTGGTGAATGTTTTTGGTGTTCGTTCGTTGGTTCTTCCTTTGCACTGAGTTATTTTAGATCTTGTTTTGCCATATCTTTTGTACCATGTTTTTGCATCTACAGGTGGAGGCCGATTTGCTTTGAGGAGGAAGTATTGGTAGGGGAAGACTCTCCCTACTTCTTCTTTGGATCTCTTCGTTGGTAACAAGGAGTATTACTATCCCAGGACCTTGTATTCTATGTTATCATTGCATTTTACTTGTATTTCCTCCATACTTGACCTCTCTGATTGAAATCGATTTTCCTTGGATTGATAGGTAGAGGAGGGCACACTTGTGGGCTAGGGCATCAATTTGGCAAGCAAAATCAACAATCTCTCATTTGATCTCTGTGGGAATCTTCCTCAACATCAAAGCATCTCTCTTCATCACTCAGGTATGATCTCAAGGTAAGTTCTATCTCCATGATCTATCCACTTGTCTAAAATATTTAAAACCCTAATCAATCAAAACCCCATTTTTACATTTTGCAGATCTACTAAGATCTAGTGGCTTCTTGGGAAAGAAATTTAAAACCCACCTCTATAGTATCCACGGCATCCCGGATCTATAGTTTGGTGAGGATTGGCCTCCATTTGACCCTCTTCCCAAGGAATTTAGCCTTCTCCAAGCAAGGGCGCACTTCTTAGTTTGGGTGGGTTGACCTAGATCTAGTACGTGGGTAGTTGAGATTCCACTTGATTCGTGATCTACACATCCAATAACCTACCCCCAGATTGTCACTTTTCTGATTTCTACATTGTGGGCCCTATTCCACATTTTAAAGGATTTAATCCCATTTTTGGACCACTCGGTATCTTTAAACTTAGATCTAGTAAGATCTAGCCATCAGATTGCCTTGAAATTATAGATCCATATCCTCACCTGATCAACCTACTTGGATCTAAATTTTGGATGCCATTGGACTTGTCTTGATTCATTTATCCCACTTTTTAGCCTCCTTGGGTAAAGTTGCACCACCTTGGAAAAGTGAGTTGCCCCACTTCTAGGACATGGGTACTTGAGATTTCAGTGGATTTGGAACGGGCATAATTCAAAACCTAGGTCTAGTAGGTCACTTTGTCAAATCTTGCCTTGGGGATAGCATTCCTTGTTTTAAGGGATTGTGGTCCACTTAGGTCAAACCTTGAATCTCTAGATCTAGACCTATTCATCCATCAAACCTTTAATTGCCCACTTGTCTCATGCAATAGGAGTTATCAATCACAAGTTAATTACAATTTGACTCCATTATCCCAATTCCCAAGGCACTGGTCTCTCTCCAAGTCAATTCGACTTTCCTAGATTGTTGGATTAACTTGTGGTTTGACCCTTGTATGGTGAACTAAACCCTGTGATGTCTTCATGTATCATGATCAAGCTTTTCACTTGTACTAGTTAGCCCCAATTCAACCCTTAAACTACCCTGCATTGGACATGGTTCCCAAGGCAGTGGATTTTCTCACGTTGAACTAGTACTTCAATCCTGGATCCTATTTCACAAATCATAAGTCACTTTCACATCAATAATGAACCAAATCTATACTCATTGAACCCCTCACTTGTCTTGTGACTTAATCCTAAGGTCTAGGATAAACCATACACCTTACTGCACTTAGAATTAACTTGATTTGGTGTCTTGGTTTTGATCTCTCCTGTCGGGAGTAGATCAGGTCTCCCCCTTTGTTGTCTGGGCTAGATAACATAAAGTGAAGGTTGCCTCGACTGGCGTGAAAACCATCTATTGGAGGTCGAGGTGATCGTGGTTGCACCTTTTGAGTTGCCCTTCCCTATTTCCATCCATGAGTGGATACATCCATAGGGGTAACTACAGTTTAGGTGATAACACGTCCATAAGTCAAATAGTGAAGTACTAAATATGAAACATATAGTCATACCTCATACCAAATTGTGGAGTCGCCAAGGTGAGCTTGAAAGCCTTCCAATGAGTTTGCTCACCTCTACACCCAATAGGATCTTCAAATCTGCAAAAGGACAAGGGCTCTGTCCCTTCGTGGAGTCGCCATGTGAGAAGAAGAATCTACAATATAATCTCCCACAAATGTCATCAATGAAGCACAGTCTTCAAATTTCGGGAACTGGACTTTGTCCCCGGCAACGTCACCAAAAATGTTGTCTCCCAAAATGGCATGCGTGTTGTTGAAGCCCAAAAGGTAACACACCAGCTGGATGACAACTCTCTCAAGAGAGAGGCCAATGTCACTGTTATCACATATATAGTAGCCGAGCTACCATACATTTTTTGTCAGATTACAGTACACTATTTAGCCAGTTCCCTTACTTTGAGATGCTGAGATGAGCATCTATATTGGATCACTATCATATTTTGGACAACAGTATGTATTCCCCATGCCATGACTGAGTCTCAGGACACGCAGAGAGATGAGCGATGTAGCCATTATACCAGTTGTACAGAGCAGTCAGTAGTGCCCAGAGTTACAACAGTAGTTTTAGAGGATAGATGATGGTTCAGGTGATGAGCATTCAGGTATATGACTCAGCAGGTATATCATTGTGTTATGGTTATATTGCTTTTATACTTATTCTTATAGCATGTCTTAGCACTTAGTGTCATGATCTGGCGATCATATAGATATGTGGACCTGGTTGATCTTATTATATATATTATAATGTCCCTACTCAGACTTAGAATTTCATTATTCATACTCATTGGTTTTACCCTCCTTAGGGAGAATAGAGGTGATCATTCCACCATACCTTGGCTTGCTAGTTTTGGCTCCATTATTCATTGTCTTCATCCATCCATTGCGTACCTTTTAGTTTATCACCCTGACTTACTACTTGACTAGTGACATGGAGGATCTTTTCTCCACTGTAGCCTTTGTATTGGATAAGCTTCCCTGTTTATTGTGTCTCGGCTCTGAGTTGGTGACAAAACTTACCTATGGTGAGTTGGAGTTCCTTGTGAATTCCCCCTAGTCACTAAAGTTGTGTTGGCTAAACCTGAAACTTTTAGTGCTGCCATGAATACAAAATCTGGAAAAAATGAAATGCTATATCTTGTATGAAAATCCCATTCATGCAATGTGTTTCTAAACACACATGAATGAAAGGCATGCCAAATGAAAGTGGCCATGAAAATAAAATGTTATATCTTTTGGAAATGAAAATACCTAGGTAAACAAGCTGTATGTGACACACCTAGAAGTGCTCACGTAAACAAGTGCCTTAAAAACACACCTGCAACAGAAAGCCTAAAATAAATGTAAATCTATGCAATGTGTTTATAAACACACATATATCAAAGGATATGGAAACTTCAGGCCCTAAAAGCAATGGAACTTAAATGCTATATCTAAATAATTGTTGGCCTCATTTGTATTATGGATTGTGCGCATCTGTTAAAGGTGAATAAACCTTCTTTAAACAACTCATCCATTTGTGAGACACCGCCATTCCCTATGTTGTTGCTCATTCAGTATATACTATGGTGTGTATTCCCGTTCCCTTTGCCAAAGTGTCACAAAGTTAAGTCAGTCAAGTCATCCCTTAACCTAGCCAGTTATTTTAGCCTTCACCCTTCACTAGCAAATTGATCACAGTTATGAAATGAGTATGATCTTGAAAGTCTAATCTGAGTAATAATAATAATTAATGACATTATATATTTGGATTTAGATCGCCAGTAATGATTACTTTGTGTTATAATTTTTATTTGAATAAGTTGTAAAGCATGCATTAACCTTTGACACTTTGCAGCAGCATCTGATGATGGTCTAAGTTATATTTGGTCATGTTGACTTGGTCAAACCTAGTTTGACCAAGGTCAACCATAGGACATGAGATGGTTGGACCTTATGATGATATGGATAGATGATATATGGTATATGTACATGTACATGATGATTCTATGCAGCAGCTACAGGGTTATTATGATGATTTATGGTTTACAGCAGTATTTGATCATTTACAGATTATTACTATTTGACCCGTTCCGGTATATTGGATATATATTTTGATCATGCAGAGACTCATATGGTGTATGAGTACACATCTTGGATAGATTTGGACCTTCTGAGTCCAATGAGATGGTCTGTTTTCAGTTCAGGGCACTTACAGTGATGATTGAGCCTCAGTAGGCTATCCAAGTGCAGTTTTGGTCTGTCAGAGACCCCGTCAGAACAGATGTGATCTTTATTCGGTTGACCTAGGGCGCTGTTATCACACCATAGTAGCAGGGCTACTATTCTTGTTTAGCAGATATCTGCACATTCCAGAGCTTCCATTATTCAGAGCATGGCTATGATGATTGTATATTTTGTGATCAGAGCAGTGTATTATTCAGACTTATGTTAGACCTTGTGTCAAGGCTGAGCCTTGAGAGTTCAGATTTGATAACCGATGTGACCCTTTATTCCATACAGTTTCAGTTCAGTGGTTAGAGATGTATTGCAGTAGTGTTTCAGATGGTATATGATGTTTATTACTATGATGATGTTGTATGATCTATGGGTATTTTATCATTGACTGTGGATTATTATCTTGTTGATTTAGTCATGTTCACAGCATCTGCTTGGTATATTATTCTTGATGTGGCAAACTTTTTAAAATGAACTATAAATCATAAAATGGACAATTGCTTGCACATTTAGGTCATTTAACAAAACCCACTGGTTTCCCACCTTACATAGATATGGTCTTTCCTGACACCAGTTGTCTGCTACTGTAGGCTCCATATTTACTTGACTCCATCCATACATGACTTTCCTATTTGACTTTAAACCTTGACCTGTCTCATTTAACTTTCTGATACTAAGGACTTCCCCATTTTTCTACCTCTGTGTTTGGACCGCATCCTTGTATGTTCAGTGCTTCGGCTCTAAGTTGGTGACAAAACTTGCCTTTGGTGAGTTGGATTGTAGGCCTAAATCATTCTGGTCGGTTGTCCCGATGTTTGGCATTGGCTCTGTTGTCCGCCACATTGCACACCAGCAGCAGAAATCTTTCGAAAGCTGTCTCTTCACTACAAGTGAGAGAGGTGTGGCCTTGGGGGCAAGCAATGAGCCAGGTACTATCACCTGAATCCCAGCTCCTCCGTTTAGGCAAACTCCTAATGAAGCCAAGGGGGGTAGTCCCTACAAAAGAGTTGTCTAAGGCTCTTGTGTGTTTAAAATGTTTTTGGTGTTGTGATGCGGATGGGTGTTGTTTAGGAGTTTTTTGAAAGTGAGAGACACAATAATACTTAAAATGAGACCAAGATAACGCAATCCACGTTGCAAAAGAAGATGAGGAATAGACTTGAATCAGATATAAATCACTTTACGAAAATTAAAACAAATACTCCAATATTGATAATAAGCAAATAAAATATTGTGATTAAGGACCAGTGCCTTTATGGAGTCAAAAGTAAAAGTGATTGTGAAATGCTTGATACAAGTGTTTGAGATAAAAGTTTTTGAGAACGTTTTGCAGCTTATCTTGGTAAATTTAAGGTTTTAGTGGTCTGGATTATTATGGCTAAGAACAAGGATATTCAAAAAAAGGTGGAACCTTAACCAAGAAAAATAAACTGGCAACCTTTTAGGTGATAGGTCGGGAGCACCCAGATTGCAAAGAGGGAAAGTGTGCTTACGGCTTGACCGCCCTCGAGTCTGACAGTGGATTCCCGGTACCACCTCTTCAGGAAGTTCTCAGTGTTTTTCCTTGGTTGGGGTTTTGGGGTAAAATTTTAATTAATGTTATCACTTGTGAAATTAAGCAAGTCTTACACCTTTCTGAGTACTAGCCCAACCGTTTCCGGTTGGAAGAGCATACGGGTGTAGGACACGAGACCAAGATAATTTAATTAAAAGGGAAAAATGTGTGGAAAATTTTATTATTAGAGCACTTTGTTCAACTCTCCGACAGAGAGCGCTCTTGACTTGATCTTATGACCACAGTTCAAGAGACTTGCTAATTAACAAATGCCTAATGCAGGGACTGATGCAAGACTAATATGTTCTCCGATAGAGACTGCTCTTGACTTGGATTTGGCCAAGTTCAAGAGACTTTGGTTCGTTTTAAGAAGCAAAAAGTAGTTTGTAGTAGCAATATGATTCAACTTGAAAAGATTAAACAATGTGATAGATCAGTAAGATATGGAATATTGCTAATAATACTACTTGCAAAATAAAATGAAAACTTGAAAAGTCTAGTGTTCTAACACACAAATTTTAATCTAATAGGTGGGATCAACCTCCGAACAAGGTCAACCACTTAGAAGCCATCAGTCCTGGAAACCTTCCAGCTAGCTGGATGTCCACAAGAAGCTGATGGGGGAACGAGTAGCTACCACAAAGTTATGTGGCCTTTGGGATACGATCCCAAAGTTAGCTCTACTCTGGTCAAGGTTTGGAAGAGAAAATACAAGATGAAAAATAAAGTACTAAACAGAAAATAAACTCTAATCTACCCAAGAATCTCTTTCAGGTCAAAGACCGTACTCGGGAGAGCATGGGGGTAAGTGAATCGGAAATGATAACAAAAATAACTTATTGGAATAGAAACTAATCTAAGAGCATATTTAAAGATCTAAACTAGAAACTCAAACCACTCAATGAAGACTACAAGACTTCCCCAAATGGGGAAGTGAATATGGGGGCTTAAAAACCCCACTTGCAACTTTATTATGAGAGTACAAATGCCCTTGGGAATGAAACCCTTGTAGGGACTTTGAAATAAATAACTTGGAAACTATTTAAAATAAACTCCTAAGAACTATTACAAAGGATAAATACTAGTCTTGGTTTGGATCGTTCTCTTTGTATTTTTGATGGCTTCTTGTATTAGAAGCTTCTTGACTTTCTTCTCCTTTGAAGATACCTACACCAATTCAAATCATCTAACAAGGCACCCTTTAATGTTAAAGAAAACAATAATAGAAATTGAAACTAGCTAAGTCTTAGATCTAAATCTACATGCAAGCTATGACACAATAGAAATTACCCTTAAGATGCAAATGCAAGTTTTTGAATTTTTAAATGGGACTTAACACAAAACTACCAATATTCCAAAATGTAAGATCTAATTACCAACTTTAAATAAATGTAACAAGATACTACTAACAATATTTTGTTGTTTTTTGTGTTATGTTTTAGGGCTAGAGAAGATGGGACGAGAGGGAGGAGAAGATAGGGCTAAAGAGATGGAGAAAGAGGGATAAGGGCTGCCCAAAAAATGAAGCAAAGGACAGTCAACAAATAAAAACAAAGGGCAGCAGTGAGGGGAAAAGATGGGACAGTCAAATAGGTGACTGTAAAAGAATAGGACAGTCAACTTAATGACTGAAAAGAGGAATGGGACAGTCAGCTAGGGCTGCAAGAAGAATGGAGAGAAGAGTAGGGGAATGGGACGAGAGCTAGGAGGTTTTTTCTAGGGTGGATGAGAGGCCAAAGAGAAGAATGACGAGAGCTAGGGAGAGTGCAAAAAATGGGAATAATGAGGTAGGACGAAACTAGGGCAAGGATGAATAGGCTACCAAGTCGAATACAAAAGGTTTCAAGGAGAAAACAAGAGGGCTTGAAGAATGGAAGCCTAAAGTAACCAAGGTTTTTTAAAGTGATTTTGTTTTAAGGATGGATTTTGGAGCAAAGTCTCTTGTGCTTCTTCTTGGAACAACCTCAACCCTTGTAGATCCTGGAAAGACAACAATATTAAAAATCACCTGTGATGATGAAGATGGGCTAGATGCAACCGAGCTCACACCCTCCTACACCTGGAAAACCTATTCAAAGACAAACAACTCAATGCAAAAGTGAGATCAAATATATGACTAGTATGCTACGAAAACCAAGGTTATATCAATGCTAGTATAACCGAATACATCCTATTCATATAACTCATTGATCAACATTGCATAATAAACCAAATTGCAAACCACAAATGGTAGATCTTATGTTCTAGAATATAGACTTCTAAAGCTAGTTACTTGATCAATCACATAAGCATTTAAATTGAAAGCATAGAAAGAAGTCACCTCACAAGAGAAGCATTCATCAATATTGCACAAATCGCATGGACCTCCAAAGTCGAATTTTATTTCAAGATAGCAATTGCTATGATCTAGTACAAATTTGCCAGAGTAATGGTGCACAAAAATTCCATAAGATAACAACCCAAAAGGGCCTCTCTTTATAGTAAAACTACTAGCTAAAACCCTAGGTCGAATTGGCATAGACATGAAGGTCGAATTCCAATCAAACACAAGCTTGGAGAGCTAAACAATGGACAACTCGACTTGTTGGTAGGTGGAAAAACTCGACTTGGGTGATTGCATGGGAAGTATCACCAACCAATAAACAAACTCCAACAAGGATATACGTGAGGATAATGTAGATATGCGTGAGCTTTAGAGGAGGATGCGAGTTGGTTGGTGGAGGACAAGTGAAGTGGTGGTAGGCACTAACTCGTGTTTGCAAGGAGAGCCAAGCTTATGGTAATTGATGAGTCATGAGGGCGCCTACCTTAGGCTTAAATGCACACCCACCAACCCAACTACCACTTGCCAACTCATCAAATCGACTTTTGCATGGGAGAGGGCGAATTAGCTTGAGGAGATCTCTTGCTGGTGACTGGATAGTTGACTTAAGCCACTTGGACTTGATTGGAATCCTCATAAATGTCTATTGTCATGTCATTTAGCCTTTTATTTAAATCAAATTGATTAATTTTGGAGAGATTTGGATTATCTCCAAAATATTCAATTTTATTATTTTAATTAATAATTTCTCTGTAAATGACTTTTTAGAGAAAATATTAATTATGAGGCTGAATTGACATCCGAAAGTTGGGTTTAGCTGGTCCATGGGTCATGTGTGATTTTTGGCTTATGAAACGAGCCATCAAACACTAAATTCGGACCCAGGATGACTGACATATTACAGACTCAAATTTCTCTATTTAAACTATAGAGAAATTTAATTAAAATTTAAAAATAATTAAAAAATTAAAAACCCCAAATCCGACGCGTCCGGTAAAATTTTTTCGAAATTTTTTCTGGGGGTCCTAGAGACTTAGGACATGACCAAAACCTATTCTAATAGTGTCTAGTAGGTTTATACATTACAGTTGGATTCTAATAACCCCCCATGTCAAAAATTTCCAAAATCGGGCATTCCAGCTTTGGAGGAAGCGGGAGAAAAATCAAGAGATTATATCTCGCCTGAAGCAAAGTATAATCTGACGGTGAAAAAACTCCCTGGAATACCTTAGTTGTTTAATCCAGTCATGGGGAACCGAGCCACTCAGACCCTACTAGCACACTTTATTACAAACCCCCATGGGGCCATGGTCATGTCCACTCAAAAACAAAACTGGCTAGCCAAAACTGGCTAGACCCAAATATCTGAAACCCAGATACTCTGGAAGTGAACACTGATGTGTTCCAACACTGGCGGCTCAATAAGGTTTCAACTATTGTACAAATCAGTTGATAACATCTGGCTCCAACTGCGGGACAGACACTTGCTTGATCTAGGAGTCAAAGAAGGTGTTCGAGAATCCCATAATATCAATTTCCTGCATGGAAAGAGAAGTGTCTTAGTTCCACATGTACATGATAAATAATGCCAAAATGAAATATCAAATATATAAAAAATATTTTTGCTTTTCTTTTCGAATTAAAGTACAAAAATGGAAATCTTTTCTTTTTCAAACATATATATGAACTATAGTACAAAAATATAACTATGGTACAAAAATAATACATAAAAATACAAAGATAAGAGTTTAGGGAAGCCCTGAGATGACCCCTTGGTCATCTTGTATGTCGTTCCGATAAAAAGGCTTCAAATGTTGCCCATTCATGGGGAGAGGCAGTATTTCCCCTTCCATAGTGTTGAGGCAGAAAGAATTTGTTCCAACTTGGCAGCGTATAATAAAAGGGCATTTCCAAAGGCTGTCGAATTTCCCATGCTTCCCAGGTTTCTCCCTCCTTTTGTCCCATAAGAGAACAGTGTCCCCTACTTGAAAAGACCTTGGCTTGGCTGATCTATCAAACGTGGCCTTCATACTCTCCTTTTGTCTTAACATTTTGTCCAAGGAATTCCTTCTGCTTTCATCAAGATCGATGATTTGGTTAGCCCTATCCTCCAACTCTAACTTTTCAGAGTTATAGTCAGTTAGCATTCTGAAAATTGGGATTTGCATGCTAAGAGGTAAAACTGTTGTGATGACATAAACAAGCTCAAAGGGGGACTTTCCAGTGGAGTTCTTCTTTGTGATTCTGTCCGCCCAAAGGGCATATTTAATCTTGCTATCCCAAGATCTCTTGTTATCACCAACAGTTTTCTTGAGGATAGTCATTAGGTTCTTGTTTGAGGATTCAGCAAGGCCATTACCCTGTGGATAATAGTCAGAAGAGTGAGATAACACAATGCCATATTTGAAACAAAAGTCATTCATTTCTGTTGAACTGAAAGCTTTGGCATTGTTAGTAGTTATCTTCAAAGGGGTGCCAAACCGAGTGATGATTTTGTCTTCAATGAAATCCATAACAACCTTTTTAGTAGCTGTCTTGGCGGGAATAGCCTCTACCCATTTGGTGAAATAATCGGTTGCCGTTAAAATCCAGCAAAATCCATTGCTAGAGTTGTCCTTGAATTTACCAATGAAGTCAAGGCCCCATCGTTGGAAGGGGGCAATGACAACCACCGGGTTGAGGGGCAAAGCGGCCAATTTAGGATTTCCTGTGAACAATTGACACTCTTGGCAATACTTGACATGTTTGTATACATCAGCAAATATGGTTGGCCAATAATACCCGGCTCTAAGGATTTTGTGAGCAGTTGTATTCGCTGCATAATGGCCTCCACAAAATCCCAAGTGGAGGTCAGTCAAGATCTTTTTAGAATCTTGCTCATGGACACATCTAAGGATCACCCCATCAGGGTTTCTCCAACCCAAGCCTTCTTGAGTAAGGCAATATCTGGCAGCTTTTAGTCTTAGTGCCCTTCGCTTGTGTCCCTTAAGGTGATCTGGGCAAGTCATATGTAGGAGAAAATATATGATATCAGAATACCAATGGGTATCTAACTCCTGCAAGGAAGGTGTCATACCTGAACTAGCTGGTTGGTCCGTACAGTTTATGTCAATGGCTTCCTCATTTTTCTGAGTCAACATTTTGGCTAGGCCTTGTCCCTTGATAAGTTTAGTAGGCTTTATTTCCAAGTCATATTCTTGGATTTTGGATACCCATGTGCCTCTTGTTCCTAAGCAATCTTGCTGGGATAGGATATCTTTTACTGCAGCATGGGGAACATAGCCTATAACTTTATTATAGCCAATATACGTTCTGAAATGTTTCAAGGATTTAACCAAGGCATAAGCTTGCTTTTCCATTATGGTGTACTTTAGTTCTGAATTTTGCAAGGCTCTGCTCATAAATGCAATTGGTTGCTCGAACCCTTCGAAGTTCTTTTGGAGCAAAACACCAGCGATAGTATCCTCAGAAGCAAAGGAGAAAATCATGAAATCTTTAGTATAGTCTGGACTAACCAATACGGGTGATCTAGTAATAGCATCTTTAATGGTGGTGAAAGCTTCTTTTCCTTCATTAGTCCACACAAACTTAGCATCCTTCTTAAGTAACCGTTGCATGGGTTTCATTAACTCAGCTAGGTTTGGGATAAATCTTCTGATAAAGTTTATATGACCATTAAAAGATTGAAGGCCTTTCACATTTTTGGGGAGAGGTATCTTCTTGATGGCTTCAACTCTTTCAGGGTCGATCTTGACTCCGTCCCTGTTTATAATGTGCCCCAAGAGTTTTCCCTCTTCGATGCCTAATACTGATTTTGCCGGATTTAGAGAAATACCATACTCTCTGCATCGTTCAAAAACTTTTCTTAGATGATCAACATGGCTGGATCTTTCTTTTGAAAAAATAGTTAGGTCATCTTGGTATATCTCGATGATTTTTCCTATCAATTCCTTGAAAGCATAATCCATGGCCCTCTGGAACGTGGCTCCTGCATTTGTAAGGCCAAAGGGCATTCTCAGATATTCAAAGGTTCCCCAAGGAGTTGTGAAAGCATTTTTATGTCTATCCTCTTCTTGATGACAACCTGGTTGTATCCCGAAAATCCATCAAGCATGGACATCATACTGGATCCAGTGACCCGTTGGAGGAGGGTCTCCATGTTGGGAAGTGGATAATTATCTTTTTGGCATGCTATGTTGAGGTTTCTGAAATCAATGCATATTCTGATACTTCCATTTTTCTTTCTGACTACAACTAAGTTGGAACACCATGATGTGTGTCAGGTGGGTGCTATAATACCTGCTGCTAGCATCTTCTCTAGCTCACGTTTGATAATAGGGGCCAACTTAGGATTTATTTGCCTGAGTTTTTGGCGGAAAGGTTTGGCATTTTTCATTTCCGGTTTGAGGGGAATAGTGTGTTGGAACACATCTTCCCTATAGGCCTTTAACTCATCATAAGTAAAGGAAAATATATCTCTAAACTCTTTGACTAGGTTTATTAATGCATTTCTTTCCTTTTCTGATGTTCCTTTTCAAATTTTTATGATTTTCGGATCTGTTTCCGTTCCAATGTTGATCTCAATGTAATCTCCTGGCTTCATTTGGTCGATATTGTTTTTCTTCCCGTCATGTCTGTCAAAGATGTTTTCTAACTTAGTGTAGCCACGTGAAATTGGGTTCATAGGTTGGCTTTCTTCTTTATACTGCTTGCCTTCTTCCTGTTCACTTACGTTGAAATTGGAAAACTCATCTAAGTTATTTATGAATCTCAGAATCTGTTCATCATCTTTGAAAACCTGCCAATGGTTCATATTGTCTGGGACCAATGGCCTATAATTTATTTCAAGGGTACAATCTCCGTCTAACATTTCTTTTGAAGGCTGGAGGGTAGATGCCGCAACTGCCAACCTATCTGCTATACTGTTCTCTTCCCTATGGACTGCTTTTATGTTTAATGCATCAAAGTATTCCATGGTGTCCCATACTGCATTCCTATACCTCTTAAGTCTTTTGCAGTGGCATGCAAAATTACCCTTGATCTGTTGCACAACTAAGTCAGAATCTCCTTTGATACTAAGCATTTTGATCTTCATGTCTTTAGCAATTTCTATGCCTAGTAAAAGTGCTTCATATTCAGCAACATTGTTGGTGGCTTCAAACTCAAGTCTGAACGCAAAGTTGAAGACATTATCCTCAGGTGATATTAAGACTATACCGGTACCTTTGCCAGCTTTAGAAAAAGCACCATCAAATTCCATTTTCCATAGTCCATCAACTTTTTTATCTTTCATTTCCCTATGAACAGGATCTAAGAAGGTGGAATTGATCTGGTGGGTTCCCATGTCATCCGAATTGTAGATGTATTCATTTGATGGTTTCTGGGGATTTTCAACATGGTACCTCCTTTCTTTTTCCGAGTGTAGTTTGACGTGAGTATCTTCTGAAGCAGGAACAATTGCATAGGATAAGTCTAACTGTAGTGATCCACCCAAAGAAGCATACCCCATTTATCAGGCACATCTATGACAAGGATGTCCATGGTGACATGGATGTCTGGGTACTTGGCTAATCTGACGGTCTGATTTTGAATCATCCCCTCAACTTCAACAGGTCTAGAGTCCATGGCACAAACATTTCCGTAAGGTCTAGTGGTCTTCAGATTCAGTTGTTGCATGACCTTTTTGGTCATAAGGCTGGCACCAGATCCCGAATCCAACATACAATTATGTAGAAGAAGGTCACCTATCATCAATGATATGTAGAAAGGTGGGTGAGCTTATTTTCTTGTTTCCCTGGTATGTAGGACTATAGGGGGATCTCCAAAATCATTCATACAACTTGTTGAAGGTTGCTCTTTATTTTCTGAGAAAGTTACCTTTTTAGGGGTAGGGTACTTTGCAGGTGGAGGATGCTTTTCAGATGCAATGGGATTAGGAAAAGCAGGGGGCTTTTCAGAAATTATAGGTTTTGGAGTATGAGGAGGAGTACTATCTTTATGAGGCTCTAACAGTTTCAAAAGTTTCTCCCTCTGACCAGGAAGTTTGCATAGCTCAAGTACCGGGACAGGAACTTTAGTGTTGGCCAACCAACTACTTAAATCAAAATTTAAATCAACAGGCTCCTTTTCAATATTAATTCTTTGAGTAATGTGAGGAACTGTTACCTTAGGAGCAGTTTGAGTAGAAGGTCCCTCCTTCGGTCTCTTTTGATATGTGTTTCCTTTGAATCTCTGGCTGTTGTTGATACTAGGTGGCATCTCACCGTAAAGTTGAGTCATATAATCAATCTGTTGATAACCCTGGTTGGCTTGATTCACATCAAAGTTTTCATATTCATTTCCCACATGGCTGATAAAAACAGGCTCGTCTGATGAAGTACTAGGGCCACATCCTTCAGGATAACCATGCTCTTGAACAAAACAAGCATAATGGAAACCAGATTCCTCATGGAAATCCTTGCATTCTCTACAAAAGGGCTTGGCATACTCAACCATGTTAGCAGCCTCTAGCTAATGAGGAGGCCTCTGTTCATGGTTAGGAGGTTTCCTTTGCCAAGTAGGCTTAGCAGGGAAATTCCTAGGAGCTGGTTGTGTGTGTTGAATTTGCTGAACTTGTGTTCTTTCCATGTTGATGATTTTGTTTTGTAACTCTTTTATTTGGCTCACATGTTTCATTTCAGCTTTCTCCATTCTCTCACACATGTCCATCATTTTATTTTCATAAGAGTCTTTCATAGGCTCTTTGTCTTTATGCTCAATTAGTTTTGAAGGAAGTTGAGATCTAGAATATCCCTGGATATTTGACTCTCCGGAAGACTTCATGTTCTTGTCAATCTTAATGGCCAAACTTTGAGCATCAATCAAGGTAGCTGGTTCTTTATCTCCAATCTGGTATTGGACTTTGCCGCTTAACACTTCTATGTAGTAATCCAATAAAGAAGCCGCAGGGGGCGCATAGGTCTCAGGGATGGAATTAGCCAACTCCATGAATTTAGAGTTAAATTCATCCATAGTTCATTCTCTGTCTTCTTCATGCTGGTTAAGGATGCAACTAAATGTCTAGGTTCTTTTTTGCAACCAAACTTGCTGAGGAAAGCTGTCTTGAAAGCTGCTATGGTGGCGAAAGAGTTGTCTGGTAAATTGTCGTACCAGTTCCCTGCCTTTCCTTCTAAGGATAGGGAAAAAAGATTCATATAAACATCCTCATGTTTATCTACTCCCTTAATGTAAGCGCTACACAGTTTAGTGAAGTTTCGGATATGTTGTTCAGCAGATATGGAGGCATCAGTGCTATTGAAACTTGTGAGTTTATCAACAGCCTTCTCAGGAATGTCGTGAGGTTGACCTGGTATCTGAGAAAAATTGAGTTGAGTGAAGAACTCACCCATTGTGGAAAGGAAACAATTATTGTTTTCAGAATTTATTTGATTTTCTAGATTTTCTTGAAACAAAGAATGGATGTCTAAAATAGACTCAGATCTAATATTTTTAAGGATTTTACGAGAAGCAAGTTTGTTTAGTCTTCTCCTATAAACCTTTTTAAACTCAGGGATAAAACTAAGCAAGCCTTCAGAGTTTCTTCTAGTTGAATACCTTGATGTGTTAACTGACAATGGAGTCGCCAGGTGGATCCAAGTCTAATTTCAGAGAGTGATTAAACTAAAAATCTACCAAAAAGGAAAACTAAAACAAGGGAGTGGAGTCGCCATATAGATATGAAATCTATCAAAAAAGGTAAAACAAACTAGAAAAAACTAAGGTCGTCCAGGAACAAAAAGATTTGTCCCCGGCAACGGCGCCAAAGATGTTGTCCGTCAGATTGCACACCAGTAGCGGAAATCTTTCGAAAGCTGTCTCTTCACTACAAGTGAGAGAGGTGTGGCCTTGGGGGCAAGCAATGAGCCAGGTACTGTCACCTGAATCCCAGCTCCTCCGTTTAGGCAAACTCCTAACGAAGCCAAGGGGGGTAGTCCCTACAAAATAGTTGTCTAAGGCTCTTGTGTGTTTAAAATGTTTTTGGTGTTGTGATGCGGATGGGTGTTGTTTAGGAGTTTTTTGAAAGTGAGAGACACAATAATACTTAAAATGAGACCAAGATAACGCAATCCACGTTGCAAAAGAAGATGAGGAATACACTTGAATCAGATATAAATCACTTTACGAAAAATTAAAACAAATACTCCAATATTGATAATAAGCAAATAAAATATTGTGATTAAGGACCAGTGCCTTTATGGAGTCAAAAGTAAAAGTGATTGTGAAATGCTTGATACAAGTGTTTGAGATAAAAGTTTTTGAGAACGTTTTGTAGCTTATCTTGGTAAATTTAAGGTTTTAGTGGTCTGGATTATTATGGCTAAGAATAAGGATATTCAAAAAAAGGTGGAACCTTAACCAAGAAAAATAAACTGGCAACCTTTTAGGTGATAGGTCGGGAGCACCCAGATTGCAAAGAGGGCAAGTGTGCTTACGACTTGACCGCCCTCGAGTCTGACAGTGGATTCCCGGCACCACCTCTTCAGGAAGTTCTCAGTGTTTTGCCTTGGTTGGGGTTTTGGGGTAAAATTTTAATTAATGTTATCACTTGTGAAATTAAGCAAGTCTTACACCTTTCTGAGTACTAACCCAACCGTTTCTGGTTGGCAGAGCATACGGGTGTAGGACACGAGACCAAGATAATTTAATTAAAAGGGAAAAATGTGTGAAAATTTTTATTATTAGAGCACTTTGTTCAAATCTCCGACAGAGAGCGCTCTTGACTTGATCTTATGACCACAGTTCAAGAGACTTGCTAATTAACAAATGCCTAATGCAGGGAATGATGCAAGACTAAGATTCTCTCCGATAGAGAGTGCTCTTGACTTGGATTTGGCCAAGTTCAAGAGACTTTGGTTCGTTTTAAGAAGCAAAAAGTAGTTTGTAGTAGCAATATGATTCAACTTTAAAAGATTAAACAATGTGATAGATCAGTAAGATATGGAATATTGCTAATAATACTACTTGCAAAATAAAATGAAAATTTGAAAAGTCTAGTGTTCTAACACACAAATTTTAATCTAATAGGTGGGATCAACCTCCGAACAAGGTCAACCACTTAGAAGCCATCAGTCCTGGAAACCTTCCAGCTAGCTGGATGTCCACAAGAAGTTGATGGGGGAACGAGTAGCTACCACAAAGTTATGTGGCCTTTGGGATACGATCCCAAAGTTAGCTCTACTCTGGTCAAGGTTTGGAAGAGAAAATACAAGATGAAAAATAAAGTACTAAACAGAAAATAAGCTCTAATCTACCCAAGAATCTCTTTCAGGTCAAAGACCGTACTCGAGAGAGCATGGGGGTAAGTGAATCGGAAATGATAACAAAAATAACTTATTGGAATAGAAACTAATCTAAGAGCATATTTAAAGATCTAAACTAGAAACTCAAACCACTCAATGAAGACTACAAGAATTCCCCAAATGGGGAAGTGAATATGGGGGCTTAAATACCCCACTTGCAACTTTATTATGAGAGTACAAATGCCCTTGGGAATGAAACCCTTGTAGGGACTTTGAAATAAATAACTTGGAAACTATTTAAAATAAACTCCTAAGAACTATTACAAAGGATAAATACTAGTCTTGGTTTGGATCGTCCTCTTTGTATTTTTGATGGCTTCTTGTATTAGAAGCTTCTTGACTTTCTTCTCCTTTGAAGATACCTACACCAATTCAAATCATCTAACAAGGCACCCTTTAATGTTAAAAAAAACAATAATAGAAATTGAAACTAGCTAAGTCCTAGATCTAAATCTACATGCAAGCTATGACACAATAGAAATTACTCTTAAGATGCAAATGCAAGTTTTTGAATTTTTAAATGGGACTTAACACAAAACTACCAATATTCCAAAATGTAAGATCTAATTACCAACTTTAAATAAATGTAACAAGATACTACTAACAATATTTTGTTGTTTTTTGTGTTATGTTTTAGGGCTAGAGAAGATGGGACGAGAGGGAGGAGAAGATAGGGCTAAAGAGATGGAGAAAGAGGGATAAGGGCTGCCCAAAAAATGAAGCAAAGGACAGTCAACAAATAAAAACAAAGGGCAGCAGTGAGGGGAAAAGATGGGACAGTCAAATAGGTGACTGTAAAAGAATAGGACAGTCAAATTAATGACTAAAAAGAGGAATGGGACAGTCAGCTAGGGCTGCAAGAAGAATGGAGAGAAGAGTAGGGGAATGGGACGAGAGCTAGGAGGTTTTTTTTAGGGTGGATGAGAGGCCAAAGAGAAGAATGACGAGAGCTAGGGAGAGTGCAAAAAATGGGAATAATGAGGTAGGGCGAAACTAGGGCAAGGATGAATAGGCTAGCAAGTCGAATACAAAAGGTTTCAAGGAGAAAACAAGAGGGCTTGAAGAATGGAAGCCTAAAGTAACCAAGGTTTTTTAAAGTGATTTTGTTTTAAGGATGGATCTTGGAGCAAAGTCTCTTGTGCTTATTCTTGGAACAACCTCAACCCTTGTAGATCCTGGAAAGACAACAATGTTAAAAATCACTTGTGATGATGAAGATGGGCTAGATGCAACCGAGCTCACACCCTCCTACACCTGGAAAACCTATTCAAAGACAAACAACTCAATGCAAAAGTGAGATCAAATATATGACTAGTATGCTACGAAAACCAAGGTTATATCAATGCTAGTATAACTGAATACATCCTATTCATATAAATCATTGATCAACATTGCATAATAAACCAAATTGCAAACCACAAATGGTAGATCTTATGTTCTAGAATATAGACTTCTAAAGCTAGTTACTTGATCAATCACATAAGCATTTAAATTGAAAGCATAGAAAGAAGTCACCTCACAAGAGAAGCATTCATCAATATTGCACAAATCGCATGGACCTCCAAAGTCGAATTTTATTTCAAGATAGCAATTGCTATGATCTAGTACAAATTTTCCAGAGTAATGGTGCACAAAAATTCCATGAGATAACAACCCAAAAGGGCCTCTCTTTATAGTAAAACTACTAGCTAAAACCCTAGGTCGAATTGGCATAGACATGAAGGTCGAATTCCAATCAAACACAAGCTTGGAGAGCTAAACAATGGACAACTCGACTTGTTGGTAGGTGATAAGAGGATAGGTGGAAAAACTCGACTTGGGTGATTGCATGGGAAGTATCACCAACCAATAAACAAACTCCAACAAGGATATACGTGAGGATAATGTAGATATGCGTGAGCTTTAGAGGAGGATGCGAGTTGGTTGGTGGAGGACAAGTGGAGTGGTGGTAGGCACTAACTCGTGTTTGCAAGGAGAGCCAAGTTTATGGTAATTGATGAGCCATGAGGGCGCCTACCTTAGGCTTAAATGCACACCCACCAACCCAACTACCACTTGCCAACTCATCAAATCGACTTTTGCATGGGAGAGGGCGAATTAGCTTGAGGAGATCTCTTGCTGGTGACTGGATAGTTGACTTAAGCCACTTGGACTTGATTGGAATCCTCATAAATGTCTATTGCCATGTCATTTAGCCTTTTATTTTAATCAAATTGATTAATTTTTGAGAGATTTGGATTATCTCCAAAATATTCAATTTTATTATTTTAATTAATAATTTCTCTGTAAATGACTTTTTAGAGAAAATATTAATTATGAGGCTGAATTGACATCCGAAAGTTGGGTTTAGCTGGTCCATGGGTCATGTGTGATTTTTGGCTTATGAAACGAGCCATCAAACACTAAATTCGGACCCAGGATGACTGACATATTACAGACTCAAATTTCTCTATTTAAACTATAGAGAAATTTAATTAAAATTTAAAAATAATTAAAAAATTAAAAACCCCAAATCCGACGCGTCCGGTAAAATTTTTTCGAAATTTTTTTTGGGCGTCCTAGAGACTTAGGACATGACCAAAACCTATTCTAATAGTGTCTAGTAGGTTTATACATTACAGTTGGATTCTAATAACCCCCCATGGCAAAAATTTCCAAAATCGGGCATTCCAGCTTTGGAGGAAGCGGGAGAAAAACCAAGAGATTATATCTCGCCTGAAGCAAAGTATAATCTGACGGTGAAAAAACTCCCTAGAATACCTTAGTTGTTTAATCCAGTCATGGGGAACCGAGCCACTCAGACCCTACTAGCACACTTTATTACAAACCCCCATGGGGCCATGGTCATGTCCACTCAAAAACAAAACTGGCTAGCCAAAACTGGCTAGACCCAAATATCTGAAACCCAGATACTCTGGAAGTGAACACTGATGTGTTCCAACACTGGCGGCTCAATAAGGTTTCAACTATTGTACAAATCAGTTGATAACAGGCTTGAACTCCCCCTAGTCACTTGAGATGTTGTTGGCTAAAACTGAAAGCTCATGTTCTACTTATGGAAACTTATAAATTCGCCCATGGAAACTAAAAAGGGCAAGAGCGATGAACAACTAAAAATACTCCTCGAAGAGTATAAGAAAGGTCTAAAAAAGCAATGGTTCTTAAAAGCTATATCTAAACAATTGCTGACCTTATATGTATTTGAAAAACATGCCCTGGATGCAAGCTGCAACTAGTTGTGCTTATCAGCACACCTGAGATCCGAAGGGTTATGTAGGCCAAAAAGGCCATGAAATGAAATTGAATGATCCTAATAAACCTGGATCAATTTGATGTAGACATGATGCCTAAGTTGAATAAGCACTCTCTGAACAACTTATCCATTTGTGAGGCACAGCCATCCCCTGTGTTATTTTGTCCTGCACAGAGTTTGTAGCTTTCCCCCTTCTCCCAGTCCAAAGTATTTTTGAGTTAAGTTAGACAAGTCAACCCCTTGGCCCAACCTTGTTCCTAGCCTTCATCATTCACTAGCAGTTTGACCATGTCCAATGGGTGAGTTTGTCATTTGAACTATTGTGCAAGTAATTTTATATAACAAAGGAATATGCTAACTTGATTAATGCCACTAAATGGATGTTATACTTTGAGCTTGGCGGTGATAATGATTAGAGAAACATGTCTTAGTCTACTGATGTGATTTATCCTTGGTTGTATATTATTGGGATCCGTGATGATGTGGGCCATATATATATATACCTATTGATGATGATTGATGGTCCCACATACTTGTGATGATATCATATGATGGACATATGGTTCAGATGATGATTGATACAGTTCAGCAGTTTTATTTATTACTTCAGATCACCAGATTATACACTGTCCATATATGGTGGACCCTACAGCTGGCCCATTAGGGAAACCCATGGTGTATGAGTACACATTCTTAGTGGATTTGGGTCTTCTGGATCCAATGAGACACTTATCTTTCAGTTCCGGGCACTTCTGACAGTGATTGATGCAGTTTTACACTTGTTGACCATATTTGGGGCTGATTTCCCAGCCTTAGCAGCAGGGGCCAGGAGAGGCCAGTTCACCTAGGGCGCTGTATGAGGAGGGGGTGGTCCAGCCACTTGTTTTTACCATTTACCCCCCCTTCTGGAGAGCCTGGTGGGCTCAGTTGGACAGCGCAGATGCCCTAGGAGGCAGTTTTGGCACTTTGACAGTTACCGAGGCAGTAACAAAATGGGATAAAGTGGTCACTGAGGAATTCGATTTGGGCAATTGAGGCACGTTTTTGGAATTTGGTTTTCATAGAGGTCTTCCAGGGTGATCCCACTATCTTTCAGCCAGTTTTCACCATGTGGGTAGGCCCACAGCGATCGCAGGAGGTCTTTTACTGCTTGTCTGTCACAGATTTTGAGGACAGATTTGATCATTTATATTATCTTGGACATATTTTATTATTTTTATTGTGCCTTGGGGATGAGCTAGTAAGGATTGATGCCTCCTAGCCCCACCATGTGCTTATTATGTCATGTCCTAGTCATCATGAGGTGGATTTTTGGTACTTTTACCCCCTCTAGTGGATGATGTCACCCTCCATGATTATTTTATAATATGACGTCATCATTATATTGGGTGATCCATGTGATATGTTATTATGGTTCATCTTAGCCATTGATTGTATATTGAGATCTTTTAATCTCAACCACTCATGTGATGTATTATTGTAGAGTGGTATAGGGTTTTGGTCTTTATTATCCTATATAAGGAGGAGACCCCCTATTGTATAGCTCACCTTTGGAGCTCTGGAATATTGGAATAGAGCACTTCTTTGTGGAGCATATTTCTCTTGTCTTGTGGATTCTCTTGCATATTGAGTATACAGTATCTCTTCTATGTATCATTGTGGATTTTGGTGCTTCTACTAGTTTTCTTGCAGGAAAGTCGAATTGGTGGAGAGGAGGGCGATTTCTTGAGGGTTATTGTTGGAGGGATCCACATATTCTCTCTTGGGTTGATCTTGTGACAGGGAGTATCATTATTGTATCTTCGTGACATAGTTGATGCTTTCTATTACATCTTTCTATCATTTTCATAATCATCTTACTTGACTTGTTTCTTTGATCTTGTCTTGTAGGAGGAGGACGATTTGGCTATCTTGGAGGAGGACGTTTTGGTTGGAGCTCTTGGATCTCACTCTTGAATATACACATAGGAGAATGCTATCAATTTGCAAGGTGGCCACAAGCAATTGAGGTAAGATCTACAAGGTATGTGCCTCTTTCATCCATCCTATCTTCATTGGTCACAAACCCTAATTAATTAAAACCCTCAGTTTTGGTTTTTCTTAGATCTACTTAGATCTAGCCTTGCTTTTGAAAAGATCTTAAGAACCCACCTCTATAGAATCCACCCCTAGTTGGATCTATAGTTTAGTGGTGATTGGGTTAAAATTTACACACTTTTCAAGGCAATATAGCCCTCTTGAACCAAATCGCACTTCCTTGGAGAGGCTTGTTGGGTTAGATGTAGCATATGGGTAGGTGAGATCCCGCTTGATTTGTAATCTACACACTTGATAACCTACCCCCAGACTTTTACTTTGGTGATTTCTACGTTGTGGGCATCATTCCACATTTTAAGGGATTAAAACCCCCTTTTGAACTACTTGGCACCTTAAAACTCAGATCTAGTACGATCTAACCCTTGGATTGACTTGATTTTCTAGATCCACATAGATCGGTGCATAAGCTGCTTGGATCTACAGTTTGGTGGCCATTGGACTTGATTTGGTCCACCCAATCCATCTTTTAGCCTTCCTTGAGCAAGGTCGCACTCCCTTGGGTGAGTGAGTTTGCCCACTTTGAGGAAGTGGGTGGTTGAGATTTTTGTGGATTTGGAACGGCCATACCTTGAAACCTAGGTCGAGAGTATCATTTTGTGACGATCTGCCTTGGGGGTAGCATTCCTTGTTTTAAGGGATTGTGGTCCACTTGGGTCATTTCATGAAATCCTAGATCTAGCAAGATCCAACCACTTTATCTCAATTAACCCATTTGACTTGACCCCTAGGTGTCCCGATCTACACTTTGACATATCTTTTGACTCCATTAACCCACCCAACAAGGCACTAGTCTTCCTTAGGCAAGTCACACTCCTTGGGAATTGTGTCAAACCTTAGATCCAATAAGTGGGTACTCCTAATCTCAACTTAGATCCATAGATCTAATCATTGCACATCCTCTAGGGCCAATTGCATCCCTAAAGTTCACCTTGTGGGTCCACATCAAGCCATTTCACATATCCCAAAAAAGTAGGACCCACTTGTGTAGTACATGGTACTATATCTTGCCATCATAACTAATCATGTGGCCTAAATCATATATTGGTTGAAACACTAATCATTTCTCAAACCAACTTCAACCATACTTTAACTTCTAGGTCCACTTGACCTTACATTGGTTTCCGTAACTTACCATTTACTTATCCCTAGGAACCTTTATTTGGGTTCAATCATCTTTGATTGGTTATAGGGTCTCCCCCTAGGTCTTGTTCTATCTAGATCTAAAGCGAAGAGTGCCTCGGTTGACGTGACTCCCACCTTGCATTGGGAACCGTGGCATCTCTTGGGTCACCTCTTTAGTTGCCCATCTCCTCTACCGTCCCGGATGGGATACCACTAGGGGCAACTACAAGTTGTGTGATAACAGGCGCTATGCTTGGAGGGGGTGGTCCAACCACTTGTTTTTACCATATTACCCCCCTCCCGGACACACTGGTGCCCTCACCTTGACAGCGCAGGCACTCCAGGAGGCAGTTTCACGCTTCCCGAGGCATTTAAGGATTGTTAGAAATGGCTATTAATGAATTCGATTTGGGCTACTGAGGCAATGTCTTGGCATGGGATGATCAGTGATGATGGATTGATGTCTTCCACACCTCCTCCAGCAGTTTCAGCTTCATCGGGACCCGCATCCATCACTTATGGCATTTTCTGATGATTTATGAGGTCTTTTGAGGCCTACTATTTGTCCATAGAGGCACGATTTGGTATATTGATGACTATTTCATTATTATTGTGCTATGGGGATTGACCAAGGGTGGCTAAAATTACCCCTTGGACCCACCATAAGCTTCTTATTAAATTTTGTCATCATGATTTGGTGGGATTCCCCTCTTCTAGGACGATTTTGTCCACTTATGTTATATTTTATGAGTGATCCATGTATTTTATTGTTAAGCTCATCTCAACCATTGATTAGAATTTTGTATCTTTTAATCTTAGCCACTCATTCAAAAAGTGGTTAGGATTTTGATGCCTCTCCTTCCTATTTAAAGGAGAGAGCTTCTCATTGTAAAGGGACTTGTGGCTCTGGATTATTGGAATAGAAAATTATTATTGCATCTATCTCCAGTGTTGTGGTGAATGTTTTTGGTGTTCATTCGTTGGTTCTTCCTTTGCACTGAGTTATTGGAGATCTTGTTTTGACATATCTTTTGTACCACGTTTTTGCATCTACAGGTCGAGGTCGATTTGCTTTGAGGAGGAAGTATTGGTAGGGGAAGACTCTCCCTACTTCTTCTTTGGATCTCTTCGTTGGTAACAGGGAGTATTACTGTCCCAGGACCTTCTATTCTATGTTATCATTGCATTTTACTTGTATTTCCTCCATGCTTGACCTCTCTGATTGAAATCGATTTTCCTTGGATTGACAGGTAGAGGAGGGCGCACTTGTGGGCTAGGGCATCAATTTGGCAAGCAAAATCAACAATCTCTCATTTGATCTCTGCGGAAATCTTCCTCAACATCAATGCATCTCTCTTCACCACTCAGGTATGATATCAAGGTAAGTTCTATCTCCATGATCTATCCACTTGTCTAAAACATTTTAAACCCTAATTAATCAAAACCCCCATTTTTACATTTTTTCAGATCTACTGAGATCTAGTGGGTTGTTGGGTATAATATTGAAAACCCACCTCTATAGTATCCAAGGCATCGCGGATCTATAGTTTGGTGAGGATTGGCCTCCATTTGACCCTCTTCCCAAGGCACTTAGGCTCTCCAAGCAAGGGCGCACTTCCTGGTTTGGGTGAGTTGACCTAGATCTAGTATGTGGGTAGTTGAGATTCCACTTGATTCATGATCTACACATCCAATAACCTACCCCCAGATTGTCACTTTTCTGATTTTTACCTTGTGGGCCCTATTCCACATTTTAAGGGATTTAATCCCATTTTTGGACTACTTGGTATCTTTAAACTTAGATCTAGTAAGATCTAGCCATCGGATTGCCTTGAAATTATAGATCCATACTCTCACTTGCCTAAACTACTTGGATCTAAAGTTTGGATGCCATTGGACTTGTCTTGAGTCATTTATCCCACTTTTTAGCCTCCTTGGGTAAAGTCGCACCACCTTGGAGAAGTGAGTTGGTCCACTTCTAGGACATGGGTACATGAGATCCTTGTGGATTTGGAACGGGCATAATTCAAAACCTAGGTCTAGTAGGTCACCTTGTCAAATCTTTCCTTGGGGATAGCATTCCTTGTTTTAAGGGATTGTGGTCCACTTAGGTTAAAACATTAAATCTCTAGATCTAGACCTATTCATCCATCAAGACTTTAATTTCCCACTTGTCTCATGCAATAGGAATCCTTAACCACAAGTTAACCTTACTTTGACTCCATTATCCCAATTCCCAAGGCACTGGTCTCTCTTCAAGTCAATTTGACTTTCCTAGATTGTTGGATTAACTTGTGGTTTGACCCTTATATGGTGAACTAAACCCTTTGATGTCATCATGTATCATGATCAAGCTTGTCACTTGTACTAGTTAGCCTCAATTCAACCCTTAAACTACCCTGCATTGGACACGGTTCCCAAGGCAGTGGATTTTCTCCCATTGACTAGTGCTTTAATCCTGGATCCTATTTCAAATATCATAAGTCACTCTCACATCAACAATGAACCAAAGCTATACTCATTGAACCCCTCACTTGTCTTGTGACTTGATCCTTAGGTCTAGGATAAACCATACGCCTTACTTCACTTAGAATTAACCTGATTTGGTGTCTTGGTTTTGATCTCTCCTGTCGGGAGTAGATCGAGTCTCCCCCTTTGTTGTCTGGGCTAGATAACATAAAGTGAAGGTTGCATCGACTGGCGTGACAACCATCTATTGGAGGTCGAGGTGATCATGGTTGCACCTTTTGAGTTGCCCTTCCCTATTGCCATCCATGAGTGGATACATCCATAGGGGTAACCATAGTTTAGGTGATAACAGTCACCACAATCCTCTCCTCTTCGCTTCAGGTTGGCTCTTCTCCAACTCAAGGGGGGTATCCCTAAGATAGGATCGCTAAGGCAGGTACAGTAAATGGGCAAGGTGAATTGAAGAAGCTGCCTTAGAGAAACAAATGTAAAAAAGATGTATTTTAAATGGGTGATGGAAAAGAAGGGAAGATCAATCCTCAGGAAAAGACCAGTGCCAGTACCAGAAGGGAGCATGGAGTCAAAAAGAGGACTCAAGAAGGCTTTGCGCTTCATAAAAGTGAGATTTGATCTAATACGTTCCATAAACAAAGACGAGGAGAATATCAGTATAACCGACTACAGTCTATTACTCCTATGATCTTCTGAAAACACAACGTCAACAAACAACTTGAACCCAAATGTTTGCCCAATGGACTAGAAATAGCCTTCTATGTTAGATCTACTCTACAACTTAAAATGGAAACACGCAGCCATGCAAAGAGAAGCCAAATCTGTCCATAAACCCAGCATGGTATTTTTCATTAAGTCCCATGGGAAAAGAAGAACTCCCAGAAAGTTTTCCATGTGTACAATAGAGAGAGCTGGTCTCTTTATAGGCCCCAGAGCTCTCTAAAAATAAAGAACACAAATAATAGTAAAATAAATGAAGAAAAAGGGAAGATGAGATCCACTTTTTTCTCTATACATGACTAAAATGAATAAAATAAAAATTCAAAAGGCCCCTCCCTTTGGCTAATTTGCACCAACCCCCATTCGACCAAGAGCTCGACTCATCAATTGGTTTCCAAGAAGAAAACAGGTGTTTGGACCGGCTTCTCCCAAAATTCCACATTGTACTTGAACACGCTGTCATGACAACAGCTGCCCGGATCTAGAGTTGAGTCATCTGCAGTGAACTCGGTTGTGACCACTAATAAAAGAAGAAAATTTTCCGCGTGTTGATCTGTCCTGCTGCAACCCGAGATTGGGCAATCGATGCAGCTGGATGTGAGTTCAAAAATCCTGATCACGCCGAGTGCCAATGGTTAACTTCCAACTGACTGATAAGTGAATAGAGAACTCGAATTACACTCAAAATGTGACAGGAAACTCTGCAGATTTTGCCCCGTAAAAAGATAGACATTCTCAAACCTTACGTGGCAATCAACACCAGATACAGATCTGACCACCGATGCAATCAACATCTACTCAACTTGTGAATACTTGTAGTGGCTGGGGCCATTTAATAAAGCCGGCTCCCAACAAAGAAATACGCTGAACTCTACGTAATTGACAGCTGTCAAACGATGAAGACGGAATCGACCACCACTGCAGACGGTTGCCAAAACAAAAATAAATGTAAATTTTGCGTGGAGAAAAGCGTTGAGGTCCGTTATTTGCCAAAATCGGTTGTAAATGTGAATACGGAACCCAATTTTACGTTTTGAAAGGGATATCCCGATTTAGTTTTAGAATCCGCTGTGCGCTGATTTGTTTGTTGAACGTCGAGCATTGAATCCTCTGATCGACAGTCAAGTGAGAACGACACGCCGATGGCTTCTTCGCACCATGTTCCATTCTCCTTATTCGATGAGTTTCCAATGGTGGAATATGATCTCGCTCGAGGCGACTGCTCCGCTGCAATAAATTGTGACTTCTGCCGAGAGCTGTAAGCTACAACGACTGATTCGTTTTGAAAAAACCGAGCACTGGCGTTTGACTGCAACCCATGTCATATTTTGATAGCATAAAAATAGCAAAGCTGCCGATGCTGTGACCAACCATGGCCTTTATTCAAAAACCGATCCATAAAATCGTGTCCATGTTTGGCTGCCATGATATCAACAGAAATCTCCTCGTGAAACGTCGGTTATCTCCTGGTAGAATTATTGGCACACAAAATTTATGTTGAAGCTTTGCAAAAAGCGAAATCTTTGGCAAATTTAGTGCTGCCATCGCAGAGGTGGAAACTTCAGTTAATCCATCAGTTGCGGGCTCTTCGTAGTGAAACAGAAATGCCATATGGTGGACAGGTGCTTGGTTCTTCCACAGGCTGCGGCCAACTTCAAAATGCACTCTCATTTTTACAGCTGCGAATCATGCTTGGGCTATTTCTACTCGAAGCAGAGGGCCCGATTTTACTCATAACCCGCTGCAAAAAATCTCCAGATTATGTACCCAAGATGGACAAATTCGAAAATCTCAGAATGACCTTTCTATGCATTTCATCTACGTATTTGCATCTTGCTTTATCAACAACATTGCAAACAGAAAACATTGTAACCACTTTGTAGCTCTGTTTAATTTTCGATAGAATTGTTTGAACATTTCTCTTGAATGACTGTATATAAGCTTCTGAACTTCATCTAAAAGCTCCACTCTTGAAAACTGTTTCCAAATTGGTCGTTGATGTTGCTAGGAGATAGAGAACAACCAACAAATGCTAAATGAAGCCCAGTGCAAACAATGAAAACTTTAGGTGACCACCCATGCAAAAATGGGGGGTAACGCACCCACATAGTGAAGAACCGAGAGATGAACACTCAAGGAGAAGAGTGATTTAGGAAGTCCTTATTGGTAGGCTATCCATTTCTTTAGAAGGTGGACCTCCCATATTGGATGTTGTTCCTCCTAATAGGAAATCGAGGATAATCACGCCCCAACCTCAGTGCAATTCAGATATCCATCCCATTCCTATTCGCAATGTTGAATCCATCCCCGAGTCGGTGAATCGTCACAAGTTTTCATGCGGTGATAGGGTCATTATTCCTAGTGATTTATTTTACATACGATCCAAGGGGTCTGGCGATATTTGGGTTGGACCACTCACTGTCGAGCGTTGCATTGATGATATGTGTTTCCTCACTATTGGGACTGGGCAGCAGATCATGCTACCTATCAATCAGAGAGAGTTGAGGGATTATATCCCTAACTTGACTTGAGCTAGGACTCCTCTTGCATTGTTAGAGTAGACAAGTCTTCGAATAATCTCCCTTGAGCAGTAGGATTTGTGTGCCTTTTGCTTTTTCTGAGTGTTGAGTATTACGAGTCCTTTTTGCTTTTCCTTTTGATGAGCCTTTTGAGTTTTCTTCTGAGTGCTTTCTCCTATTGCTGAGTTGTGTGAGTGAGTTGAGTCATGCTCCTTCCTAAGCCTTCCTCATCTCATGCATGCACACTAATAAAATATGAAAATGTTAAAAAATTTATGAGTTAGTACTTTTATCTTATATGTATTTTATTTTTTTGCTCTAGAATAGAATTTCATTTATGCAGTTTATTTTGGTTTATTTTTATCCCAGACATGCGTCACGTGGTATTTTGCTTTCCATGAGTGCAGAAAGAGGTACAAATAAAGATGAAAGCAAAATAAGTCGAGTGTTGGATTGAATACTGATGCAATTAGTTTGGGGACCATAGATTCTGAGGTTCTCAAGCACTCTCTCCCTTAGAACACTTGTCCCAGCTGGAGCCAGATGTTATCACACACATAGTAGCTGGGCTACCATGTCAGCAGAGCAGCGTTGCACTTTTCAGAGCTTTGCCTTTACACTTTTTCAGTGAGATCAACTATGATAAGCAACATTATTTATGATCACTCACACATCAGAGCATCTTTGTATAAGACATTTAGTAGACCTTATGCCAAGGATGAGCCTTGAGACCTCATATTTGATGACCGATATGACCTTTTATTCCATACAGTTGCAGTGCAGTTTTCAGTGTTTCAGATACAATGTTCTCAGTGGTTATAGTTGGTTGAGATTACAGTTGTTGATTGATGACCCAATATATATATGATGTGCATTGATGTTATTACCTTGTTGTTTAGGTCATTTTGATAGCGTTGACTTGGTATAAAGTGATTATGATCTGGTAGTGTATTAAAATTGAAATGAAATTGGTTGTTATGGATTATATGTATTGATTGTATTATTGACATTTGGAATTTCTTGTTTTATACTTGTTGGTATTTACCTTCATATGAATGTGAACATGATCATTTAGTGTCTACCTGACCTGCTAGCTTAGGAACCATTTTCACTTGTCTCCATCCATCCATTTTTCCTTTCCCCATTTATTGATCTTCACCCTGACTTACACCTTGACTTGTGATATTGAGGATCTCCCCGCTTTTGCCTCTGTGTTGGCCTTGCATCCATGTTTATATTGTGTCTCGGCTCTGAGTTGGCAACAAAACTTGCCCTTGGTAAGCTAGATTTTATGCCTTTATCATTCTAGTCGGTTGCCTCGATGTGTGGTTTAGATTTGTGGAAGTCCCCCTAGTTGCTTGAGTTGTGTTGGCTAAAACATGAAGCAAAATTGTACTACATATGGAAATTATTGTTATATCTTGTACAACCCAATGAAAGGGGCTATGAAATTGAAGTGAAATTCAAATGCTATAAAATGTAAATGCACCCCGGATGTAAGCTATGAGTAGCTGTGCTTATAAGCACATGTGAAATCCCAGAGGGGTCATATTAGGCCTAAAAAGAAATGGATAAATGTATGCTAAATATAAATATTGCTGGCAATGAAATTCAATGAAATGAAAAAGGTCCTAAAAAGCAGTGGTTAAATGTATGCCAAATCTAAAGACTATTGACCTTATGTGAAACTTTCCTCATTGAACCTGCGGGTTATGATATGAGATGGAGTAAGGGACAACTAATTCTAAGTGTCCCCTAGAACCTCAAGTTACGGTTAGACTAACACCTAGTTCATGGCGGTTCTAGTAGTAGACAATTTCTGCCAAGGATGAATAAGCACTTCTCTGAACAACTCATCCATTTGTGAGACACCGCCATTCCTTGTGTACTCCTTATCCAACACATGCTTAAGTGTATAACACCATATCCCTCATCCAAAGTATCACAGTGTCAAGTCATTTAAGTCATCCCTCTCATCCTAGCCTTGTGTCCTTAGCCTTCACCCTTTGCTAGCAATTTGATCATGTTTACAAACAAGTATATTCTTGAGATTCTTATTGAAAGTAAATTATTTAACTAACCTATTACTTATTAAATGCCAGTGAAATGATGCTTAATACTCTAGATTATTGCTATGAAAATGATTTAGAGAGCATGTCTTAACCATTTGCACTTGCAGCAGCATGGCTTCTTAGCCAGGGTCATATTTTGATTAGTTTGATCGGTCAAACTTAGTTTGACCAAGGTCAACCTTGGGATCCATGATGAGATGGACCACTTTATGTATGATGTTGATCTATCGTCTTCTATATACCTTTTTGATGATTCCATATGATGGGAACATGCTTTAGATGATGATTGATGCAGTTTTTCATGATTATTATTATTTCCAGATCATCATATCTTTAGTTTTCCGGGTATGGTGGACTCTACAGATGATCCTACAGGTAATCTTGAGGTGTATGAGTACTCATCTCTAGTGGATTTGAGTCTTCTGGATCCATTGAGACACTTGTATTTCAGTTTTAGGCAATCCCAGGAAGGATATGAGTAGTTTTCCACCTGTTGGCCAATTTGGCCATGCTGTTGTGGCATGTCAGCTAGATCATTGGAGGCCAGTCGTTGCTTAGGTAGATACAGGGGAAGGGGATGGTCCAGCCACTTGTTATTACCATATTACCCCCTCTAGACATGATGGCACAGTCATTTTCACAGCGTAGGCACCAGACAGTCAGTTATGGGCATTTTCATGGTTTTTCAGGAGGATAAAAAATGGAATAAAAAGGTCATAAAGGAATTCGATTTAGGAAATTGAGGCAAGTTTTTGGCATGAGGTCTGCTTTGAGGTCATCTATGGTTTATCCCACTCCTTCCAGATCAGTTTTCAACAGTCAGTGGGGTCTACACAGTCAGTAGGATGTCATTTGATGTATTTTTCTCTCAAATTGGGGGGACAAGATTTGATCATTTATGTACTTGGACATGTCATTGAGTCTCATGTTATATTATTGTGCCATGGGGTGATGCTAGTGAAGGGGAATAATATCTCCTAGCCCCACCATGTGCTACTAGTCACTTGTCCTAGTCATCTTATGTGGCACACTTGTACTTCTAGCCATTCCTATGTCGTGCACCTCCCCCCCTAGGGAGTTTTAGGCATGATGTCATCCCTTCTAGTGAGTGATCCATGCCATATGTTGTATTGGCTCATCTTAGCCATTGATTATTATTGTTGTATCTTTTGATCTAAACCACTCATTTCAAAAGTGGTTTAGGGTTTTGGTCTCCCTCATCCTATTTAAGGAAGAGACTCCCCTATTGTAAAGGCACCTTTTGGGCTCTGGAAAACTCAGAATAAAATAATATTTTGCATATCTACTTCTTGGCTTTGATAGGGATGCTCTGGTACATGATTATACATCTTTTGCTTTATATATCTTTGCTTGTAACAGGTGATTTTGACAGCTATAGAGGGAGGTCGAATTGACTAGGGCAAGGATGGGCGAATTGCTTGAAGGGAAGTGTTATCACATATATAGTAGCCAGGCTACCATACATTATTTTTCTGATTCTAGTACACTATTCAACCAGTTCCCTTGCATTGAGATGAGCATCTACTATGGATCATTATCAGATTTTGGACAACAATTTTATTCCTCATGCCATGACTGAGTTTCAAGACACTCAGAGAGATGACCGATGTAGCTATTTATCCATTTATACAGAGCAGTCAGTAGTGCCCAGAGTTTACAACAACAGTTTCAGAGGATAGATGATGGTTCATATGATGAGCATTCAGGTATATGACTCAGCAGGTATATTATGGTGTTGTGGCTATATTGCTTTTATTTCCATTCTCTTAGCATGTCTTAGCATTTAGTATCATGATCTGGTGATCATATAGATATGTGGACCTGGTTGTATTATATATATATCATATTTGTCCCTACTCAGACTTAGAATTTATTGGTCTATACTCATTGGTTTTACTCTCCCTAGGGAGAATAGAGGTGATCATTCCCGCCATACCTTGTCTTGCTAGTGTCGGTTTCATTATTCACTGTCTTCATCCATCCATGACTTACCCAGTTGATTCATTACCTTGACTTACTACTTGACTAGTGCATGGAGGACTTTCCCCCACTGTAGCCTCTATATTGGATAAGCTTCCCTATTTATTGTGTCTCGGCTCTAAGTTGGTGACAAAACTTACCTATGGTGAGTTGGATTTCCTTGAGAATTTCCCCTAGTCACTAAAGATGTTGTTGGCTTAAACCTGAAACTTTGAGTGCTGCTTTTAATGCAAAGTATGGAAATGAAATGTTATATCTTGTATGAAAAGCCCATTCATGCAATGTGTTTCTAAACACACCATGAATGAAAGGAAATCCAAATGAAAATGGCTATGAAATATCAAATGTTATATCTTTTGTGAAATGTAAAATACCTAGGTAAACAAGTTGTCTGTGACACACCTAGAAGTGCTCAGGTAAACAAGTGCCTTAAAAACACACCTGTAGCAAGAAGCCTAAATAAATGTAAATCTATGCAATGTGTTTGTAAACACACATAGATCAAAGGCTATGGAAACTCTAGGCCCAAAAATCAATGGAACTTAAATGTTTAATCAAAAAGATTGCTGGCCTTTTTTGGTATATGGATTGTGCGCATCTGTGTAAGGTGAATAAACACTCTTTGAACAACTTATCCATTTGTGAGACACCGCCATTCCCATGTGTTGTTGCTTGTCCATTATATGCTATGGTGTGTATTCCCTTTTCCACTTCCAAAGTGTCACAGTGTTAAGTCAGTAAGTCATTCCCTCTAGCCTAGCCATGTTTTTCTTAGCCTTCACCCTTCACTAGCAAATTGATCACAACTATGAAGTGAGTATGACCTTGAAAGTCTAGTCCTGAGTAATAAATAATAATTATGACTTATTATATTTGGATTTAGATCGGCAGTAATGATTAATTCTTGTTATAATTGCTAATTGAATGGATTGTAAAGCATGTCTTAAACCTTGGACACCTTTGTAGCAGCTTGATGGCAGTTTGAGTTATATTTTGGTCATGTTGACTTGGTCAAACCTCAGTTTGACCAAAAGTCAACCACAGGACATGAGGTGACAGACCTCAGATGTTACAGATAGATGATATATGGTCTGGTACAGGTTACCTTGGTGGGCTTATGCAGTGGTTTTAGGCTTATGATGATGATTTGTGATTTCTAGCACTTTTACAGATTATTATTATTTGGTCTGCCAGATATAAGGAGTATTTATTTTGGACCATGCAAGAGGTTTATGTGGTGTATGAGTACACATATTAGATGGATTTGGACCTTCTGAGTCTAATGAGATAGGTTTGTTTTCAGTTCCGGGCAGTTACAGTGATGATTGAGCCTCAGTGGCTATCCTAGTGCAGTTTTGGTCTGTCGGAGGCCCTGTGAGAGCAGTGATGAGATTTACTTGGCTCACCTAGGGCGATGTGCATGGAGGCAGCCACATGTTATTACCATATTACCCCCCTCCCAGACTCATTGGTGAGCTCACCTTGACAGCGCAGGCACTCCAGGAGGCAGTTGTTGGGCAGTTTCACGTTTCCCGACGCGGTACAAAAATGGTAAAAATGGCTACAGAGGAATTCGATTTGGGCTACTGAGGAAATGTTATGGCATGGGATGATTCATTGATGATGAGTGCGGATGTCTTCCACACCTTCTTCCAGCAATTTCAGCTTCATCAGGGACCCACATCCATCACTTATGGCACTTTCTGATGATTTTTGGAGCCTCCTAAGGCTCACGATTTGTCCATAGAGGCACGATTTGGTACTTTGATGATTATTTTATTGATATTGTGCTATGGGGATTGACCAAGGGTGTCTAAAATTACCCCTTGGACCCACCATAAGCTAGATCTACTATTTTGTCATCATGATTTGGTGGGATCCCCTCTCCTAGGGCGATTTTGTCCACTTATTGTTATATTTTATTAGTGATCTATGTATTGTATTGTTGAGGCTCATCTCAACCATTGATTAGATATTTTGAGCTTTTAATCTTAGCCACTCATTCAAAAAGTGGTTAGATTGTGGACTTTCTCCTCCTATTTAAAGGAGAGAGATTCTCATTGTAAAGAGGTATTTGGCTCTTGGAATCTTGATATAGAAAAACTTTCTTGTGGAAATTCTTGTGGTCTCCTTTGCATCTGGTGTTCTTAGATGGTGATTGGAAAGTCTATTGCATCCTAGCACTTGGGTATTTGTGGTAAGATCTATCTTTTTTGGAAACTTTTGTCTTGTCTACAGGAGGGCGACTTCACTTGGGCGTTTTTGCAAGGCTTCTTCAACTCGCTCCACTTGGCATTCGCTTGTATCAGGGGGTTATCATTAGTATCATTGTGATCTATGCTATCTTTCTGTTATTTCTCTTGTGGCATTAGTCTTATCACTTGTTTGCAGTAAATATGATATTGTTGACGTTTATTGTGCAGGAGAGAGGGTGCATTGGCTTCCTTAGGCAAATCGATTTCATAGAAAACTACCTCAAATCACTCCAAATTGATCGGGTTTGCATAGATCATCATCATCAAGGCATATACAAGGTTATCCAGGTAAGATCCATAGGTTTTTTCTTCTTGTCTTGGCTCCAATCCATTGACATAGCTACTTCAATGATAAAACCTTTAATTTACAAACCCTCATTTTACATTTTTTCAGATCTAGCAAGATCCACTTGGCTTTTGGGTATAAAATTTAAAACCCACCTCTACAGTATCCACGGAAATTCGGATCTGTAGTTTGGTGTGATTTGGCCTCCATTTGACCCACTTTCCAAGGCAAAGAAGCCTCTCCAAGGGAGGTCGCACTTCTTGGGAGAGGTGAGTTTGCAGGGATCTAGCACCTGGGTAGGTGAGATTCCTCTTGATCTATAATCTACACATTTAATAACCTACCCCTAGTGTGTCACTTTAGTGATTTTGACATTATGGGCCCCATTCCTCATTTTGAGGGTTGTGCCCCACTTGGGTCACTTTGAGGCATACTTCAATCTCAGATCTACTGAGATCCAGCCATTGGATGACCCTAATCTTTTAGATCCACGTACCTCGACACCTCAACATTCCAGATCTGTAATTTGGTGGACATCCGACTCCATTTGGCCCACTTCCCAAGGCACTGATCTTTCTCCAAGCTAATTCGACTTTCTTGGACTGTTGAGTTTGTTTGTGGTTTGATCCTTGTTTTGGTAGCTTGAACCCCTTGACTTTATCATATCAATCAATCAAGCTCACTTTTGGTCCTGGTTAGCCCCAATTCAATCCTTAACTACCCTGCATTGGACACGGTTCCCAAGGCAGTGGATTTTCTCATAATTGACTAGTACCCTAATCCTGGATCTTATTTTAAACATCATAAGTCACTATTCCATCCATAATGGACCAAAAGATACACTATTTAAACCCCTTGATCCAAACTATTATTCATCCTGTGACTTCTTCCCATAGATCTAGGGTTCACCATACACCTTACATACTTCAACTATACTTGACTTGATCTGGTGTTTTGGTTTGGTCCTCTCCTATCGGGAGTAGATCTGGGTCTCCCCCTTTGTTGTCTTGGGCTATATAACATAAAGTGAAGATTGCCTCGATTGGTGTGAAAACCATCCATTGGGAGTCGAGGGCCATCTTGGTTGCACCTCTTTGGTTTCCCTTCCCTTCTGCCATCCCTCTTGGATTCATCTCTAGGGGCACCTACAAGTTTGGTGATAACATGAAGATTGTGGGGTTCTCACATCCCCCTTGGGCATGAATTTTTCATCTTGAAGGGAGTTTTTCAATTGTGCTTTTCCCATTGATTTGCTTCTTTTGATATGGCATGCTTAGATCTCATTTATCTGTGGATCAAATCTAACTTATGCTAGTTTGTTTTACAGGTTGAGTGAGACGTTTTTCCTCCTAGGGCTTGAACGTTTTTGATTGAAATCACTTGGATCTAGCTTGGAATTGTAACTAAATGCAAGGATCATCTATGTGCAAGGTAGCTGCAATATTTTGAGGTAATATCTTCAAGGTACGTATCCATTTCGCTTGGTATTCTATCCTATTGGTCATAAAACCCCTAAAAATCAAAACCCTAATATTTTTTTATTTTTATTTTCCAAATCTATGGAGATCTAGCAATCACTTGGGCTTAATAATTAAAACCCACCTTAATAATCATCTTAACCATCCCCGATCTAAAGTTTGGTGGACATCCGACTCCATTTGCCCCCCGATCTAAGGCATTAGTCCTCCTTGAGGCAAGTCGCACTCCTTGGGTAAGTGGTCTTTTGCTAGATCCCACACGTGGGTATTGCTCATTCCTTCTGAAATCCATAGATCCATGCTATATCATACCTCCTAGTGCCATCTCACTTTGATTTTGACCTTTTGGGCCCCATTTGAACCATTTTCCATTTTTTAAGGGTGGCCCCACTTGGGTACTTTTCTTGGCATTAGATCTACTATTCCTAATCCATAAGTTACCCTATCTCACACTTGCTTGAACATTTTTCCTTTCCTTAAGCCTCTTCAACCAAGCCCTAACCACCTTGGGTCCACTTATCATCCTGGATCTAGATCTGTTTCATCTTGGTCTCCTACTCTTTCATCATCACATTTCCCTAGGAGGTCTAGATTGAATTCGCTAGCCTTCATTGGATAAGCTAGGGTATCCCCCTTGGTCTTGCTTAGGCTTAATCTGAAGTGAAGATTTCCTCAGTTAACGTGACACCCATCTTGCATTGGGAACCGTGGCATCTCTTGGGTCACCTCTTTAGTTGTCTACATCTCTACCGTCATGGATGGGATACCTTTAGAGACAACTACAAGTTGTGTGATAAGAAGACCTAATGGATGAATTTTCAAACCTGTTTACGTTGGATGTTATACTATGAATCTAGTTTCCAAATCAATTTGAATTGCTTCATTTCAATATCGTATGACAAACTTATGACCAAAATACTAACTGACTGTCATAAATATGCACTCTGAAAACTCTGCTTTCTCGCCTGTTCATTAGCATATTTGACTGATCAATTCTTCTTGTATTCAAAACCCGTTTCTATTGGAGATACCTATATGAATCTACGTTCACCTCCAATTGGAATCACGTGAATCCGTTATTAAACGAAAAAGTTGTACTCAAAATAGTGATTGTTGGTCTAGGATGGAACTCATAAGTAATACTAGGATGCAGGTTGTTACTCAGAAGATATGACATATCATCTCATGGAATTTCTAAAACCTATTTCTAATGGAAGTATTTGTTATCACCTAAACTGTAGTTACCCCTGTGGATGTATCCATAAATGGATGGCAATAGGGAAGGGAAACTAAAAAGGTGCAACCACAATCACCTCGATGTCCAATAGATGGTTGTCATGCCAGTCGAGGCAACCTTCACTTTATGTTATCTAGCCCAGACAACAAAGGGGGAGACCCGATCTACTCCCAACAGGAGAGATCAAACCAAAACACCCAATCAAGTTAATTCTAAGTGAAGTAAGGTGTATGGTTTATCCTAGACCTAAGGATGAAGTCAAAAGACAAGTGAGGGGTTCAATGAGTATAGCCTTGGTTCATTGTTGATGTGAGAGTGACTTATAATATTTGAAATGAGATCCAGGATTAAAGTACTAGTTCAATTTGAGAAAATCCACTGCCTTGGGAACCATGTCCAATGCAGGGTAGTTTAGGGGTTGAATTGGGGCTAACTAGTACAAGTGACAAGCTTGATCATGAAGTATGATGACATCAAAGGGTTTAGTCCACCAAACAAGGATCAATCCACAAGTTAATCCAACAATCTAGGAAAGTCGAATTGACTTGGAGAGAGATCAGTGCCTTGGGGAATTGGGATAATGGATGTCAAATGAAATTAGCTTGTGGTTGATGACTCCTATTGTGTGAGACAAGTGGAAAATCAAAGGTTTGATGGATGAATAGGTCTAGATCTAGAGATTCAAGGTTTGACCTAAGTGGACCACAATCCCTTAAAACAAGGAATGCTATCCCCAAGGCAAGATTTGATGAAGTGACCAACTAGACCTAGGTTTTGAATTATGCTCGTTCCAAATCCACCAAAATCTCATGTACCCACGTCCTAGAAGTGGACCAACTCAGTCTCCCAAGGAAGTGCAACTTTGCCCAAGGAGGGTAAAATGTGGGATAAATGGATCAAGACAAGTCCAATGGCATCCAAACTTTAGATCCAAGTAGGTTAGTCAAATGAGAGTGTGGATCTACAATTTCAAGGCAATCCAATGGCTAGATCTTACTAGATTTGAGTTTGAAGATACCAAGTGGTCCAAAATGGGGGGTTAAATCCCTTAAAAATTTGGAATAGGGCCCACAAGGTAGAAATCAGAAAAGTGACAGTGTAGGGGTAGGTTTTAAGATGTATAGATTACGAATCAAGCAAAATCTCAACTACCCATGTACTAGATCTAGGTCAACTCACCCTCACCAAGAAGTGCGACCTCACTTGGGGAAGCTAAGTTGGCTTGTGAAGGGGGTCAAATGGAGGCCAATCCTCACCAAACTATAGATCCAGGATGCCGTGGATACTATAGAGGTGGGTTTTCGATATTACACCCAACAACCCACTAGATCTTAGTAGATCTGAGAAAATGTAACAATGAGGGTTTTGATTAATTAGATTTTCAATTATGTGTTGTGCCAATGGATTGGAATCAAGAAGAGAAGAACTCACCTGTGGATCTTACCTGGATAACCTTGTAGATGCCTTGATGATAATGATCTATGCAAACCCGATCAATTTGAATCAATTTGGAGAAGACCTCTATGAAGTGCGATTTGCCTAAGGAGACCAATGCGCCCTTCCTCCTGCACAATAAACGTCAACAATATCAGATTTATTGCATCAAGAGATAAAGACAAATGCTACAAGAGAAATAATAGAAAGATAGCATAGATCACAATGATACTAATGATAACCCCTTGTTACAAACGAATGCCAATCCAAGCGAGTTGAGGAAGCCCTACAAAAACGCCCAAGGTTGAAGTCGCCCTCCTGTAGACAAGACAATGATTTCCAAAAGATAGATCTTACCAAAATTACCACGAATGCTAGGATGCAATAGATTTGTTATCACATATATAGTAGCCGGGCTACCATACATTATTTTTTTGATGCCAGTACACTATTCAGCCAGTTCCCTTACATTGGAGATGCTGAGATGAGCATCTATATTGGATCACTATCAGATTTTGGACAGCAGTTGTATTCCCCATGCCATGACTGAGTCTCAGGACACCCAGAGAGATGATCGATGTAGCCATTATACCATTTGTACAGAGCAGTGAGTAGTGCCCAGAGTAGCAGTAGCAGTTTCAGAGGACAGATGATGGTTCAGATGATGAGCATTCAGGTATATGACTCAGCAGGTATATCATTGTGTTATGGTTATATTGCTTTTATATTTATTCTTATAGCATGTCTTAGCACCTAGTGTCATGATCTGGCGATCATATAGATATGTGGACCTGGTTGATCATATTATATATATTGTATTATCCCCACTCAGACTTAGAAGTTCACTATTCATACTCATTGGTTTTACCCTCTTTAGGGAGAATAGAGGTGATCATTCCACCATACCTTGGCTTGCTAGTGTTGGCTCCATTATTCATTGTCTTCATCCATCCATTGCCTACCTTTTAGTTTATCACCCTGACTTACTACTTGACTAGTGACATGGAGGACTTTTCCCCACTGTAGCCTCTGTATTGGATGAGATTCCCTGTGTATTGTGTCTCGGCTTTGAGTTGGTGACAAAGCTTACCTTTGGTGAGTTGGATTGTAGGCCTAAATCATTCTGGTCGGTTGTCCCGATGTTTGGCATTGGCTCGAACTCCCCCTAGTCACTTGAGATGTTGTTGGCTAAAACTGAAAGCTCATGTACTACTTATGGAAAATGATAAATTCGCCCATGGAAACTAAAAAGGGCAAGAGAGATGAACTGCTGAAAAATACTCCTCGAAGAGTATAAATAAGGTCCAAAAAAGCAATGATTCTTAAAAGCTATATCTAAACAATTGCTGACCTTATATATGTATAAAAAACATGCCCTGGATGCAAGCTGCAACTAGTTGTGCTTATCAGCACACCTGAGATCCGAAGGGTTATGTAGGCCAAAAAGGCCATGAAATGAAATTGAATGATCCTAATGAACCTGGATCAACTTGATGTAGACATGATGCCTAAGTTGAATAAGCACTCTCTAAACAACTTATCCATTTGTGAGACACCGCCATTCCCTGTGTTGTTGCTCATTCAGTATATACTATGGTGTGTATTCCATTTCCCACTGCCAAAGTGTCACAAAGTTAAGTCGGTCAAGTCATCCCTTAGCCTACCCAGTTATTTTAGCCTTCACCCTTCACTAGCAAATTGATCACAGCTATGAAGTGAGTATGATCTTGAAAGTCTAGTCTTAGTAATAATAATAATTAATGACATTATATATTTGGATTTAGATCGCCAGTAATGATTACTTTGTGTTATAATTGTTATTTGAATAAGTTGTAGAGCATGCATTAACCTTTGACACTTTGCAGTAGCTTCCGATGATGGTCTGAGTTATATTTGGTCATGTTGACTTGGTCAAACCTAGTTTGACCAAGGTTAGCCATAGGACATGAGATGGTTGGACCTTGTGATGATATGGATTGAGGATATATGGTCTATGTACATGTACATGATGATTCTATGCAGCAGCTACAGGGTTATGATGACGATTCATGGTTTACAGCAGTATTTGATCATTTACAGATTATTATTATTTGACCTGTTCCGATATATTGGATATATATTTTGATCATGCAGAGACTCATATGGTGTATGAGTACACATCTTGGATGGATTTGGACCTTCTGAGTCCAATGAGACAGTTTGTTTTCAGTTCTGGGAACTTACAGTGATGATTGAGCCTTAGCAGGCTAACCCAGTGCAGTTTTGGTCTGTCGGAGACACTGTCAGAGCAGATGTGATTTTTATCCGGTTGACCTAGGGCGCTGTGCTTGGAGGGGGTGGTCCAGCCACTTTTTTTTACCATATTATCCCCCTCCCGGACACACTGGTGCCCTCACCTTGACAGCGCAGGCACTCCAGGAGGTAGTTTGGGGCAGTTTCACGCTTCCCGAGGCATTTCAGGATTGGTAGGAATGGCTATTGAGGAATTCGATTTGGGATATTGAGGCAATGTCTTGGCATGGAATGATCAGTGATGATGGATTGATGTCTTCCACACCTCCTCCAGCATTTTCAGCTTCATCGGGGCCCACATCCATCACTTATGGCACTTTTTAATGATTTCTGAGGTTTTTTGAGGCCTACGATTTGACCATAAAGGCACGATTTGGTATATGGATGACTATTTTATTATTATTGTGCTATGGGGATTGACCAAGGGTGGCTAAAATTACCCCTTGGACCCACCATAAGCTCCTTATTATATTTTGTCATCATGATATGGTGGGATTCCCCTCTTCTAGGGCGATTTTGTCCACTTATGTTATATTTTATGAGTGATCCATGTATTTTATTGTTGAGCTCATCTCAACCATTGATTAGACATTTGTATCTTTTAATCTTAGCCACTCATTCAAAAAGTGGTTAGGATTTTGATGCCTCTCCTTCCTATTTAAAGGAGAGAGCTTCTCATTGTAAGGGGTCTTTGGCTCTTGGATTATTGGTATAGAAAAACTTTCTTGTAGAAATTCTTGTGGTCTCCTTTGCATCTGGTGTTCTTAGATGGTGATTGGAAAGTCTATTGCAACCTAGCATTTGGAATTTGTGGTAAGATCTATCTATTTTGGAAATCATTGTCTTGTCTACAGGAGGGCGACTTCAACAAGGGCGATTTTGCAAGGCTTCTTCAAATCGACTTTCTTGGCATTTGCTTGTATCAAGGGGTTATCATTAGTATCATTGTGATCTATGCTATCTTTCTGTTACTTCTCTTGTGGCATTAGTCTTATCTCTTGATTACATCAAATCTGATATTGTTGACGTTTGTTGTGCAAGAGAGAGGGCGCATTGGCTTCTTGGACTAAATCGATTGCATAGAAAACTACCTCAAAGCTTCTCAAATTGATCGGGTTTGCATAGATCATCATCATCAAGGAATCTACAAGGTTGCCCAGGTAAGATCCACAGGTTTGTTTCTCTTATCTTGATCCAATCCATTGACATAACTCATAAATTGTTAAAACCCTTATTTCTTCAAACCCTCATTGTTACATTTTCTCAGATCTACTAAGATCTAGTGGGTTGTTGGGTATAATATTGAAAACCCACCTCTATAGTATCCACGACATCCCGGATCTATAGTTTGGTGAGGATTGGCCTCCATTTGACCTTCTTCCCAAGCCAACCTAGCTCCTCCAAGCAAGGGCGCACTTCTTGGTGAGGGTGAGTTGACCTAGATCTAGTTGATGGGTAGTTGAGATCCCGCTTGTTTCATGATCTACACATCCAATAACCTACCCCTAGATTGTCACTTTTCTGATTTCTACCTTGTGGGCCCTATTCCACATTTTAAGGGATTTAATCCCCATTTTGGTCCACTTGATATCTTCAAACTCAGATCTAGTAAGATCTAGCCATTGGATTGCCATGAAATTTTAGATCCATACTCTCACTTGCTTACACTACTTGGATCTAAAGTTTGGATGCCATTGGACTTTTCTTGAGTCATTTATCCCACTTTTAGGCCTCCTTTGGTAAAGTCGCACCACCTTGGAGAAGTGAGTTGGTCCACTTCTAGGACATGGGTATGTGATATTTTTGTGGATTTGGAACGGGCATAATTCAAAACCTAGGTCTAGTAGGTCACCTTGTCAAATCTTGCCTTGGGGATAGCATTCCTTGTTTTAAGGGATTGTGGTCCACTTAGGTCAAAACATTAAATCTCTAGATCTAGACCTATTCATCCATCAAGTCTTTAATTTCCCACTTGTCTCATGCAATAGGAGTCCTTAACCACAAGTCAACCTTACTTTGACTCCATTATCCCAATTCCCAAGGCACTGGTTTCTCTTCAAGTCAACTCGACTTTCCTAGATTGTTGGATTAACTTGTGGTTTGACCTTTGTGTGGTGAACTAAACCCTTTGATGTCATCATGTATCATGATCAAGCTTGTCACTTGTACTAGTTAGCCCCAATTCAACCCATAAACTACCCTGCATTGGACACGATTCCCAAGGCAGTGTATTTTCTCACATTGAACTAGTACTTTAATCCTGGATCCTATTTCACAAGTCATAAGTCACTCTCACATCAATAATGAACCAAAGCTATACTCATTGAACCCCTCACTTGTCTTGTGACTTCATCCTAAGGTCTAGGATAAACCATACACCTTACTTCACTTAGAATTAACCTGATTTGGTGTCTTGGTTTTGATCTCTCCTGTCGGGAGTATATCGGGTTTCCCCCTTTGTTGTCTGGGCTAGATAACATAAAGTGAAGGTTTCCTCGACTGGCGTGACAACCATATATTGGAGGTCGAGGTGATCGTGGTTGCACCTTTTGAGTTGCCCTTCCCTATTGCCATCCATGAGTGGATACATCCATAGGGGTAACTACAGTTTAGGTGATAAGACTATCCAATCACCATCTAAGAACACCAGATGCAAAGGAGACCACAAGAATTTCCACAAGAGAATTTTTCTATATCAAGAATCCAAGAGCCAAAGACCCCCTTTACAATGAGAGGCTCCCTCCTTTAAATAGATAGGAGAGGCACCAAAATCCTAACCACTTTTTGAATGAGTGGCTAAGATTAAAAGATACAAATGTCTGATCAATGGTTGAGATGAGCTCAACAATAAAATACATGGATCACTAATAAAATATAACATAAGTGGACAAAATCGCCCTAGGAGAGGGGAATCCCACCATATCATGATGACAAAATATAATAAGAAGATTATGGTGGGTCCAAGGGGTAATTTTAGCCACCCTTGGTCAATCCCCATAGCACAATAATAATAAAATAGTCAATATACCAAATCGTGCCTCTATGGACAAATCGTGGGCCTTAAGAGGCCTCAGAAATCATCAGAAAGTGCCATAAGTGATGGATGCGGGCCTCGATGAAACTGAAACTGTTGGAGGAGGTGTGGAAGACATCAACCCATCATCACTGATCATCCCATGCCAAGACATTTCCTCAGTAGCCCAAATCGAATTCCTCAATAGCCATTTCTACCAATCCTGAAATGCCTCGGGAAGCGTGAAATTGCCCCCAAACTGCCTCCTGGGGTGCCTGCACTGTCAAGGTGAGGGCACCAGTGTGTCCGGGAGGGGGGGTAATATGGTAAAAACAAGTGGCTGGACCACCCCCTCCAAGCACAGCGCCCTAGGTCAACCAAATAAAAATCCTCTCTGCTCTGACAAGGTCTCCGACATACCAAAACTGCACTAGGTTAGCCTACTGAGGCTCAATCATCACTGTAAGTGTCCGGACCTGAAAACAGACTATCGCATTGGACTCAGAAGGTCCAAATCCATCCAAGATGTGTACTCATACACCATATGAGTCTCTGCATGATCATATAATATATCCAATATATCGGAATAGGTGAAATAATAATAATCTGTAAATGATCAAATAATGTTGTAAACCATGAATCATCATCATAAACCTGTATCTGATGCATAGAATCATCATGTACATGTACATAGACCATATATCATCTATCCATATCATCACAAAGTCCAACCATCTCATGTCCTGTGGTTGACCTTGGTCAAACTAGGTTTGACCAAGTCAACATGACCAAATATAACTCAGACTATCATCAAAAGCTGCTATAAAGTGTCAAAGGTTAATGCATGCTCTACAACTTATTCAAATAGCAATTATAACACAAAGTAATCATTTACTGGCGGTCTAAATCCAAATATATAATGTCATTAATTATTATTAAGACTCAGACTAGACTTTCAAGACCATACTCACTTCATAGTTGTGATCAATTTGCTAGTGAAGGGTGAAGGTTTAAAATAAACTGGCTAGGCTAAAGGATGACTTGACTGACTTAACGTTGTGACACTTTGGAACAGGGAAAGGGAATACACACCATAGTATATACTGAATGAGCAACAACACAGGGAATGGCGGTGTCTCACAAATGGATGAGTTGTTCAAAGAGGGTTTATTCACTTTTAACAGATGCGCACAATCCATAATACAAATGAGGCCAGCAATTATTTAGATATAGAATTTAAGTTCCATTGCTTTTTGGGCTTAAAGATTCCATAGCCTTTGATCTATGTGTGTTTATAAACACATTGCATAGATTTACATTTATTTAGGCTTTTTACTGCAGGTGTGTTTTTAAGGCACTTGTTTACCTGAGCACTTCTAGGTGTGTCACAGACAACTTGTTTACCTATGTATTTATTTCACAAAAGATATAATATTTATTTTCATGGCCACTTTCATTTGGCATGGCTTTCATTCATGTGTGTTTAGAAACACATTGCATGAACGGGCTTTTCATACAAGATATAGCATTTCATTTTTCTAGATTTTGTATTCATGGCAGCACTAAAAGTTTCAGGTTTAGCCAACACATCTTTAGTGACTAGGGGGAATTCTCAAGGAACTCCAACTCACCATAGGTAAGTTTTGTCACCAACTCAGAGCCGAGACACAATAAACAGGGAAGCTCATCCAATATAGAGGCTGCAGTGGGGAAAAGGTCCTCCATGTCACTAGCCAAGTAGTAAGTCAGGGTGATAAACTAAAAGGTAGGAAATGGATGGATGAAGACAACACTAGCAAGCCAAGGTATTGTGGAATGACCACCTCTATTCTCCCTAAGTAGGGTAAAACCAATGAGTATGAATAGTGAACTTCTAAGTCTGAGTAGGGACAATATAATATATATAATAAGATCAACCAGGTCCATATATCTATATGATCGCCAGATCATGACACTAAGTGCTAAGACATGCTATAAGGATAAGTATAAAAGAAATATAACCACAACACTATGATATACCTGCTGAGTCATATACCTGAATGCTCGTCATCCGAACCATCATCTGTCCTCTGAAACTGCTGCTGTAACTATGGGAACTACTGAATGCTCTATACAAATGGTATAATGGCCATATCGGTCATCTCTCTGAGTGTCCCGAGACTCAGTCATGGCATGGGGAATATATATACTGCTGTCCAAAATCTGATAGTGATCCAATATAGATGCTCATCTCAGCATCTCAATGTAAGGGAACTGGCTCACTAGTGTACTGGAATCAGAAAAATAATGTATGGTAGCCCAGCTACTATATATGTGATAACAGTATCCCTATGAATACACTTTCATTTGGCTTTGGAATCACTCAAATCGGAAAAGGAACGAAGAATTTATGATCAAAACATTGATGGTTAGTCTGGCTGGCAACCGCTTTCCAACAGGTATAAAGTGAATTTTGTTTCATTCATTTTTCTTTGGATTTGTTTTATAACCAATACCTGTCTATTTTTGTGTATGTATTGGATTAAGAGAGCCCGTACACCTCTCTTCTTCCATGATCTCATGTTTTATTGCAGGTAAGTGCTATTTTTTTTTGCAGGTCCTCGAAAGATTGAAGAATGCCAATACATGTACGAGTGGTTTTTGAAGACAAAATTTTATGCCATTTGGGCATACTCTCAAGATATTCAAGATTTAATATGTTCCAGTTGTTGCCTACACAAAAGAAGAATTTTTCTCAGATTGAGCACACAACAAATGAAGAATTGATGTGTGAACCATATGAAGACCAATGTTACATCACCATCCCACTACTACCAAATATTCCTTCAAGAAGACCTCATGATTATCATGCTCATTCACCAATACTATGGTATTCATATGCATTTCCTTCTTCCCATATCAATATATATGCATGCTAAAAGTATCATTTGCTTATGTGGTTATCTCTGAAATCCAATGACCTTCACTAGTATATCATTCATATAACCACTACATTTAGATCAATTTTAGTCTCCAGTCCTCCACTTCCATGCCTTCCTGCTCCACATATCCCTAACCCACACCATAAATATATCTGGCTCACTTACAATGTCAAGTTTCCCTATTTCCAAATAAAATTTGATGGTGAAAACCTGTCTCAGACGCCATCAGACCTTGGAATGCTTGAAAACTAACTTGTTGGCGGGTATTCCTCGGGAATAATAAAATTCTGACTGTGAAAAAACTCTGGGCGTAGTCAGACAAATCTTGTTTGAAAACCAGCTTGTTGGCGGACAAGGTTTGCAAATAAAGTAAGAAATAAGTAATTCCATCCAAGTTTCTCTCTGAATAAATATTTCCAAGTTCCTCTCTGAATAAGGTTTCAAGATTCATTGCTACATTAGAAGAATGTTCCAGATCTACATTGTGCTACATGTTCCAAGCTCCACATTGTTCTTTCTTGCAAATTTTGACATCATCGTGGACATATCACATCTCTTGCCTCTCAGATGCTGCTACATATATCAAGGATTTCATAGGTGGGTGCATGCATGATTGCTTTTCCTTTATTTAGTCACAATTCATTGAATGTTATGGATTTGTATTTGGAAACATACTTGAGCCTTTGTCCCACTTCCTCTTGATTTGTTATATTTCCAAGGGTATTAAAATATTTCAATTTGGGGGGGAGACACCATCATCCATCATCCCTTCCTTTGAACCATGACATCCTTATCTCAACTTCCATACTCAAGTCCATTCCTACACCTACCCAACTATCCAAGCATGAAAAGAATCAAAGGATACCTTATTGTTGTCACACAAGAACCAACAATAGGAAGTATTACTACTGTCATACCATCACTAAGAAAAGAAAAGAAGAAGTTCATGCACATGGACAAGCCTAGAAAACCATTGGAAGAAAGGAATGTGTTGCTACCACACAAGAACCAACAACTAAAGAGGAAATAAATTATCTCAAGGAAACCCTATTGCTGCTACACAAGAACCAGTAGTAATAAAGGAGATATGGATAAGCTAAAGAAGCTATGGGGAGATGAATCTCTGTTGCTACCACACAAGAACCAGTGGTAAGGAAAAAATTTGATGCACATGCACAAGCCAAGGCCACTACTGAAAGAGAGGAATAAAATCCACAAGAACCTACAACAGAAAAAGTTGATGTAGAAGCCATTCCTTCACAAGAGTATGCTGTCATACAAGAAAGGTGGAAAACAGAGGTATGATTTCTTTTATTTGATTACATGGTTCACTGGTGCATAGGATTGTTCACGTCTTGAGAAGTCAAATTTATTGAGAGCCACATTTTATATGGTATATTGATTTTCCACCATTTTATACATATGGTAAATGCATTCAATTGCATACAATGGACTGTTAAAATATCTTTTCCAGCCTCTTGATTCATGGCCCTCTTGTATGCGACATCATGGTTACTTGCTGCCACAAATGGAAAACACAATCAACCCTTGTAGCAATATTTGAACAAATCTGGAATGGCATATCAATAATGTTTTGAATAGTATGACGATGGCATCTCGAGAACACGATTTTGGCTATCTTTGATCTTTGTTTTTGTTGTCATTACAACCATTTCAAACAACAACCATCATTTCTAGCTTATGAATATGTTGTCATAAAAGAAATGTATGAATTCCTTGGCTCATCTTTACCATCCACTAATGCATACATTGGTTTTAGCCATCATGAGCAGACTAGTTTTTGCAACTCCAACTTTATCATATTTTTCATTTACATTTTCAGAAGTTGATGTGAGAGTTGGCCCATGGTTAGTGGTATCAAAAATACAACAAGCCAATGAAAATATGAGTAAAGGCATTCGATTGTGAAATGTATTATTCAAATATGTGATTAATGGAATGTCTTGTGCTTAACCATCAACCTCAACATTTTATTTTCCTCATATCGATTTAATATATCATCCCAAGGGTAATAATGATCTGCAGTACGACCTGTTGTGAGCCAATTTAAAGGAGGTCACTAAATGCAAAATTGTTGGGAAAAGGTTTTCAAAGCATAACAAAATGGAGAGATGAGTGTTATTCAGAGTTGTTTATTCAATCAGAGCAAAATGGAAATGTCTGGCACCTAAAGGTATAATTGGAAGATGTTTTAGTTATCAGTTGCAGCCATTGCATATAACAATAATATTTCTTCTCTATGGAAGCACACAAATGTTGTTGCACCAGGTTTATGTTTTGTTTTCTATATTGCATACTCGATCTATGGCAGAAATAAACCTTGTATTTGGATTGAATGATATAACTCTAATTTGAGCTCTGAAAATTGGGCATTAGTGCATGCACAATGGAAATCCTGTAGCAGCTTTTTCAAGGTCTGATGTGAAGTTTATCTCAGCAGCATTAAGGTAATGATTACTCCCAATATTGGTCTATTGCCAAGAAAAGATGCATGTGGACACGCTCTATCTTTAGTTTGGGGGAGTGGTTGTTGTCATTCTTTAGCAAGTTCATAGCCAATAACTGTTTGATAATTTATTGTGGATGCTCAAAACAACTTTTGCCATCAAGTTCACATTTTATTTCTCATTTGTCCACATTTTTAATGCAAAAGTGCATAAATTGAACTGAGGATATCTTGAAAATGGTAAAATTCGTTTTCATGAAAATTTGAGGAAAGAAGCATTATGGTAAGAAGAAAAAACTTGGTAAGTTTCAGCTCAATCCAATGCACAGTTTTCGAGAAAATGGACATCATCACCTACAGACATTTTGCATTTTGCTTGATATCCGTGATGTGGGTTTCTCTGATTTTTGGTGTGGATAGGCATGGGACTAATAAAAACTTTCTTGCAAAATTTCAGCGAAACCTAGTTTGTAGTTTGTGAGAAATTGGTTCAGGAAGGTTGCAAAATTTGCTGATACAGACCTGTAGTGACTTATTTTCTTATATCTTGAGATTAGTAAGCTTATTTGATGTGGTTTTTGGTATGGTGAAGAATGGGAGTAGTATAAATATGCCTACAAAATTTCAACAAAATCCACTTTGTACTCTGTGAGAAAATGTGGTGTTTCAACATTGTTTCAGCAGTGCTTTAACAATGTTTCGGCATCACTTGAGAACTGATGTTAGAAGTCTGTTGGCTATGAAAACTGATCATATGATTTCTATGATGACCTACATGACCTTGTATTGAGAAATCATTACTTGTGGTGTTCTTGATTTGCTAATGATGACATGTTTTAACAATTGTCCTTTCATGAGAAGTGCAACAACCATTGTTTTTGAAGAGATTTCAAGGTTCTTTTGGGCACTATTGTCTTTTATCAATATTAATAGTTGGACAAGGATAGAAGTGTTACATAAATGGTTTTTGGTTATTGTTCATTGAAAAATGGGATCCCTTACAGCTTGGTTGATACAAAGGTATTGGGTTTCCTGAGAACATGCAACATATTTAGTTTGGGGGTGATGTTGGGCCATGTAATTGTCCCTATTTTACACTATTTTTTCCCTACTTTTAATCAACGTTTTGAAAATTGTCCCGATTTGAACCGGAACCAGCCGGTTTGACTGACCAATGGAAAATGATATCCGAACCGGTGGTTAACTCGGACCGGGGTCCGGTTTGGTAACGAACCGGTCGACCCGATGCATGAACCGGTCGGTTCGTTACCAAACCGGACCCAACCGACCGAGTTCGTAATAAACCGACCGACCAGTTGCCAAATCACGTCCGCGGGCCTGAGACAGGGTTAACTAATTTTTTAATTGGTTTTTTAATAATAATAAAAACGAACATAAACCTAATTCGCCCCCCAAACACTGATAAATAAGTGCCCCATCCCCCACATTCTAATTCACTCACAATCAAGTGCCCATTTGTCTCATTGCTGCCACCAAGAGAGTAATTTGTCTCATTACTACCGCCAAGTTTGAGTGTACTGAGTGTTCACGTTTTGGCAAGGAGTGAAGCCAGCTCATGGTGGAGGAGGCCGCTCAACCTCAATCCTCTTCAATCCTTCAAGTCTGCTGCAAATTTCAAGGTATGTTGGCTGTTAGAAGTTTTTGATGCCACTGTTTTTTTTTTAATTTTTAAGCAAATGCAAATTCAGAAATTGTTTGCTTTAAATTTTAAATCTGTTTTCCTTTTAAATCTGTTGTTTTAAATTTTAAATTTGTTTTAAATGCATTTGCACATTTTCATTTTTTTTTTCCATTTTGCATTTGCAGAATCCATTTGCAAATTGCATTTTCCCAATGGCTCCTAGAGTGAAAGATGTTACATGGGTCCATGTTGAGTGTGTTGAGCGGGGGAATTTTTTGCAAATATTGCCACAAACACATGGGTGGGGGGGGCATTGATAGGGTGAATCAACACTTGGCTGGAATAAGAGGCCAAGTTCTCCCATGTGATGTACCAGATGAAGTGATTGAAGAGATTAAAGCTGATTTGTTAAATCAGTTTAAAAAATTTCAAGAAGATAAGGCTAGGCATAAAGAGATAGAAGTTGAAATTGGGAGGAAGAGGGAATTTGCAAATGTTGCCATGAGGGCATCTCGATTACAAGATTTTGAAGGTTCTTCCTCTGCCCCTTATACTCTTGTTAGGGACCCCTTCTATTATGTTCCTCCCTCTCGTCAAAAGACTCAAAACATTAGAGAAAATCAACCTAAAAAGAAGAAAACCCTTCAACACTATTTTTCTTCACCTCCCCCCTTCTTTCCAAGTGCCAATGCTTCTCAATCTCAACCAACCCACATTCAGCCCACCTTAGATGAGCATTGGAAGAAACAATGCAAAGAAGTTGCTCATGAGTACATAGCTAGATGGTGGTATGATTCATATATTCCCTTTAATGCTTCCCGCTCAGCTTATTATCAACCCATGTGGGATTCTGTTATTGGAGCCGGTAAGGGCTTCAAAGGCCCTAGTATGCATGAGTTGAGGGGATAACTTTTGCATAAGGAAGTTATGTCCATACATGAATACTTGCAGGATTTTAAAGAGTCATGGGCCACTACGAGATGTACCATCATGTCAAATGGATGGACTGATATAAGGAACCATACTATCATCAATTTCCTTGTCTCTTGCCCACAAGGAACCATGTTTTTAAAATCAGTTGATGCATCTGATAGGGTGAAAGATGCAAACCTATTATTTTAGATCTTGGATGAAGTTTTTATGGAGGTGGGGGTGGAAAATGTTGTTCCAATCATCACATATAATGCATCTAATTATGTTCTTGCTAGTAAGATGTTAGAGAACAAACAAAAAACCATATTTTGGACCCCATGTGCTGCACACTGCATAGACCTCGTGCTTCAGGATATAGGAAAACTGGATTGGGTCAAGAATTTTGTAGAGCATGCCAAGAGCATTACAAAATACATCTACAACCACTCATGGGTCTTGAACCTAATGAGGAAAAACACTCGGAACAGAGAACTTGTTAGGCCTGCCATCACGAGATTTGCAACACACTTCCTCACATTGCAATCTCTCATTTCCCAAGGAAAAAACTTACAAAAGATGTTTTCATGTGATGAATGGAATTCATCTAAGTGGGCCCATAGGAAAGATGCAAAAGACACCCCAAAAAAAGTTAATGATAGTGCATTTTGGAAAAAAACAACAGAGGTTGTGAAAATTGTTGAGCCCCTTTTTAAGGTGTTGCGGTTGGTGGATGGGGAAATATTGGCAATGGGTTACATTTATGAGGCTATGGATCAGGAAAAAGAGCAGATAAAGGAAACATACAAAGATAGAGTATCCAAGTATGGGCCTATTTGGGAGATCATTGATAACAAATGGAACAATCAACTCCATTTCCCTATACATGCAGCTGGGTTTTTCTTGAACCCAAAGTATCATTATAGAACTCGGCTAGGAGATGATCTAATAGGGGAGGTGAAAGATGGTTTGTATGATTGCATAGAGCGCATGATCCCTGATGAGAAGGACCAGATGGAAGTACATCGACAACTTACCTCTTTCAAAAGAGCCATGGGCACCTTTGGAAAAATCCTAGCAATAAAGGCAAGAGATGAAGACCAACCCGGTAAACAATTTCAAATTTCCAAGAATCCAAAGTTTGATTAAGTTCAATTGTTTAAGCTTTAAGTTCAACTTTCAACTTTCAACTTTTATTGTTTAAGTTCAATTGTTTAAGCTTTAGCTTTTAAGTTATTTATGTTCAATTCAAAATCTAATTTGTTAAATTAAATTTGTCCATGCTGCAAATTGGTGGGAATCATTTGGTAGCCATTGTGGTCAATTGCAAAAGTTTGCAATTCGAGTCCTTAGTCAGACTTGCAGTGCTTTTGGGTGTGAGTGCAATTGATCTGTCTTTGAGCGGATTCACACGAAGAAAAGAAACCGTTCTGAACAAAAACGGTTGAATGATCTTGTCTTCGTGCAGTACAACCTTTGACTAAGGCGCAACCAATTGCTAAACAAAAGACCTGATATAGATCCCATTGTGTTGGATGATATTGATCCAACCTCAGAATGGGTAGAGGAGAGCCAACAGCCAGAGTTTGGTCCCGATTTTGATATTGATGCAGTCACAGATGACTTGACTTTGGATGCAGATCCATTAGGAGTAGGGGATGCAGGTGCAGATCCAGATCCAAGCATTGCGGACGCTGATAGTGGCAGTAGACGACCTAGTCGTGCATCCCGTGCTTCTACTAGTGCTACTGCTAGGGTCGTATATGTCCCCGAGGAGTCTGAGCCACATGTTGATGTTGAGCATTCCATTTCTAGCAGTGGTGCTGAGTTTGATGATTGATTAGTTATGAGTCATGACTCATCATTGATCATGTTTTTTGGATTGTAGAGGATATAGAGCCTCGTTGATATTGTATTTTGTTTCAAAATTTGAGATATATGTTATGAGCCTTTACTTTTTGTTATCAACTATTTTGTACAATAGCTAAATTTCTTGTAAGCCGTCAGTTTATTGAACATGATTCATGTTCATCATCAGTATTCAGAAGTTCAGAAGTCATTTTCAAGGCAGTTTTTCCCCATTTGTAATAACTGCATGTTCATACCCCATGGGGGAAATGTAAAAAGTTGGTCTAAACGGGGTCTTTTTATAAAAGACTCGGCTATCCGTAGGTTTAGCCATTTGGGGGATACTCTAGAGTGTTTTTTCCTTAGGAATTATGCGCTACTCATCAGTGGCGTATAATCCCTTAGTTTTTCACTCAAACCTCCAAAGTTGGAGTATTTTCCATGGTGGTCAAAACCTAAGGTGGTTATTAGAGTCTTAGTCTAGGATTTGTTTACGTGTTAGCCATATCGATTGAGTCGTATGAACATGCACTAGGTCCCCTAGGAGTTTCGTTTGATTCTGGCAAAAATATTTTTTTTTTCCATAAATTAGACCATTTTTTAATGGTTTAATTAAAAAATTTCAAAAAAGTGATAAAAACCTCATCCGGAGGCGGAATTGGGCATGGGGACGCTCATTTTGACGCTCAAAGCATCTTATTCACCTTGGCACCTTCATTCTTCAGTTTCTGGACAGTTACGTCACCCCAGGAGCAGTTTTGGCTAAAAATGCATCATTTTGGCATTTAATTGCTAAAAAATGATAAATTGCACTATAGGACAAAGTTGAAAAAGGACAAAAATGATCCAATTAAAGTTTGGAAAAGGTTGAAGTGATTTAAATGAGGATGTACGAATACATTAGTGATAAATTCACATGTCATAAAAGTCAAAATGTTGATTTTTGGATTAAATCAAAGTGCATCACGTGGACCTCCTCCCGTGGATGAATAATCCAAAATCGTGAAGTATCTTTCACTATGGAGTGTGACCATCAGGGTTGGACTTTCATTTCACCTATGCCCTTCAAAGTAATTTTTTTTTGACGTTTTGAACTTTTATCTTTCCCATCACATAACGTTATGGTGAAAAAATAACCCTTCGGAAATTAAGTTTTATTAAAATAAATACCCTTCATTAATGATGTTTTTATTAAAGAGTTTAAGCATTATGCATGTGAAGTACATTAAGTGATAAACTTAGGAAACAAACAAAACTTTGGAGTGGTTCCTTTAAGGAGGTTAATGTTAGGCCGGGACATACCAAAATTTTCAATCGCATGAATTGAGTTGAAAGGCCAAATAAATATAATATGCACTCTGTTGAGGCACTTCATTAAAATACACATTACAATTCTTGAACTGAAACTGAGATTGTACTATGAGGTTTTCTCATTCCTTTGTCAAAAGAAGTTTAAAAAGTTGATTTTCTTTATGTATTGTTTTGGATTCCTCAATTATTATTTCAAGCGAACTTGCACACATGGAAAGCCCAAGCTCCAACAAATCTTTCAAGGAAATGGAGTTGCCTGTGTATTATCCACTATGCATTATGATAAAAATTTGATAAAGCAATACTGCAATATTTTTAAGGAGGAGGCTAGGTTTTGGATTTTTTTTAATTTTTTATGGAATCCAGTTATAAAATCTTTGCGGAGATTGTGATTTTTATTATTCAAATTACACTTTTGAGTGTAGAAAATGGATTCAGCTACAGATGAATGAATATCCCAGGACACCCAGATTGTGAATCTCCCAGGATATCCAAATAATTTTGCAATTGATTTCAAAAATTTCAACCAAAAAATTATAATCTAAAACTTAAAACGAAGAACTTAATTTTTGTACAGCTAAAATGGAAGCCAAATCAACAAACAAATAAATTGATCACTGGTTTTTATAATATGTAAGAGTTAGATGTATATCAAATTCTAAAATTGAGTTTTGTAGGGTTATTAGTTGATATTTTGGTTATTTTTTTAACTAGTTGAAAGCATCACTGCTGTTTGAGGTGTTTTAGGAGCGAGCTAAAATGGAAGCCAGGGCAACAAACAAATAAATCGAACACTGGTTTTTATAGTATGTAAGAGTTAGATGTATATCAAATAATATGTACGAGTTAGATGTATATCAAATTTTAAATTGAGTTTTGTAGGGTTGTTAGTTGATATTTTGGTTCGCTTTTTTTTAAACTAGTTGAATGGATCATTGTTGTTTGAGTGTCTTTGGAGCGAACTGAGATCGAGTTGGACTGGTTTCCATTATAAATTTGTAACGATAAAGATAGATGCATATGTTGACAAGCCACATCTTTCGGTTTAAAAGTCACTAAAACCTGTTGAGATTTCTCTGTATGGCGTTGCTGGGGTTTTACATTGCCAAATAGTAAATCTGATAAGAAACTGGTAGAAACAAAAAACAATCACACAAAACTGGTAGAAATTTTAGACAGGAACAAAGTTTTATCATGATTTAAAGTTTTTTATTTGAGATATATATATATATATATATATATATATATATTGGCAAGCCACATCTTTTGATTTAAAAGTGACTAAAACCCTGTTGAGATGTCTATGTATGGTATTGCTGGGCTTTACAGTTTGGGAAAACATATATGATAAGAAATTGGTAAAAAATTTAGGCAAAGCAAAGTTTTACCAGAAGATTGGTGTATTGTGAAACAATACCTCTAAAGATTTTGCCCAATTCTAGATCCAATTTCGAATCTACACAGAGCATGAAAAAGTTGGTCAGAATTCAGAATACAAAGAACTCTAACTTCTTTTATAACTTCTTGCAGGTGATATCTAGTGGCCCACTGGCCGTTGGTTAAATTCCAACCTTTCCTTGATTTGGGAAGTATGGGACTCATGCTAATGGGAGTGGGAATTCATAGATTACGCAGGTGGTATTGCATATCTCCCTTAGGGTTTGTATGGAAGTGTGACGGCAGAACTAAAAGTTGTCATCAACGGGAGGACTGGAAGCACTCACAAGTTCACAACTCATAAATCTTGTTTTCTTGGCCGGAGATAAAGTCTGGAATGGACATCAACGAGAAGATCCAACCTGGAAACCCCAATAGGAAGAAAAACACCCAAAACAGCTATTCACTGCACAACCATGATCAAATAACTTCACGCAGATGAATATATAGACTACCCAGTACCCACATATGTGCAAACGTGTGCTTTCAACAAATTCAGATATGCAGATAAGTTCGAATCTTAATCAGCATCCATAACAACCTCCCATTCTATTCATTGTTTATGTACAGAACGCTAGAAATTTAGTTCAAAAAACATAAATTCAAAATCCAACCTGAAAACAATAGGGTTCCGTCACTCCGTGTATGAAAATTTGATTTGGACCTCTCGCATTACATGAATCTGTCTGTCGAACAGGCTTACCTCATGAATCGACCTGAGAAAAAAAAAGACAGGTGCAGAAAATACAAAAAATGAGATTTATAGAAAGTAGTCTCTATGGAAAAACTGATAACGGGCAAATGCCCGTCAAATACCCCGCTTGCAAACAAAATGACAAGTAAGTTTTGGGTTTTATCACCTGGTGTACAAACCCACCATTGCCACCAAGGAATTCGTGGGTCTTCGACTCTTCTCCTTCCAGTTTTGACTGTAACTTGTAAGAATTGGCCCGCCCCGGTGCTGGCCACAGATTTGCAACGCAGTCTCGGAGCCTGGAGGCGCCATCATTTAAGTGAAGCTCTAATAATACAAACGACACTACGTTTGAGAGCAATTTGAATAGTCTCAGACTTCAGTCTCTCGAGTCTCGACTCTCTTTCATGTTCTTGTTCCAGCCTCCAGGCACGAACCAAACTGGGTTTGATATCTCTGTAGGGGCTGGGATACGACTCTAGTCTCTGCGCAGTGCGAGCCTGGGATGTTGATTCTTGAACAATGAAAAGTGAACACTGAAAACAATTAACCCTCGTTGAGTCGCTACTCGCAGCTGGCATAATGCATTCAATTGCATTTACGGCTTCACCGAACCCATTAATGTTTAACCTGCAAGTTGGAACAAGTGGATGCCAATTTTGGTGAATCGATAAATTGGTAATGGTCCTAAATGAAATTGGAATGATGATCGTCGATCGAGATTCGAGTGGTCGCCGGTGAGAGGGGAGGCTCCGGGCCCGAGCCCTGGACGGTGGACCCCTGGGCGGCTAGGCCCTACTCCTAAGTCCTATATAAACTAACTATAATGACGTTTTCACAAAATTTCGAAACGTCAAAACAATGTTTTATTAAAAATCTTAACCGTAACAAAAAACATGCTCTGCAAATTTTTTCCCGTATTTGACGGGTAAAATGTCTAAAAACGAGCAAATGCCCGTCAAATTCCATCTCTGGTGACCATGCTTCGAGTTAATAAGACACATGCAAACTTTTAAACATTGGTTAAAGCGTGAGGGTTCCAAAAGGGAAATGACGTGAGCATCCTCATGTGGGCATTCCACGCATGCACAGGTTCACGAGTGTTTGGTGGGCGATCTCTTCAAGGTTAGGGCGTGGCTTCCTATGGGGATGGTCTCCCCTCTCATGAGGTGACATCCACCAAACCAATCACCACCTACCATCTCGAGTTCTCTCCACCGATTGCCTCATCACACCTACCTTCTCACGCCATCCACTCCTTAATTCACTCCTCCTTGAGCTCTCACCTTCCTAACCTAGCTCTCTTATGCCATTCGAATGGCTCTCTCTTTTTGTATAAATGTGAGCTCTTTGCTCTCATTCAACATGGATTCTTTATTGTAGAGTTACTCTGAGAAAATTGTATCAAGCTTTTGCTTTGGATTTGTGAATAAAGTTTTTCGACTTTGGAGGTCTATGGGCTCTTGTTCATTGTGGTGAATTCTTCATGGTTGAGGTGATCTCTTTCCAAGCATTTCTCTTTCAATACTGGTATATGTTGTGATCAAATGCTAGCTTTAGAAGTCTAATATCTTAGAGCGTAAGATTTGTCATTTGCGGTTGTCAACTTGACTTATTGTGCAAATGTTTATCAAAGTTATATGAATAGGATGTATTCGGTTGTACTAATATTGATAAAGCTTTGATCTGCTTAGCATACTAGTTGATTTTGATATCACTATTGTAGAGTGTGTTGTGCTTCGTCAGGTTTCACCAATTGAAGAAGGGTGTGAGCTCGATTGCTTCTATCCCAAGCTTCAACAATCATTCATTGATTTTAACACTTTGTGATTGCAGGACTTATAAAGTTGTCATCTTTTATCACAAAAGGAAAGCCAAGAGTAATTCTTGCTGGTGTTCCATCATACAAAACACATTGAGCCATAGTAAACTCTTTGTAGGGACTACCCCTCTTGGATTCGTTAGGAGTTAGCTTAAACGGAGGAGCTGGGATTCAAGTGACAGTACCTGGCTCATTGCTTGCCCCCAAGGCCACACCTTCGCCACTTGTAGTGAGGGAACAACTTTCAAAAGATTTCTGCTACTGGTGTGCATCTCGACGGACAACACTTTGTAATGCACTTGGTGCCATTTTGTGACCCATACATGGTTTATGGATTTCCGATTTATATATATGAGTAGACTTTACATATTATGTGTCTAATGGTTTCAAATATAGCTTGGAATGTTAAATATAATTTTTATGATTAAAATTGTATTTTTTAATAGTCCGGTTCATTGAAATCAAACTGCTTCGGTTCATTACCGGTTCCGGTTCTAGTCCGAGTTGAACCCTGATCGGTTTGATTCCTGGTTCCGGTTTTTAAACCATTGCTTTTAATCCATTCTTGTGTTCCCATGACCTTGTATTAATGCTTATTATCCATTTTTATGCTTATTTGCGGGATTTATACCTAAGGTGGTTTCCATTTGCATTTCCTTAGTATTTCATGTGAATTATGGTTAAACATTGAAAAAATAACATATTTTGCACTTATCTTTGAAACATGGATGAGTTTGATGATTTTTGCAGAACCAACTCCAGGCCAGTTGTTGTTACTCCGGGATATTTTCCGCGACTCATATGGTTTAAGATCAACGAAAGTGGATACTTGATATTTTTATATGAGGAATTATTAAGTCATTACTATTGATGTTACTCCTGTTGTTACTGCTGCTACTACTCCATGAAGGCACCTTGGAGAAACATATTCATTAGGGGTGATGGATTTTTATAAATCCATTATTTTTATCATTCTTATATGTTTCAAATTATGATGTAAATTATTTGAAGATAAAATGGACAAGTTGGTGGTGGATGAGAGTGCATATTTAGTTTATTTACAAAGATTTGAAGATCTCCATGTAATATATGATGGACCCAACAAGTTAAATGCTATTAGGAGTCACTTAGGATGAGTTTTGGGCATGTTATGATATGCTATTAGGAGTCACTTAAGATGATTTTTGGGAATGTTATGATGAATCACATTTCTAAATTCGAATTTGAATTCAAAGGCATCCTAAATAGCATGGAGGTTAGAAAAGGATTTGGGATTAGATTTGAGTTGATTTTGAGATCCAAATTATTAGTAATTTGTTGAGAATATTTTGGATCTTCATTTATTATTTGTTATGCAAAACTCATGTATAAATAAGAGCTCCTTCTCCATTCCAAGGGGAGGACTCTTAGAGCAACAAGTCCAATTTGTGATGGAATAATAATTATATTTATTTCAATCTCTTTTGTAATGTAGATTGTAATTCTTTAATTTCTCTCTTTTGTTGATGTAGATTGTAGTTCTTTCACTTTCGTAATTTGTAATTAGACTAACTCCTTAGTGTTTGACATAGAATGTATTTTCTTTTGATTCATTTATTTTTGTAGATGTTTTTTTAATCTGATTTATTTATTTATGCAAGTGTGTTAGATTCATAGATTAATAGGGTTGCAACCATAGTGTGCAAGTGTGAGTGTGATTTACTTTTATGCAAGTGAGTGTGATTTACTTTTTGCAAGTGTGAGTGTGTTTATTTCTGCAAGTGTGTTTTATGCAAATGTGTTCAATCAATGCGTGATGGTAAGGGGTCATAACAACTATTTGAGTGGAGACTCCTCATGTTCTCCCTGCCAACTGTGAAGATTGATTTTCATCTTTCTTTTTTGTAAGAGTGAATTGGTTTATTTTACTGCAATGCATATTAGATTACCAATGCTAGAAGAGGAAATTGTGGCCAACATAGATTTTGCATGATAACCTTGAAATAAACAGACGTTACCCTGGATTGATAATTTATGTTGTGAATTGATTGTTTTAATAAGCAATTAATCCGCCCAACAACTGTGTGGGTAGAGATTACTGCTGTCACTCAAGACTCCAAGAGTCAAGACTCAAGCTAGGCTCCATTCCAATTTCCACTTCCCATTTCGCATAATGCATTAATGCGCTCGTTGGGCCGACTCCGCGGTCACATTGCTGATCAGTGATGGGCCAATGGCACAAGCAAACTCAATGGATTGTGGGCTATGGTTAATGGGCCTATGGTAATCGCACTTGCCAAATACCAGCAGCATGTTACACATATGTACTATGTGCATTGTGGAGTCCAGTCTCGACCAAGGTTTGGTGATAACATTAAATGCTTTCACACCGTAACTGAGTCACATGAAAGCTGACACCTTATCACCTACTCACCAAGCCCACCACTGCTAGCTGGGACTGAGGTCCAACTCTCCGAGAGCACTAGAAACTGGGGCACTCTCCGAGACTCAGAGTTTCCCATAGATTATAGTCCCACAACCACTGATAACCCTGGGGTGGGTAGAATTTGGAGTTGCCCTTCCGTTGCAAATTTGCATAGTTCAACTTAATTTCATTACTGACGGGCTTTGCATGATTTTTTTTTTTTTTTTGCAGGGTAAAATTCACCCTAGCCTTGTATGATGGGTAAAACGGCCTTTGACGGGCACTAAAGGCTTCACATTTGAATCCTGAAGCCTATTAGTGAGCATCTTTGTTGACTTGGTAGCATGGAATGACTAATCAGCTAGGAGTTCTCTTTAAATACAAAATCCTTTCGTTAGTCATTTAGTTAAAGTGGGAGTTCCTTTTAAAAAAATTGAAAATCTTTTGGGTATTAGTTGGAGAGAAAAGTGGATCTAGGATCCTACTTTTCTCCAATATTTTATTATTTTTATTTTTTGGTGAAAAACTATGAGAGGTTGTTTGGGTCTATAAAAGAGACCAACCTTCTCCATGGTAAAGAGGTGGGAGGTTGATAGGATTTTTTCCCCTTCTAAGCTTAATAAGAGCATAATTTTGGGGTTTCGTTTGGACATATATTGGAGTATTCTTTTAATGTGTGGCATGATCTTGTAGAGTTACAATGATGATATGTGCTGCTAGATTTTAGTTTTCTTTTCCATGTTTGTGTAGGGGGGCATAGAAGGGTGTTGCCACCACATTGGAAGGTGAAAATTCTTAGCAGCTGCTAGTCTTTTTCCTTTTGTAAGTGTGCACATACGGGCATTGATTTGTACATTTATCTTGTTTGATTGTGCAATATTGATCCCTTGTGTGTATAGCACATTTCCCATAGCTAGAAATGAAGAAGCAAATTTAGTTGTTTTACACTAGATTATGTAATAAACAAAATATAATATATAAATATAAATAAATATTAACTATTAATCCATAATTAATATCCAATAAATTAATATGTAATGAAGAGACACCTTCATGATCAAAGACCCCGTCTCTTTACAAAAGGGCATCCCTAAATGGGTATAAATATGAGCCCTCATTCTTATTGTAATCATATCATATTTCTTATTCATTTTTATATACTTACTATATATTTATTATGTATGGTTTATTTGTTCTATTTACACTGGAAATTTCTTTACAACGAATTTTGTTCATTTCATTGGTATCAAAGTCTCGTTTTTCTGGTCCCAACCTTTGGCCACAACACTTATCAGAGTTTGTCTCACCTGGTTTTTGGCCACACCCAAAATTCCAAGAGTTTCTCTGAATTTTAAGGTCTTTGACCAAATCAGGCTTTTGGCCATTTAGATTCAGTAATTTTTGCTATAAAATTCCAGTGGAACCTGAAGTACCAAGCTATAAAATCCCAGTGGAACAATCGATAAAAGGGAATTTGATTGCTGACCTAGGCATCACCCGATTTGCAGCAGCCGCTTTGGGGATTGTTAAGGTGACTAGATTGGGAAAATTACCTCGGAATTTCGATAAGGTTACAAAAATCGTTCAATATATAACAGCCTTGGTGTATCATTCCACCTAGAGCTTCTGTCATCACCACCAGTTCGAAGCTTCATCTTTGTCCAATGTGGGCGTTTCACATTCAATTTTTCATGGTCTTTATACATTTTTTAATATTAAGAGATAAAAGGAATGGTTAATAGAAGTTTACTAAAGGATTACGAAGGAGTTCTCAAAATTAAAAAGTATATCTTATATATCTTAACATAACGATTATATAATACAACTTATATTGCCCCAAAACACTCATTTTATTTATTAATTAAAGTGAAAAGTTAGAGAGATAAATAAAAAGTAAAAGTGAAAAGGTTCTATTACAAGAGAAGTTAGTAAAAGTATATTTTAAAAGTTATAAAAAGGTTTTCCCTTTTTACAAGGAAAAAGGTATTTGAGGTTTTTCGAAGCGTTTAAAAGGAAAAAAATGTTTTAAAAAGTATAAAAAGATTATAAAAAAGGAAAAGGGTTATATATAAAAGGTGTATTAAAAATATTTTAAAAGTAAATTGAAAAGGTGGTTGATTGTCAAAATAATTTCAAAATATTATTATAGTCATTATGGTATTTTCAAGAGAATAATTTATGGCAATCTATGCAAAAATATAGCAAATTCAAGTTAGAAATCAACATTTGATAGAACAACATATTGCCAACATAAACAAGATGGAACATGAAGTCTAAAAATCAAACAAAGAAATACCTGACTTGCAAGACCAGCACCAAACACTGCTCCTACAATACGTTATGATGAGGTCAAATTTAGAAGCTCCATCATCTGAAGACGTCAAAGATATCTCAATGACGACTTCACAGGAAAGTCAAAAGTTAATACAGAAGATGCAAAAAGAATTTGACGGAATTCTCTCTGATAAAGACAAAGAAATCTCTCGTCTAAGAGATCATAATCAGAAATTGTTGCTTCAAATAAAGAAGACGAAGGATAAAACACATCGCCATCAAAAGTTAGAAGAGGAGATTCAAGATCTCCAGCAAAACTTATAAGGAAAAGACAAAGAAAATCCCTTCTTAAAGAAGGTAAATCAGGAATTGCTAGAGCAAATAAAAACGTTAAGAGAAAGAGAGCAAGAGAATCAAGATGCTCAAAATGAAGTCGACGAGTCGGATTACAAGGAAGAACTCTTACGCTTAAGGAGACACAATCAAGACTTACTCATACAAATTAGAAAACTAAAGCATGATAATAAATATTTACAAGAAGAGATAGATCGCAAAAAATCAATTGTCGATAAAGAAACGATGACTGGACCAATGGCAAAGTCATCAAATGCTCAAAGTCAAACATCAGAAAAGGGAGCTAGTACAAAGTCAGTGGGCGCTCAAATTCAGAATCTACGTTTATCATGACAAATCACTACAAACATCAAAACAAGATGTTTTCGAAGAATAATCACAAAAGATTAGGAACAATCCAATTGTTCATTATGAGTGCTCAGAAGTTCAGAAGTCTCTTCAGGGCCAATTTTGGCCTCTTTTTTAATAATTGCATGTGCATACCCCTTGGGGATATTGTAATAAAATGTTGTAGCATGATGGATGTATGTAAAAAACTTGAATTTCCTAGGACTTAGACATTGAGTCAACTATTCCATGGTGCTTTTTTCTTTTGATTATTATACGTACTTTTAAGTATTGTATAATTTTTGAGTTTTTCACCCACTCCTCCAAAGTTGCAATGGTCGCCTGAGTGGTTAGGCCTTAGGAAGTTATTAAATTCCAAGTGTAAATGTTTATTACCATGCTAGGAATTATTTTGATTTATTATTAACATGTACTAGGTCCCCTAGGTTTTCTATTAAGTTCCACAAAAATAAAATTTTCTCGTAAAACAGGTCAATTTTGAATGTTTTAATTGAAAAAATAAAAAAAAGGCATAAAAGTGTGATCTAGAGGGTGAATTCACCATGGGGGTGCTCGTTTTCTAGCCTAGAGCACCCGTATTACCCCTAAACCTACTTTTCCTAAGTTTCGAGTGATTATTAATCACTTAAATTAAAATTCTCTCAAAAATGATAAAAGAGAGTTAAAAATTTAAAAAATAAAGATATGGGAGAAAATCTAATTCCCACGGGGGGTTCACTCAATGAACTTGTTGCATAGCACGATCGTTCGCGTGATATTAAAGAATACCCCTAATTTCACTAAATATTGGAAAATGCATCCTAAAATTGTATTGTTGAACCCCCCTCCCAATATGCCTTTCCAATTAAGAAAACCCCTAGTTTCACTAGATATTGTAGGCATCCATTTTTATCAACCCATTTTTAACACCCCCTTTATATCATATTATCAAGTTGTAACAAACAGGAGCCCTGCCACATCTTAGTATAAGCAAACACGATGCTAAATAAAATAATAGTATAATTCTAACAATGATCCCACTAGGATTGCAGGGGTGATCGATCAATTTGTAGCATTGGAGAGTGGAACACCCAAAGAAATAAAGTACCGGGGAAGGCAAAATGCATAAAACAAAACCTAGTCAAGGGATCAACATATTAACAAAGAATGTAAAAGACTGATAGTCCAATTGTTAGTGCAATGCTTAGAAAATATGATAATTGCAAATGTTTCACACCACAACCTACCAATCTACCAATTTTATATCATGTAATACAAATATAGCCATAGATAACTCATGTTTTCTATATGCTTAATAAATTAATCTCCATAAAAATGCAAAATTGAAACCCTTTTGTGGAAGGATGCCCCTACCTTCCTATAAAAAAAACATCATTGTCGATGTTTGAACCCAAATGAACATAGAAAAATTCCTTTTACTTTTCAATAACACCATATGATCATGTGCATAGCTTGGATTTGGGTCATTCACAATATCCAATGAATTGCCTCCACTTCCTCTACATTTATACTAGTTCTTGAATTTTTTTATAATTATTTATTTTAAATTTATTTTTTATAATTTTTTAACTACGCCAATAAAAACCAATTTACTTGTGTCATCGTACCGCAATCTAAATTGTAATCCACCCAAAAATTTTAAGATATAAACTTCTATGGAGTAAATATAGATTTGCACAATGAAAAAACACCTATTTCAATAAATCTAGAAAAATTCTATTACAAGGACTTCTATGACATTGAATTTTTTTGTAAACATTTTATTTATTTCATTTAATTTGTAAAAATTATGCATTAAAGGAATATTCCATTAAAATTGGAAAAACTAATCCTAGAAAGAATGTTTTTATTGATCACAAATTTTATTTACTTCAAGTGTTTTTAATATACAATCATAAAAAATGAAATGTTGTATCATTTATAACTAGTTCGGTATGCCATAAATTAGGAAGAGTATATGAAAATCTGTAATTTGTTGAATCGTGAGAAAAAATATTCATGAAGATATAAAATGTAGGATTAATGAAGTTAAGTTGCACACATAATTGCATGTTTTATTACAAGAAGATCTCTATCTATATTTGAAGTGAACAAAGTATCATATTAAATATTTTTATTGTTAAATAACATATTATAATATAGCATGATTGGAAGGAAATCACAATATTAAATTAAAATAAAATAAATTATAAGAAATGTATTGATGTCGAACCAAATAATAACTATAAATTCGTCAAAATTGGGATAGTTGTTAGGTACAACATTATACATACACAATGAAAGTGTGAAGAAATCGAATTAAGAAATCATGGCCGAGAATTACTTTCACCAAAAGGCAAAGAAAATGATAAGATTTTTAAATGTCGAAGAAATAGATGTTGAAACATATTTTTCAAATCTTTTAGTTGAACTTTATATATGACCCCATGCTCTTTTGAATTTATTTATGGCACATATCGAATGAGTCTAAATAGTCCACTTAGTACTCATTATCAATTAATTATATGGTTTTACATTGTATTTTATTCCAAAAATTACATACCACATTTATACATTCATTTAATGCATATAAGAAGATAAAAGATAGAACATATCTCGTGCTTTGTTGGCCTGTAAGAGATTATTTCAGTTAATCATAATTAAGTTAGTAATACAAACTTACAAAAAAATGAATTGAGAAATCAAATTTCTTATAGTTCAATGTCACTCACTTATGACCAATCACGTACTACCCTTAATACCACTTAGCACTCATTAGCAATAAAAATTACATACTGCATTGATAAACTCCTCTTATTAATGAATATACGCAAATAAAAGTCAATAATTTATTTCATGCCTTGTTGGCTTATATGATATTATTGCAATTATAAACTATTAACTTAAGAATACACATTTACAAAACTTTGTGCGTGCCTTGTTGGCTTTTATGAGATGATTTTAATTACAAATATTTGATTTAAGAACGCAAATTAAAAAAATATTTTGAATGGGGAAATCAAGTGGTGTATGATGCAAAAAAATGTCAAACTAAAGGCAATCATAAATAATATTAATAATTGTATTTAAATATTATTGTTAATTCTCATCTATCTATAAAAGTTTTAAAAACATACAAATTAATTCATCAAAAAATGTGTCCAACTTGTATTGAAATATTGCAATGTACGCGTTAACAAATTTCTAAAAATTAATATCTTCACCTACTATAAAGAACTCAATGTTCTATTGAACATTCGAATGTAGTTGCGTTTCTCTTTGATACGATGAAGTGTCTTAAAAAGGGGGAATAGAATTTGGACAAGCCAAGTATCAGGTTCATGTCCTATATAAGCCTTTGTTAAGATACAATTTGACCGGTATCCGGGGAATTGAGAAGTTAGCTTTGATGTATCTATTAGCAATATATTTGATTTTTCGTACATATTTCCATATTTGGACCACACATCACTTAACATTTTCTCATAAAATTGTATCACACTACATTATTTGAATTTTGTTTCCAAGTGACAATGAGACCTGTCCCATATGAATTCAAAGTCACTTGTATCAGTGTTTGATTTTTCAACTACTTGTGGAATGTTTTTACATTGCATTTTATTCCAAAAAATACATATCACATTTATATATTCATTTAATGCATACAAGAAGATAAAAGATAGAGCGTATCTCATGCTTTGTTGGCTATTATGAGATTATTTCAATTAATCGTAATTGAGTTAATAATACAAACTTACAAAAAAATGAAATGAGAAATCAAATTTCTTATAGTTCAATGTCACTCACTTATGACCAATCTCGTACTACCCTTAATACCACTTAGCACTCATTAGCAAATAATTTTGTGTTTTAAAACAATTGCAACTTCAATTATATGGGGTTTTATTTCAAAAATTACATATTGCATTGATAAACTCCTCATATTAATGAATATAGGCTAATAACAGTCAATAATTTATTTCATGTCTTGTTGGCTTATATGAGATTATTGCAATTATAAACTATTAACTTAAGAATACACATTTACAATAAGTTATAGATTGGGAAATCAAATGCCTATACCTTTCAAAATCATTCATGTATGACTCATTATGCTTTAATCTAAATTCTAGTAGACTTAGCACTCATTATCATTGAAGTAATATTTTTTGTAAGAAATGTGCTTTTATATAGATGGAGGTTTAATTCAAAATTTGTGTGTCACTTGTATTAATGCATATAGATCAATAAAACTAAAGATAACTTCATTCCTTGTTGGCTTTTGTGAGATGATTTAAATTACAAATAATTGATTTAAGAGTATGTAATTTAAAAAATATTTTGAATATAGAAATCAAGTGTTGTAATGCACTTGTATTAATACATATAGATAAATAAAACTAAAGAGAGTTTTTTGCATGCCTTGTTGGCTTTTATGAGATGATTTAAATTACAAATAGTTGATTTAAGAGCACAAATTTAGAAAATATTTTGAATGGGGAAATCAAGTGTTGTATGATGCAAAAACTTGTCAATCTAAAAGCAATCATAAATAATACTAATAATTGTATTTATATATCATTGTCAATTATCATCTATCTATAAAAGTTATAAAATCATAGAAATTAATTCACTAAAAAATGTGTCCAACTTGTATTGAAATATTGCAATGTAATCGTCAACAAATTTCCATAAAATAATATCTTCACTTAATACAAAGAACTCAATGTTCTATTGAACAAGTGTTGTAATGCACTTGTATTAATACATATAGATAAATAAAACTAAAGAGAGTTTTTTGCATGCCTTGTTGGATTTTATGAGATGATTTAAATTACAAATAGTTGATTTAAGAGCACAAATTTAGAAAATATTTTGAATGGGGAAATGAAGTGTTGTATGATGCAAAAACTTGTCAATCTAAAAGCAATCATAAATAATACTAATAATTGTATCTATATATCATTGTCAATTATCATCTATCTATAAAAGTTATAAAATCATAGAAATTAATTCACTAAAAAATGTGTCCAACTTGTATTGAAATATTGCAATGTAATCGTCAACAAATTTCCATAAAATAATATCTTCACTTAATACAAAGAACTCAATGTTCTATTGAACATTCGAATGTAGTTGCGTTTCTGTTTGATGCGATGAAGTGTCTTTAAAAAGGGGAATAGAACTTGCACAAGCCAAGTATCGTGTTCATGTCCTATATAAGCCTTTATTAAGATACAGTTTGACCGATATCCGAGGAATTGAGAAGTAGGCTTTGATGTATCTATTAGCAATACATTTGATTCTGTGTACTTATTTCCATATTGGGACCACACGTCACTTAGCCTTTTCTCATAAAACTGTATCATACTACATGATTTGAATTTTGTTTGCAAGTGACAATGGGACCTATCCCATATGAATTCAAAGTCACTTGTATCAATATTTGATTTTTCAAGTACTTGTCGAATGTACTTGTTAGTAACATTTGATGTCCATATCGCAACATCATAATGTTTTAGGCAGTATTTTAATACTTCTAATTGAAAAGGCCTACAAAAGTAGGATCTATCACCAAGCTCCCAATCTGGTTTTCTTTGAATTTGACAACTCGTATCATCTTTGGAATACGACGAGAAGAATACTCCTTCCATTTCAAAGATCAACAAGATCTTCCGACTGATATTAACTCCCATCTGCATTGCTGCCACATATATAACATTAACATATTTTCACTTCAAAACTTCATTGCTTAATGGCATCAAAACATATCCAATTTATTTCCACTCCCAAACAAACAACTTAATGAAAAAAATAAAAGTAATTTCCGTGGAATAGTTTTTTTATACAAACACATTCAACTACTACTCAAATCACTCATTTTTAAGAATTGTAATGAGATAAACTACAATTTAAAAATATAATTACAATAGTCGAATTCATTTGAACTAATTATATGTTAATATCTACATACTACCTAAATTTACAGTTTTTAAGTTTAAATCAAGCAAACTATTTATATGTTCATTTTTACATACAACCTCATAAGATATTTTAATTTTCAAGAAATTATAAGAAAAATTCATATAAGCACATTGCAATGAAATTCAAATCACAATTTAAAAATATAGTTACAATGGTCCAATTCAAACCAATTATATGTTAATTTATACACACCACCTAGATTTACAATTTTTTAAATTTCAATTAAACAAGCTAATTATAGGTAATTTTTACATACAACCTGATATGATTTTCCATTTTTTTAATTTCTAAGAAATAAGAAAATTTCATATGATAACATTGAACTAACATTCAAATCACTGATTTGTAAGAGTTATAATGATCAATTAAGACGCAATTGATAAATAAACTGCAATTGCTCAAACATAGTAATTGTACGTTAATTTATACATACAACCTAATACAATTATTTAATTAATATGGAATACTATATTTTTATGCAAACACATAAGACTATTATTCAAATCACTAACTTTTTATAACTCAATATCTCAATATAAATAAACAAAATAATAATATGTTAATTTATAATAATGACACAACAACAATCCTTATATGAGTATTATGAAATAATATTGACATTAAATTGATAATAAAATAAAACACAGTAATAACACATCACATGTAGAATTAAGTCATCAAATGTACAATGACCAAGAATTTATATTATAAACTTCAAGATTTTGTTTATAGAGGAAATGAATAACAGTCATCTTAATGTACTATTAAAAGTCATTGAAGATTCTTCAAAATATCTCGAACATCGGGTGCCTTGTAGAATTTATTCAATAAGCTCCACAGATCAGCGATCAACCATTTATCCTCATTCTTTCCATCAAACGAAGGGGCAATAATCACATTTTCTTTGGGATTTTCTTTCTTTGTCTCCATTGAACAATCCACTAGAATAGTGTTAGTAGCATCATATTGAGAATACATTCTCCACACTTTTTTCAGATGTTTTTTGTATATAACTTGTGTTGAATTATCAATGTCATTTTTTCCCTTTTGTTGTTTGCAATCTGAAGCAATCCATGTAAACAAAAATTTAGCTTGTAATGTTTCTGAAACCAGCTTTTTCATAACTCTTGTTGTGTTTTGTTTCAAAGATGTCGTCCAAATTGCAATGTCAAGAGATTCTTTTCTGGAACACATTTCAAGAAAAGTTTTTGCATGTGGACGAAACCAAAATGATTTTTTCTCTATCGTGTAATCTGCGGCCCTTCCCATTTTCTCGATAAATTATTTTTGTGATGCATCACCATCAATGCTCTGATAGAAAATGTTATTCAATTAAAAAATAACTAATTTCTTTTGATTTATAATAGCTGCAAAACAACAATGGATATCATAGTAAATTCATTTTATTCATGCTACATAAATTATTATTAAAAAAAATTGTTGAAGAAATACACTCACTTTGAGTATTTTTTGTACTAGTTATTGATAAGCCACACTTCTCTTGTATTGTCTTCATAGAACCTTGAGCCAAAATAACAAACCTTCAATCAAATACCAATAATACTTCTTTAAATCAATTTTTTTTTTATAAGACATATTTTATGTTTAATTGAAAATAAGAGACATGTGAAGTACCTGATATGATATCATGTTCTTGACTATGGCTTTCTGTCACATTCCCTTGATCACTGTCTTTTTTCTCCTCATTTGCCACTGTAATAAACATATGAAATGTTATAAAATGTATCAACGAATGAAATTCATTAAATAAATAGGCATATAATCCAAAGAATCACTAGAGAAAGAACAAAACAAGTACAATACAACAAAAGAAACAAAATAAATTATGTACCTGGTATGGTATTTTCTTCGTCTTGTATTTGCATCTCGAAAACTTCTTCGACATTGTGCACACTATGTTGATCATTGCTTTGTTGCAAAGTGTCGTCGTTGTTTTCTTTACAATTTCCGCCATTAGTAGTTATAGTAAACATCTTGTTAATCAAGATTTATAAATAGCATAGAATCCAAAGAATCACTAGAGAAAGAACAAAACAAGTACAATACCTGGATATTCCAACAGCAATATATTAGACATTGGTTTTTGCAAATGGAAGGATTCTTGATTAGTCAGCATGGTAGTCCTTTGTAACTCCTTTTCTACGACACATGCCATTCTTCTTCCATATGTACAGCAAGCCTGCTGTAAATTTTTCCCCGCATAAAGAGAAATAATCAAATTTAGATCACTATGTTGTTGATGCATTTGCAATAATTCTTCCCAGAATTCAAAATCTCTCTCATTTTCATCAGATATGTCTCTAAAATTGTGAGAGTATATTGAGGCCTCTAAACTTTTTGACTCTTCACTATAGAAATGTATAGTTAAAACTATATCATAACTATAGTTATTTTGTTCTTTATATTCATAAAGACCGGTAGCCATTTTATAGTTGACATTTGAGTCCTTGACAACAATCTCCAGAGCTTGGCGTACATCCTTACAAGACCAAATTTCTACTAAGATAATCATAGTAAAATCTTTCAACCCATTTTTTTCGATTAAAAATCGAAACAATTCAATATAGTGATCCTTAAGGAATGATTCATCTTTCAAAGCCAATGTATCCAACACAACAAAGTCAGTGTATAACATTGGTTGAAACTGACAAGGAAAAGAGTGCAAAAGTGTTGACAAGAGGCTAGGACCCCCATAATGACAACCGAATTCAAAACTGTTCTCAATTTCCTGTATATCTGTCGATGCATCAATTATTCTATCAAGGACCACACAGGCTTGTGGAGAAAGGGACTCTATTTTTGTATTTCGTGATCCTTTTACATATTTACACCCTTCCATTGTCTTACAGAAGTTGGCAAATATGATATCAGTAATTCCATAATGCTCAAGAATATTGGATATTGTAAGAATCTTATCATTCAGATTCTTATCATGACTTTTGCAATATGTTACCATTGCCTCCAAAATTGTTCTTTTGGTTTTCAACTGTGAACAATAATCTTTCATTTTTATGGCATTGGTTGGATGGTTCACTGGAATACAAAACCAGACAGTTCCATCCAATAGTTTATCTGCTACAGAACACATTTCTTCAGTGGTTAGTCCCTGAAGGGGACGGAAAGAACTTGATACCAAACTGTTCAGACTATTTGTCTTATAGTTTGGATCCTTAGGTTGGTTTGGAGAACACATTAATGTCCCTAGTTTTTAATAATTAAAAACAACTTCCCATTTATCCCAAGTAGTATCATCAAGATATAACAAGACTTTTTTTTCAGCAAAGTTTGTTAGTGGACAATCGAAGAAAGAGCACAACATTTCATCATCAACCTGTTAAAAAATAACAAATATAAATTAGTAAGAATGTGATATCAAAAATAAAATAGCCATGAATTTAGTTATAACAATATAAACTAAGTGCAAAAAAAAAAAAATTGCATACCTTGTCTTCAGCCGTCTTAGAATTCCCACATTTTTGTTTCTTTAATTTATTTGTGGCAATTAGGAATTGACTTGCAGATCGCACAGAATCAATGAATGGAGTTTTGAAGAACACTGTGTTTGCAGAATTTAACTGGCAGCAAATACGAATCACCACACTGGGAGCAACTAATGGATCTAAGAATCGAGCATTACGTTCTTTGTACTTCTGTTTTGCCTCCCCAGATAGACTGAATTTAGGATTTGATAATATTTCTTTTGCTGCTTGAATGGTGTGTTGCCCATCAACTATCCAAAAATTGATGTTCTTGGCATTTATATCCATTTCATTCATGATTTTCACAGGGTTTCCAATCGGATCAGACTCTTTTGTGTCAAATGGAATCAAAAGAGCATCAGGCAATGATGCTTGAAATTTCTGTAGGAATGATTTTAATAATACTCGAACATTTAAATCATCCCGTGATCTCAATTTATATAACTTGGGTGCTTCTACACATCTTCGAACATCCACCTTCATGGTAAAAGAGCTTGAAAATAAATAACTGTCCTTAAAAGTTTCATGGATTTCATCGCATTGGTCAGCAAGCTTCTCTATCTGAGAGTCTTCTTTTTGGGATTTTACAAACTCTGTAGTAGGCATGAACTCACTTTCTTTAATGCTCTGTTCTAGCTCAGCTAAATACACCCTTCTCAAAGCAAGCATTTGAGCCTCGAGTTTATCATCTGGTATTTTATCAAGTAGTTTACCTCTTTGTTGCAAATAAAGAAACACGGATGATGTTTTCTTACATCTCACATAGCGATATTTCATAATGTTGGTAATACATTGTACAAGATCATCACAATTCTTTAGATCAGATTCATTGAAGCTCTCAAAACTGTCCAACTTAAACTGTGACTTTTTTATTGACTCTGGAAATTCTGTATTAGTATCAATCAAATCTGGTCTAAATTTTGTGTAATCAACTTGGCAAGAAAATAATTTCACTTCATTTTCTTCAATTACCTCCATTTGAAAATCGATCTGACTATGATTGAGAGCATAGCAACTAACAATTATCCCTAGCCTTTGTATATCATTTCCATCCATGGATCCAAATAGATACATATCTGGAAACATATACATGGGACTTTCAATCTCAACATACCAATCGTCGACATACTCATATGCAGCAGATGTTTTGAACTTTTTAATCATTTCAAAATTAGAACCCATTGTTGAATTTATAATCTGAGTTGAATGACGCTTTTGTTTTTTGAATGCTGATTGTGGCATTTTACTTGCTTTGGAGACGACAGCTTCTAAAAACAATAATAAGCAATTATTACTATAAATAAAATGAAATCAAAATCACAAATATTACCATATAGTCTTCTAGTCTAACCATTTAGAAATGAGAGAATAATATTTAAAACCACCATACCACATGGGGGAGACGCTGTTTGTGTGTCACTTGCAATTCGTTTTTTCTTCAAATTATTCCTTGGAATTGTCATTGCACCAGAGTCCATAGCTTCTAAAAACAATAATAAATAGTCAACTATAAGTCTAAATTGTTTTAAAAATACATGAAATAATGAGCATTATCAAACAATATTCTATTACATGTCTTTTATTCACATGCACAAGAATAATAAGGGTCATGTGTTATGGAAACATATTAAATACTTAGAGATAAATAAAAATCCATTGCATCTAGCACAAGTAGGGACTCATTAAAAAGAAAAGTTTTCCCTCTCAAAAATGCTAGAAGGAAATGCTTATGCTAGAAAGAAAGCTAGCAGTCGCTAGCTTTCATTGATCTTTTGAGGTATAAGCTAGCAACCACCAATCACCATGGACAGGATTTTTCTATTGGAAAGCTAGCGACTGCTAGCTTTCTTTCTAGCATAGGTATGTGTTATTATCCTATAAGTAAATGCTTATGCTAAAAGGAAAGCTAGCAGTCGCTAGCTTTCCTTGATCTTATGCCATGTGCTTATTTGAAAATAGAGTACATGGCACAAGTTCAAGGCTTTCCTTACCTAACTAATTTATGTTTTGTGACCTCATGTGAAGCTTGGAGGCTACACCAAGAATATAATTTTTGAGATAATTTCTATTGCTAATAACAAGTAAATTATACAAAGACACTACCTCTAGTTTTCTATTGCTAATAACAATTAAATGTTACACATAGATTACCTCTAATGCGAAAATAGACATAAACATAGTAAAATATACATAAAGAAAACCTCCTTCATTATAGCTTTTATACCAAATTAAGTTTATTGGTTTACTTAAAGACCTGTGAACAAAAAAATAAATAAATTGAACCCATATAAATGATAGACTATAAATCATCATATATTTTTTTTGAACAGAAACTAAAAATGAGTATATTATAAAGGGGCTGTGCACAACCATTCAGTACATAGCAAAAAGAGAGGAAGGATAGTCCTGCAGAGCAGAGATAGAGCATTGTAGACTAAGCCTGCAAAGGGTCCAAAAAACTATATACAGAGTTCTTCCATGATGACTAACAGAACGGGCAGTATATACCCTTATATATTGCTTACATAATAAAAGACAAAAAAAAACATATATCCATAAAAACCAGATTACAGGTGGCCCCTGAAGTGGACTGGCTGCACCACTGATTCTTCCTCCATCGGACGCTCCCCTTCAATAGTTACTGCATTGTTCCTGCTGCCCTGGTTCATGGAAATGAGTCGCGCAAGGTCCTCCTGGATCATATCCACCTTCCCCATCATCTCGCGCAAGGAGCTTTCATTATCATCGATCCTGGAGTCATGGTTGCTGATTTGAAGGGAAGTGTAGCTCACAGTGTCCTCCATCTTTCTTATAACGCAGGCTATCTCCCTGTTATCCATAATTCCTATGGAGACTATCTCATACAGCTGCCCCAAAATTTTATTGATGTCCTGGATTACTGCATTGTTCCTGCTGCCCTGGTTCATGGAAATGAGTCGCGCAAGGTCCTCCTGGATCATATCCACCTTCCCCATCATCTCGTGCAAGGAGCTTTCATTATCATCGATCCTGGAGTCATGGTTGCTGATTTGAAGGGAAGTGTAGCTCACAGTGTCCTCCATCTTTCTTATAACGCAGGCTATCTCCCTGTTATCCATAATTCCTATGGAGACTATCTCATACAGCCGCCCCAAACTTTTATTGATGTCCTGGATTACTGCATTGTTCCTGCTTCCCTGGTTCATGGAAATGAGTCGCGCAAGGTCCTCCTGGATCATATCCACCTTCCCCATCATCTCGCGCAAGGAGCTTTCATTATCATCGATCCTGGAGTCATGGTTGCTGATTTGAAGGGAAGTGTAGCTCACAGTGTCCTCCATCTTTCTTATAACGCAGGCTATCTCCCTGTTATCCATAATTGCTATGGAGACTATCTCATACAGCCGCCCCAAACTTTTATTGATGTCCTGGATGCCGGTATTGTCCCCTGGCTGAGCCATTCTGCCAAAATCAGAGGAAATAACAAGACAGTCAAACTGCCTGAGCAAAGAATCAGCAGTTAAATTACTACACGAACCCTCACGCGCTGAGCAATTAAGGATGCAACTGAGCACTAACAGTTCCTGATGGAGCACCGAACCCCCTTGTCCGTCAGAGAAGACCTTTAAATCATCATATTTTTATGTCATTAACCAAGTAGTTCTTTTATCATTACATTTTGTTAACTCATTAAACAACATAAGGGTCATGTGTCCTGGAAACATATTAAATACTTAAAGATAAATAAAAATCCATTGCATCTAGCACAAGTAGAGACTCATTAAAAAGAAAAGTTTTCCTTCTCAAAAATGCTAGAAGGAAATGCTTATGCTAGAAAGAAAGCTAGCAGTCGCTAGGTTTCCTTGATCTTTTTCCATGTGCTTATTTCAAAATAGAGCAAATGGCACAAGCTCAAGGTATAAGCTAGCAACCACCAATCACCATAGACATGATTTTTCTTTTGGAAAGCTAGCGACTGTTAGCTTTCCTTCTAGCATAAATATGTGTTCTTATCCTAGAAGAAAATGCTTATGCTAGAAGGAAAGCTAGCAGTCATGGGGCCCACCGCTGCTTTCGCTCAGTCGTATGGATCACGTCCTTGTAGCCATTATTCTTCAAAATCGTCTGAGTCATATGCATGATGACCAAACAATACATCTTCGTCCACGTGTTCATATGGCACAGGAGAAGGAGGCGGATATAGGAACTGAGAGAAACATCTTTCAATATCGGCTCTCACAGGAATTCACCTCTGAAATGTGATTCTACTTTATAGTCTAGTGGAATCTCTCTGGTTGTAACTCTGGACTCTATGTGTTCTCCAACAATAGATCTTCGGATAAATTTTTGCTGGGCATAAATTCTGTGCTCAAGTGGTTGATAGGTTCCACCTTCGTGGATCAGTTTAAACTTAAACCACTGGAAGTTCTGATGAGCAACTTCAAGATCGGCTTTAAGGTGCAGAATGAAATTTGCACGCCGATTCTCCCAATCTGTTCTTGGACAGAAGGTATCCAAGAAGACATCTATCCATCCAGACCATGTATGATTATATGCAAGGTCGGCTGGATCTGCACAGATGATGTATAATAAGGGTCATGTGTTATGCTAGAAGGAAATGCTTATGCTAGAAGGAGAGCTAGCATTCGTTTAAAATAGAGCACATGGCACAAGCTGAAGGTATAAGATAGCAACCATCAATCACCATGGACAGGGTTTTTCTAATTGAAAGCTAGCGACTGTTAGCTTTCCTTCTAGTATAAGCATGTGTGTTTATTTTAGAAGGAAATGCTTATGCTAGAAGGAAAGCTAGCAGTCGCTAGCTTTCCTTGATCTTTTGCCATGTGCTTATTTCAAAATAGAGCAAATGGCACAAGCTCAAGGTATAGGCTAGCAACCACCAATCACTATGGACATGATTTTTCTATTGGAAAGCTAGCGACTGCTAGCTTTCCTTCTAGCATAAATATGTGTTCTTATCCTAGAAGAAAATGCTTATGCTAGAAGGAAAGCTAGCAGTCGCTAGCTTTCCTTGATCTTGTGCCATGTGCTTATTTGAAAATAGAGTGCATGGCACAAGCTCAAGGTATAAGCTAGCAACCACCAATCACCATGCCCAAGGTTTTTCTATTGGAAAGCTAGCGACTGCTAGCTTTCCTTCTAACATAAGCATGTGTGTTATGCTAGAAGGAAAGCTAGCATTCGTTCAAAATAGAGCACATGGCACAAGCTCAAGGTATAAGCTAGCAACCACCAATCACCATGGACATGGTTTTTTATTGGAAAGCTAGCAACTGTTAGCTTTCCTTCTAGCATAAGCATGTGTGTTTATACTAGAAGGAAATGCTTATGCTAGAAGGAAAGCTAGCAGTCGCTAGCTTTCCTTGATCTTTTGCCATGTGCTTATTTCAAAATAGAGCAAATGGCACAAGCTCAAGGTATAAGCTAGCAACCACCAATCACTATGGACATGATTTTTCTATTGGAAAGCTAGCGACTGCTAGCTTTCCTTCTAGCATAAGTATGTGTTCTTATCCTAGAAGAAAATGCTTATGCTAGAAGGAAAGCTAGCTGTAATGTCCCCATTTTGACCCCCTTTGTATTAAATCGTAAATGATGTAAATATTGTAATTAATCATGGTGAGGAGCTCAAGGCCAAGGCCCCACCGTTGATTTAGCGTTTCATGTATCGACAATATATAATAGATGCCTACGGTTCTTGTGCGAGATGGGCACAATGTATATAAGCCATCATATAATTATTAATTCTCAATGAAAAAAACCCACAACCGGCTATGCAATGCAACAAAAGAGATGGGGCATGATTCTACAAGGAAAAGGGAGGGAAACTATTCAAACCCTTGAGCCAATGGTATTAATCCATGTGTCAATGGGGAAACCCATAAACCACCAACTACCCATTTTGTCTCATGCACCCAATCATTTAATTCTTCCAAGAAATTGGTTAAGGCAGTTAATGTCTTGGGATGGGAGAGGTATGGCAGTCAGATTTTCGTGCATGGGCAAGCTACCAACCTGAAAATCGTATTTTTGGCTTGCTGGGCAAGAAAACCCCCACGAAATGCTACCCAAGGCCATTCCTCATGCATGACGTTCTTCCTCTCACGCAAATTGAGCTCACAGGAAGTTATCCTCACGTTTTTCACCATAACCCTGCGATTTTCCATGCCCAGGAACTCGTTTTTGGATTGTGCAACAGCTGGGGAAGGAGGGACGCGAATTAGGACTGAGGAAGAGGGCGTTTTTTCCCTGGGGCGTTTTTCTGGAATGGGTTTTGCTTCCCCAGTCGAATTTCCAAAGTTCCAATACGTTTTGAGTCTACCCACGTTTTTCTGAAGTCCAGGAAACCCCATCCCATGCATTCTACTGTTGGAAACGTTTTCTCATGCTCAACCAGTGTAGGTTGCTGTTAGGTGCATCCCTGTTTTGTTTGGAACCCATGAGCAAGAAACATGAATGGTAGTGGACATAATTGGCTTGATAAACCTAGTGTAGGGAGTATCCTCTCAAGAAGATTAAGAGGGCTGGCTACTTTTCTATGCACACCCTGAGAGCACTAGAAAGGAAGGTATGGCTTGAGGGACTGTGTGGCAGTGAAGAGAATACTTCCTGGTGTTGGGTGTGTAGGCATTGTGAGTGCCAAGCTAAATAGATCTGGGAGAGGTACCCATAGCTCTGTAGTTGAGCTCACTAGCTTAGCAATTCTTCCTTTCCATCTCCTAGCAGCCTGATAAACCCAATTGTAGATTGGCTTGGCTATGTATGCTTGGCTATGTGTGAGTCTGCTGTTCCCTGGTTCCTTGTAGAGATCATGCCCAGCTCGGGGGTGGCAGTGGTGCTGAGAGATTGAGGAGCACACTAGCCTACGGTTGGGTGGAACGTTGCAGTTGCATAGCCAGTTGCGTGGGACTACTTTTGCATAAGATAAGTATTCTCCTGTGTTAAATTTGCAATTACTATTTGATGAATATTTGAATGTATCATGGATATGTTGATAAATTTGCTTCCGCTGTGTGTTAAAATTATTATGCATTTCCATATGATCTCGTATAATTCTGCACAGATACAGTTCCTTGCACCAATGATTTTAATCCAAACGAATTGGGGCTAATTGCCCGGATTGAGCACTATGATCCTCTCTATCACGCTGGTATGATAGAGGGGGATATTACACTAGCAGTCGCTAGCTTTCCTTGATCTTGTGCCATGTGCTTATTTGAAAATAGAGTGCATGGCACAAGCTCAAGGTATAAGCTAGCAACCACCAATCACCATGCCCAAGGTTTTTCTATTGGAAAGCCAGCGACTGCTAGCTTTCCTTCTAACATAAGCATGTGTGTTATGCTAGAAGGAAAGCTAGCATTCGTTCAAAATAGAGCACATGGCACAAGCTCAAGGTATAAGCTGGCAACCACCAATCACCATGGACAGGGTTTTTTATTGGAAAGCTAGCGAATGTTAGCTTTCCTTCTAGCATAAGCATGTGTGTTTATACTAGAAGGAAATGCTTATGCTAGAAGGAAAGATAGCAGTCGCTAGCTTTCCTTGATCTTTTGCCATGTGCTTATTTCAAAATACATCACATGGAACAAGCTCAAGGTATACGCTAGCAACCACCAATCACCATGGACATGATTTTTCTATTGGAAAGCTAGCGACTGCTATCTTTTCTTCTAGCATAAGCATGTGTGTTATGCTAGAAGGAAATGCTTATGCTAGAAGGAGAGCTAGCATTCGTTTAAAATAGAGCACATGGCACAAGCTGAAGGTATAAGATAGAAACCATCAATCACCATGGACAGGGTTTTTCTAATTGAAAGCTAGCGACTGTTATCTTTCCTTCTAGTATAAGCATGTGTGTTTATTTTAGAAGGAAATGCTTATGCTAGAAGGAAAGCTAGCAGTCGCTAGCTTTCCTTGATCTTTTGCCATGTGCTTATTTCAAAATAGAGCAAATGGCAGAAGCTCAAGGTATAAGCTAGCAACCACCAATCACTATGGACATGATTTTTCTATTGGAAAGCTAGCGACTGCTAGCTTTCCTTCTAGCATAAATATGTGTTCTTATCCTAGAAGAAAATGCTTATGCTAGAAGGAAAGCTAGCAGTCGCTAGCTTTCCTTGATCTTGTGCCATGTGCTTATTTGAAAATAGAGTGCATGGCACAAGCTCAAGGTATAAGCTAGCAACCACCAATCACCATGCCCAAGGTTTTTCTATTGGAAAGCTAGTGACTGCTAGCTTTCCTTCTAACATAAGCATGTGTGTTATGCTAGAAGGAAAGCTAGCATTCGTTCAAAATAGAGCACATGGCACAAGCTCAAGGTATAAGCTAGCAACCACCAATCACCATGGACATGGTTTTTTATTGGAAAGCTAGCAATTGTTAGCTTTCCTTCTAGCATAAGCATGTGTGTTTATACTAGAAGGAAATGCTTATGCTAGAAGGAAAGCTAGCAGTCGCTAGCTTTCCTTGATCTTTTGCCATGTGCTTATTTCAAAATACATCACATGGAACAAGCTCAAGGTATAAGCTAGCAACCACCAATCACCATGGACATGATTTTTCTATTGGAAAGCTACTGACTGTTAGCTTTTCTTCTAGCATAAGTATGTGTTCTTATCCTAGAAGGAAATGCTTATGCTAGAAGGAAATCTAGCAGTCGCTAGCTTTCCTTGATCTTGTGACGTGTACTTTCCTTGATCTTGTGACAAAATCTGTCTCAGGTATTGTCGGCTTGCACGACAGTCACCTATAAGGAATGACATCCTAAGTTGGTCACTAAGTACCTTCGTCAAGTGGAGAAAGAGAAGTTATCCCTCGAACGGTATTGGGTCGTCTCCTTTTCAACAAGTGGTGGTGAGCCCACTTGAGAGAACATACACCCGCAACCTTGGGTTTGACCTCCTATGGCGCGGCGCCGCTCTTTCACTTGCCCCGTGTGGCTATACATGACCACTTGATTTAGAAGGATTTATAAAGCACCCTAAGGACAACAACTATGTTTTTGGATGCCTAGCCCCAAAATCCTACCTAAACTACAAGATTCTTTTGTGCCCTCCTATGGAGGTATTAAGTGAGTAGATTTAAGCTATTTTTGAACTTAGTGAGTGACGAGAGAGTTTCTTGTGTGTGTGTGTGCATCAAAGAAAGTGACGGTTTTGAGCACACATGAGATATTGCATATAAATGAAAAGGCTTTTCTTTTAAAATGAAAATAATGCAACTCAACCTAATAGAAAAACAACTAAATAAACCATGTAAACCATGTAAAAAAAACTAAATAAAATAAATTGTAAAAAAAAAAAAAAAAAATCTATAAACAAAATTGTAAAAGTAAAAAAAAATCTATAAACTTACCAAGATTTTCAACCTCTTTTTAATCCAGTCTTCTTCTTTACTTTTTGTTTGGCTAAGACTAAAGCTAATGCCAATGCCAATGCCATTTTTTCCCATAACTTCATCTTCATCTTAGTTGGTCTTGCTTCTTTGATAGACAATAATCTAGAAGCTGTGAAGACAAGACTACTTGAATGGAAACTGTACAATATATTGAAACTATCTGTAAGTTACAAACTTATATCAAATAATTAAATATAAAAAACACTAGCTATTTAGCTATTTTTATATACAAGTAATGCTATATATTACATCTTATATACATTCATAGAGTTGATAACTATTTTTATGTACAAGTAATGCCATATACTTATATACATTCATAGAGTTGATAGCTATTTTTATGTACAAGTAATGCCATATATTACATCCTACATACATTCGTAGAGTTGATTATACCATGGAGGTTTACAAAATGAAATTTAGAAATACAACATTCAAATAAATGATTGGCAATTATTTAAAATAGTTATTTAGGTCACCAATATTACCGGTTCAGTACTTGGAGAAAACCAGAAAACTTAGAATGGGTCACCAATGTGTTAAAAGATGCCCTCCTCTATCCCATAGGAAATATATATATATATATATATATATATATATCACAAAAAAGAGGTAGTTATATATTTATAAAAAGGTTGTTGACAAACCAAATAACATAAAAAGTACAAAAATTTCAAAAAACATTATAGTATTCTTGTATAAATATTTTCAACAAATATGTTAATTGGTCATGATGCTTTTTCTTTCTTACAATACCTACCTTATGAATTTCAAATTTAGTGCGATACTGCTTTACATAATTACTAATAAACAAGACAAGTAAAATGCATATATGAGAAGTTTAAGAGCCAAGATAATTTCCATTGAGGCCTTCTTCCATTTGTTGTCCTGCTTTAATTTTCCCTTGATCTTTTTGATTCATGTTGTTCTCATTGAGTGCTAAAGTTGTTTGTTGGAATGTCTTCATAAATAATATGCCCCTTCGTTGAAGCAATTGAAACACTAGGAAATCATGTATCTGGTCGAGAACCTCCTACTTATCAAGATTTAACAATGATATAAGTTATCATGGATAAGTCAATTAAGTGTTTAGTGGATGACTTAATTAGTAAAAGATTATCAAGTTCTCATGTGTAAAATAAATGTCATTAATTGTAAGTATCCTCAAGTAAAGGTGTCTTCAAGGTGAAGTATAAAAGTTAAACATTAATAATAGAGGAGTGTGCTATATAATTGTTGATCATGATTAATTAAATCATTAATTATATTTCATTGTTTATACACAGAGGTACTATGTTGACACTTATCCATTAACCAAATAAATATTTTAAATTACTATTCACAATTTAAATTAATTACTATTATTATTAATTGTTATTGTTATTATTATTATATTATTAATATTATTTAATTAATAATAATAATGATAATAATCCCTTTTATAAAGTATAGTGGGTTGAATAATAATGAATTTATTAAATAAATTATTAATTTAATTAACGGACGGAATCATCCCAAGTAAATTAAAAGGGTATGTTTGAATAAATTATTGAATAATTCCATTACTAGAGAGAAATTGGGATGATATAAAATAATATATAATCCACCTTATTACCTCAAAAGGGGATGCATTAATGATTACCATGGAAAGTGGCTGTCGGGATTATCGGTCTGTGGGCTCGGGGGCTAGGAAATCCGTTGATTTCCTAGGGTCAGCACGATAATAGCTGATCGGCAGGGTGGACACATCATTTTGGGGTTGTTAAGGTAACTTACAGAATCCATTCCAGAAATCTTCTTATCTTACTGCAATCGACGGTTTCAGGTATTTTTCTGAACCAGCTTAATCAGAATGTATTTTCTTTTATTTCCAAGCTATGCATGTCAAATGAACAGAATTAAATGGAAAGTTTTAGGATTATGTTTATTTAACTGCAGAGACATGTAAACATATAGAAAACAGACAGTTAAAAATTTACAGAAACATAAATATAGATGGTTGAATCTCTTGTTTTCTTCTAACAATAATTAAGGGAAAAACTAGGTATAACCTGATAACCTGGAATAGACCCAGTGCCTAGATAGGGCACTACAGTTGGTATCAGAGCGCAAGGCTCAGACACTGAGACCTTAGGGCCTAACTACACCTGGAACTTTAGTGAAATTTACTAGAAAATAACAAACCAGTATGATGGCTGCAAAAAGATAATTTGAAGAGCCTTTTCCCATTTATTCGTAAGGCGTAACAGAAACAGAATTTGAATGATATATATATATATAACTGCTTATTTAGGGCTCAGTCTAGACCCCATTAAACAAACCTTTCCAGAAAAACAACAACATTTCTATATACACTCTTTTAATATTCAAACCATAATATTAATCCAATGCTAAAGCATTTGGGATAAACAATGTTTTTAAACAAATAAATAAATACATATAAACCAAGTTACAACACTATATATATTACCGTTATAATATTTAGATCTAAAATTTAATACTAACAAAAAAAAACACTTCATTGCATTTATATAAAGAAATTGTATTCATAATAAATACGAAACAATGAGTCTCGCACAGGATTTACAGAGGGTTCTCCAAATTTCAGACCTGCAGCCAAAGTGATCAGTTTTCATTTCCTATTATTTCAATGCAGATCTGCCTTCTTGCCTGTAACATTTTGTTTTAAACATTCATTTCAATAAATGTGGCATAAAACAAATATTCAAATAATATTGTTGCCTGCAATATTGTTTATAATACAAGCATCACAGCAATTTCGACGCAGAAATCGTTTCATTTGAGCTCGATATGATCCATTTTGACCAATAACTAAGAAGATTTACAAGCATGGCAAATGCATGAAACGATTTCCATACTGCTCTCCATTGTTGCTGCTTGTTTTGTCCGAAACGAATTTCATACAAAATGTTGCTTCCTTTGAAACCCTAGCGCTCAAGCCAGGTGTACCAAGCGCCCGGAGCCCAACGCCACATCAATTGTCCTCCAAGCGTTTTTCTTCTTTCCTTTGTGCCCAGCCCGAACTCAACAACTAGAGCCAATTGGCCCACGCACTTAACACATCAATGCCCACCATCGAATCCCATGCACTGAGTTCACATAAGAGGACGGGAATATATAAAAGATGCATTCTTCTCAACGCCGAGGACTCATCAGGGAACCGAATGCCAAGCCAGGAGGGTCCCATGGATATCATATCTCCCATCGTCCATGAGATTACCCACATATCTGCCCAGCACCGAGGCTCTTACATGAAACCAATAGCCAAGTCGAAGCATCCCTACAATGCCAAATAAAACCTTATTTCCTCCTTAAATAGGCATACTTTTGACGGCACGTGAGACGGTTTCCGCGTTGCCCATGAGCGGTTTACTATACCGCTTTATTGGAATGCGGACGAGTAAGGAATGAACACGTGGGATGGTGGTTTCCTTTCCGCAACCACCAACCACCCTTACCATGCGTGCATGTTGCCGACGCGGAATAAGGAGAGCCGTCGATCCTGCCTTGGCATCAATCCCCATGCGAAAAAGAAAAGGTTTTTTTTGCGTTTTATATTGTTTTAATTTTTTATTATTATTATTTTAAATTAATGTTTTTTAAATATTAATTTAATTTTATTAATTTAATGTAGTGTCTCTCAACCATGCCCCTTTTTAAAGCTATAATTAATTAATTTCACCTAATACACTGCTGTGCAATCTTTGGTTCTCACATCATATCTGTCCATCGTACAGATAATAAATTTTGAATGAACACCATAATTAATGTGTAATTGCCAATGCCATTTCCCGGCTTCTTCCATCGTGATTCATGGCATTGGGCACACATTTTCCAGTTGCAGATTAAAATTTTGGCAGACTTTATCTCCAGGGTATTGAGCTATCCAATAAGCTATGGCAGTCATATTATTATCCTTATGGTTTGGCATGCAGCATGTCAGAGCCAACATCATTTGCACTGAAACAACCATGCCCCGGGGGACCAGATCTTCTGGAACCAAATTGGACCATCAAGGGTTTCGGATCAGGTACTCCGGCTGATTGCAATTTATGCTTAAGGGAGACTCTCGCTACAGCCCATAGGCATCCGCATCAAGTTCCAATAAATCGCTGCGAATGCAAGGGTTCGGGCTCTTGGGGCAAACATCCTTCTCAGAGGTAGGTACCGTATTGTGAACCATGAAACTTCAACCCCCTTGCTGGTACCAATTTTGCAAAATAGTAACATTACAAATGTCCATTAGCTAAAGCTATAATTATAAGATTCCATTGGCGAAGAAAACCGTAGTAACCTTAAGTTAAGATGTTAATTTGTTAATAATATGGGGAATGGCCAGGGTATTTATTTGGTTCTCTCTGATATTGGAACTGAAGGAGTGTGAGATATCATTCTAGCTCATGTCCATGGAGTAAAGGTCCTTGTCAAATACATTCGGCTGTGGGAGGTTGACAATAGCCGATGGCTGGGCCTATCAAAAATAAGGTAACCTATTAACCAACATTTACAGTTTAGACTCTAAATAAAATTGTAATTTTCATAAAAAATTAAAATATATTGAAAGTAAGATTCCGAATTTAATAATTTAAAGGAAATAGAAATATATTTATGCTCAATTAAGACAATTTTGCAGTTTAGATGCAATTTTCTTTTTACAAAATTTATCCATTTTTTAGATATAGATTTCCAAAAAATTAGTTTAATTTGAGGGCTTGATTAATTCCCCATACTAACTACACTAACTGTGTTAAATGAGAGACTAAAAAACCAGTCAAATAGATAAACCTATGCTGATGAAAAATGACAATAGAAATGAAAAATTTACCTTGGGAAAATATATCCATAGCCTCAGCTCTGAATCTATTAAAATGATTTACTTCAACAAACAAAGGGAAAGTGGTGGCGGTTGGATTAATGGTAGAACCAACGCATGCAAAGTTTGATCCATGTTTAAAGTTAGATCCCACCAATTTCAAATACTAGCTCAGTAATGTTGGATTCATTGCCTCGTCTGTAATTCATTCATTAACAAACAGTCAGTCTAGACTTTCAAATCTTTACATCAAGAAATTACCCAACAAGATATAAAACGTCCAGGTACATAAAAAAAAAATCGATAACCAAGGTCTCCCCAGATTCGTAGTATCTCCAAGTGTGTTTTTCCTGGCTGGGAAGGAGAGAATGCAGCCTCACGCCTGCCACAAGGCCGCCTGTGTCATAATTCGAGTGTCCAAAGTTGAAAATTGCAGTGAAATTACAAGCCCCAGCCCTCGGGTCTTGAATCTGCCACAATAAATATTGGTGAAGCTCCAAATATTAAATCGAAACTTTGCAAGAATAAGTAGAGACACCACCACTGAAAACGTTTTTGATGCTGCTGCTGTATATATGCTATAATTTGCTTCGTACTTTGCTTTTAAAAAAATGTATATACAATATTAGGAATAATAGAAGGGTAAAAATATTTATTAAACGTTATATGAAGGGTAGCTTTATAAACCAAACCGTCAAAAAAAATTTGCCTGATGGGTAAGGGTGCCCGTCAAATTTAACCCCTGCATCAGGGAACCGAATGCTAAGCCAGGAGGGTCCCACGGATATCATATCTCCCATCGTCCATGAGATTACCCACATATCTTCCCAGCACCGAGGCTCTTACATGAAACCAAGAGCCAAGTCGAAGCAGCCCTACAATGCCAAATAAAACCTTATTTCCTCCTTAAATAGGCATACTTTTGACGGCACATGAGACGGTTTCCGCGTTGCCCATGAGCGGTTTACTATACCGCTTTATTGGAATGCGGACGAGTAAGGAATGAACACGTGGGATGGTGGTTTCCTTTCCGCGACCACCAACCACCCTTACCATGCGTCCATGTTGCCGACGCGGAATAAGGAGAGCCGTCGATCCTGCTTTGGCATCAATCCCCATGCGAAAAAGAAAAGGTTTTTTTTTTGCATTTTATATTATTTTAATTTTTTTTATTATTATTTTAAATTAATGTTTTTTAAATATTAATTTAATTTTATTAATTTAATGTAGTGTCTCTTAACATTCATTTAATTTAATTTAATGACTTTTAATTTAATTTGATTTAATTAATTTAATTTAATGTCATTTAATTAATTCAATTTAATTTTTTTTTTAATTAATTCAATTTAATTTATTTTTTTTTATTTAATTTTATTAATTATTATTTAATTTAATTTAATTTAGTTGTTGATAAGAATTAAAAAAAAAAAAAAATACCATGTAAAAGAAAAGGGTTTTTTTTTGCGTTTTATATTGTTTTAATTTTTATTATTATTATTTTAAATTAATGTTTTTTAAATATTAATTTAATTTTATTAATTTAATGTAGTGTCTCTTAACATTCATTTAATTTAATTTAATTAATTTAATTTAATGACTTTTAATTTAATTTGATTTAATTAATTTAATTTAATGTCATTTAATTAATTAATTTAATTTAATTAATTCAATTTTTTTTTTTTTTAATTAATTCAATTTAATTTAATTTTTTTTATTTAATTTTATTAATTATTATTTAATTTAATTTAATTTAGTTGTTGATAAGAATTTAAAAAAAAAAAATACCATGTCAAAATAAAAGGGGTTTCGGCAAAATTTCTTATATAATTATATAATGCTAGTGTTATTTTATTTATATTTAATTAAATTTCGTATATATTTTTATTTAAATTTCGTGTATAATTATATAGCGCTAGTATTATTTTATTTAAATTTAATTAGATTCCATATAATGTTATAACCTAGGTTTCTTAAAAAATTAAAAGTTAATATTTAAAAATATAAAGCTACTCACGAACTTTCAATTTAAAAGTTCTTCATAGATTTAAAGTTTTAAGGTCAATTATAGTAAGGTTGAAGTGGTTGGTGAAGTTATATTTAAATTAGCATAGATAAAATTTAAATTATAATTTATATTTAAGGGAGAAATTTAAAATATTTAAATTTAATATATATAAATATTTAAAATTTTGGAAAAGAAAGAAAGAAATACATATATATAAATAAATAATAAAGAGTGGTTTAAGTGGTTTGGTGAAGATCTAGGGTTTTATAAATCCATGTATTTAATCAAATTGTCTTAGTATTTATTATATTTAACATCCTACATAAAATTAAATTAAAAAAATATGTAGGTGTAATTATATAATGATAAAAAAAAATTACAATTGCAATTTTTGGATGGTCACATTACAATTTCTCATAAAAAAATTACAATATCTTTAATTTTTCAATTCTTGGTTCATTGCATTTCATGATCGTTGAAATTGCATTTTCATTTTACAGAATGTGAGTTATTCTCAATTATACTTGTTGAAATTCTAAAACTTGTAATTATCAAAATGCCGAAATTGCATTTTCCTACATAATAATTCTAAAGTTGAAATTGCAATTTTAATAATTCTTTACCTCTCTTAACCATGTTATGGCCTAGATGCCCATATTTAATTGAAAGTTAATTAGGTGAATTGAAAGTTGAATGGCTTGTGTTAAACAATACCAAGATGAAATAACAAATAGCAAATTATATTGAAGATGAAAAGAAGTTCATCATCATGGAATTTTGGGTTTTTCAAAGATGGGGTAATATGAACTATTGGATGCTTCATTTCATGTTTTGAATGTAAGTAAATTAGAAAAAGGTTTACTACTCTATTAAGCTTAATAAATGTAAACTCAATTTTATTGCAAAAAAACATTCATTACTTATGGATTTATTATTATTTTTTAAATATATCCAATTGAAAATTTTAAATCAATTTTAACTAATGGTATACTTTTAAAATCAATATTTCGAAAATAGAAAAACACCTAATGGCTCTATTTGAACAATGTAAACTATTTCCTAGAAATTTATCTATATTTTAAAGAAAATTAAGGATTCCAAAACCTCAAGAATAAGAGAGGGTTCCAAGACCAAACACTGGTGGATTGTTATTAAATCCTTTTACAAATTTTTTATTAAATCACTCAACTATTCCATTTGCTTATGGATGACAAGGGGAACACTTCCTATTTCTATCATAAATTTAGACGTAATAATATTTATACACTCATAATAACATGTTCTATGTCAGCCCTTCATTTTTAAGTAAGTGTTATGGAAAGTAGAAAGTCAAAAAAATCCTTGGGATGAGTAGAAAATATGTGGCAAGAAGATGAAGGAGATGTGGTACAAGTCATATGCCAATAATTGAGATGATATAATGCAATCAATGCATTGATCAAGGGTAGTGGAAAAACAAAATCATTAAATGATGTAATGTAATTCAAGTCAACAAAATCATTAAATGTTTTTTCAAAAACATAATCATAAAATGTTTTGATAATTCTAATGACAAATATTTATTTTTTAAACAATCTCATAAAATAAACAATCCAAACCAAAATCATAAAATGTTTTGATAATTTAGATAATTTTTTTTTAATTAAGATAAACATCAATGATAATGTGATAATGTGAATGGTTTAAAAGTAATTAACATAAATATTAAATTCCATTAAAATATCATTAATAATTTAAAAAATACTAAAAAAATCCAAACAATAGACACTTTCATATGGAGTTACAAACTTTTACAATTCAGCCTACTCATATGGAGTTACAAACTTTTACAATTCAACCCAGTCATATGCCGTTAGTTTGGAACACAAGAATAAGTATATATTTCTTTTACAAATCAGCCTACTCATATGAAGTTACAAACTTTTACAATTCAATCGACTCATATAAAGTTAGTTTGGAGCACAACAATAAGTATATATTTCAATTGAAAAGAGGTTATGCTTAATATAGATCCATTATATTAAGAAAACCTAATAACGGCCTATATTAAATGCAATTGTGAAATTACTATCATGTTATCATGTCAGTACCATTTGTCAAAAACCCAGATTCATGGTATTATAAAATTGAAGTTTTCACAATTTATAACATCTACATTTTTTAAATTTGATAAATAAAAAATAAATTATCTAAAAATAAAATACATTTTTATTTTTGACATTAAAAGTTTCCAACCATGTTAATGTCAAAAGAGTTGTAACCAAAACTTGCATTGAGTTGGCAGAATAATCAAATAAGTCTATAGTTCTACACCTGAGTGAACCCTTTCTTAATATATTTTTACGGAAGAACACTACACTAGTACCATTTTACTCCCATTTACAAAACCTGTAAAGGTTGGCGGTAAAGATTCATCATGCTGGAAAATTGAGTCGGATGGTAACTACCTAAATTTGCATAGTCACGACAGCAGAGTGAGAGAGGTGTAAATGCAAATCGTAATGACAGTGGTGTAAAATGCAAATAGTAATATCAGTGTCATTATTTAGACATGAAGTAGGGAGAAATCCCCCGCAAAAGTCTCCACAAAGAGAATTATATAACCTCTTACTCTCAATTTGGGCTTCTCATCATCATTTGAGGAGGCAGATTTTCATAAGATAGTAAGCAGCTCATCCATACAAATAGGCTTTTATAGGCTTTAGGTCAGCCATGGCTGTGAATTAAACTCCAGGCCAGTGACAAAAAAATATCGTGTGCTCCTATCTATGAATATGTTCGAACTCAAACGAGGGTGGGAAGCGGCAATGTCACTTGTATCTGGTAGTAAGGCGGAACAAAAAATTTCAAAATTCAAAATTCAAATGGGCGATACAGGAAAACGGTTTCATGGAAAACGACGTTAATATAGACATCTGTAGATAGATTTAGACCCATCTCCCTCTACAACGTTTAATACAAGATCCTCAAAAAGATAATTGCAATCAAGTTATGGAAAATCATCCCTTCCATCGTCTCGATTAACCAAGGATGATTTGTCTTTTATTTTTTTGGAACCTTGAATTACCTTTAATTCTGTAGGTTTCGATATCAGAGATTGCTACTGCAAAAAAGGTTTTTATATTTGAGATGGTGAATTTATTTAACAAAGAACCAGGTGCACTGGACTTGTGCCTTAAAGCTGTATTTCATTCAACTAGCATTTTGAAGTTAGGGTATGCTTTGCACTCTGACCTAAAGCGTCTTTCCGATTCCTATGGAGAGCTGGAGTGTTTTCGCTACTGTGAAGCGCCTAAATTAGACCTTCAAAAGGTTTTTCCATCTGTTCCAGGGGGGCTTTCCGACCTTGCAAAGACTGTGTTGGGAAGTGATTTAAACAAAAGTACTAGGATGAGTGACTGGAGGGAGCGTCCCTTGAGCAATAGTCAGGTACACTAAATATAAATCCATGCTATGGTATAAGTTGCACTACAAAGTATAAGAACCAGTACAAACCTCTAAAAACTGATAAAGTTTGAAATAAGAACATACAAACTACAAATTTAAACGTTGCTACGAAATTTATATGGGAATGTTCAGATCAAGATTTTCAAGCATACAACAGACTCGCAGATATCTCCAGTAACTGAAATATGCAACCTCTTATAACTTGAAGAAGGCACAAAAATACCCATACCCCATGGGCCTTGTACAAAATCCAGATACTAAACTAAATGGACGAGAATGATAGGAATTTGTAGGACGAGGAGTACCTGAAGTTCTAATTTACAAAAGGACGATTCAGCCGCTCCAGCTGCTCGCAATAGGATTCAGGTTCTAATTTGTAGAGGACAAGAACAATGTTTCAGCAGCTCCAGCTATAGGAATTTGCAGGATGAGAATGAGGACCAGGTCTCTTGGCATTTGCAATGGACTGCACTGCCTTGAATGCAGGTAGATGGGCGTTGAATGCAGGTAGGTGGGCGTTGAACCTTGAGGATATGGCAGGAGCGAGACTGTGTACGATGAGATCTCCAGGATATGGCTGCAGCTGGCTCATGATCAAGCTGCACGTTTTCGATGGGACTGTGTGGCGCTTCGTGTGGTACTACGTCAATAATTATAATACATTAATTTATTATAATTATAAAAACTAGTTGAATGATATTGCAATATTTCTCACTTATGCAATGACATGAAATGGATGATAATGTATGGTATGTTCTTATTTCATATTCCTTTATGGCATGTTCTTATTTCATATTTCTTTATGGCATGGATGAAAAGTTAATGTATTATTATATTTTATAATACCTTATTATAATTATAAGATTTAGTTGAAAGATATTGTAATATTTTTTATTTATGCATGATAGTATAAAGTAGTGTGATATTACATTTTTTTTGGGGGATAACTGGAAGTAGAAGAAAGATTAATATTTTGTCTATATTTTGTACTTTCTTAAGTAATTTGAAAAGTTAAATGTATTATTATATTATATTTTATATTACGTTTATGTGATGAAATGAATTAGGTAAATTTAGGATAATGCATCACCATATTTCATATTTCGTTAATGGGATAGCAAGATGTAAAGGAAAGGTTAATGCCTTGTTTATAGTTCATAATTATTTTATGGGATACTATGAAAGGCTAATGTATTATTATATTTATACTACGTTTATATGATAATATGAACTGGTTGAAAGATAAGATACTGTTATGATATTTCTTGATGTTATAAAATGAACTAGATGAAAAGTTAACACATGCCTATATTTCACAGTTCACTTAGGGGATTGTAGGTTGTAAGATTAAAGACATAGCCTTCCTTTTTGTCAAATTGTACCCTTAGGGTTTCCGTTTGCAAGTGTTACTTATTTAAGATATATTTCAAGTATGATAGAGATCCTTGCCAATTCACATATGGAATAATTGTTCCAGAACAAATGCTTTGGAAAGCCAAAGAACTATAACTTAGGAGTAGACACTTATAGTATAAAAAAAAAGAAGAAGAAGAAGAAAAAAAAATAAAAAATCATTCACTAACTACGAGCATTAAATTGTCGAATAGAGATGGTATCAATAACGTAAAATTGTATTTTAAGAAAAATCTACTCGAAGAAACTTGGAACAAAGACCAACGATATTTTAAACCTTTTTCTACATAGCCATGATGAGAAAACAAGTGGACGGATATAATCGGTGGATTTGCTGAATGACGAAAAATTGATCAATTTTAAATGATAAGACACCAAGATGCTCAGATTGACGAGACTTTGACGGATTGTCGAGGAAGAGAAACCAACTTAAAATTTGAAAACGAGATATCAATGTGATTGGTATGATGATCTGAACTCAACGACATGCATTTTGCGTTACTACAAAACCATTTATGAAAACTCATGACTACGAACTTGAAATTTAACCATGGTATCGAAATGGTCAAATGAAGGCAATGTTTCGTAAAAAGAAGTATGGAGACGATTAGCATAATAAATAGAACGCAATGAAGCTAACCTTAGGTCATAATCAAACATGATAAAATGACAACTAGCCCTCGAGATGGAACTTGATGGGGTTAAGAAGACACTTTGTGCGACTTGATGAATCTTTCGAAGTGGTCCTATGACAACATAAACGAAGAGATAAGGGAAATACATGATAAGCTCATGGAGCTGAACATGATGATACTAATGACAAGAATAAGTGATATCGAAATCTAGTTGGGACCGACAGTTATTGAATGTACTATCGAATTGATATTATACACAATTATGATTGAGTTCCTGAGAATGTATTGGAACCATGCTGGAAAAAAAAAAATAATGATTAGAACCACTTGTGCTTAATATGGCCATGATTGTTGGAGAAAAATAGAAGGGAATGGAAAGAAGATGATAATAGGAAATTAAGATAAAGCTTAGTGTCGAAAGTACAAGAACAAAAATTAACTTCAGGATGAAGTTCTATTTAAGAGGGGGTGTATGTAATGCCCCTAGAATGACTGTGGACCTTAAGGGCACCTGTCAAGTGACCCGGCTGAACAACTTCGATATAGTGGTCTCTTGAGCCTTGTTATGTCTTAAATGATTGAGGAAAACCTGAAGATGTGAATGACGATAATAATTGATAAATGAATTAAGGAATTAAATTATATTGTGTGGGGTGGGATAATTGATTGATTACATCTTGCTTAATGATTAGCACGGATTGATCAAGTCAAGTGTAGTGGGACATTTATAGTCCTAGCTGTGCGACTTGGGAGGATGCAGCTGAGATGCATCATAGATTTCCGCATTTATTCTGAACTTCGGGACGAAGTTCTAAATAAGTAGGGGTGTATGTAGTGCCCCTAGACTACTGTAGACATTGAGGGCACCTGCTGAGTGACCTGACTGTTTGAAACATTAATAAAATAAACCTATGATTTTATTTTGAGTATATTTATGATTACGATTGATTGATATATGTGCATTTGGGTAGTTATTGTGAATGGACGATTTCATGTTGTTTAACAATTAACTTTGATATGAAAACTGTACATATGAATGGTGCTTAACGACTAGTTGTGCAATTGATTATGTGATTAGACGAATGAGTAACGATTAAGTAAACTATAGATGCTTAATAAAGCAACAGATTTATAAATCAAATTGTGATTATTGAGGACATTGCTACTAATTTATGTTTGTGAGAAATGTGTGTAGCGACAGGTGGAACGGTTCACCGACAGACACACAAAGGAATATGAAGGGTCGTAGAGTACGGATAAATCACACACAGGGAGAGCGATGATGATGTCGACTTCTGAAGGAATACCACGCTTGAGCAGATAAGCACTGATCCGCTTGCTCCTAGTGAAAATGCTTGTTAAACTTAACTGCATAAAAACATATAAGTTTGCACCTAGAGCATTACTTAGAAATGCATTTGAGTACTTTAGGCATTTGCATATATCTAAACATAAACAATCATTGGAGAATGTTATGGCAAATTATGACATCGTCGATCTACTACGTTGGAAGGCCAAATTTTCCTTTTTTAGTGATTCAGAGCTTCTTTGCAATACAACAGTTTCCTCCTTCGATTGACATATTTGCTTGAGTTTAAACTTCACATTAGCTTGATTGTGCCTATTTCTTTAAGTTGGGTATTTATATGATGCTCCTATATCTGAAGTACACATATATGATAGCAGCAGCAGTGACGATGATGATGACGATGCATCGATGACGATGATCTCAAGAAGAAGACTTGTCTAGCAGATCTGTGTCAAGAAATACCTTCCTAGTTAAGAGGGAGTGTTGATGTATATGTAACTTTGGAATGTATTTCATCTATGTATTTCATATATATATATTTATTGTACCCTTGTTAGAGATGTGTTATTCCTCTATAAGGAAGTGTCGTCATGTGGATTGACAAGTGTCGCAAGTGTGTGTACTTGCCGATGGGTTATTAGACCACCATGTGTGGGGTCGGCCCTGAAATATATATTATATTGTGGATGTACCTAGCTAGACAATTCAGCCCCATAAGGTCACTGGGAAAATAGGTTTGTATAAATAGAGATCAGGAGATCTCTATTTAGATCATTCAGAAAGTCATCTCTCTCTCATTCGGAAAGTCATCGAGGTTTATCTTGATGACTTGGTAGCTAAATCTAAGAAAAGGGCCGAACACTGTGCACATCTACATGTTGTATTCATTTGATGTCGTAAGTACAACATTAGGTTGAACCCAAATAAATGCATCTTTGGTGTGGATATTCAAAGATTACTTGGTTTCATTGTATCCAAGTATAGGATTATGGCTTATTCCCTTAAGGTTGATGCAATATTATAGTTTCCCCCCCTCCTCCCTGAAAACAATCCGACAACTTCAAATGCTACAAGGGAAATCAAACTTACTTAGAAGATTTATCACAAATTATGCCAAAATAGATAAATGTTTCATGTGTATTCTCAAAAAAGATGCACCATTCATATGGGATGACCAAACTCAACACTCACTCGATGCATTGAAGAAAATCTTGATGTCAACCCTGATACTTAGTCCTCTGAACTATAGTATATATTTCTGCTATATTTGGAAGCTACCGAATCTAGTTTAGGGATGGTATTAGTACAAGAAGATGATTCATATCGGGAATATGTCATATACTATCTTGGTAAGGGCCTTGTTGTCCTTGAATTTAGGTATTCCTAGGTAGAGGAGTTTGCCTTAGCAGTGGTTCATGCTAATTAAATACTTGGGCATTATATATTTCCATGAAAAACAAAAATAGTGTCTAAAATGAACCCCATGCAACACATTTCGTCCCGTCGTATAATCAGGGGAAACTATACGAAATGGGTAGTAATTTTGCAAGAATTTTATCTCGAATTCGTTAATGCTCGCATGGTAAGAATGTTTTGATGAATGTCTCCATCATGACTAGGCCAATGGAGCTATTGGGTAAATAGACCCATTTGGATGATTTCCTTGTATGTAGGGGAACATGTCTTGGATAATTGAAATCTACTATTCCTAAAACCCTCTTAACTATGTTGGAGGATGGGTCCTCATAATAATAAACTCTGGTTTTAAGTACTATCTATCTCTAAAACCCTAACCCTCTCTCTCCCTCACACTATTTCCTAATATATCCATTCTACATCTCTCCTTATCTATCTCTCACACCCTACCCCTCTCTCTCCCTCCCACCATTTCTCAATATATCCCTCCAAAAATCCCCTCCTCCATACTTCCCACCATACTCATTAGATCTATCCCTTTGCTAATCTATACCTCCCATGCTACCTCCCTCCCTCTCATCCCCCTTTCTATCCCCTTTTCCATAAAAAACCACCTCTCTACCCAACCCCCCCACTCTCTCTCTAACCCCATCTCTCTCTCCGATTATCTTTAACCCCCCTCCTTTCTAACTCCCACACTCTCTCCCTCTCTCTCTTTAACCCCTCTCCTCCTCCCTGTTATTATACAAACTATCATCCCTAGAACACCTAGGCTGTGTGGACCAAGGGGCTAGTTATAGTAAGTGGGGAGGACATAGGTCCAATGTCACCATAACCTAACTCCTCATCTTCTTTGGTTAAGTCCTAAACCCATGGGAGAGTCCCTAATGGAGGAATAACACCTGTAAGCACCAACACACCTGGAAATACCATTCTACAATCATTATGGATAATATTAGTGCCTTGCATGGAGTCAACAATGGATAATAAAGACAAATAAGTAATATAAAAGGCGTAATTCAATATACTAATCAATGTCAATGAATATCACAAGTTCAACATACTTCACAATTCATACAATGCATCTACCTGATGCATACCAAGTATCTACCTGATACATATCATCATACATGATCCACTTGATCATACTGTGTATCCACCTGATACAAATACAAACTTAACCGAATATTTAGGGACACCTAAAATTGAAGTTATTGACATTTAGACACTGACCCATTATAATCCTCCCTTGACCCAACCTGACGATCATGTCTTGATACAACTAGATGTACCTTTTCCCATAGATCCCTTTAAATTTGTTCAAAATGTACAACATAATATGTCTAGAACCAAATTATGGTTAATCTAACAAGCATGGGATGTACTTCCACTACACCTAGTGTCTTTTGAGGAAACATGAATGCTTCTTATGTATATTTAGTTATCAAAATAATTTCTTCTACCCATATGCCACATGTTCCCAATGTCTCTTCATTCATAATGCCATCTATTAGCAAACACATTCCAACCCTACGTTTTCCTAGTCTTGGAATACCTTCCACAAGTAATTTTATGCGTAGTTCGAGCTTCTCCTTTGGTGTATGTAATAATCTATTGATCCCTCAACAACTCCCCAAGTTATGTGATGTGGGGCCCCACTTGAAATTTTGAGCTAAAGGCCACTGATCCAAGTGTTGTTACTCTTTAATGATGTCTATACAACTACAATTTAGACGGAGTCCTTATAAGGTATGTTTTATCATACCATGTCTAATATTTCTCCTTTACAGGTTTTTTTATTATCATGCCATACACTTGGATATAGTAAACCCCCCCTGTCCTTACTGCCTATTCTTTCTGTACAAGCAATTCATCCTTGAAAAGTTTGACAAAATATGAGTGAGAAAACTATCCCTGATTCCATAAGCTTAAATTCCACTTGATGAAAACCCTCAGTTTGTTTCACCCCTAAACCATCCAAAGAGTGAACCTAAAAGAAAAATAAGAAAAGACTTAGTTTTTTTGAAGAAGCTTCCTTGGAAAAATAATTTTGGAAAAATAGCTTTATACACCCATGTAACATATCGGAAATGGCATATGAAAAGCGGTGAAAAACGATGAAATGTTACATGGGTTATATCATATGGTATATCATACGTTTTGTGCGTCCAATCTTATTTGCAACATCATGTGACGAGAGCTTGCACAAAGTACGAAGCAAAGTTTGTGCACCCTCTTAAGACCAGTCACATATTATGATGGTGAGCTTGCACAAATCGCCTTTGCACTGGCCAATGTGTATATGATGAGCCCGCAATACCATGGTGCAACCATCAAATGTGTATCGTCACATGTAGAGTTGAGATTGCACATGGGACAACGAGTTTAGTTTTGTGCACAGATCATGGTCTTGACTCTTGGCATTGCGGAGGGGCTGCACAACGTACCATTTTGTGCACCCTCCAAGGACTAGTCTCCAATCATAACCGTGAGCCCGCACAAAACGATACAATGTGACTCTGTGCACTATCAAACAACTTTTGGTTGAATGGTCGATGGAGCCCGCACATTGTTATGTAACATTGGTTGAATGGTCGATGGAGCCCGCACATCGTTATGTAACATTGGTTGAATGGTCGATGGAGCTCGCACGGTTGATTAGTCAATAGCTCGATGCTTGAAGTCGTTTTCTCATGCTCCTTTGGCTTCTGTCTCCATGAATACTGGTTGCTGGAACAGTGGAAACCTATTGGAACACAACCAGTATTCCAATGAATCAGATCCCTTTTTTGTTTCCACGAACACCAATGTCAAAGAATGCTTTCCTGCATGAATTTCAAACATAGTTGTAACAACAAGGGGACTAGGACTACTTAAGCGACTTGGTACAGGCTTCAAGGAAGTACAGTACTTAGCATGTACCAGTACTTGGTACATGCTAGTGTTACACAAGCAAGTTTGATACAAAAGAAAACATAGAAGATATAATGTGGTACGGCAAGAGAAAATAACATAATGTCGATCATGCATGGATTAACAAAAAAAAACATGCGATACTTTGAGGGGTGTGCTCAAGTGGAATGTGCATCCAAGGAGGATGCAAGTTAGTTATTCCAACTATGAGTCAAGTGCATGTGAGCAAAAATGTGCATGACAATGAGTGCACATGATGAGCATGGGGTAACTGTGCATGACATATGAAGTGCACTAAGGGAAGATGAAATATCAATGTGGAAGTTGAAGCGACAAAGATGTGCTCAAGTAGTCATATGGAAGTTAAAGAGTAGTTGAAGATGGATGAAGCGTAGGGGAAGCTGCACCATGAGTAAACATGAATAATAAAAAAATGGTTGTCATTTGAGAGGGGTTAGCTAGATGGTCTTGAGACATGGCAATTGAGAGAGTCTACCATGGACCTCAAACATAGTGGTAAGGCAAATGTTGTAAATGTGTATATATATTGTTATGTTTGAGTAATGAAAATGAGTAGAGAAATTCCCTTATTATAATTTGGTTTTGTATGCCCTCTAAAATTGTTTCAACTTTTATGTTTGTAGTGCTTTTCTATTTTCAACTTATATCTTTCGAAGCATTGTACTTAGTCTGCATAAATATGATTTCATAGAATTATGCCCATCAACTCTTTAGTTTGCTGTAATAATAACCAACTTCACAGATTTAGTTCATTTAATATATTGTTAGCACTCTAAAGTCTGAGCTAGTTCAATTAAAAAATTTGTAACTCAATCTTATTTTGATCCTATATTTGAAGAAGAAATAAATATATACAAAATAAAATAATCTTATATCAAAATAACCTATTTTGACCACAAATTTATTAAGAATCTAATGTATGTCATATACCAAGTCCATGCATATAATGCATAATATATATATCCTGTCCCTTCAATGTTCAGACACGGTGTTCAAAAAAGCGAATTTGAATTTCAAATCTCAAATGCCCGCGCTCCACGAAAGTTACCAAAGGACGGTTACTCACCAATTTCCTCCATTCTTCGCCATGGCAGAAGATCCATCAAGGATACCTCAGAAAACTCACCGTCGGGACTCGGTAGTTCAAATCTTGTGCATTGGAGGAGCGCCTTCAGGGCTTGCAAGTTTCTTAGAAGGAAATGGGTGAAAGGATGCTGTTCTCTCCATACTAAGGCTATGATGAAGGCGGTGAGCATTTTGCAACAGTTCATAATATTTTTGGGGCGAGCATTGTCTGGAAATATTTTCTATATATTCTCATAATCTAGCGCTGCCAAACAGTTGTCACACATCCTACAAGGCACATGCTCAACTACGAGATCTAGTCTATGCCTGCTTAGGGCACATTTCCTCCTTGCACCAACTGGTATATAAACTAAATAGCCTCAGCATATGCATTATTTGTTGTTATTTCCATAAATTGCTTCTGTTGGTATCTCCAGCTCTCAAGATATGTGTAATGAATTTTTTACAGGAGTTGGCAGTCCGAAATAACCTTCACGAGCGTGGGTGGCCAGCAGCATTTCATTCGGTGTTTCATCCATCTCCATGAATCATCCTGACAGCACCACATTAGTTCCAGGTACATCTCTCTGCCATGTCATCCTATCTCCTAGTGCTACAAGGCATTCTTGTCTCATCAAATTCTCTGGCATTTTCTTAACAAAATTTCAGTCCCTAAACCAAATACTATCCAATTTCTGGTCTAGTCGGGTTTAGTGCGTGGAATGTTCATAGAAACAACTGCAACATCTCATGGGAAATACCTGCGCACTTTGCCATCCTGCTTTCCCTTATATATTAACTCTAGCTAGCACATGAATTCATTCAAATTTTATTATTTAGTGTAATTCTTTGTGTATGATCATGTTAATGCTCTTGGATATGGTTACAATCAAGAATTGTTATCTGTGTTCAATCCTTTCGTTCGCCTCCCTGTCTGTATATTCAAGAAACTAAGTATGTGAAATGCAGGAAGCGAGCCCTAGACCGATCTATCAAAAGATTGTGAAATGTGTCAGGGACCTCGATTTAAAGGTTGGAGGGTTAAGTCGATTATTTTATATATTTGAAGTGATTGTGTGTTAAGTACCAAGTGAATTGTGGTATTAAGGCCTGTGTAATACGTTTGTGGAGTGCATGCGATGTGCAGATGGTCATGGTCTGCAAATAACTGTTAAATTTCGTGAACTTACTGTTTAAGTGAAAGACAAGAACCCTCAATAACTTTTTGGAATGTTTCCCTACTTGTCAACTCGGCGTTTTCATGTTCTTCCTTGTGAGATCCGCCCATTATTTTTGGGTTGTGATGCAGCAGTTGAGTGATGTGTTTTGGGCAGAAAACAATCAGTCTATTATGGTGATGGTGCGATATAGTTGGGAATTAATACCCCCTTGGTTCTCGATCGTAGATCTTGTGGTAGAATCTTCATAATATTTGAAGGTTGACCCTAGCGGAGAAAAACAGTTTGGTTAACTCCCTTGAGCGATCGCTCATTTATGTGACAACTCTTTTCTGCTCGACGCCTGCCTCTCACATTTTCTTGTTGAATCTTAGAGTCCATATGTACTTTAAGGGTTTAGTTGTCACCCTTGTCTCCTATGCCAAACTCCTGTTGAATATCCAAGCTGAACTGCTAATGAAATTCAATAATCCATATGGCTTGGAATGAAAATTTATGTTAATTACATACAAATTGTATTTATTAAAATGTTATGATAACACTGGTATTTTGTCTTGCTCTTGATAAAAGAATATGAGTTTTGATTCTCACGAGGGTTGCATGGTTTATTATGGATACATATGGAAGTAGAGAATTTTGTATATGTTTAAAATGGAAGGTTGTGGAGTTTTTATATATATATGATTACCGATAATCTATTTATAGTTTATGTTTATTTACTTTTGATCAATGAAAATTACATATGGTTTTGGGTATATTTTTCTCATAAATCTAGATATGCAGATATATAGTGTGAGCATTGGTTTTTCATAGATATGTATACTTTGGGATTGTTGAAAAAGAAACAAATGTTAGAACTTATCGTAATTACTCATATATTTGTAGAGGTGTTTATGACATTGTTTATAGTTACAACAAATTGTTATGATAATTTCACAATGAATTATTGTGGCCACATTACATAAAATATGCTTAGAAATTTAATCTTCCATGTACCTTTGGGTATATAGGAAGTCCCTTATTTTCGCCTATACCCATGCTTCCATAAACTCTTCGATTATCTTACATTGCTACAGTACGTGCTAAGAATATCACTTTGCGGGGAGATCACTCTTAGGAATCATATAATATGACTAAGGATATGGTCTATGTCATTAGTTAGTATTTTGAAAGATTATAGATGAATAAACTACCTAAACACTTGAATATTATGTTGGCAAGAAGGTTGAAGAAACCCTAAATTTTGAATATATGTCAAATTAAAAGTTCAATTTATAATCGAAGAAGGATAGAATGATGGATAACATCAACCATTTAGTACAAAAGGAGAAGGATGAGAAGGTATAAGAAGGTCACCATAAAATAATTGTTGAATTTGAATATGTTATAACTCCATGGGATGTATATATGGGGTTGAATATATAGGTAATGTGGTTACATGAATATTTAATAGGGATAACCCTAATAGGGGACCCACAAGTACAATTGGGGATATTATATGGAGAGATAGGGAATATTATATAGAGAGATGTAGTTACAATCATTATAATTAAGGATTCTCTTAATGAATATAATGATTTTTCTCTCTCAGCATATCACAGTGTGCTAGTTTATTCTCCATGATTTTTGGATTCATTGTGTTAAGGAGGGGTTTATCGACGTTTCAGACCTATGATATGTAGTCCATCTTCATGATAGGTAAGAATATGGATTGCGTATCGTAGGTAGAAAAATCAGAGTCTGATTGTTTAAAACTTTGTTTCTTCCATCTCGATGGAGACCTTTTTACTCTTCTCTCAGTTTACAAGAAGTGGGAGGATAAACGAAAATTCAGAAGGAAGAAATGGTGCTGGGAAAATAACATTAATGCCAAATCCATGGTAAGATGTAAAGATGATATCATAAAAACTTCAAGTTGTCTCTTGAAGAGGTTCCGTGGAAAGAATAATTACAATTTGCATTCCCTTGTTGCTACAATTCAACAAACTTGCAACATCTACCGGCTTGGTATAGAGGTAGACCATCATAAAAGAGAAATCCAATTTTTTTAGATATAGAGAAAATACACTAGGAATTTGAGAGGATGGAAGATGTATTGAACTATGAAATGCAGATGGGTGCTAAAATAATCACTCACACAAAGCGCATTGAACTATACATTGTTTTTGGACATAATTCTCATGTAACAAGAGAAAAGATTGGCATTCTATGTGTTGACACTAAGGTTTGAGAATGACTAAATCCAAAAAGTTTGCTAAAATGTCCAAAAAAGGAAGAAATTATCACAAAGGAGGTTGAAGAAAAGGTCGACAATTAAAAAACAAGAGGAAAAAACCCACTTATGCAAAGTCCGAAAGCAAATTTGTGAAAATATTAAACCCCGATCAAGTTTCGGTGGCGGAGATGTCAAAAATCCCGATCAACGGCCGATATTGCTTCCCGCATCGCCAAAGTGATCGGCGGCAAATAGATGTGGGCGGTAGCGGACTCAATACCGCCGGGACACGTGTCCAAACCTCATCCTTCCGCATATGTAATATAGCGGTAAAGGAAACCACCATAGCGCCGGGCGGAACCACCAAATATGGAAGCGCGGTGGGGTCAGTACACGTGGCAGGGTGGGACCTGATACGTGGCAGATAGAGCAAGCGTGGCGGGGTCATAGCACATGGCGTTATACTTTGTAGCAATCGGAGGGCCGATATAAACCTTAATCAAATCAACGGCCATTGTTTCATCCGCATCTAGGAAGGTGCACACTAGATATGAGGAAGAGCGGTCGCGGAGAATAAACCACTCGAACAGGTGTCAGCAAGTGGCTGATCCGCGCAGAGAATAAACCGGAAAAGAAAACAGCTTTTTGATAGCTGATACCACCAGATGGAATAAAGGGAGGCGAGATCTGATGGTCCAAAACAAAGTCTCGAGATCAATGGTCAGATATGAGCCGCATTCATAAAGGTGCAGGGAAGTTAATTCAAAAGTCTTATATAAAACAAAAGGGGCTCCACATAACGGCATTCTGCATGTGTCACTATCCCGAAGAGCTCTGAAGACTGGTGGAGGTCTGCGATTGCGACAGAAGGCGAAAGGCGGGTACATACAGGTAGGGTCGTGTGACCTGTCCTACTTTTTTAAACAGAATTTTGTTTAAAGAAACGTTTAAATGGAGATTGTACACGATATAGGCGTTTTTAAATCAAAAGAAGCCCTAGAGGATAGAGACGAAGACGTATACGATACCCTAATTAGGTTTCCAATATCTGATTAAAAAATTAGGTTGTGTGAATTGTTAAAGGAAGGGACAGACCCCCACAGAGTTCACCAGTCGTCTTTGATAGCCTTTTGCCCCGACCAAATCCCTTCTTTCCCAGAATTCGTATCATGGTGTGTCGAAAATTACTCCCGGGAAGAGAAAGTCGTTCTAAACAGCCAAAAAACCCGAGTCATTTGCGAAATAAAGCTAGCAGAGTTAATTAAAGCCCTAGAAGTAGATTGTTCCCAAACCCTTGACCCTGAGGTTTTCTCTGAAGTCTCCATTATTGAAAATTATCATCATGTTTCTCAAAATGATAGGGAAATGTTTTTGTCATCGTGTCTCAAGCCAGAGACCAGCATTTCAGAGGTCCCATACCCTATAGATGTCAATCTTTTTAATGAAAATACCCAGTTAGTTTTGACATTATTGGCCGTAGTTCTAGGTTTGGATACGGATTTGTATGTAACCGAGTTTCAATTGAGTTTATTGTACAAAATGAGTACAGTCCAGTCAGGGATTGGTGAAAATCAAATCCCTCGACTTAATTTTGAAGCATTTTTAACAGAAAAGATTCATGACTAGATGGTCAATTTTCCCACTCTCAGACATTTCAGGTTTCAGGCCTTTTTGATGAAAATGATTATGATAGCCAGTCAAGACGAGTTGCAGTTCCCAGAAATCATTTTCACGACTTTACTAGAAAATAACATGTTCAATTACATCAATTACATGCTTTCAGAGATTTATAGAATGATTTTTGGAAAAAATCTGCCTAGAGTACTACCGAAAATGCAGGCATCCATGCAATTGAGTACAGAATACGCAACAGGAGATTGGTTTTTGTCGAAAGACAGTACAGTAATCAGATTATATGGGTTCAGACATAAACCCTATGTGTTACCAACTTTTCTTACTTTAAGGGTTTTTGCCTTGGAATTCTTAAGACAAAAGTTGATTGTGGAAGATAACAATTTTTTGGTTCACAGACAAGCTACAGACATTAAATACCCATTCACATTTGGTCCGTTCACAATAAAGAATAAGAATGTTGTAGTGTATATAGAGAAGTTGTTGAAGGATATGAATTTTGAGTCAGATACGGCTATGGAGTATGACCCGTTAAACATCATATCAAAACGAAGAACGGACCACCGTATCAAGGCCCTGAACCATCAGATTGTTGAAGGAATGTCGGACAGAGCCAATTGGCTAGAATATAAAGAAGAAATCATTCCGGATGCATCCGACAAAGAAATGGCATTGATTGACACAACAACAGGGACAGAAAGCGAAATAGATAGTGCATTGGTTGGATCTAAAAGACCCATACAGGACATAATGATCATTGAAGATGAAGAAACAGAAAGAGGAAAAAGATTGAAAATGAATGAACCACAAGAGTTAACAACAATTTCAGAAGAGGCTAAAACAACTGAAAAAGAAATACCAGAGGTTACAGTTAAAGAGTACAACATTGAAGAAACCCCTGTAGAGGGTGATGTAAATAGACCCCAGAATATCATGCATGTGTTTGATGAGCATAGTCGAAATAAACAGGAGTCCGCGAAACAAACCAGTCAATTGTTTCCGAAGGTTAGAAGTATATCTAATACTGAGGTAAGCTTATTTACTAGCAGAAATATCAATGAAAATTCCTTGAAATTTTCAGTTGTCACAAAAAATAAGATTTCAGAAATGAATATAGATTTGTCTAAAATAAATGCCCCGGATAAAATTTTATTGCATAGACAAACTGGAGAAGTCATATATTCAGACTATTTGGGAGCCATATTAAGAGCAGACAAGTTGAAAAGTTCAGTGGATAAATTGAATAATCAATTGAGACAGGAGAAGGCAGAGAATAAGTCTCGACAGCAACAGATTAAAAAATTGCAAGCAGATTTGATAAATAAAGAAGGAGATGCAGCAACCAAACTGCTCAAAGAGAAAGACGATACGATCCAGATGTTGAGAGGAAAATTAAAAATTCCAGACACTGTACTCATCCAAGGAGCAGAATTGACAATATTGGAAAAAGAAAAAGAAGAATTATCTAATGAAGTCAATGATGTTACTGCTAAAATGTTAAATCTTTCTGATGAAAAAGATCGGTGGGAAAAAGAGAAAATAATTTTAGAAGAACAGTTGGCAGAAGCGAGGAAAAGATTAGCAGGAAGTGGTCAGCAACAAGTACAAACAGACACACAGGAAGATAAAACGGGAGTAGATGATATTTTACAGGCTATGTCCCAGGTAAGCTTAAGGGAAAATGAAATCAAAGAATTGAAGGTTGAAATACAGAAGCTGACAGAAGAGAATGAAATAAAAAATAAAGAAATAAAAACCTTGCAAACAAAGAATCAGGAATTAAGTAATAATAATAAAGGATTAGCAGCTCATATGACAGGGCAAGCTGCTATGCAAGGTTGTAAACACCTGGTGTGGGACCAAATTATAAAATAAGTTGAGAAACTAAGACCATATCTGGATTACATAAGAGTCAAAGAAAATGTGGTCAAAGATGCCTTCGAAAGTTGCAGAGCCATCAGGGAAAGCTTAAATAAAAAGCCAAAAGACGTAGCCCAGAAAGCAATAACATTTTTAAACAGTCTAACTGAAGCAGACCTGATAGCCATGAATATAACGAACAGAATTTCAGTCATCACATGGGCCAGAAGGATCTTGGGGAAATACTCGCATGTTGAGAATGTTGAAGCTAAAGCTGGAGAAATACGGGGAGAAGTAGTAAAGTTCAAAAAGCAATTTGAAAAATTAGTAAACAAAGGGTTCCCTGCTTTTTGGAATGAAAAAAATGAATTAATTCCTCAGAATGATTATAAGAGATTGCTGTTTGATATAAGGATGGATCACAGAAAGTTCCAGCAGCTGGATCATATGCTTACAGGGAAAATTTTAATGGAGAAAATATCAGAGGAGTTTGAAATTTTCAATATGCTAATCTCAACCTGTGGAAACCTTCTTCTTGTTTCTTATGCAGGTCATGTTGAAATGCGAGTCTTGGTGAAGGAAATGACCAACTATGACTTACCCGCGGCCGACCAGTGGACTTATGTGGAAAAATATGGAAGGACAAGATATTCTGTCCATTCATAGAGGCTTTCAAAACTCTCGCCAAGGGGCGAAAAGATGATATTCAAAATTTTTGCCAAGTGGAAAAAAGGATACTTTTATTTTAAATTTGTAATATTATTTGGAGACAGTTATCTATTGCTCAAAGACAATTATCTTTTAAGTTAAAATATTTTCAGTTATTAGTTAAAAGAAGCAGTGTCAAGCTTCTTCCAAATTTTGTATAAGAACAATGGGAGTCATTGTTGAAGGGGTTGGAAATTTTTTGAGAGACAGTGTATGTTTGGAGATCTATTTTTTGATAAATAAAAGCAGTACAGTGAAAATACCCATCTTTTGAGACCAGAGATTCATGTGTTGATCAGCTTTACAGTCCGTTTTTTCTTTATCTTTATATGTGCATGTTCACTTCCTTTGTTATATCTTCCATTATGTTTTTCTTCTATATTTAAATGAATGTCTGAAATAATTCGAGATTCATACTGGTTATGCCTCGTTTTATATCATTTAAATATTCACTATTTTCTCCAAAGTTGACCATGGATTCATCCTAAGTTAGATGCCTGTTGTTGATGGAATGTCATTATTTCTTTCTGTACCACCTGAAAAAATCAAATTGACTGTAATATGATTGCTATCTTGCCTCTGTGGAAATCTGTTTGGTATAAATCTCTTACTGGTATATTGTATATTTCAAACTTTGACTCCATGCCCAACGTTTCTTGTTTTCCTTTTCAATCAGAAAATCCTTTTGAGAAAATTTGAGAGAACTTTTATATTTTTCAGTCCTTGTATATGTATTGTGAGAGAGCCCTCTCTGGTGGAAAAATGGCTGAGTTTTCCACCTAAAGCTTGGTTTGAAATAGGTTACCTTAGGTGTTATTCTTTTACAACCGGAATAAAATCTAAGTGCTAACACTATGTAATGGGAAGTTTTATTATGAGGTGAATGTGGAAGAAGACGCTGAGTTTTTAAAGCTCCTCATTTATAAACACTTATTCTCTCATGTTGACATGTCCAAAAGTTATTCATCTAACAAGTTAAATGATGGTCTCTATGGGATAGGCTATTATGAATCTTTAGGAAATGTGGACTTAAAGAGATTCTTATTATTTTTCTATTGGAAAGCTAGCGACTGCTAGCTTTCCTTGTAGCATAAGCATGTGTGCATTCGCTAGAAGAAAAATTCTTATGCTACAAGTAAAGCTAGCAGTCGCTGGCTTTCCTTGATCTTTTGTCATGTGTTTATTTCAAAATAGAGCACATGGCACAAGCTCAAGGTATAATCTAGCAACCACCAATCACCATGGACAAGATTTTTCTATTGGAAAGATAGTGACTGCTAGCTTTCTTTCTAGCATAAGTATGTGTTATTATCCTAGAAGGAAATGCTTATGCTAGAAGGAAAGCTAGCAGTCGCTAGCTTTCCTTGATCTTGTGCCATGTGCTTATTTGAAAATAGAGTACATGATACAAGTTCAAAGTATAAGCTAGCAACCACCAATCACCAAGCCCAGGGTTTTTCTATTGGAAAGCTAGCGACTGCTAGCTTTCCTTCTAACATAAGCATGTGTGTCATGCTAAAAGGAAATGCATTTGCTAGAAGGAAAGGTAGCATTCGTTAAAAATAGAGTACATGGCACAAGCTCAAGGTATAAGCTAACAACCACCAATCACCATGGACCGGGTTTTTGTATTGGAAAGCTAGCGACTGTTAGCTTTCCTTCTTGCATAAGCATGTGTGTTTATGATAGAAGGAAATTCTTATGCTACAAGGAAAGCTAGCAGTCACTAGCTTTCTTTGATCTGTTGCCATGTTCTTATTTCAAAATAGATCACATGGCACAAGCTCAAAGTATAATCTAGCAACCACCAATCACCATGGACAGGATTTTTCTATTGGAAAGCTAGCGACTGCTAGCTTTCCTTCTAGCATAAGTATGTATGTGTTATTATCCTAGAAGGAAATGCTTATTCTAGGAGGAAAGCTAGCAGTCGCTAGCTTTCCTTGATCTTGTGCCATGTGTTTATTTCAAAATAGAGCACATGGCGCAAGCTGAAGGTATAAGCTAGCAACCACCAATCACCACGGACAATGTTATGAATTGGAAAGTTAACGACTGCTATCTTTCCTTCATGGCTAGAGTTTTTCTATTAGAAAGCTAGCAATTGTTATCTTTCCTTCTAGCATAAGCACATGTGTGCTTATGCTAGAAGGAAATGCTTATGCTAGAAATAAAGCTAACAGTCGCTAGCTTTCCTTTATCTTGTGCCATGTGCTTCTTTCAAAATATAGCACATGGCACAAGCTCAATGTATAAGCTAGCAACCACCAATCACCATGGCTAGGGTTTTTCTATTGGAAAGCTAGCGACTGATAACTTTCTTTCTAGCATAAGAATGTGTGGTTATGCCAGAAGGAAATGCTTATGCTAGCTTTTTTTGATCTTGTTCCGTGTTCTTCTTTCAAAATAGAGCACATGGCACAAGATCAACGTATAACCTATCAACCACCAATCACAATGCCCAGGGTTTTTTTATTGCAAAGCTAGCGATTGCTAGCTTTCCAATAACATAAGCATGTGTGCTTATTCTATGTAATGGGAAGTTTTATTATGAGGTGAATGTGGAAGAAGACGCTGAGTTTTTAAAGCTTGTCATTTATAAACACTTATTCTCTCATGTTGACATGTCCAAAAGTTATTCATCTAACAAGTTAAATGATGGTCTCTATGATCTTTAGGAAATGTGAACTTAAAGAGATTCTTATTATTTTTCTATTGGAAATCTAGCGACTGCTAGCTTTCCTTGTAGCATAAGCATGTGTGCAGTCGCTAGAAGAAAAATTCTTATGCTACAAGTAAAGCTAGCAGTCGCTGGCTTTCCTTGATCTTTTGCCATGTGTTTATTTCAAAATAGAGCACATGGCACAAGCTCAAGCTATAAGCTAGCAACCACCAATCACCATGGACAAGATTTTTCTATTGGAAAGCTAGCGACTGCTAGCTTTCTTTCTAGCATAAGTATGTGTTATTATCCTAGAAGGAAATGCTTATGCTAGAAGGAAAGCTAGCAGTCGCTAGCTTTCCTTGATCTTGTGCCATGTGCTTATTTGAAAATAGAGTACATGATACAAGTTCAAAGTATAAGCTAGCAACCACCAATCACCATGCCCAGGGTTTTTCTATTGGAAAGCTAGCGACTGCTAGCTTTCCTTCTAACATAAGCATGTGTGTCATGCTAAAAGGAAATGCATTTGCTAGAAGGAAAGGTAGCATTCGTTAAAAATAGAGTACATGGCACAAGCTCAAGGTATAAGCTAACAAATACCAAATCATATACCAAAGCATGTGTTAAGAATTATTCATAGTTTATTGAATGTTTTTTGAGAAAATACTAAGTTTGTTATGTTTGGTGTACAGGTGCAAATGTTTGTTCAACATTTTCTATTGGAGACAAAGTAGATCTTTTACAACATGGAGTGAAGGTGGGTGAGGGCTCCATATTCAATACAGAGCTTGGGAATAAGGTTCATGGAAAGATTGTAAAGAAAGGATGCATAGTGGTTAGAATTGAGAAGGTGTTAAAAAATGATGCTCCTTTACCACATCCAACTGGATTTGAGGAAACACTAGGGGGTGCAATAGAATCTTATGAGATTTGGCCAGAAATAGATTTGAAACCTCATTGTGAAGATCAACCCATAAATATTCCACAAGATAGGGCTGCAAGTATAATTTTCACAAAAGCGGACTATGTTGACCTCCTGGTTAATGGTCAAGTTATTGGGCTAGGAAAGGTTGAATCTACAGAAGTTGGAACTTATTATGGTGGAGGAAGGGTTGTTGCAGGTTATGTTATGGTTTTGATAATTGATGTCACTCAACCACATTTGATTGTGGAATATGTTGATGAAGGGGACACACATCCATGGAGGACTACAGATTTGAGGCACACCATAGGTAAATCAAATACCAAAGCATGTGTTAAGAATTATTCATAGTTTATTGAATGTTTTTTTGAGAAAATACTAAGTTTGTTATGTTTGGTGTACAGGTGCAAATGTTTGTTCAACATTTTCTATTGGAGACAAAGTAGATCTTTTACAACATGGAGTGAAGGTGGGTGAGGGCTCCATATTCAATACAGAGCTTGGGAATAAGGTTCATGGAAAGATTGTAAAGAAAGGATGCATAGTGGTTAGAATTGAGAAGGTGTTAAAAAATGATGCTCCTTTACCACATCCAACTGGATTTGAGGAAACACTAGGGGGTGCAATAGAATCTTATGAGATTTGGCCAGAAATAGATTTGAAACCTCCTTGTGAAGATCAACCCATAAATATTCCACAAGATAGGGCTGCAAGTATAATTTTCACAAAAGGGGACTATGTTGACCTCCTGGTTAATGGTCAAGTTATTGGGCTAGGAAAGGTTGAATCTACAGAAGTTGGAACTTATTATGGTGGAGGAAGGGTTGTTGCAGGTTATGTTATGGTTTTGATAATTGATGTCACTCAACCACATTTGATTGTGGAATATGTTGATGAAGGGGACACACATCCATGGAGGACTACAGATTTGAGGCACACCATAGGTAAATCAAATACCAAAGCATGTGTTAGGAATTATTCATAGTTTATTGAATGTTTTTTTGAGAAAATACTAATTTTGTTATGTTTGGTGTACAGGTGCAAATGTTTGTTCAACATTTTCTATTGGAGACAAAGTAGATCTTTTACAACATGGAGTGAAGGTGGGTGAGGGCTCCATATTCAATACAGAGCTTGGGAATAAGGTTCATGGAAAGATTGTAAAGAAAGGATGCATAGTGGTTAGAATTGAGAAGGTGTTAAAAAATGATGCTCCTTTACCACATCCAACTGGATTTGAGGAAACACTAGGGGGTGCAATAGAATCTTATGAGATTTGGCCAGAAATAGATTTGAAACCTCATTGTGAAGATCAACCCATAAATATTCCACAAGATAGGGCTGCATTCACATGTAAAAGGGTTTCTCTTACACATGGATGCATAGGAACAATTATGTGCATTGCCAAAGGAATGATAGTTAATGTCCATGAGGATGACATGGTTGTGGGTGAAACACTAGGTGAAGATAACTTTGGTGTTTTTGTGGAAGAGATACATGGGTATTGTGAAAGATGCAAGATTGGGGATAAGTCTATACATGGATTGGTTAGATGGCCAATACATAAATTGGTGGACAACATAGGTGAGATGTTAAGGGTCAAGACAAAGTACAAAGAGCCACCCATGGAAATGCTGATATGGGATGTTATAGAGGATACAAGTCCTTTATACCAATGGGATGGGGATCTTTATAATCAAAAAGATCAAGATGTCAATGTTCTTAATGCATCGAGGCCATATAAAAAGATTAAACGAGCTATGACAAGAGAAAAAGTTGCAAAATGTCAAACCAAGATAGATAAAGAGAAAGAAGTCCGACTTTTGGCTGCAGATGAATGTTGTAAACAAGATTGTCTTCAACATGTGGATAGGAATGCCATTGCAAATGCTAGAAGGGATATGGAATGCAAAGAAAAAAATGGTATCAGGGAATTTGTATTGAATTCACTTGTTTCAAACACTATCATGTCAATGAGCCATGGCCATGGCATACCTCCTATTATTAGAAAAGTAAAGGACATGAGATTTGATGGTAATGTTATTTGTAAGAAAACATGGTACAAGATACATAAGATTCCTCAAAGCACCTTCTATAGCTACCAACATAATTTTGAACAAGGACATATGGAATCCATTCATGGTAACACCAATACATGTAAAGCACGTGCACAAACTGTGGCGGCCATAGAAATACTGCATAAAATTGTAATGGACAATTCAGATTTTTCGCCAAACCAAACACGTCAAGTCGAAGCAGATGGAACTTCTTCTCCTCTAAGATTGTTGCCTTCGACTTACACACAAAGATCTTTGTTAAAAGAGATAAATGTGGGTTTGGAAAAGCTCAATTGTCCATTAATATCACAACCAACAATGAGCAAGATTTGGAACACTCATTTTCGAGACGTGGCATTCTCAAAGAACACCAACTTCAGTAAATGTGGTGAATGTATTGTGTTGAAAGCACAAATGAAGTCAGCAACTACAAAAGAGTTGGAAGAAACGGCACGCGCTAGATTGAACAAACATAACAAGATCGTTATGTGCGGAAGACATTGCTACTATGCCCACAGAATCATGTCAGAGAGGTTTCCAAAGGAGTATTTGAGTATTATCCATGATAAAATGGATAAAACAAAGATTTCAATTCCAAGGCTACGCGTCAAATCAAAATCTATTGTAGGAATAAACTTGGGTTTGTCATTGACAGGTATGCTAACACATGGGCATAAGACAGGAGGTTTTGGTCATTTCTCCCTACCATTTGTACATATGGGATCACAATTTACCATTACATCACTTGCTAAGTGCTTTAGGGACCTTGAAGACCCACATCTTGATATGTATGGTGATCTTCTTTATGAGAGTGGAAGTTCAAGAAACCCACTTTCAAATGCATTACTTGACACCTCTATTTACTCAAAATGTAGAGTGTACAAGGATGAATTTTTATCTCATGGAAGATTAGAAAATCAAGATATCGATTTTAAACCTCTTCCTCCACATTTATTGTTACAATTGGATAATGCAGCAAGTGATAATAAAAATCGTTATCTTTTCATGTTTCTATCACTTCTCACTGCACTTGGTGTCTTCATCACTATTGAGGTTGGGTTCTTGCTCGTGGGACACACCCATGAAGACATAGACGGGACCTATGGGAGAATGTCTTCCAGCTTGAAAAGTAAAGATATATATTCTCTACCTGAGATGATGGATACATATCGCAAAATTGAAGAAAAAAGAGTGTTTCCACCTAAACTGATTGATAAGGTGTATGACTTCAAAAGCTTCCTTAATGGATACATCAAGGAAGGAAAAAATGCACTAGTTGGACATCTTAATGTTCAGTACTTCCAATTTCTTGTACTCAATGATGTTCCGGTATTAAGGTATAAAGAATCCATAAGAGATGTTGAGTGGTCAGAACCAGTTGAGTTATGGAATACAGACGATGAAGGTCGATCTAAACTGCCCATAGGGAAGCCATCTTTCTTACATCCCAAAGAGAATGAAATCTATTTAAAAGAACTAAAAGAAGGAATAACATCATACATAAAAATGTGGAAAGACACAATGGGTGGTGAGGATTTGCCAATTGTTACACCAGAATGGAAAAATAAGGTAGAGTATTGGGAAAGAGTTATTGATACTTTATATGAAGATTACAATGATCATGATTCATCTTCTGAGGATTTCTGGCCCAAGACAAGGCAAACTCCAGATGTTGGTCGTAATGCGCTTCATGCAATCTCAAATATTATGGATGGGGATTTTGATACTATGACAGGTGAACCCGTGTATGTTGGACCCAAGTGCAATAAGCCAAAGACAACATTCAACCCTATTAATGATGTTGAGAAAGGAAAGATGTTGCTAGTTAGATCAGGAAACGAGGAATAAGGGGAGATGATTTGGATGGAAAAAGCCACCTCAAATATATTTAAAGATGATGAAAGTGATACTCTTCATGTTAAAGTTGATTGGTGGAAGCCCGGTTCAGGGAAATACAATGGAAAAGTATTAGAAGAATATTGGGTACCAAATCCTGATGACATAGAGCTTGGATCTATTCCAATTGATACCATAGTTTGGGCATGGATGGCTAAGAAAGAAAATTGCAAGAAGGCCAAGATAAATAAACATGGTGTACAAGCTGTCCTTGACCTACTTGAATGAATAACATGAGATTAGGTGGAGATGATTCATGGATGTAATTTTGTTCTTTGGAGGACCAATTAATACATGAAGAAACATTTTTCAATTTTTCTTGTATATTGAATATTCTCTTCAAATTTATTTGAGGAGTTTTATATTATTTGGTACAAATATGAAAATTTTGTTTAAATTGCAATGTATTCATGTGACGATACTTCATGCAAATTACATGACACCATGAAATATTAAACTTTCAATGATTTGTTTATATTAACATAACTTCTCCCATAACTTGGATAATCAAGTCCAATAATGCACTTAAAATCAATATCTTCTAGTTTTGGCCTATTAAAACTATATTGGAGTTAATTTGGCATATTAAAACTATATTGGAGTTAATTAGCATTGTTTTCAATGTAATACGTTCAAACACCAAACAATATCTAACATGGAAATTACAAATTCCAATGCTTTGTCTAGATCGACATAACTTCTCACTCCATCAAACTTGGATAATCAAGTTCAATAATACATTTAAAAGCATCATCTTCTAGATACGATCTATTAAAACGATAATGTTGGGCTAGCTAATTCGTATTCTTTTCAATATAATACATTCAAACACTTCATGAACATATATTATAATAAAATAAATTAAACTGTACTACTTTGTTTCTATTCCAATTCATAACAAAATTATTTATTTTGATCATTAAAAAACACATCTAGACTTATAAAATATTTTCTTTTGACATCTGTAAAATGTTTCCAATAAAAATTACCAATAAAAGTTCATAATAATTTGATTTTGATTTTTAAATGACACACAAATACTTATAAAATATTTTGATTGTTAAATGCACTACCAATAAAAATTCATAATAATTTGATTTTGATTGTTAAATGACACATAGATACTTATAAAAAAAATTGATTGTTAAATGCACTTTTAATAAGTTTAGTGGGTTTTCACTTTTGTATTTGTAAGAAACAAAAATGTACTTCAATGTTTCATTGATTTCAAATGTACCACACTTCTCATCCATCAAACTTGGTTAATGGAGTCCAGTAAAGCACTTACAAGCAACATATTATAGACTGTCTATAAAAACTTTATTATGGGAATAGCTAATTAATGTTTTTTAATGTAATATGTTCAAACATTTCAAAAATAAATACTGGACATACAACATATTATAGAGTTTGTCTATAAAAACTTTACTATGGGAGTAGCTAGTTAATGTTTTTTCAATGTAATATGTTCAAACATTTCAAAAATAAATACTGGACACTTGCAATAACTAGAATGGGTTTTCCCTCTTTCTTCATGTATTTGAAAAAAAACCAATTGTACTATAAAATTTATATTCTAATTAATAATTTTTTTTGACCTTAATTGGTATACTTAGACTTTATCCAATACAATATTTTCTCTTGTTGGCTCTAAAATAGTGCCAACCAAATATCATAATATATAGTATTGAATAATGAATATTTCTTTAAATGTTAGATGATTATATTTATATTATAAAAATGAATCTAGGCTTAACCAATCAACATAATCCAAAGTAATAATTGATAGTTAACAATGTCCAAAACATGTAGAAACTTGTGGGCTCATAATAATCCCATAAAATGAAGGGAAAAAGTGAAGTGCCTAAGTACCTATTGTGCTATATACTTGACAAAAATGTCCTAAGGCATACAATAGACAATACATATAAAGGGAAGAAAATAAAATAGAGTATGACCTAATTTTCCACGTTGTTTCTCGTAGATATGTTATTGATTATTTTTCTAGTCAATATTCTAAAGATTATTAGGGGTAGTGTCATCATCCACAAGTACAATATTACAATGACTATAGGAGCTAATACGTCTTCATGGTATTAGAGGTTTCACCTAATTCCTAGACATTTCCAGTTCTCGTTGTCTCTTGAAGTTGAGCAAAACCCCCCATGTTCTAGCCACCCATTATCAAGATTGAGAATTACTAAGTTATTATACCAATACATAAATTTGTTATAGTAACAAACACATTGACTGTTATGTCATTAAATAGCTTTCTAGGTCACTTTAAAATGGCGACAATCTCTTACTAATATGGTAATTCAACACATGCACAATATATGCTTTATCAAATTATAAATAAAATGGTTAATACTTTCAACATACAAATAATGCCATTAGATAAATTAATAGGTAAGAAATATTAATACAAATTACAAATTATAATAAGAAAATAATGTAAATAATCTAAGTTTAAGCATAGGAAGATATGCTTCAAATTAATATAAATTTGATTTTATATAGCTTATAATGATAATATTGTAAAAAAAATGGTGAATATATAGATTGAAATGAGTGAATTAAGTAATTTTTAGGTTTTTCATTTTTTGAAAACTCAATCTTGTTGAAGTTCTAAATTCTAGATCCGTACTCGACAATACATATAAAGGGAAGAAAATAAAATAGAGTATGACCTAGTTTTCCATGTTGTTGCTTGTGTATATGTTACTAATTGTTTTTCTAGTCAATATTCTAAATATGATTAGGGGTAGTGTCCTCATCCACAGCTTCAATATTACAGTGACTATATGAGCTAATAATTTTTCATGGTATTAGAGGTTTCAGCCAATTCCTAGGCATTTCCAGTTCTTGTTGTTTCTTGAAGTTGAGAAAAAATCCCCATGTTCTAGCCACCCATTATCAAGATTGGGAATTAATAAGTTACTATGCCAATACATAAATTTGTTACAGTAACAAACACATTGACTGCTATATCATTAAATAACTTTGTAGGTCACTCTAAAATGGAGACAATCTCTTACTAATATGGTAATTCAACACATGCACAATATATGCTTTATCAAATTATAAATAAAATGGTTAATAATTTCAACATACAAATAATGCCATTAGATAACTTAATAGGTAAGAAATTTCTTGCAACATCTATTGTTCATGAGATGAGGTAAACCTTGATCAACTCAAATATTAATACAAATTAAAAAATTATAATAATAAAATAATGTAAGGAATCTAAGTTTAATATTAGGAAGATATGCTTCAACTTTATATAAATTTGATTTTATATAGCTTATATTGATAATATTATAAAAAAATGGTGAATATAAAGATTGAAATGAGTGAATTAAGTAATTTTTTGGTTTTTCATTTTTTGAAAAGTCAATCTTGTTGAAGTTATAAATTCTAGATCCCTTGTATAATTCCAAATTTAATGAAATATGTGTTAAAAGAGAAAACAGATTTAATGCAAGCAACCACTGCCTTGGGAGTTGGGATGTTTTATCTTCCCTACATCGAAAAGAGCGAAGACAAAATTAATGTGCAACCACCGTTGCCTCACTTGGGAAAAGGAAAGCCAATGAATTAATGTTTGTGGTGTTAATTAGGTTTAAAGTATGATATGACAATTGGCTCTAAAGTCTCCATTTGGATCAGCCCACGCTCACATGATTTGGATGGTCAATATTTATTTTTTTGTTTTTTAGTTCTTTTTTATTAATTTTTATTTCTGACAAATAATGTGAAAAGCAGGAAAAATTTGCCCCATCAAAACTTTCCTCAAATCAGAAATTCGAATTTTGTATTTCCAAAATTTAAAAATTATTTTTTATTTTTTAAAATATAAAGCCTGTAAAAGCACATTCCAAAACAGAGTTCGTATAAACATATATGTGTGCGCGCGCTTAAACACGTTGGAGGATCGAGCTATGAATGAGCCACGACCTCATAGCACGAAGCTTAGGTTTGATAAACAAATAATCCAAACTCTAAATGTAAAACATGCAAATCGTTCCATTAAACCAATACATTAATGTATGTTGGACAAAGCTGTAATACAAACAAATGACTATATGTAAATATATATGCAAAAGAACGAGCCCACAGTGGGCGTTTAACTATTAAATAGCAAGGAGACAAAAATATTAACACATAATAACTGTGTAAAGAAATTTATTTGCCTTGTAGAGCCACGAAATAATCCAAATAATAAAATATTCAAGGCCGTAATGAATCCCAAAGGGATAGGGCGAACATATATCAAAATGTTAAATATTTATATGATCAAACAGTGCAGGAATCGAATCCTTTTAACATAACGAAAATGACAGTCTCGTTTTTAATACAAATAGCATGCAAACAAAAAGGGTTAGCACAGTAAAATTGTTCTTGAACCACTAATGAGTTAATAGGATTAACCTTTCAACACTCAAATTATAAACTACAGGAGCCATCAAAATAACAAGGATGGAGCACGATGGCTCTGCTTGAGAAGTAGAACCAAAGTGAAATGCAATACAATCCTACTGTTATTAATATAAACAACGATAATAACATATAATCACGCAAGAATCCAAAATGGTATTTACTATCCCTATAACATGTTTTATTAAACTCCATGAGCAAATATTACAAGGCTCGGTGAGCCATAACTTAGTTCTGGGCATTATATAAACCCCAAACAAATCATTTCACATAAAATCAAGCTTCGATGACTAGGGTATGAGCTGTAGTTTGCAAGAATGTCAAGCAATATGGGAAGTGTAATATAAACAAAGGAATCAAATACTGACAGTAAACTTTTGAGCATTCAGACCGAGGAAGGGGAGGCCTACCCGTGTTAACTCTTCTCATCTTCCTCGGGTCTGCAAACCCTCGACCCCAAGGAGGTTTTCCACCTACAATAGTGAACATTATAGTTAATAGTATATGCAAATGATAAATGAACATCCAAACAATTAATAGACTGAAACAAATAATGAAACATTACACATTACCTTCAAAACAATAGAAGATGGTTCCATGACGCTCATGAAAGCCTGCAGCGAGACAGACTCCATGGATAACACCCTCATAAGATCACGACTAAGATAAATACATAGTAATGAAAAACAAAACAACCATTTTGAGTGATAGCCAACTTATAGAAGGCTTAAACAAGCTTGAGCCCACCAAGATTTGGAGAGCGAAGACCTCGATGACCAAACGATAACAATGAACTTTCAGGATGCTTCCCGAAGGAGAAAACCATTGCTTCCTTGATCGAGGTAAGGTACAAGGTTATAAATGAAAACATGACCAATAGAGCTACCTCGCATGCCTAGTATGCATGAAAAGACAACCAGATAGATGATAATATTAAATGCCAATGCTCACACGATTTGGATGGGAAATAATAGATATATTTTGCTTTGATATATGAGCAAAGTTGAAATTTGAAAAATGAAATGAGTTCATTGTTTAACGCTTTTGGTCAATGTAGTCCCTTACCATAAATGCGATGCTTATTGTGGGGCTGGCTCGTTGGGAATCGGGATCCAACGAGGAGGAACTCCGAAGAAGAACGGATTGGTCGTCTCTTGTACAAACTAGTATTTACTTTTACTTTGTACTGATGCATTAAACTTATGTACCGTTGCTGACCACATCGATCAACTCCCTTCCCAAATTTAAATAAAACTATTGCCGAAATTCATGCCAATAATCCGATCTCGATGCATGTGCCGAAATTCATGCCAATAATCGGTATGCTGGGTGGAAGAATTAACGGGTGAATTTAGAATACAAAATATTAGGAATCATTAAGTTCAAGACAAGGATACATAGTACATTTCTTCATTTACGGGGTGGTAAACGTGGCAATCACGAGAATAATAGCTATTTTTTAAATTTTAATATATATTTTTTAAATTTCTTACAATTATCTTTTAAACCAGATAAAATTAGTCTAATCATCAGTTTTAATCAATCACGAATTAGTAATTTGATTTTTTTAATTATAAAAATTAATTTTTAATTTTCAAATATTAAATATTAAATTAAATTTATATTTATTTAAAAACTATTGAAAACTATAGAAAAAAAATTTGTGAGAAAAAAAAAAAATTGCAACCTAACCAATTGCTATATACCTGCCTTGGCAGGTATAATAATGCACCAATATCACATTAGAATGGTTCACCCTATAGTTAAAAAGGGTCCACACTTATATTGTATTATGTTCTTAAATAAAATATGATTTTGACTTTATAAATATCAAGACTATATCCATATATATATAAATTATAAATGGAGAAAGTAGAAGCTACCATAGTTATCTTAAACAAAATACCAAGCATTGAAATAGTAAGTGAAACTTGATGTTATAATAAAGGCATAAAGTTCAAATTGAATTTGTCCATCAATCATTTCACCTGGTAGTAAAAGATTTCATGAATTGGAAAATATTGGCAAAATCATATTAGCAATTCATTCTTCAAATCTAGTAATTAATCTTAAGATTTTTAAGCATAGATATTTCTACCAATATAATGTACTTTTGAACCCTGTTTAAATATTATTAACTTCTGCAACTTGTATTTTTTTCGAAATAATACATTTAGAACTTGGATAGAATTCCATACTTGAAACAAGGAGGTACTTATAATTTCTTTAACCAAATAAGACGACTAATTGGAAAATATAAATACTCTTAAACATTGTTTTGTCATTGTTATCCTTACCTACGAATATTCGCAAGAAGGACAGGTACAAATGCTTTAGCTAATTAGCTAAGTAAGTCTCGGGGCACCTCACAGGAACCCTTTCATCACCATCCCGAAATTAAAACTGTCAGTACCTTGTCAAGGAGAACTCCGTCTTATATTGTTTTGAAATTTCAGTTATTACAACTACAAACAAATTAGTGTCGTAATCATTTTTAAAGAGGTAAGACACATCACTGTCTTAAAGCATCATTAGTTAAAAGGACATAGTAGTTAAATTGTTATATACATTAATGACTTTATTATTTAATACTTCCTTAACAAGCATTTATTACTTCCGCAATCACAATTTTAACATTTAATGCTGGTATAATTTTTTTTAAAATTTTTATGAAATTATCGAAATGTTACATTGCTCAAGGACAATAATCCAAAGAGACTTCCATCGATATTATCATTGGTACACTATTATCAAATTTATTCAAAACTTAGGATCATAAGCAATATCAAATAAAAATGGAAGGTCCTTAAGTCTTAGGTGGGTATGAATTGAGCCCATGATTTGGACGTATGAATCCATCCCACGATTTGAAGGTTATTCCTCAACACTCCCAAATAAAATAACCCCCAATATTGATATTATTATGTCAAATAAAAAAACCCCTTGACCCCTTAATACGGGGCAATATATTTTTGAGGTTTTTAAGAGTATTCAACCCCCCAATATGAATGGACGTGATATGATATTGCCTCACTAGTGAACCCCCGTGCTAATTCCTAAATTTGAGGAATTTGGTCCAAGTAAAGTCCCGGTTCAACTTGCAATCACCATTGGAGGCTAAATCAATCGTGATCGAAGGAGAATCAATCAAATCCAAGTCAGAGTTAGTCTTCTTGAGTTGGGAAATGTTGGACACAATGATGACACTAAGAGGGAGGGGTGAATCAGTTGGAGGGCACTATAAATCCTTTTTCAACTTATACCAATCAAGTTGAGTTTATCAATGCATTATGCTACTAAGTAAATAATTACTAACATTCATGACGTAATCATCACATGTCATATTGTTATCAATCCAGGAAGCTCTCTTAGGTTGTATTCAGAGATGCCTGGTAACTTAAAACTTATCTTAAATGATGGGGTTTGTTTGGATCAAATTGGATGACTGAGATCAAACTCACACACTCAGAACACACATAGGGACGCTCAGGGAGACAAGGCCTTGACTAATGCTGTTCAGAGGGTTGCTAAAAGGTTAATGGGCATGGATCCTTATCGTGCTAGCAGACTCATACACATAAATTTGTATATAAATTGCTAATCACAACAAAATATATAACATGTATGTTTAGTTCTCAAATGCCAAAACAGGATAACAGCTATTGAGCGTAGACAAGTGAGCATACAGGAAATAAACCATCCACAGTACATATAGAAACATAAGAAAGAGAAATCTGAAAGCAAATAGTAAAAGAAGCTTGTATTATCTGAGAAGTCACTGAAGTCTAAAAATACAAATATAGATCGACCTCTCCAAAATTGAACCCACATTCTGCTTCAGTCCTTGGCTTTATAGCCATTACAAAGTTTTTCAGATCCAAAAGATGGATCGAATATGCTAAAAATAATCAACTAAAACAGTTAATGAAAGTGTGACAGAGTATTATGATTATAATAATTGATTCTTGCCGATACACCTACGCTTGACAGTTGAAACGAGCCTCTGAGGGTTGGAGGATGAGTTTGAAACTACTGTCTGCAAAAAACCTGTAGGCGTCTTTTTCTAAAAATAGACAAAAATATTCCACTGTTCAGCTTGCTGGCGCCCTCAGTCTGGGACCAGAGGTGATCATGATGCAATTGAGCGCTTATGGATTCCCTGGAAAATGCCTATAAGATGCTCGGGCTAACAAAAAGGGGGTTTGATGCCCACAGACGTGCCTCTGCATTTTTTATGCTTTCGGTGGTTAACAAAACTGGGCTTGGAGGTGATAAGCGACCAAAAGCTTGGTATCTGGTGGTTAATGAATTAGAGTTACGCTTCGTCTAAGCCACCGAATCGCTTCAAAGCGCTGGAAACTTTTATCTCTTTTCGGTGACCGGGAGGACTCTACCTGTATGTCGCAAACCACCAAATCGAGATTCGGCAGCTAATGAACAGCTCCTGTGTTCTCCCAAGCTACCGAAAATAGTGTATGATCCAGCCTGCAAAAATTGTTAACAAAAATGTGTTTCTGTCCCCATCTACTTGGATTTCTCTTCCACCTAGGCCAAAACCGGAGGGTCAACAAATTTGACTGCAGCTGCTGCCAGGGTGTCGAGGTCTGATTGTACCTTGGGCTGAGGCCTCTGAACTTTTTCCTTACCCTCCAGGGACTCAACCTTCCTCCTTAGCTTGATGTTTTCCCTGATCAGTCTAATGTTTCTTCCCCTCATTTTTCCATTTTTCTTGGTCAATCCCTGAAAAGACACATAAAGCTCGTTATATCTTTCAGTCAGCCTCTCATTTTTATCCTTAATGACCCTCTGGAGTATTTTGTGTTCATAAGCCTGCTAGAGGAGTCAGTTGATTTTCTGTGAGGCATAAATCTTTGCATTGTGAATTGGTCCCATAGCCACCTGCTGGCTTTGTTCCTCCACTGGTGTAGGGGAGGGTAAATTTACACAGCCGAATCCTTGCTCTTCCACAAGTGTAGGAGAAGGCAGATTCACATAGTCATTCTCTTGTTCCATCATGGATAGGGCTGCTTCCTGTTGTTTCTGTTCTGTTGCCACCTCCTCATTTTCTGCTCCCACTTCCTGCAATTCATCCTCCTCATAATCGGTGTATGGGAGATTTAAAAGATTTGCACTCTTTGAAGGGGTTTCTTTTGAAACAACACCCTCATCCTCAGTCTTATCTTTGAATGCCAGTTTCCTTCTAGCTTTCTTCACCTTTGGATCTGAGGAGAGGGGTTCGGTTTGAATTAAGGGAATAGCCCTCCTCTTTCTTTTCCCACTTCTAGGGGTGGATGATTTCTTCCACTCTTCCGGCTGCAATTCTGTCTCGAACCCACTCCAGAATAGGAAGAAAGCCCAGTTCGTGTTTTTTCTCTGCAATAACTCAGAGACCAAGAGTTTTATCAGACCATGGTGATACAATCTGCCTGCAATTTTGGTGGGCTGATCTTTTACTTGATGTTCCATTTTGGTGAGGCTCTTGTGGAGGTAGAAAGGGAGATTTAGAGAGCTCTTTCCAGTGAAGTGATCCAGCAGCCTAAAATGGTAAATTAGCACCCTGTTATACCTGCCCTCACAGGTTATATAGACCAGAATGGACTTCAATAAAAGCTGTCATTTATCCTCCAGATATGACATGGGAATGTCTTTTTTCCAAACCAGGTTCCTATGCTTCGATTTTAGGTATGATTGAAATTCGAAATCCCTTTTGACATTGGTCTTAAACTAGTTTTCTTCGGTTGTTGGAACTTTTGTCACCTGGGATATAAGAGCCTCGTCCACCTGGAATTCTTCCTTTCCTATCACAGCCTTACTGCCGTCAAACGTGAGGGAAAAAGCTTCGGCCACCTGTTGATGAGAAACCTATAGCTTTTTACATAAATTATAGCAACCGACATTCTTGAAAAATTGACATACCTCGGGGTGTCCCTCCAGGTAGCAGATGTCGCTCAATTCCTTTCTCAGGACCGCTCCTCCTCCTTTCTTCATCGGTAACCTGCTCGCTGGCGCCTGTTGCTCAAATCGGGACTGAGGGAGAGATGGGGAAAGAGGGAGAAAAAGAGCTCAATCGATGTGGTAAGGGAGAAAATGGAAAGGTGGTGTGGCTTTTCGGGAGCTAACTTCGAGGGTATGAAAGGTGGATAATCATGAGGGCGTAATGATGGCCACTACGACATGATTGCACCGGGGAAATGGATTTTTAGAAATGTTGTTATGTGGATGGGAAACGATGTCTGTCTAGTCATAGTTATGGCGATGGCGTCTAGCCTTCCCTTGGGGTAAATCGTGCTTTCGCTTAAAAGGCCCTTTCGGCGACTAAGACATGATGGATTCCTTGAATTCTGACCAAACCACTGATTTGACGTGCCTGCCAATCGACGCCAACTCCTTTTCAGCAGCCGATAATCCACCCTTAATTCTGTTTGCCGCTGGAAAATGATCTCAACCAGTGATTTTAGCTTTCGGTGGCTGTAGACAACCCAGCCTTTGGATGTTAAGCTACAGAAAGTATCCACCTTTTCGGTGGCTAATGAACACCGTTATGTTCACCCAAACCCCCGAAACTTTCATGTCCCAAATTTGGAATTGGGTCACAATGGCCTAATCACATTAGCCACATTAATTAGAGTTTGTAAAATTGATGTTAAGGGTCAAATAATTGCCAAGGAGGAAAATTACTAGTTTCCTAGGTTTGGGGTGGAAGCTTTGGGATTTGGAATAAGGGGGATAATAAATGTTTAGACATTAGAAGGGTTCAAGTATTTAATAAATAGAGTGAATAAATAAATTCAAGAGAAATCCTAGGTGACAAATGGTTTTGGAGACATATGGAGGATGTGGGACCCACACTAGCTTGATTTTTCATAATACATGGTATCTCTCTTTTGCAAATTCGAATTAATGGGAATGTGAACACTCTTGGGTGAGTTGGTAAGTCATAATACATGTCATTGAGCATCTTAGGTCGAATTGGGAAGGATTGGTAACCTCCATGGAAGATAAAGAGTCAAAGTGGAAGTTTGTGGACACTTGGGCTAGATTGCCTAGCCCCTATGACACCAATGATGGAGCGTCTATGACAACTATGACAAATTGTAGACCTGACCTCTGACATATTACCACTATGACATGTCATCCCCAAAAATAGGCTCAAAGAAGGAGAATTTGGGAGTTGGAGAAGCCAAAGAGACTGAAAATCGAATTTGGGAGAAGATGGAAGGTTGGAACTAGGAGACAAGTGGCAAATGTGGAATATTTCCTAAATGGAAATCTATTGAATCTATTGAGAGGATTTCGACCCTTAGAAGGCTAATTTTGGTTATAAAATGTAGAAATGAAGTATGAGAATGGCTTTTGATCATTTGTAGAATTTGCAATTGCATTTGTGAAGAGGGAGAGCTAGTGGATGACTAGTTTCTTGCCTTGGCCAATTTCGAGGGTGAAAGATTCCCATCCAAGTTGGTAATTGGAAAGGCCACTCAGACCTTTCATTTGGAGATTTAATGGAGTATTTATTTGCAGGTGTAAGCTACAGGGCAGCTCATGGTTTCTTCTATTGCATCTCACTCCTTCAACCATTTGCAGTTTTGATGGCATATTCTTTATCCTTGAGGGAGGGCGTTTTTGGTGAGATATTGTACTCTTTGGGGGAGCTTTTAATGCCCCATTTATTTTTTAATATGAATTAGATACTCTGTTATTCATCTCCAGAAAGTTTCAGGTCGAAATTCCAAGTAGAAATGTATAAATCTCAATTTTAATGAAGGAACAGTGCCATTTCCCCACTACCTTGTTGTGAATCAATGTAATACTGATGATTTCGAATGAATGGATTATTATATGATATATTTGTGATCAATATACTGCCATGGATGTATTCTACAAGTTTCATGTACTGTACTTGAGCATTTGAAGCATTTTTACTCAGTTTAGTTGTATTGGGAGGTGAAATAGTGCCATTTCCCCAAGGGTCAAATTGGGGATTTTTGCAGTTGCATGGGAGAGGGTGAGAACAGTTGTAATAATCCATTAATGGTGCATATGAGACTTTAATAACATAATTAACACATTACATACCTCTGTTCATAAATTTGAGTGGGTTTGGAGGCATTTGGGAAGCCATTTTCAGTACTTACCCCATGGGGATTTGAACCCCAAATTACTAGTAAAATTGCATAATTGGTCCAGAATCTTAAGAGAGTTTTCAGAGGTCTTTTGGTGGCCATATTTCATCCATAAACATCATATTAAAGTTCTAATATCATTCATACACCTTCCTTGAATATTTGAAGGCATTTGGAGTCAATTTGAGACCTAGAGACCAATACTAGTCAAAGGGAAATCACTAGTAAAGTTACCTACATTGATCAGAATTTAAAGAGGTTTTGCAGAAGTATTTTAAAGGTCCAAAGGCATCCCTGAAACACATATTTATGTTCTAATATCATTCATATACCTTCTCATAATATTTGGGATCATTTGGGGCAAATTTGGGACCTAGAGATCCAAACTAGTCAAAGGTCAAACTAGGGAAAAAAGTGAAAAATTGCCATTTTAATAAAATTCCTAACAAGGGACATTACAGTGGTATCAGAGCATGGTCCTTGCACTTGTGGATTAGGTACATACATTCAAGAGTAATTGGCAGCCATGTATTACTATTATGATGAATCCTATGAGTACAATTCTTATGAGGAATATGCATATGCTTATGAGCAATATGAAACAGAATGTGAATGGTACGAGGAAGAGGTGCCATCATGCAAAACTTCATACAATTTCAAGAGAAATGAAGATTATTCTTATGACTTTAGATCTGATGAATATGAGTGTGTCATACCAACCAAGGATAATTCTATGAGCGAGTTCCAAAGATGGAGAGAAAAATATAAAACCTTGCCCCAACAATATAAAAAATATCAAGAATATCTTGCTTCGAGCAAAAATACACAAAATGCCATGTCTTTTGAGTACTATGCTGAACATGTTTTTGAAAATAGGCCCAAAAATGAAGATGTGGAGTTAGTGAAGAAATGTTTATGCCCTTCTTGTAAAAACCCTTGGAGCGAGTATCATATATGTGTGCATGAAATGATGTCCTCCTTGAGGAGAGATTTTGAGATTTATTCAAGAAGAGATTCCAAATATACTGATCCTAAGGAAAACAAGGGGAAAAATGCATCAGCTTGCTTGAAGGAGAAAAATGAAGAGACATCACAAGAGCATGAAGAAGATTCTATTGAAAATATGGAAGATCATTTCGAGACACCTTCTAGCTTAGACATGAATCAAAGAGCACCTACTGATGGATGCTTAAACTATGAAGGAGTACCTACTGATGGGTGCTCACACCTCTATGTTGGTGACATAGAGATCACTTTTGAAAGTGTTTATACAAGCCCAAGTTCCATTAAGCATGATAATGAAGACCTTGTAGCACTTGAAGAAGAACCAAGATCAACTTCCCCATCACCACTTGAGCTTCATGAAGTTGGTCCAAGCAAAATTGAAGAAGATGAGGAGGTTCATTTGCAAGAGCCTCATTTTCTTGACGGGTCCTTAAAGATGAATGAAAATAAGATCCAAGAGTCCCTCAACATTCTACATGACACTCAAGCATTGGTGTCAAATTCTTGTTGGAGAGCTACTTCATTGGAGGAAACATCCTTCCTTGAAGACATGGAGAATATTCAAAGAGCAATGTGCCACATCAAAGGTAATTTCATGTCTTTGCTTTTTGATAGAAACCATTTGTTTGAGCTTAATGAATTGATACATGATGCATACTTGAAGAATAATGAGGATATTCATAAGCTCACAATTCAAAATGAGCAACTTCTTGAAAAATTGCAAGATACTTGTTTTTCCTCCTATGTTTCAGATTGTCAAATGGTAGATTGTTTGGAGGATTCTCATGACATGGTGGATCATGAGAAATGTGGGAATTTGAATGTGATTAATGTGTTTGAAGATGAAATTGAAGAGATCCAAACACTTGATGTGGTGGAAGAGGAACTTGAATTGTCTCTTGTTGAAGCTTATGCAATTTTTAAAGAAGAGCATGATTCCTCTACATTGGAACCAATCTATGACAAAGGTTTCCCACTTTTGAAGGAGCTGCATGATACTACCCACATGGATCCTTCCCATGATGAAACTTCTGAACTTTTTGATTATTTGGGTGAGTTAGTACATTCTCCTACATCCTACAATTCCATGTTTTGCAGTATTAGTCTCAATGAAGTATGGGTGAAAGGGTTCTTTTTGATGGTGCCACATGAAGAGTATGGAACATCTAGATTTAACTTTTATGATGACATGGTTGGAGCACATTCTTATTCACATTTGCAGCAGCATAATTTGTCACTTTATGATGATTCACATCTACATGGATGCACCTATGATATGGATTTGAGTCAATTGAAGACTCATGGTTTTTCTTGCTCAACACTGGGTTCATTTGATGTTAGAGGAACTTCATCCAACACTTGGGTGAATAGATTTATGATGGGAGAAAATTTTTGTTGGCAGCCACATACTTTGTTACATCTTTATGATTCTCACATTCATGGATGTATGGGTGAGACTTCTTTGAGTCATTTGAAGTCTCCTTGTTTTTTCTGCTCATTATTTGGTTCAGATTTTAGTGGAGATTCTTCATTCACTTCTTGGATGAAAGAATACATGGTTGAATATTTTGATGCATATCACATCCTTTTGGAGCAGCATTATAGGACATGGGATCCTCACCTATGTCATTGGAGCAGATTTGATTGGTCACTTGAAGCTTGTATGCACTTGGAAAATCGTGGTCTACTTGCTTGGAGGTACAAGCACTTTCATCATTCTTTGATGAAACACCTCCTTGATGTACATTTTCATTATGTAGTTATGTACTTTGATGATATGTATTTTGTACTCATGATGTTTGGAAGAATTTATACAAGAAAATGGGATCTAGGAATCATCTTATCTGATGGTATGGGTTGGAGAGCTCTCTTCATTGCTTGGGTGCAATACAAGCAATGAGACCCTGGAATAATTTTTATCTCATTGGTTTCAATTTTTTGGGGGAAACAAGAAGTATGGGAGATGGATTTCCTACTTAATAAAGTGATTTTTATCAGAGTATTGAAGCAGCAAGCATGGTGGTTCCTCTCTAAAATCTTCATGGAAACTCAAAGACTCAAGGTTTGGCAATTCAATGGCAACTTCAAAGAATTATACAGAAAGCAGGTTCTTCAACACCCATGTTTGAAATTGCTTGAGGACAAGCAATATTGGGAAGGGAGGATTTGTCATGTCCCAAATTTGGAATTGGGTCACAATGTCCTAATCACATTAGCCATATTAATTAGAGTTTGTAAAATTGATGTTAAGGGTCAAATAATTGCCAAGGAGGAAAATTACTAGTTTCCTAGGTTTGGGGTGGAAGCTTTGGGATTTGGAAGAAGGGGGATAATAAATGATGTTTAGACATTAGAAGGGTTCAAGTATTTAATAAATAGAGTGAATAAAGAAATTCAAGAGAAATCCTAGGTGACAAATGGTTTTGGAGACATATGGAGGATGTGGGACCCACACTAGCTTGATTTTTCATAATACATGGTATCTCTCTTTTGCAAATTCGAATTAATGGGAATGTGAACACTCTTGGGTGAGTTGGTAAGTCATAACACATGTCATGGAGCATATTAGGTCGAATTGGGAAGGATTGGTAACCTCCATGGAAGATAAAGAGTCAAAGTGGAAGTTTGTGGACACTTGGGCTAGATTCCCTAGCCCCTATGACACCAATGATGGAGCGTCTATGACAACTATGACAAATTCCAGACCTGAACTCTGAAATCTGACCACTATGACATGTCAGCCCAAAAAATAGTCTCAAAGAAGGATAATTTGGGAGTTGGAGAAGCCAAAGAGACGCAAAATCGAATTTGGGAGAAGATGGAAGGTTGGAACTAGGAGACAAGTGACAAATGTGGAATATTTCCTAAATGGAAATCTATTGAATCTATTGGGATGATTTCGACCCTTAGAAGGCTAATGTTGGTTATAAAATGTAGAAATGAAGTATGAGAATGACTTTTGATCATTTGTAGAATTTGCAATTGTATTTGTGAAGAGGGAGAGCTAGTGGATGACTAGTTTCTTGCCTTGGCCAATTTCGAGGGTGAACGATTCCCATCCAAGTTGGTAATTGGAAAGGCCACTCATACCTTTCATTTGGATCTTTAATGGAGTCTTTATTTGTAGGTTTAAGCTACAGGGCAGCTCATGGTTTCTTCTATTGCAACTCACTCCTTCAACCATTTGCAGTTTTGATGGCATATTCTTGATCCTTGAGGGAGAGCGTTTTTGGTGAGATATTGTACTCTTTGGGGGAGCTTTTAATGCCCCATTTATTTTGTAATATGAATTAGATACTCTGTTCTTAATCTCCAGAAAGTTTCAGTTCGAAATTCTAAGTAGAAATGTATAAATCTCAATTTTAATGAAGGAACAGTGCCATTTCCCCACTACCTTGTTGTGAATCAATGTAATGTTGATGATTTCGAATGAATGGATTATTCTATGATATATTTGTGATAAATATACTGAAATGGATGTCTTCTACAAGTTTCATGTACTGTACTTGAGCATTTGAAGCATTTTTACTCAGTTTAGTTGTATTGGGAGGTGAAATAGTGCCATTTCCCAAGGGTCAAATTGGGGATTTTTGCAGTTGCATGGGAGAGGGTGAGAACAGTTGTAATAATCCATTAATGGTTAATATGAGAATTTAATAACATACTTAACACATTACATACCTCTGTTCATAAATTTGAGTGGGTTTGGAGGCATTTGGGAAGCCATTTTCAGTACTTACCCCATGGGGATTTGAACCCCAAATTACTAGTAAAATTGCATAATTGGTCCAGAATCTTAAGAGAGTTTGCAGAGGTCTTTTGGTGGACATATGTCATCCATAAAAATCATATTAAATTTCTAATATCATTCATACACCTTCCTTGAATATTTGAAGGCATTTGGAGTCAATTTGAGACCTAGAGACCAATACTAGTCAAAGGGAAATCACTAGTAAAGTTACCTACATTGATCAGAATTGAAAGAGGATTTGCAGAAGTATTTTAAAGGTCCAAAGGCATCCCTGAAACACATATTTATGTTATAATATCATTCATATACCTTCTTAGAATAATTGGGATCATTTGGGGCAAATTTGGGACCTAGAGATCCAAACTAGTCAAAGGTCAAACTAGGGAAAAAAGTGAAAAATTGCCATTTTAATAAAATTCCTAACAAGGGACATTATAGTGGTATCAGAGCATGGTCCTTGAACTTGTGGATTAGGTACATACATTCAAGAATAATTGGCAGCCATGTCTTACTATTATGATGAATCCTATGAGTACAATTCTTATGAGGAATATGCATATGCTTATGAGCAATATGGAGCAGAATGTGAATGGTACGAGGAAGAGGTGCCATCATGCAACACTTCATACAATTTCAAGCGAAATGAAGATTATTCTTATGAATTTAGATCTGATGAATATGAGTGTGTCACACCAACCAAGGATAATTCTATGAGCGAGTTCCAAAGATGGAGAGAAAAATATAAAACCTTGCCCCAACAATATCAAAAATATCAAGAATATCTTGCTTCGAGCAAAAATACACAAAATGCCATGTCTTTTGAGTACTATGCTGAACATGTTTTTGAAAATAGGCCCAAAAATGAAGATGTGGAGTTAGTGAAGAAAGGTTTATGCCCTTCTTGTAAAAACCCTTGGAGCGAGTATCATATATGTGTGCATGAAATGATGTCCTCCTTGAGGAGAGCTTTTGAGGTTTATTCAAGAAGAGATTCCAAATATACTGATCCTAAGGAAAACAAGGGAAAAAATGCATCAGCTTGCTTGAAGGAGAAAAATGAAGAGACATCACAAGAGCATGAAGAATATTCTATTGAAAATATGGAAGATCATTTCGAGACACCTTCTAGCTTAGACATGAACCAAAGAGCATCTACTGATGGATGCTTAAACTATGAAGGAGTACCTACTGATGGGTGCTCACACCTCTATGTTGGTGACATAGAGATCACTTTTGAAAGTGTTGCTGCAAGCCCAAGTTCCATTAAGCATGATAATGAAGACCTTGTAGCAGTTGAAGAAGAACCAAGATCAACTTCCCCATCACCACTTGAGCTTCATGAAGTTGGTACAAGCAAAATTGAAGAAGATGAGGAGGTTTATTTGCAAGAGCCTCATTTTCTTGAAGGGTCCTTAAAGATGAATGAAAATAATATCCAAGAGTCCCTCAGCATTCTCCATGACACTCAAGCATTGGTGTCAAATTCTTGTTGGAGAGCTACTTCATTGGAGGAAACATCCTTCCTTGAAGACATGGAGAAGATTCAAAGAGCAATGTGCCACATCAAAGGTAATTTCATGTCTTTGCTTTTTGATAGAAACCATTTGTTTGAGCTTAATGAATTGCTACATGATGCATACTTGAAGAATAATGAGGATATTCATAAGCTCACAATTCAAAATGAGCAACTTCTTGAAAAATTGCAAGATACTTGTTTTTCCTCCTATGTTTCAGATTGTCAAATGGTAGATTGTTTGGAGGATTCTCATGACATGGTGGATCATGAGAAATGTGGGAATTTGAATGTGCTTAATGTGTTTGAAGATGAACTTGAAGAGATCCAAACACTTGATGTGGTGGAAGAGGAACTTGAATTGTCTCTTGATGAAGCTTATGCAATTTTTAAAGAAGAGCATGATTCCTCTACATTGGAACCAATCTATGACAAAGGTTTCCCACTTTTGAAGGAGCTGCATGATACTACCCACATGGATCCTTCCCATGATGAAACTTCTAAACTTTTTGATTATTTGGGTGAGTTAGTACATTCTCCTACATCCTACAATTCCATGTTTTGCAGTATTAGTCTCAATGAAGTATGGGTGAAAGGGTTCTTTTTGATGGTGCCACATGAGGAGTATGGAACTCCTAGATTTAACTTTTATGATGACATGGTTGGAGCACATTCTTATTCACATTTGCAGCAGCATAATTTGTCACTTTATGATGATTCACATCGACATGGATGCACCTATGATATGGATTTAAGTCACTTGAAGACTCATGGTTTTTCTTGCTCAACACTAGGTTCATTTGATGTTAGAGGAACTTCATCCAACACTTGGGTGAATAGATTTATGATGGGAGAACATTTTTGTTGGAAGCCACATACTTTGTTACATATTTATGATTCTCACATTCATGGATGTATGGGTGAGACTTCTTTGAGTCATTTGAAGTCTCCTTGTTTTTTCTGCTCATTATTTGGTTCAGATTTTAGTGGAGATTCTTCATTCACTTCTTGGATGAAAGAATACATGGTTGAATATTTTGATGCATATCACATCCTTTTGGAGCAGCATTATAGGACATGGGATCCTCACCTATGTCATTGGAGCAGATTTGATTGGTCACTTGAAGCTTGTATGCACTTGGAAAATCGTGGTCTACTTGCTTGGAGGTACAAGCACTTTCATGATTCTTTGATGAAGCACCTCCTTGATGTACATTTTCATTATGTAGTTATGTACTTTGATGATATATATTTTGTACTCATGATGTTTGGAAGAATTTATACAAGAAAATGGGATCCAGGAATCATCTTATCTGATGGTATGGGTTGGAGAGCACTCTTCATTGTTGGGGTGCAATACAAGCAATGGGACCCTGGAATAATTTTTATCTCATTGGTTTCAATTTTTTGGGGGAAACAAGAAGTATGGGAGATGGATTTCCTACTTAATAAAGTGATTTTTATCAGAGTATTGAAGCAGCAAGCATTGTGGTTCCTCTCTAAAATCTTCATGGAAACTCAAAGACTCAAGGTTTGGCAATTCAATGGCAACTTCAAAGAATTATACAGAAAGCAGGTTCTTCAACACCCATGTTTGAAATTGCTTGAGGAAAAGAAATATTGGGAAGGGAGGATTTGTCATGTCCCAAATTTGGAATTGGGTCACAATGGCCTAATCACATTAGCCATATTCATTAGAGTTTGTAAAATTGATGTTAAGGGTCAAATAATTGCCAAGGAGGAAAATTACTAGTTTCCTAGGTTTGGGGTGGAAGCTTTGGGATTTGGAAGAAGGGGGATAATAAATGATCTTTAGACATTAGAAGGGTTCAAGTATTTAATAAATAGAGTGAATAAATAAATTCAAGAGAAATCCTAGGTGACAAATGGTTTTGTAGACATATGGAGGATGTGGGACCCACACTAGCTTGATTTTTCATAATACATGGTATCTCTCTTTTGCAAATTCGAATTAATGGGAATGTGAACACTCTTGGGTGAGTTGGTAAGTCATAACACATGTCATGGAGCATCTTAGGTCGAATTGGGAAGGATTGGTAACCTCCATGGAATATAAAGAGTCAAAGTGGAAGTTTGTGGACACTTGGGCTAGATTCCCTAGCCCCTATGACACCAATGATGGAGCGTCTATGACAACTATGACAAATTGCAGACCTGACCTCTGACATCTGACCACTATGACATGTCAGCCCCAAAAATAGGCTCAAAGAAGGATAATTTGGGAGTTGGAGAAGCCAAAGAGACGCAAAATCGAATTTGGGAGAAGATTTGAAGGTTGGAACTAGGAGACAAGTGGCAAATGTGGAATATTTCCTAAATGGAAAGCTATTGTATCTATTGAGAGGATTTCGACCCTTAGAAGGATAATGTTGGTTATAAAATGTAGAAATGAAGTATGAGAATGGATTTTGATCATTTGTATTATTTTCAATTGCATTTGTGAAGAGAGAGAGCTAGTGGATGACTAGTTTCTTACCTTGGCCAATTTCGAGGGTGAAAGATTCCCATCCAAGTTGGTAATTGGAAAGGCCACTCAGACCTTTCGTTTGGATATTTAATGGAGTCTTTATTTGCAGGTGTAAGCTACAGGGAAGCTCATGGTTTCTTCTATTGCAGCTCACTCCTTCAACCATTTGCAGTTTTGATGGCATATTCTTGATCCTTGAAGGAAAGCATTTTTGGTGAGCTATTGTACTCTTTGGGGGAGATTTTAATGCCCAATTTATTTTTTAATATGAATTAAATACTATTTTCTTCATCTCCAGAAATTTTCAGGTCGAAATTCCAAGTAGAAATGTATAAATCTCAATTTTAATGAAGGAACAATGCCATTTCCCCACTACCTTGTTGTGAATCAATGTAATGCTGATGATTTCGAATGAATGGATTATTCTATGATATATTTGTGATCAATATACTGCCATGGATGTGTTATACAAGTTTCATGAACTGTACTTGAGCATTTGAAGCATTTTTACTCAGTTTAGTTGTATTGGGAGGTGAAATAGTGCCATTTCCCCAAGGGTCAAATTGGGGATTTTTGCAGTTGCATGGGAGAGGGTGAGAACAGTTGTAATAATCCATTAATGGTGCATATGAGACCCTAATAAAATACTTAACACATTACATACCTCGGTTCATAAATTTGAGTGGGTCTGGAGGCATTTGGGAAGCCATTTTCAGTACTTACCCCATGGGGATTTGAACCCCAAATTACTAGTAAAATTGCATAATTGGTCCAGAATCTTAAGAGAGTTTGCAGCGGTCTTTTGGTGGCCATATGTCATCCATAAACATCATATTAAAGTTCTAATATCATTCATACACCTTCCTTGAAGATTTGAAGGCATTTGGAGTCAATTTGAGACCTAGAGACCTATACTAGTCAAAGGGAAATCACTAGTAAAGTTACCTACATTGATCAGAATTGAAAGAGGATTTGCAGAAGTATTTTAAAGGTCCAAAGGAATCCCTGAAACACATATTTATGTTCTAATATCATTCATATACCTTCTCAGAATATTTGGGATCATTTGGGGCAAATTTGGGACCTAGAGATCCAAACTAGTCAAAGGTCAAACTAGGGAAAAAAGAGAAAAATTGCCATTTTAATAAAATTCCTAACAAGGGACATTATAGAAACGGCCTCATGGATTGCAAAAATGACTTTTTCTTTTCGGCAGCTAAGGAAGGTTCTAAACTTGCACCGCGAACTGCAGAAAAAATCTACCTTTCGGTGGCTAATGAACACTGTCGTGTTCGCCCAGGCCACCGAAACTGCCCCACAACTCACGCTGTGATTTTACCCTTTCGGTAGCTGGAGCATATTTTCTTTCACATGATAAACCACCGAAAAAAGGGTTTTCGGTAGCTAACGAACCATTTCCAGGCTCGCCTAAGCTACCGAAACCTGAAATTTGCCTTTTGAAGGAGAGCTAACTTTAAACAGTTATTTCAGACTTAGTTACCTTCTTCAACCTATCAGATCGGACCTTAAACACAAATAAAATAACAAAAATTAAAGACTTCCTATCACCTAGACACCATGACTAGTCTATGTTTATTGAGGAGATAACATATGGCTCCTACTTGGGGATGGAAACCTCCCAGCGAGGTTCCAAGAACCGCAGACCAAACACCTTTCCTAAAAAAAAAAAACTCTAACCCTAACTTCTAGTGTTCCATTGGGCATGGAGTTATTTGCAAACAAAACAAAAAAAAAACTTAAAACAAAATGATATTTACAGTGACCAGGCTATGAAGCCTCAGACGAAATAAAGTTTCAGGAAATGTCCTTTGATCGGGCCATCAAACATCTCTTGACCTTCCAGACTTTGCAAGTTGAAGGTATTGTTCTGCTTTTACTGAGTTATCACGTAAGGACCTGTCCAGAGAGAATCAAACTTGCCGTGCTTGCCTTTGTCCTGCCTGGGGGCATCCCATTTCAATACCCAGTCTCCCACCTGAAAAGTGTCCATCTTAACCTTCTTGTCAAAAGTACCTTTTATTTTTTCCTAATGAGCTTCGGACCTTTCCACTAGTTGTTCTCTGGTCTGCTGCAATTCAACCAAATCTAGCATTCTTCTCACCATATCATTCGGTTCGTCATGTTCCTCCTGAATGAATTTAGTCACTGGCAGGATTAATTGGACTGGGAAAATGGCATCGCTGCCATAAACCAATCTGAAGGGAGAGGTCCCTATAGATTTCTTATTGGTCACCCTGTCAGCCTAGAGGGCAAATTTTAGCTTAAAATCCCAACTCCTTTGATTTTCCTCCAATAGTTTTTTGATGATCCTGACCAGACTTTTATTGGAAGATTCAACGAGGCCATTGCCTTGATGGTAGTAGGGGGTGGAGTGAACTAACTGAATGCCCGTTGATTCACACATATGAACTAACTCTTTATCTTTGAAAGTAGGTGCATTATCAGTTACCAGCCTTTTCGGGCAACCAAATTTGGTGATCATGTTTTCATACAGAAATTTGATGATGACCTGATGGTTAGCATTCCTGGTCAGAATTGCCTCTATCCATTTGGTGAAATAGTCAGTGGCTACCAAGATCCATCTGTGCTGGCCGTTGGATGAAGGATTGATTTCCCCTATGAAGTCGAGGCCCCATTGCTAGAAAGGACCATTTACCACAATAGGCTTCAAGGGGAGGGATTTCAGCTGCTGTTTTCCGGTGAATTTTTGGCATTTGTCACAAGTTTTCACAAAAGTGTATACGTTAGAGAACATACAAGGCCAATAGTACCCAGCCCTCAGAATCTCATGGGAATTAGTTTTCCAATAGTGATTCCCCCCCCACATGCTTGAATGGAAGTGATGCATGACTTGACTTGATTCTTCTTTGTCCAAACACCTTAACAGAAGTCCAGCAGGGTCTTTCCAGTACAACAGATTTCCACTTATGCAGAATTTTGCAGATTTAAGCTTGAGAGATCGTGCCTGAGTTGAACTAAGCCCGGGTGGAACTTCTAAATTCTGCAGGAAATGAATGATACCCAAATACCACTCGCATGAGAGCAGATTTTCAGCCATCTGTTGGCTGTTACATTGTTCTGTTGCAGCTGCTTCTGTTGGCAAATTTTCAGAATTGGTTCCAATGAAATTAATGTCTAACAGTTTGCAATTCTCTTCAGCCATCAGTTTGGCCAAACCTTGGCCCTTTATTAATTTGGTGGGCTTCACCTCTATGTCAAATTCAATCAGCTTGGTGATCCATTTGGCCCTCTTACCATCAATGTTAGGATGAGTTAGAACATCCTTCACAGAAGATGAAGGGACATAGGCTATAACCTTTGCATGCAGGATATAAATTGAGAATGCTTTTAATGATTTAATTAGAGCATAGGCTTGTTTCTCTATGGGATCGTACTTCAGTTCAACATCCCTCAATGTTCTACTGAAGAAAGCAATCAGATGATCGAGCCCCTCTTCATCTTTCTGCAACAAGACTGCTGCCACTGTATCGCAGGAGGCGAAAGAGAAAATGTAGAACTCCTTGGTGTAATTTGGGATGACCAGAGTAGGGGCCTCCATGATGGCCTGTTTGATGGCTTCGAAAGAATGTCTTGCCTGTTCTGTCCACTTGGTTTCAGCTCCCTTTTTCAGCATGGAGGTTATGTGTTTTACCAGCTCAGAAAAATTCAGAATAAACCTCCTGACGAAATTTATCTTACCAAGGAAAGATTGGATATCCTTTTTCGACCTTGGTATAGATAACTTCTGAATCGCTTCGACCCGAACTGGATCAATCCTTACTCCCTGTGCTGAAACTATGTGGCCCAAGAGCTTCCCCTCCCCAAGACCAAACTGTGACTTCTTGGGGTTCAAAGAAATTCCAAACTGTCTGCATTTCAGGAAGACCTCTCTTAGGTGCTACAAATGTTCCTCGTGACTTTTTGAGTATACTGTGATATCATCGAGGTATATGAGGACGAAATTATCCTTAATCCCCACAAATGTGATATCCATGGCCCTCTAAAAAGTGGCCCCGACATTCATCAATCCAAACGGCATCTTGGCATACATGAAGGTACCCCAGGGAGTGGGAAAGGCTATCTTCTCCTGATCATCGGGGTGCACAGAAATTTGATTATAGCCCAAGAAGCCATCGAGAAAAGACATGACCCTAGCTCCTGACACTCTCTGCAGTAAGTGCTCCATCTTGGGCATAAGGTAGTTATCTTTTTGAGAGCCCTTGTTTAGGTTCCTGAAATCGACACATAACCCGACTTCGCCATTATTCTTCCTTACTATCACCAAATTTGCGACCCATTTAGAATACCTCAGCGAGATTATGATCTTAGCATCAAGGAGCTTTTTTATTTCCCTCTCGATCACAGGTAACAGGAGAGGGTTGATAGGCCTTAGCTTCTGTTTAAAAGGGGTGATGCCCTTCTCCAATGGAATTCTATGCTGAATGGTGTCTTCATCATAAGTTTTCAGGTCACTGTATTCCCAAGCCAGGACATCTGCAAAATTCTTTACCATGTGGCAGTAATCTGACTGCTGATCAGCTGTCAACTCTGTGGACAGGTTTATGAATTTAGGGTGATCTTGGATGCCTATGTTTTGTTCATGGACAGCTGGGTGTTTTTCCTCATTCGCAGGTTTAAATGGGATGTCATTATGGTCGAAAAGCCTTTCGAGAGGTGCTAGGCCCCTAGGTATATGATTTCCTGGCAATTGGACAATATCATGTTGGCCTATTTTCCTCTTCAAATTAGATGTCTGAGACTCTTCTATATTCAGGTTTTCTTGGTCAATGTGCATCTCAGAAAATTCATCAACAACCTGGAGGAACCTACTGAGCTCATCATCATTCTCAAAGACTTTCCAAAATTTGACATTGTCGGGTACGGATGGCCTGTACCTGACTTGGATATCATAATTCAACTTGGGAGGCATGGGAGGAATGAATGTGCTGGCAGAGACAGCAAGGGAATCGACCAGGTGGTTCATGGCTCCCGAGATATAAGAAATCTCAAAAAACATGGAGGAATCTCTGAGTTTCCATACCTCATCTCTGTATGACTTCAGCCTGACGTTCTTTGCCTGATAATTTCCATTCACTTGCTGTATGATGAGCTCCGCATCCCCAAAAATTTTCAGGCACATGATTCCCATTTTTTTGGCAGCCTTGACTCCCAACAACAAAGCCTCGTACTTTGCTATATTGTTTGTAGTCTTGAACTCTAGTTTATAAGACAAATGGGTAACGTCCTTCAGAGGGGAGATCAAAACTACACCTGCACCTGCTAAAGCCTGGGTACTGGCACCATCAAAAAACATGTTCCACACAGCAGTGGTCACTTCCTCAGGTTGCTGACCAGTGAGCTTGGTGAGCTGCAAAGGGGCTGGCTGTTCATCATCTATTTGCAGGATGCATGCCCCAAAATTTGTATCTATTGCGTAGATGGGATGGTTTACATAATTCTTCTCATTGCTGATGACATAAGCCAACCTGTTTTCCCTATAGAGCCTTTTAGTTTCTCCTCCATACATAGGAATGGTAGCATAAGTCAGATCCATCTGTAGGGTACTCGCTAGCCGCTTACTCCAGGACCGGGACAATAAGATACCAAACTTAGATGGGATGTTAGAAACCACTACATCCATGACCATACTTTTCGAAGGTAGCCGAGTTAGGTTTATGACAAGATCCTTTATGAGGCCCAGGCATCTAACCTTTCTGGAATCAAAAGAGAAGAGATCATGGTAGGGTTTTGTGATGCTAAGCCCAAGTTCGTCCATCACAGCTTTAGGAATGAGGTTGTGAGAGGCTCTTGAGTCGAGTTAGCAATTGTGAAGGATTTTTTCATGGATGTTCAAGGATATATAAAAAGGTGGGCAGGATCCATCATGTTCTTCAACCATGGGACCTAAGGTTACTGTAGGCTTATCGTCTTGTAAATTCACAAAGTCAGCATCTACAGTTGCTTTTGGCTGGAGGGATTTCAATATGGATGACTTGAAGGAATCGTTTTTCATTAGCTCGATTAGTGGAAAATGGATTTTTATTTTCTGAATCTCAGTTTTGATATTGAAGGAGTAGGGCAACTTGTCAAGGAGTCTTGTCTCTTAGGCTGGAGCTGTAAGTTGGCCAGGATCCAAGGCAGCTGGCTGGGATGGTCTTTGTTGCTGTTTTGAAAGAGCGGTAGCCTGTTTTGCAGGAGCAGCAGACTGTTGTTTTGACAGAGTGACAGACTGTTTCGCAGGAGCAGCAGGCTGCTTCATGGGGGCAGGAGTCTTCTTCCCGGGAGCAAGGGTTAAAGGTTTCTTTGCAATAGTCCTGGACCTCAAATAATAGCTCCTTTGATCATCAGCCTGATACAGTGATTCCTCGGTGATTTGTTCATTCATGAGGGCTTCCTCATAATCATATTGTGTCAGGAAGGCGAGGTCAACCTTATCCTCCATGCAGTTGACATTGTCTTCTCCTTCTGCTTCTCCCTGAATGAGCTCCTGTTCTTCTTCTAATACTGCATGCAGGAAAGGGGCTCTAATCCTTTGTTCTTCCGTAGGATTCCTGTCTCTCTGGAGGGTTGGAACTTGTGGGCCATTTCTTCTGTAAGGGGGAGAATTGGTGTTCTTGGGAACAAACTCATTCGGTCCTTTACCTCTTGCAGATGGCTGGCCTTGCAATTTTAGCTTGGACATTTCGGAGGTCAGGTTGTCCGGCATTTTCTCCATTTTTTCCAGGTTAGTTCCTGAGGAGGAGGAGGAATTTGGGGTCTACCTTTTCTTGTCGATTTTCCCTTTGAGGATCTTAGATGCAACCATGTTTGAATCAACTTCGAGTGTGGCATCCTGCATGAGCAGTAAAGAGGCAGCTCTTCTTTCTCGAAGGTGAAGACAGAAATCAGGGTCAAAAGCGTTGGCATAAGTGATCCTGGTAGAGGTGTCCGTAGGTTTGATTTCAACAGGGATTTTGCTAAACATTTTATTAAACCTCTTCGTAAAAGCTGACACAGACTCGCTACTTTCTCTCTTCAAGTTATCAAATTCTGTGAGATAATAAAGGTGGTCTCTTCTTCCCCCCCAATGTTTCAAAAACAATTCATCCAGGGCCTCGATGTCATTTATTGATCCAGCGGGCAGTTCTTTAAACCACTTTCTTGCCTGGCCATCCAAACTTTGCACAAACACCTGTTAACACCCAAAAATTGCTCACTAGCTCATTTCCTTATTCACATGACCCATTTGTCCACTTTTTCACCATTTGAGCCTCTAAAGCCACCAAAAGGTCACCAAAAGACCTTAATACACCCCTTTTTTCACTCAAAATGAATATTTTTCCTCAAAAAGCATAAAAAAACCCTCAAAAAGGGTCCATAATTCCCAAAAATATTAAAAAGGGAATAAAAATATTAAAAATATTCAAAAAAGGAAAAAGGAGGGAAAAGGTACCTAAACCATGTTGGTCAATACCATTGGTTTCCTAAAAACCATAATGGTATTCCCCACCACCAAAAAACTATAAAAAGGTGGTAGGGGCTCCTCACTTTCCATCCATCCATCATCCTATCCTCATGCTGCCAAAATCTCCCATGAGATTTTGGCCATTGTAGCTACCTCGGAGAAGGGACCTTTGGAGGTTGGAGCTGCTCACCCTTGGAGCTACTCAACAATCTTCACCATTTGGAGGTATCACCATTGCAAGCACTTGCTTGCCCCTATTCTTAATACAAAGTTATTCTTTATTCTATTTCTTGTTCTTGTTTTCTATAATATTTCCATTATTTGTTTATTTACTTCACATAGATCCATGTTTAATATAGTTTAGATTAGTTTGTTATTTATTTCTATTGAAACTGCTGCTACTAGTTAGCAGGTTCCCATTGCACGAAGCTTGGTTGCAAAACCAAGCCAACAATTTTTGGCGACTCCGCTGGCTTAGAATTATTAGATCTCAATTTTTAGCTTTAGATCTTAGTTTTTGTTAGTATTAGTCAGTTTAATTCATAGATCTGCCACCCTAGACAGCAGATCCATTGCTTTTCTAGATCTTGGCCAATTCTATTGCCATTAACAGCCCGAAATTTTCAATTTTCGGGTTCATTTTTCGGCGTCCGTGTACGGCTTTCGCCTCGCGGCTTTTTTCCCAACAGTCGTGCAGCTCATCGCGACTTCGCGGCTCTTTTCCGCGCGGATCCCCGCGGCTTCGCGGCCAATTTGCGCGCTGCACATCGCGGCTTCGTGGCCATTTGCCGCGCTGCACATCGCGACTGTGTGACGGAATCCCGCGCTGCACATCGTGGCTTCGCGGCTGAAACCCGCGCTGCCCATCGCAACTGTGTGACAGAAACCCGTGCAGTCCATCGCGGCTGTTCTGTCAAAACCCGCGATGCGAGTTTTTTCAATTTGGCCAATCCGTTAAAAAATTAATTTTTTGCTGTATTTTCTGCCCATTTAGCACATTTTACAGTATTAAAATTCCTGCATTTTTTACAGCCATAGAAATATTTTACTATTTAGAATGCTCCTTTAAAAAATCTTTTTAAAAATTTTCAGAAATTGAAAGAAGGATTTATTTGCATTTTATCTAGATAGAAATTTTTACTGTTTACTTCCTTGATACTTTTCCCAAGCAATTGTTTAAAAAAGAAATCCATTTATTTCTTGAAGTATTCATATTATTTGCTTTCCTATCTCAAAGATCCTTTGTTTTTTAATAGTCTTTACAAAGCATTTACATTTCCAATTTCAGTTTAAAATACCACACGTGCACCCACTCCAACACATAATTTAAAACTGAGCCTTAAAATTTACCCTAACTTCAACCAACTTTTAACCCCACTTGGGGAGCACTTAAAAGAACTTTGTAGCTAGGTAGAATTGAGGGGATAGGTGTTCCAATAACACCCCTCAGTTATTACATTTGAGACATAGCTGTTGTCCATTAGGGAACCAAAATCTCCTAGTATTTTTTGGCACGGTCACAACCAGTTTATCAGAGGGCCTCTCCCCTAGGAGGGTTGAAGTCGCGAGGATGGTTCCGGAATCCTGAGTGGAATACCGAAATCCATTCAGTAACCGAAGGATACCATTCGCAGTTCTCGGGATATCCCTGTATGGGGGTATTGCGGTAAAAGGACCAAACAACAGATTTACCTTTTTTGAACGTGTCATGAACGGAGTATCCTAGTTGCCATTCTTTAGGATTGATTACCCCGGTGTCCCTCCCGGTAGGGGGATATCTAGCCGTTGATTCAACACTCAATATTGTCTGACTTAGATTTCATTACCTTGCAGAGAATATCGTTTGTTGACTCACAATACTTCTAGTTAGGTGTTTGCATGATACAATCCACCTTTGGTCTAGTAGCACCTCTTTTTTCTAGAAGCTGTTTGAATGTTGGTACTCTGACCATTTTTGTTGCATCCCTCCACTTATTATAGCACAACTGCTATAATAAGTGCCTTTTTGAGGTTGATTTTTTTTTTTTTTTTGGCCCGAGAGCCTTTATTTTCACTCCCCTTTTTGCACCCTTGGTTGCATTAGGGTTTCGAGTTTTTTATACATTACCATCTTACACTGAAGATTTTTACACAAAAAACATTTTTCTCACCATTGAGAATTTTAGACGATCTCGTCGTCTTCAGGGCGAACCCCCAGAGTTCAGTCTACTTGGCTCTCCACGTCACCGACGTCGAGCCTTATCCCTTGACTCGACATGTCATCGTCCAAACATACAGTCATCCGATTCTGACACGCCTCACTTCACATCTGATTTTGAGGCAAAATCCGAAAACCCTACTGCGTTATTCCCAACCAACCTTATGGCTGGAACACAATTCGACCCAGTTTTTACCAGTACCATAGGAGATACATCCACAAACCCTTCTACTGCGGTGCCATCCATGGAAACAACCACCCCCCTAGGTATGCTAATATGGGGGGACACTCCACCTTTAGGAATGCCCAACACAGGACTACCTCCTATTATGGGTATGCCAAACATAGGGGTCACACCCCCTCTCATTACCACAACCCAGATCCCAGGAATCCCTACTACTATTCCTAACCTCGGTGTAACCCATGTTGCACTTGGAAACGCTGGCCCATACCAAACCACAGCAGTTGGAGGACACATACCTTCAATACCTAGCATACCCTTAGGGGCTACTGGACCACTACATCATGCCACCATGAATAGTCATGTCCCAGTCATTACGCCACATCCATCTGCTAGTTTACCTTACATGGCGAGTCTGAACTTACCAGACTTAGCCAGGCTAACCAACGATCCTATCAGACATGACCCTGCATGGCCTCACATTCCCACCAAACTCCCCTTTGACATCCCTAATTTTGAGGGCAAGGCAGGTGAGGAACCCCAGAACCATATTATGTCCTTCCATCTATGGTGTTCCTCCAACTCCATAGTGGACGACTCTGTCCGCCTCCATCTGTTACAGCGCACCTTCACTGGCTCTGCAGCTAAGTGGTATATCGAGTAGCCCCATGGGACCCATGCCACCTTTACCTCCCTTGCCTCAACCTTCCTGCAGTTCTTTCAGTTACCTGTCCGCTATGATGCGGGAGTCGAGATCCTACTGTCTTGCAGACAGAACACGGCCACCCACATCAGTGACCACATTCATGAGTGGCGTCGACGCCGAAGCCTCTGCAAAATCAAGTTAGACGACCGTATCTTCTTAGATTGGTTTCTAAAATCCCTCCTCCCTCTCATTGCCAAGGATGTGGCATCCAAACGACCCCAGTCTGAAGAAGAGGCCATCCTTAAAGCCCAACAATTTGACCTCATTTACACCCAGTCGGGTTTATCTGTATACCATTATACCGGACGCCCCTTGGGGCGATTCATCCCAACACGATGCGCCGGGGGCATCCCATGTCGTAGATGGCATCATTGGTCATATTGCCTCGCATCCCCAACCTTTTTCCATTGCACATCCTAGCCATGGCCCCGACCTTTCGCGGGCCCACATCTCAACCTGGAGCAACCAACTCATATGCTCCCATGGCACATCACCACCATACCCACGGACCCTCATGTCCACCTCAGTGCTTTGGTCATGCACCACCCGCATACGCCCCCCCCAACCGCACCTCAACCAATGTATTACCCACAGCAAGCTGCAACATCCTAACCCAACACCTCCAATAGCTCAGGGTTACCGACAACCCCAGCAGGTAACTGGACCACCTCCAGCCCCACCAGCTTATTATCCACCGCAACCTGCTCCCGCACCTGCGGCGAACCAAAATCCTCCAACTGCTCAAGGGAAAGTGTACACACAACACAATCAACCCCAACATCAAAACAACGAACGCAACCAGGTGGACAACAAAACCGTGGAAGAGGACGTAACCGCGGCAACAACCAACAACAACATCAAGGTCCTCCACCTCCCAATCCTCCGCATAATAACAACACTGCTCCTCCCAACCAGAATCTGGATCATCATCCCAAGCAGCCTAAAAATAATAACCTTAGAACAAACCACCCTTGTTCTATATGCGGGGTCTATGGCCATTACACACATGCTTGCCCACATTTGGAGTGAGCTCGGCAACTCTGGACTGACGATGCCCATCGTCAAGGGAAAGCGGCTCCTCAGGCGCCACCCAAACCCTCCACCACCTCAACATCAACCTTTGGTGCTGCAAAACCCCTTTCCAAACCAAGGCGTAGTGAACACTCAGCCGTTAGCTCCCCCTCAGGGGCAACGCGCCACCACAACAAATCACTTATGCCGCTCCTGATCAACCCATGTTCGATTTAGATACCCACCACTTGCTAATGATGTCATCCGCAGATGCCAACCTCCAAACCCGCCGAAACCAATATGGCTCCACCCCTGAAGCCCCTCCTGCTAACAAGAACACTAACGTTCATCCCCATGGATCAGACATTACGTATACCTCCGGCTCCACTCGATGGCGCTTCTAAAGCACCTCGCTTCCCACTTCGTCGCATCAACAATAATCCCAATGCTCGTGCTGCGTCAAATTTACAGCATTGTAGATGACTTATCCCAGTCTCCCGCAGCCCATGTCTGCTTTAGAAGTCTTAAAAAACTGTCCTTCATAATGCAAGACTTTGCTCTCTGCCATTGGCGCTATTGACCCCAATGATTCACAACTAATGGCATTCGATTCAGACCAGTCCGAACCACGCTTGCCTTCCACTTTAGCATTCCAAGTTTCCGTTTCCGTTTGGAATCTTGTCATCCATCGGTGCATTATCGATGAAGGTGCCTCTACATGCGTTATGTCCAACATTCGTTTGGAAGAAGTTGGGATCTCCTACTCTCCAGCAGTCCAACCACCGCATTACGAGCCTACGACGGCCGTTTCGGCTCAACCCCAAGGTCTCCTCGCTAATGTCCCCGTCCAGCTGGTTGGTAAAACCGTGCTCATTGACATAGAGGTCATCAATGCCCAACTTGACTATAACCTCTTACTTGGCCGCAGCTACATGTATGCCATGCGGGCTGTTGCCTCATCCGTTTTTCGTACCATGATGTTCCCTCATGACGGATGCGTGGTCAAGGTCGACCAACTCACCTATTACAATCCTAAGGGCCCCCCGCTGCACCTGAAAATGTTCTCCCTATGGTTGAAAAACCTGTTTGTGGTGCAACTACCTCTCGTTTGTTTCCTCCGTGGGACCTGGAATTTACTCCGACGCGCCGATGACTTCTACATTCCAATCTATTCCACCACCGTCACCGGAGACCCACGTCGCTGACCTCTGTACTCTTTCACACAATACACAAACACCCGACAATCAACCATCCTTGTTACCTAAACCACCATTGCTCCCCTATTCACATTGGTGTTACACCCATCTACACAATCCCCTTTCTATTTCCTCCTTCAGGCGTAGTAAGCGCTCTGGTTATGGCTACTCTTAGTCTCCCCGGGTTAACATTGGGATTACCCGTGTGGTATATTTCGCCCCCCGTTCCCCCGCCGACACCAAATGTCATCCTGCAACCGGTGCAACCCATTGTCACTCTAATCAACCACCTCCCCGGTATCACTACCCTTTCGTCGTCTGCGAATCCCCCTCCTCTCATCAGGCCCACTGGGGGGCAGAGGCCCACAACCATACACTGCGGTACCCCCCACCCAAAGCAGTTAAACCTCCCCCCGTGTTCCGTGCTCCTCCTAAATGCTCGTTGTGTGATGAGTTAGGCCATCCAACTCATCAATGTCCACAGTTACCTGCATTACAGAACACATGCAAATGCTTGACGATGACCCCAACATCCCGGTTGTCAAAATCGACTCAAACCCCCAAGCCTCGTGACAAATCATTGCGTACCAACCACCCTTGTGCGATATGCAGTATTTACGGCCACTACTCACATCACTATCCTGATAATCCCAGATTACAGAGCAGCTCTACTACGAGATGAATAATTTGGACCTTGAGACGGCACCCCCCACAATTGAGGAGATCTACCCTCCCGTAGCATCCCCATCTGAGAGATTAACACCATCTATATGGTTTCGACAACATACAAACTAGAACCCGTCGATTTATGGTCTGATTACTTCCATACTGATGAACAAATTTTAGAGGCTCTTACTGCCCTTGATTACCCTTGGGAAGACATGCACCATCGTTCCTACTTCCTCCCAAAAGAGTCCTCCTCCACCACAGCCACCTAATGTGCGATTGAGTCCAAATATTTCCTCCCCACCAAAGTCAACTGGTTTAAGGATCCTATTCCTGCTCCTGATGCCTTTGAGGAAGGTAACATGGGCAACATCTCACCCGTCATCCACATAGATATCTCTGACCCCACCTGGTGCTCTTGAAATCATTACCTTAGGAGCCTCCTGCAGTGAGTATGAGATTAGAGAGTACAAAAAAAATTTCCAAGAGTTCGCGATGTCTTTGCCTGGTCCTACACCGACATACCTGGTCTTTACCCCGCTATCATAGAACACCACATAGAAACCGCTGAGTTAGGGGGCATAATAGATTACCTCAACCCTGGGAGAGGGGGCATGATCAATCATTTCGACCCTACCCCATCACATCTATATCAGCACGTACATGACCCCATTTTTCAAACCAACACATATGTGATCCATAATCATAAACCCCATGCACATATCATGGGGCAGGTCATTAACCCTGCCCACTTTTTCGCATGCGTGATCTCAACCATTTTTTTGAGGTCACATATCACTTGTATGTTCGATTTGATTTCATACACCTAGTATTCTCCCCCTGGGGATCACCATTTCTCCCCACCACTGCAATCCTTGGCTTGGTGGGCTCACCTTTATTTGTAGCCATTTTTTTTTTTTAACCTAGTTATTTGCTTTGACCATTCCGAAGTCCTTATGGCCTACGTTTTTCGCACCATTTGCACCGCCGGATTCATATTTCCGTGCCCGTGATGATGCTTGAGATCATTTCTCGCTCTCACCTCCAGATTTTTTGGGCATTTTTACCGTGCCCCCTCGTCGCCTCGGTTTGCCTGCCACATCGGCCGTCGTCCGTTTTTGACGAATCTTATACCACCAGATTCAGTTTTCCGCCCTCGTGATGATGCTTGAGATCATTTCTCGCTCTCACGCCCATATTTTTCGGGCACTGTTTCAAAATGCCCTCCCATCACTTCGGGTTGCGTGCCACATTGGCCGTTGCCCCTTTTTGAAAATATTTATGTCACCGGATTCAGTATTCCGCACTCATGATGATGCTTGAGACCTTTTCTCGCTCTCACCAATCCCTTTTTGTTCAGTATAATTTTACCCCTTTTTCAGGCCGAGCAATCCCTTTTACGAAAAAGGCACTTAGGGAGTTTCTGTTAAGCTCTTTTCTGACTCCTAAAACAATGAAAAGATCGCCGAGCAACCTTGCTTCCTTTCATGCTCGCTAAACATATCTGAAAGGGCGTCTACCTGGTATAAGTTTACCCCTTTTCCGGAACTTGTAGACTAGTTACGAAAAAGGAATACTCTAGTCACATCGGCTAGAAGAGTTCTCCATTTGCATCATTTTATGCTTTTTCGGGCCTTGGAGACTAACTTACGAAAAAGAACACCAATGGAGTCCCCTTACCGCTTTCAGACTCTCTAAACATGAAAGTGACCACGAGCAATCACCATCCTGGGCTCGTAAAACCCACAGGACGGTACTCACAACCACTGCAGAGTCTTCTTATCGTTTTCAGACTCCTTAAAAATGAAAGCACTCATGAGCACGAACAGTACCATTTCAAAGCACACTTCTATCCCTTCTTGGAGCTCATTAAAACTACCAAGAAGGACCCAATGGTGCTTCTCGGCGCCAGAACAGATCACGTCTACTCATATGGTAGCTTCTCCATTTTGGTCGCCTTTGTTCAGAGTATTCTGTAGTATGTCACCCTGAGAATCCCTTGACAACACCCATCAGCTTGACCCCCCCCCCCAGAGTCAATACATACCTTTCAGTCCCTAAAATCCATGATAACCACACCTACAAGTCAGTTCCCTATGCTGCCAGGTCAACCATGTCATCATGCTTTGAACAAAGGAAGTTTGAGTCTACCCACTATATGACCCCAGTTACTTCCCATCCCCACAAGTATGTCAGTCCTACCATCAGTACTACCACACTTCAGTTCTACACCTCGCGCTCCTATCAAGGAAACATCAATGCCTTGTTAGTTGCTGGTCTCCCTCTGTCGACGACAACCAAATTTATTCCATAGGATAGACCTAGAGGTCCCTGTGTCTTGGACTCATCACCATTTATGATGAGTGCCTACGAATCATTTCAAGAAGAGTCCACAGTGCCTCTCCCAATGGTTGTTTATCACATGCTCGACTTCAACACCTTGATCGCATCATTGAGACTCGCACCGGGTATTGGTCCATTCAGTTATTTGTTTAAGACCCCGGATACCAACCGACTCTTCCACATTTGAGAGTCTACCTATGGATACAACCAGTTACATTTTTTCTATAGATATCCGGGTTGCGCATGGTGACAGTATTCAGATGTACCTCAGTTTTATACTCCCTCGAGTATATAGTTACATATACTTCCCAGAGATGGCTCACAGTCATTGCGTCCCTACAAATGTTGGACACCTTCAGTTTCAGCAGTTCATCAACCCTTCTGAGACCTTATTCAGAACGATTGATGCTTTATTCCAGTGTATCAGCTATTGAGAACAGTCATGTTATGATCATGAGTACATCCCAAAATGATGTCCCCTCTGGACAATTATGATGTACCAACAGATTTCTTATGTATTTTTCAGGTCCCCCTTCTTGGGACTAATTGTTATGTCTTGATACGAGCATGGGTATGCCCGCCTCGTCCATTATCAGAGATTATTCCTCATTCATATTGAGGCCATGTAATATTGTTTATTTTTGCAGCTTCCAAGGGCCGTGGATCCAGTCTCCAATCGGTATCTTCTCCTCCCCAAACCCCAGAAAAAAGACAAAAGAACTATGATGTCTATCGGCCATACGATGAGCTCCTGCCCTCACACATCAGGGGGCAATCTGTTAACACCCAAAAATTGCTCACTAGCTCATTTCCTTATTCACATGACCCATTTGTCCACTTTTTCACCATTTGAGCCTCTAAAGCAACCAAAAGGTCACCAAAAGACCTTAATACACCCCTTTTTTCACTCAAAATGAATATTTTTCCTCAAAAAGCATAAAAAACCCTCAAAAAGGGTCCAGAATTCCCAAAAATATTAAAAAGGGAATAAAAATATTCAAAATATTCAAAAAAGGAAAAAGGAGGGAAAAGGTACCTAAACCATGTTGGTCAATACCATTGGTTTCCTCAAAACCATAATGGTATCCCCCACCACCAAAAAACTATAAAAAGGTGGTAGGGGCTCCTCACTTTCCATCCATCCATCATCCTATCCTCATGCTGCCAAAATCTCCCATGAGCTTTTGGCCATTGTAGCTACCTTGGAGAAGGTACCTTTGGAGGTTGGAGCTGCTCACCCTTGGAGCTACTCAACAATCTTCACCATTTGGAGGTATCACCATTGCAAGCACTTGCTTGCCCCTATTCTTAATACAAAGTTATTCTATATTCTATTTCTTGTTCTTGTTTTCTATAATATTTCCATTGTTTGTTTATTTACTTCACATAGATCCATGTTTAATATAGTTTAGATTAGTTTGTTATTTATTTCTATTGAAACTGCTGCTACTAGTTAGCAGGTGCCTATTACACTAAGCTTGGTTGCAAAACCAAGCCAACAACACCCTAGTCCATACATCTTTGTGCTTGATATTGATATTCTCAACATAGCTATAAAATGCCTCCAAGTGCTCCTCGGCTGTAAAATCCCCCTCCCTAGTGAATTTAGGCATATATTTTTGGTAATCTCCGGTAGGCATAGCAGAAAGGGGATTAGGAAAATTTAGAGGGGCATACCTAGCAAGAAGGATCTTCTCCATTTTGGTCATAGGGATAGCCATGGTGGGTGTGGGTACTAAAGGGATGGCAGAAAGAAAATTGGGTGTGGATGGTAGCTGAGGAGGTATAGGCAACGATGAAAGTGGAGGTTTTGTTTCAATGGAGTCTCCAAAAATGGGGGTGAAACAGATTGATGGTTGTTCTGGGCAATCAGTTTTCTTACTGGACTGTGTAAGTAAAGAGGACAGCCTTTGCTCACGCTGGTCTAAAAGGTCCTGAAATATATTTTCTATGGCAAGTACGTCGGTGTAAACAAAGGGGAACTTCTCTTCTGGTTCAATCAATGAGGGCTGCAGGTAGGAGGAACAACCTTCTTCTTTGACGGATTCTAGGATTTCTTTTCCTAGGTCAGCTCAGGTAGCAGAATCAGGGCTAGGGACTTGGGAAACAACAACGGATGAGGATACTTGGGCCCATAAATATTCTGCTCTACTTATAGTTTCTTGTGAACCAGCTGCTTCATAAAATGGAGATTCAAAAGGAATTTCATCCGATGAGACTGAAGAAATACCTCTGGTAAGGCCTGATGTAGTCCGCCTTGTGGCTCTAGAAATCTATCTCTGCGTAGTCCTTCCTCTCCTTATAATCTGTTTAGGATCCGAAGCAAGTGTCACTGGTGGCCTTTGAGGATTTGATTTGGTACTTGGTCTTCTCGAAGCCACTTCGTTCCAATGGAATCGCCAGATAGATGATTACAACATAAATAATGCCCAGGATTTGTCTATCATCAAAGCTGGAACTGTGTCGTCTCCTAGGGAAGTTGCTGCTTCAATAATATTTCCCCGACAACGACGCCAAAATGTTATCACTCCAGGAAGCTCTCTTAGGTTGTATTCAGAGATGCCTAGTAACTTAAAAATTATCTTAAATGATGGGGTTTGTTTGGATCAAATTGGATGACTGAGATCAAACTTGCACACTCAGAGCACACATAGGGGACACTCAGGGAGACAAGGCCTTGACTACTGCTGTTCAGAGGGTTGCTAAAAGGTTAATGGGCGTGGATCCTTATCGTGGCAGCAGACTCATACACAGAAATTTGTATATAAATGGATAATCACAACAAAATATATAACATGTATGTTCAGTTCTCAAATGCCAAAACAGGATAACAACTATGTGGCGTAGACAAGTGAGCATACAGGAAATAAACCATCCACAGTACATACATAAACATAAGAAAGAGAAATATGAAAGAAAATAGTAAAAGAAGCTTGTATTATCTGAGAAGTCACTGAAGTATGAAAATACAAATATAGATCAGCCTCTCCAAAATCGAACCCACATTCTGCTTCAGTCCTTGGCTTTATAGCCATTACAAAGTTTTTCAGATCCCAAAGATGGATCGAATATGCTAAAAATAATCAACTAAAACAGTTAATGAAAGTGTGACAGAGTATAATGATTACAATAACTGATTCTTGCCGATACACCTTCGCTTGATAGCTGAAATGAGCCTCTGAGGGTTGGAGGATGAGTTTGAAACTGCTGTCTGCAAAAAACCTGTAGGCGTCTTTTTCTAAAAATAGACAGAAATATTCCACTATTTAGCTTGCTGGCGCTCTCAGTCTGGGACCAGAGGTGATCATGATGCAATTGAGCGCTTATGGATTCCCTGGAAAACTCCTATAAGATGCTCGGGCTAACAAAAAGGGGTTTTGATGCCCACAGACGTGCCTCTGCGTTTTTTATGCTTTCGGTGGTTAACAAAACTGGGCTTGGAGGTGATAAGCGACCGAAAGCTTGGTATCTGGTGGTTAATGAATTAGATTTACGCTTCGCCTAAGCCATCGAATCGCTTCAAAGCACTGGAAACTTTTATCTCTTTTCGGTGACCGGGAGGACTCTACCTATATGTTGCAAACCACCAAATCGAGATTCGGCAGCTAATGAAGAGCTCTTGTGTTCGCCCAAGCTGCCGAAGATAGTGTATGATCCAACCTACAAAAATTATTAACAAAACTGTGTTTCTATCCCCAGCTACCTGGATTTCTCTTCCACCTGGGTCAAAACCGGAGGGTCAGCAAATTTGATTGCAACTGCTGCCAGGGTGTCGAGGTCTGACTGTACCTTGGGATGAGGCCTCTAAACTTTTTCCTTACCCTCCAGGGACTCATCCTTCATCCTTAGCTTGATCTTTGCCCTGATTAGTCTAATGTTTCTTCCCCTCATTTTTCCATGTTTCTTGGTCAATCCCTGAAAAGGCACATAAATCTCGTTATATCTTTCAGTCAACCTCTCATTTTTCTCCTTAATGACCCTCTGGAGTATTTCGCGTTCATAAGCCTGCTGGAGGAGTCGGTTGATTTTCTGTGAGGCATAAATCTGTGCATTGTGAATTGGTCCCCCAGCCACCTGCTGGTTTTGTTCCTCCACTAGTGTAGGGGAGGGTAAATTTACACAGCTGAATCCCTGCTCTTCTACAGGTGTAGGAGAAGGAAAATTCACATAGTCATTCTCCTGTTCCATCATGGATGGGGCTGCTTCCTGGTGTTTCTGTTCTGTTTCCACCTCCTCATTTTATGCTCCCATTTCCTGCAATTCATCCTCCTCAGAATCGGTGTATGGGATATTTAAAAGATTTGCACTCTTTGAAGGTGTTTCTTCTGAAACAACACCCTCATCCTCAGTCTTATCTTTGAATGCCACTTTCCTTCTAGCTTTCTTCAACTTTGGATCTGAGGAGAGGGGTTCGGTTTGAATTAATGGAATAGCCCTCCTCTTTCTTTTCCCACTTCTAGGGGTGGATTATTTCTTCCCATCTTCCAGCTGCAATTCTGTCTCGAACCCACTCCAGAATAGGAACAAAGCCCACTTCGTGTTTTTTCTCTGCAATAACTCAGAGACCAAGAATTTTATCAGACCATGGTGATACAATCTGCCTGCAATTTTGGTGGGCTGAGCTTTTACTTGATGTTCCATTTTGGTGAGGCTCTTGTGGAGGTAGAAAGGGATATTTAGAGAGCTCTTTCAAGTGAAGTGATCCAGCAGCCTAAAATGGTAAATTAGCACCCTGTTATACCTGCCCTCATAGGTTATATAGACAAGAATGGACTTCAATAAAAGCTGCCATTTATCCTCCAGATATGACATGGGAATGTCTTTTTTCCAAACCAGGTTCCTATGCTCCGATTTCAGGTATGATTGAAATTCGAAATCCCTTTTGACATTGGTCTTAAACCAGTTTTCTCTGGTTGTTGGAATTTCTGTCACCTGGGCTATAAGAGCCTCGTCCACCTGGAATTATTCCTTGCCTATCACAACCTTATTTCCGTCAAACGTGAGGGAAAAAGCTTTGGCCACCTGTTGATGAGAACCTTGTAGCATTTTACAGAAATTATAGCAGTCGAAATTCTTGAAAAATTGACATACCTCGGGGTGTCCCTCCAGGTAGCAGATGTCACTCAATTCCTTTCTCAGGACCACTCCTCCTCCTTTCTTCACTGGTAACCTGCTCGCTGGCGCCTACTGCTCAAATCGGGACTGAGGGAAAGATGGGGAAACAGGGATAAAAAGATCTCAATCAACGTGGTGAGGGCGAAAACAGAAAGGTGGTGTGGCTTTTCGGGAGCTGAGTCCGAGGGTATGAAAGGTGGATAATCATGAGGGCATAATGATGGCCACTGCGGCATGATTGCACCGGGGTAACGAATTTTTAGAAATGTTGTTATGTGGATGGGAAACGTTGTCTATCTTGTTAGAGTTATGGCGATGGCATCCGGCCTTCCCTCGGGGTAAATCATGCTTTCGCTTAAAAGGCCCTTTCGGCGGCTAAGACATGATGGATTCCCTGAATTATGACCGAACCACTGATATGATGTGCTTGCCGATTGACTCAAACTCCTTTTCGGTATCCAATAATCCGCCCTTAATCCCGTTTGCTACCGGAAAATGATCTCAACCGGTGCTTTTAGCTTTCGGTGGCTGTAGACAACCCAGCATTTGGATGTTAAGCTACAGAAAATATCTGCCTTTTCGGTGGCTAATGAACACCGTTATGTTCTCCCAAACTCCCAAAACGGCCTCACGGATTGCGAAAATGACTTTTTCTTTTCGGTAGCTAAGGAAGGTTCTAAACTTGCACCGCGAACTACAGAAAACATCTACGTTTCGGTGGCTAATGAACACCGTCGTGTTCGCCCAAGCCATCGAAACTGCCCCACAACTCATGCTATGATTTTACCCTTTCGGTAGCTGGAGTGTATTTTCTTTCACATTATAAACCACCGAAAGCAGGGTTTTCGGTAGCTAACGAACCATTGCCAGGCCCGCCTAAGCTATCGAAACCTGAAATTTTCCTTTTGAAGGAGAGCTAACTTTAAACAGTTATTTCAGACTTAGTTACCTTCTTCAACCTATCAGAACGAACCTTAAACACATGTAAAAGAACAAAAATTAAAGACTTCCTATCACCTATACACCATGACTAGTCTATGTTTATTGAGGAGATAACACATACTATAACATAAGCATGTCATAAATCACATCACAAGACAAGTTTTGTATAGTAAACTTTATTTATGTATTTTTTATGTACAATGGAAGACTTCAATCTTCGCGATTACAATCAACACCAATTGACTAAAGATAATCAACTCTAACAACATGGCCCAACTTGGTTTTCTTAGCTCCAACTAAGAAGATGTGAGGTATCCAAAACTCAAGGAGAAAGACTACCTTGCAATCCACCTGTCACATATCAATCACTGTACAATTCACTGTCGTCAACTCAATCAGTTGGAGGTCACCAATGCGTCACTGTCATCAACATTCTACTGTCAGCTATTACGTCATGACTCCATTGTCATAATCATATGTCAATCTGATCTCTTCATCCCAAACAACTTCCACTCAATCAACTAAACAATATCCAACTCAAGGTTTACTATTAAGTAAATCAGCTAGCACTGAGTTGTCACTATCATTTATCAAAGTAATCAATGTTATGTCAAGTCAAGGAACAATGACACATTCTAACCATTCACTCATTAATTACTGTCAACTTCTCAGTCAATACTCTTATAATTCCATTACTTATAAGTTATACAATTTCATTGTGGCTTCATATATGTCATGATCAGAAAATATACTTTCAATTCCTTACTGTATGATTCACTTCTATGTACTTACCTTATTTTTACCTCTGAACTAGAGCTCGAGAAGAACATCTTTATATTGGGACCTTTTGTGATCACCCAATATGAGAGTAGAACATAACTAGTTCTACAGGCCCTCTGGCTGCCTTATCATAATTTTTTGTAGTTGAGCTCGTGGTGAATTTTTTGTTTTTGTAGCTTCTATCCAAACCCAAATTTGCTAATCCTGGATAGACGTCAAATTTAATAGGCTTGCGCTTTCACATGGCTTCCTTTACATACCTCTGCAACCTCAGATCAACTTGTATCTGCAAAAATAATTTCAGGCTACTACTTTACACCTTTAGACTTCCTTAGAGAAGAATTCAACAAACTCTTGGGAGGCTTCAGACTCTTCATTTGTTTCAACCCTAGTAGATGTTGCAAGATTGTTTTCCCATGGGTAAATAGGTGCAAGCCCTTGGATTTCTCTTTCTCTATTATGATCAGTCAAGGCAAACCATTCCCTAACAGTAAAAGGAATTCTTTCTCCCCTCCTAATATCATCAAATTCATCTTCATGTATTGGATTCTCAATATTTTTTTCAACATTTGTTTGATCATGAAGGCTTTCTAATGGGGGATTTGGTTCCAAACTTTGATCATTAGGCAGATGTTCATTTCTTCCTATATCTCTTACGCCATCATCAACTCCCTCAGGTGCTTGATTTTCAATGATAGGTTCTTGAATGATTTCATTGTTTTGTTCATGACCTTGAGGTTGATTTTCATGTCTTCTCAATTCATCTATTTCCTCAGCAAACTCATTTCTAAGTAACTCCAAATTGATTGTTCTTGCAATTTCAGCTGCTTGCTCTTCTTCCCAAGAGGAATTAGAATCTTCCATGACCATACACATATTTTGATCAACTTCATATAATTCATCCTCATCTTCAACGAGGTTAGTTTTGGCATTATTCAACAATTCATCCCCATACGTGTTCTTTAACCCTTCATCAAATGATTCTACATGCTCATTATAACAAGGTTCTCTGTTTACCCGAATCAAAGCTCCATCAGGGTTGGGAACACAAATAAATGATAAATCCATCATAAGGTATCCACCTAGACCAGCCGCCCATTTTCTAGATAAAAGCATTCCATATGCTGGGGGTAAGTCAATGACAACTACATCCATCATGGTAGAAATGTCTGAACATGCATAAAGATTAGCTCTAAGGTTTTTGATCAAACCATAAGATGGCACTCGTCGAGAGTCTATACCACAGACATTTCCATAAGGTCTAGTCACTTCAAGTCCCATTTCCTTCATAACTTGTAAAGGCATGACATTCATTACTGCTCCAGAATCCAACATACAATTGTGAAGGAGCATGTTTTGAATGTGTAAGGTAAGGTAAAAGGGAGAGTGACCACCGCTCTTTCTCTCATAAATCATTGAATGGATGTTTATTGGTGGATCCTTCTCTGTTTCACTAGGTTGTGTTCCACTAAGCTTTTGGATATGACATGATTCTAGGACCGTTTCAAGAGTTTTCTCTTGGCCAATACCATTGAAAAATTCCTCTACTTGGCATCTAACAGAGGGCACCTTCATTAATTCAGTGACAGGGATATTACACATTATCTTGCTTAACTCTTTCTTCATATCAATCTTAAGATCATAATCATCCATAGCAAGATCCTCGTCTTCCCTTTCATCAATCTTCTTATGTTTATCAAGGAAAGAAGGTTGGGAAGTACTTCCTCATTTATAAATCTGATACTTTGGTTTCTCTTTAGGTTTTGGGAGCTCTATGGCACAACATGAGGAACTAGGTTCTTCAGCTATGTCTTCTTCTTTCTCCCAGGGCTCTTCTTCTAAAAGAATTCTTCCAAAGTCTTCATCATAAGACAAGTCATTTATAAAGTTGATGTTTTTTGGTTGGTCATCATGGTCAATGGTGTCAGAGGGTTCTTCTTCTTTTTCATCACACCAATTGACTTCCTTCTTCTCAGAGTTTTCTGGATACTCAGGTCGCCGCCTATCCCTATCCCCATCAGGCCTCCTACTATTATTCCAGTAAGGTTTAGGTCCATAAGGATTTCTATGTCTCTCAGGGTCATTCAAACTTGCCACATTCTTTGTTAGGACAGTTAATTGCTTCATCATCTCTTGCATGACTTCTAAAGTGTCCTTTGATTCCTTTGGCACATTCACAGGTTCCTTTGGTTTTCGAAGTCTAGGGTCAGATCTGGAAGTGGATGGGGTAAATTGATCGAAAATGTTTTGTTTCCTCATGGATGCTACATTTTTCTCAACCATCTTGGCATTTGATTGAGCGGTCTTTAAGTCATTTGGGTTTTTATCCTTTAGCTGATAACCAACCCATCCCTCAAAAGCATTCAAGTAGTGAATAACAACTGCTTGGTCTTTTGGTCTAATTTCTTCGGGGATAACATCTACAGTCTTGTCGAATCTTATGTTAAACTCATGGACTGTTTCATTTTCTCTTTTCTTAATGTCAAAAAGTTGATGTAAGAGAAATTTGCCATCTAACTTTCGGGACCACTCGCTATTTAGCTTGTTGACAAAGTTATCATACCCATCAATGGATGAGGCAGGCAACTTGTCAAACCACTTCCTAACATCTCCTTCTAAATATGCCAGGAGACCCCTCATGAAGACATCTTCTTCAGATGCTCCATATGCTTCCATGTGTTCCCACACTTTATCAATGTGGTCTTCAATTGATATAGCAGATACTCCATCAAATCTGGGAACCTTTTCAAAATACTTTTCAGGCATGTCATGGGGTGCACCCTGGATTTGGGAAAAGTATAAAGGAGATGGTTTTTCCTTTCTTCCAAAAATCCTAGGATTTTGTGGAGGAGGAACATTCTGGTTTCCAGAGTTTGTTCCGGCCATTGGATTCAATGAGTTTGTGTTTATGTTTGAACTAGGGGATGAGGGAGGAACCGGATTAGACAAAGGGGATCCTGAAGCTCGGTTTGGAGAATCATTAACCAATTAACAAAAGAATTTAGATGATTGTGCTTTAGGATCTCTTTTACGATAAGTAATTGGGGTTCCTTCAACTTGATCCAAGTTTGCTTTACTTCTCATGTTATAAGGATGTAAATGAACTCGCTCCTCAGCGGAGTCACGATTGGGAGTCGCCAGGTAGATTTAAACTCTTCTACCAAGATATGTGTCGTTGTATATGCAGGAGAGAGTGAATAATGACTACTAGATTTATCCACGGTAAGCCTATGCCCCTCAATGCCAAAATGTTAGGCAAGAAGAACGGGAGTAAGGCTTGAGAAATATATGTCAAACCAGAGTAAGCCTACTCCCTCCCCGGCAACGGCGCCAAAATGTTATCACCTAAACTGTAGTTACCCCTATGGATGTATCCACTCATGGATGGCAATAGGGAAGGGCAACTCAAAATGTGCAACCACGATCACCTCGACCTCCAATAGATGGTTGTCACGCCAGTCGAGGCAACCTTCGCTTTATGTTATCTAGCCCAGACAACAAAGGGGGAGACCCGATCTACTCCTGAGAGGAGAGATCAAAACCAAGACACCAAATCAAGTTAATTCTAAGTGAAGTAAGGTGTATGGTTTATCCTAGACCTTAGGATGAAGTCACAAGACAAGTGAGGGGTTCAATGAGTATAGCTTTGGTTCATTATTGATGTGAGAGTGACTTATGATTTGTGAAATAGGATCTAGGATTAAAGTACTAGTTCAATGTGAGAAAATCCACTGCCTTGGGAACCATGTCCAATTCAGGGTAGTTTATGGGTTGAATTGGGGCTAACTAGTACAATTGACAAGCTTGATCATGAAGCATTATGACATCAAAGGGTTTAGTTCACCACACAAGGGTCAGACCACAAGTTAATCCAACAATCTAGGAAAGTCGAATTGACTTGGAGAGAGACCAGTGCCTTGGGAATTGGGATAATGGAGTCAAAGTAAAGTTAACTTGTGGTTGAGGACTCCTATTGCATGAGACAAGTGGGCAATTAAAGTCTTGATGGATGAATAGGTCTAGATCTAGAGATTTAATGTTTGACTTAAGTGGACCACAATCCCTTAAAACAAGGAATGCTATCCCCAAGGCAAGATTTGACAAGGTGACCTACTAGACCTAGGTTTTGACTTATGCCCGTTCCAAATCCACAAAAATCTCATGTACCCATGTCCTAGAAGTGGGCCAACTCACTTCTCCAAGGTGGTGCGACTTTACCCAAGGAGGCTAAAAAGTGGGATAAATGACTCAAGACAAGTCCAATGGCATCCAAACTTTAGATCCAAGTGGTTTAAGCAAGTGAGAGTATGGATCTACAATTTCAAGGCAATCCGATGGCTAGATCTTACTAGATCTGAGTTTGAAGATACCAAGTGATCCAAAATGGGGATTAAATCCCTTAAAATGTGGAATAGGGCCCACAAGGTAGAAATCAGAAAAGTGACAATCTGGGGGTAGGTTATTGGACGTGTAGATCATGAAACAAGCGGGATCTCAACTACCCATCAACTAGATCTAGGGTAACTCACCTTCCCCAAGGAGTGCGACCTCACTTGGAGAGGCTAAGTTGGCCTGGGAAGGGGGTCAAATGGAGGCCAATCCTCACCAAACTATAGATCCGGGATGCTGTGGATGCTATAGAGGTGGGTTTTCAATATTATACCCAACAACCCACTAGATCTTAGTATATATGAGAAAATGTAACAATGAGGGTTTGAAATAATAAGGGTTTTATCAATTTATGAGCTATGTCAATGGATTGGATCAAGATAAGAGAAAAAAACATGTGGATCTTACCTAGGTAACCTTGTAGATGCCTTGATGATGATGATCTATGCAAACCTGATCAATTTGAGAAGCTTTGAGGTAGTTTTCTATGAAGTTGATTTAGTCCAAGAAGCCAATGCGCCCTCTCTCCTGCACAACAAATGTCAACAATATCAAATTTGATGCAATCAAGAGATAAGAATAATGCCACAAGAGAAGTAACAGAAATATAGCATAGATCACAATGATACTAATGATAACCCCCTGATACAAGCAAATGCCAAGAAAGTCGATTTGAAGAAGCCTTGCAAAATCGCCCTTGTTGAAGTCGCCCTCCTATAGACAAGACAATGATTTCCAAAAAAGATAGATCTTACCACAAATTCCAAATGCTAGGTTGCAATAGACTTTCCAATCACCATCTAAGAACACCAGATGCAAAGGAGACCACAAGAATTTCCACAAGAAATTTTTTCTATACCAATAATCCAAGAGCCAAAGACCCCTTACAATGAGAAGCTCTCTCCTTTAAATAGGAAGGAGAGGCATCAAAATCCTAACCACTTTTTGAATGAGTGGCTAATATTAAAAGATACAAATGTCTAATCAATGGTTGAGATGAGCTCAACAATAAAATACATGGATCACTCATAAAATATAACATAAGTGGACAAAATTGCCCTAGAAGAGGGGAATCCCACCCAATCATGATGACAGAATATAATAAGAAGCTTATGGTGGGTCCAAGGGGTAATTTTAGCCACCCTTGCTCAATCCCCATAGCACAATAATAATAAAATAGTCATCAATATACCAAATCGTGCCTCTATGGACAAATCGTAGGCCTCAAAAGACCTCAGAAATCATCAGAAAGTGCCATAAGTGATGGATGTGGGTCCCGATGAAGCTGAAACTACCGGAGGAGGTGTGGAAGACATCAATCCATCATCACCGATCATCCTATGCCAAGACATTTCCTCAGTATCCCAAATCTAATTTCTCAATAGCCATTTCTAGCAATCTTGAAATGCCTCGGGAAGCGTGAAACTGCCCCAAGCTGCCTCCTGGAGTGCCTGCGCTGTCAAGGTGAGGGAACCAGTGTGTCCGGGAGGGGGGTAATATGGTAAAAGCAAGTGGTTGGACCACCCCCTCCAAGCACAGTGCCCTAGGTCAACCGGAAAAAAATCACATCTGCTCTGACAGTGTCTCCGACAAACCAAAACTGCACTGGGATAGCCTATTGATGCTCAATCATCACTGTAAGTGCCCGGAACTGAAAAAAAACTGTCTCATTGGACTCAGAAGGTCCAAATCCATCAAATATGTGTACTCATACACCATATGAGTCTCTGCATGATCATAAACTATATCCAATATACTGGAACAGGTGAAATAATAATAATCTGTAAATGATCAAATGATGCTGTAAACCATAAATCATCATCATAACCCTGTAGCTGCTGCATAGAATCATCATGTACATGTACATATACCATATATCATCTATCCATATCATCATAAGGTCCAACCATCTCATGTCCTATGGTTGACCTTGGTCAAACTAGGTTTGACCAAGTCAACATGACCAAATATAACTCATACTATCATCAGAAGCTGCTGCAAAGTGTTAAAGGTTAATGCATGCTCTACAACTTATTCAAATAACAATTATAACACAAAGTAATCATTACTGGTGATCTAAATCCAAATATATAATGTCATTAATTATTATTATTACTCAGACTAGACTTTCAAGATCATACTCACTTCATAGTTATGATCAATTTGCTAGTGAAGGGTGAAGGCTGAAATAACTGGCTAGGATAAGGGATGACTTGACTGACATAACTTTGTGACACTTTGGAAAAGGGAAAGGGAATTCACACCATAGTATATACTGAATGAGCAACAACACAGGGAATGGTGGTGTCTCACAAATGGATGAGTTGTTCAAAGAGTGTTTATTCACCTTTAACAGATGCGCACAATCCATAATACAAATGAGGCTAGTAATTGTTTTGATATAGAATTTAAGTTCCATTTCTTTTTGGGCCTGAAGTTTCCATAGCCTTGATCTATGTGTGTTTATAAACACATTGCATAGATTTATATTTATTTTAGGTTTTTTGCTGCAGGTGTGTTTTTAAGGCACTTGTTTACCTGAGCACTTCTAGGTGTGTCACAGACAGCTTGTTTACCTGGGTATTTACATTTCCAAAAGATATACAATTTTATTTTCATGGCCATTTTCATTTGGCATGCCTTTCATTCATGTGTGTTTAGAAACACATTGCATGAATGGGCTTTTCATACAAGATATAGCATTTCATTTTTCCAGATTTTGTATTCATGGCAGCACTGAAAGTTTCAGGTTTATCCAACACAACTTTAGTGACTAGGGGGAATTCACAAGGAACTCCAACTCACCATAGGTAAGTTTTGTCACCAACCCAGGGCCGAGACACAAAAAACAGGGAAGCTCATCCAATACAGAGGCTACAGTGGGGAAAAGTCCTCCATGCCACTAGTCAAGTAGTAAGTTAGGGTGATAAACTAAAAGGTAGGTAATGGATGGATGAAGAAAATGAATAATGGAGCCAACACTAGCAAGCCAAGGTATGGTGGAATGATCACCTCTATTCTCTCTAAGGAGGGTAAAACCAATGAGTATGAATAATGAACTTCTAAGTCTGAGTAGGGACAATATAATATATATAATAAGATCAACCAGGTCCACATATCTATATGATCGCCAAATCATGACACTAAGTGTTAAGACATGCTATAAGAATAAATATAAAAGCAATATAACCATAACATAATTATATACCTGCTGAGTCATATACCTGAATGCTCACCACCTGTACCATCATTTGTCCTCTGAAACTGCTGCTGTAATTCTGGGCACTACTGACTGCTCTGTACAAATGGTATAATGGCTACATCGGTCATCTCTCTGAGTGTATTGAGGCTCAGTCATGGCATGGGGAATATATATTGTTGTCCAAAAGATGATAGTGATCCAATATAGATGCTCATCTTAGCATCTCAATGTAAGGGAACTGGCTGAATAGTGTACTGGAATCATAAAAATAATGTATGGTAGCTCGGCTACTATATATGTGATAACATGCACCAAGGACCCACCATTTGTATGTTATCCACTTCATCATCATCATTATATAAAGAGATTCATCATGTGTTCCATTTCCAACAAAAGCATTAATGCCAAAATCAAAATTCACACCATGTCCAATGGTTCGATGACCCCATCAAGCCACCATATGTGTGGGTTCAAGACCCAAACCAAGTGTTCCATAGGGCATCACCATAACTAATGTGACCATATCATGTTTTATTCAATTGATGAGAGTACAAACCAAGTCCTACCATGTACAAGAGTGTAAGGGCATCATCATTATAATGAACAAGTAAGGGATTCAACACCATGTCCATCAAGTGGTCCAAGTGCCATCTGTGTGGGTTCAAATTTTTTTACAACCAAGTGCAATGGGCTTCTTCACTTTGATCATCAAATGCTCCCTCCAAGGTTCATGAGTGGGTTCCAAGTTTCCATATGCAAGGGACATCATCATAAATAACATGATCATACCATGACCATGGGCTCCATACATTTATGATCTCTACTCAATGCACATGCTTCAAGTACTAAGACACTAATCATCATGTGATCATCAAGAGTATCGAGAGCCCATAAAATATGTCCATAAGTGTAGCAAGATCATCATCACATCCATGTTGACATCAATGCCAACAAATACTCAACAATACCCCCCTTTGGAATTGATGGCAACGCCGTCAAATATTTCTCCCCCTTTGACATTAATGACAAAGGGCCTCTTAGACATGTACTACTTCTTGGTCTTTTTCCGCTCCCCCTAAGACCATGCCAGGACTTTTCTGAGCTATTCTCCCCTTTGGGATAAACTTGGTTTTCATCTTGGTCTTTCGACTTCTGCTGCAACAAGTTGTTTACTTTTATGACTGAGTATTTACACTTTTCAAGGATACACTTCAACCAATGTATTTTAGATGATGTAGGGCTCAAAGAAATCGATTGGAAGTATACCAAAGGATCTTTAATTATCAAACTATTCATTTGCTTCAATCCACTCTTGTAATCCCGATATTCATGGTTATATCATCTTGGGAATATATTGATGATTGAATCAATTCTAGGATTAGTAGATTTTGAGAATGAAGTTCATGAGTTCTTGGTACATCTTTGCTTGTATATATTTGCTCCCCCTGTCAATAGAAATATTCATGTTCTTGCTGTTTAAAATACTTCTTCAAGCTGATCCATTTATGCCCATCTTCTTAGCAGCCTTATATGGTCATCAACCAAACAGACTTCAAATCTGTTATGTATCTGATATATTCTTTGTAAAAACTCAGATCTTTGAGTTATTGATGTATTCTGTGTAAGGAATTCTCCTTTTGGACTTCATAAAATCATCCTCCATGAGAACTTAAGGCACTTTTCCCAACACAATGATTCACAATGGACCTTGTTGAAAACTGACCAAAGAGGCCTCAGAATCTGCAATAAATGTCTATAGATATGTGAACCATCAATCAGTGTCTGCAATAAAAAAAATTTCAAATTATCCTTCAAATCAACCTTTAAGTCTGTTAACAAATTTGTCAGCTGAAAACCTTCCTCTTTCATTTTTTACTCTTCATAGTCTATTAGACTTTCTTCTAACTTGCTAGGGCTATTTTAATTTAAATTTCAAACCAAATTTTCTTTCCTAGCCTATCTTCTTACAGAGATGAGATTCAGAATAGAGGATTGAAATATTTATCTTTCTTCTTCGACATGTAAAAAAAAATCTCTCTTTTATTTTCAGAATTGGTCTCTTTTCCTTTGGTATCAATGGTAAGGGGTGACCAAAAATCAATATCTCTCGTCATGAAGTCACTGCTAACTGCTTACTGTTCCCCCTAACAACATAAATATCTATATCACGATTGAGGTACCTGTCTTGCTTCATTGAAAGAGCCATCAATTTCTCTTTCTCGCCCTTGACTTCCTCCTACAACTCCCATGAACTCAAGGTACTCCAAGGTCTTTGAGAGACCTCAATGTGGGATTTCCATATGGAATCCATCTCCTTTGCATTGTTCAATCTCTCCTAGGTGCAACTGTTCAATCTTCTTCACCCATACCTGTTTCTTGGCACTTGTCTTAGAATTTGATCCTTCATCATTATTTGTCTTGGTTCATTGACTTTCCTTGTTGAACTGAATGGTACAGTTATCATAGATCGTCTCCTTGTATTATAACAGTCTTGAGCTTTGTGCACAAAACCACTGCAATTGTAGCATCTCATTGTATGACAATATGCAACAATATGACCCACATGGTTTCAAGTCCAACATTTAACTTTATTGTTGGAGTTTCCAACACTTCTTGCATAGAATCTACAATCTAATGCCTTGTGACCAAAACCATTACATGAATAACAATAACCATTGAAACTGTTTTCATACTTGGGTTTTTGGTTCCATATTGGAGTTGTCTTTCTTCTGAGTTTGCTTTGAGGAGTGGAACCAAATTCTTGATGTCTTCCTGATCTTCTAAAGTCTTTGTTGTCTTGTGCAGGTACACGAGGAGCAACTTTACTTTCACCTTTTGAGAATGAAGGGCTTGCTTCAAAAGTATTAGGAGTCCATGTGCAAACTTCGGGATTTTTGCTTCCTTTTTGTAGCCAAGCCCATATTTGTCAAATGGAGATCTTTGACAATCAAAGATCTCATCCAAGATGATTGAACTGTTGTTGAACTTCACATGAACGTTTGACTTTTCAACCTTCTTTCTGAGATCAACAACTTCCATCTCAAGCTTTTGTTTTGTCTTCTCTTTTTCTTCCAGCTGATTCTTCAAGATTTCCTCTATTCTTTTTCCTTCCTCCAACTGAGTCTTCAAATCGGTATTATCCTTTCTTGTCTCTTCAAGATATTTCAGGTCTTCACTAGTGTCTTCTTGTTCTTTTGCTAATTCGGTCTTCAGTCTTTCAACTTCATTCATTTTGTCCTGCAACACGGCTTCATTGAGCTCAAGTTTCATGAGTAGCTCTTTTAGTGCGAATGTCTTTTGCTGGTACTTATCTAAAGAGTTCAAAGTTCTCTTCTTAAACCTCATGAAGTCATATTGGTTTAGAATAACAACATTCATGAACCAATCAACTTTGAGATCAACATTCAAGAAGGTATGCGTTATTTCCTTTACTGCTTTCAACAAATATTCTTCATCTTCTGCAAGAACATTTTCAATTTTATCACATATATAGCTACTACAATCATAAAGGTCCCGTTGCTGCTGCAACCTGATCCCCATAATTTTCAGAAATTTATAGGGCCCCTCCTATATTTTTCTACAAAAGTTTGAAGTCTTTTTGAAAGTCTAGCTTTTTGCCCTTAGTTTTTCCTAGCTAAGATTGAAGAAAGTTGTCTTTTTTGGCTAATGATTTTTTAGCTTTTTGGTGGTTGCAAGTTTTTGCTCTTGTTCCGCCAACCTGTTTTGCAACTTTTCGATTAATTATCACCGACCTTTTTCGCCGAGTTTTATTCATTTGTCGACGACTGTTTCGCTATTATTTATTTATTTTCAGCGAAATGGCCACAGTTTTATATCCATATCCTATCGACTGTTTCGCCTACCTTTATGTATCTTTCACCGACCATCCTCACGGCTTGAGGCCTATCTCGACCGCCTGTTTCGTAGTGGTTTCATTATCTTTCAGCGACCGAGTGTGTCTCGCTCGCCCATCGCAGCGTTTCGGTCGCGGCTCCCCAACGAATACTTGCCGACCGTTGCGCATAAGTTACGCCAGGATCGCCGACCATCCAGCAACGATAAAACCTTTCTCGCTAGGCGTTCCTCCATCAGGTCACCACTTTTTTTACTTTGCCGCCTGTCCCTTTCTCCGTTTCGAAGTTCTTTTGCGCCAACTTGGTCACCACGGCTTGGACAATTGGGCTGACCATTTCACAGTAGATAGGGTAAAATCGCCGAAGCGACCAACGCATTTTCTTTTCGGAAGCGCACCGGCTTGATGCACACACCAACAGACGGGGGCATTAAAGGGCCACCTACCCGTTTCATTTTGCATTTATGGCCCACCCTTTATATAGGAAAATGGGATTCAATTTTCTTTATCATTATTTGTTTGCAAAGGAGGAACGAAGGTTTTCCGTTTAAAGGAGAAAGGAGTTTTCGGCTAGTCATCTTTCACCAAGTAAGCATAGTTACCAGGGCCACTTTTTCACCAAGCCACCCCATTTGCTGCCAGGTAGGTGTGAAATCCTCACAGCAAATCTAAGAGATGATGTATACCTCACAAGAAAGTAATTGATTAAGCAAGAAAATAGAAGAGTGGTCAATGCAGTATAATGAACAACAGAATAATAATACAGTAGAACTCGGATAGAAGCAAAAATACCTCACACACACTGATTAATTAATCACAATATGGAAAAATAAATAGTACAATGCATGAGGATTTGAATGCCAAGGTGGAAATTCGAATTAGCCTTCATGGAGTGATCAAAATATCACTGGAGTGTCATCGGAGCACAACTAGAAGTCTATCCCATCATCAGTGGAGTCATCAATGCTCAAGTAACTGTCAACCATCAATCAAACTGAGTCTAACTGAGTGTGGTAGGTGTAATTGAGTGTAACTGGCACTAACTGAATGAAGGAGGCGCAGTGGAGGGCGCATGAGGAGGTAACTGGAGTCAGAATGAGCAGTCTAGTCACACTGGAGGTCCATCGGAGTGGTAAGGTCAGTTAAGAGTGAGTTAAGCCTAAAATCAAGGAGAGAACTCAGTTAACTGAAGACAACTGGACTGGTAGGTGAAGAAGGTCGCCTTTCTCATGCATTAGGTGAAAGGAGGGCGCACTAAGCACTAGGAGTGATGAAACTCAGTGGAAAGAAGCTTCGGGGGCTAGCTAACTGAGGGCTAGGTGCTAGGACTGATGTCTGGGATGCATGCAAACCCTAAATAATGCATGCAAACCCTAAAAGTGCATGCATGACTGAAAATGCAAATAATGAAAATGCTGGTAGGACTAGGATGGAGTATAGGAATATCCTAACACCCCCCCTTAATCCATCCTGGGCCTTGGTAACTAAGACCAAAGGTCACCCAATACAATGAATAATAATAGTCAATAAACCGAGGAAATGGGGAAAACCTCATGGCAAAAATACCCCCCCTCAAAATAGACTGTAAGGTACACACAAAAATAAATGCTCCAAACTCAAGCAGGTGTGATGCTTGGTCATATGTCTGGAGGTATCTTCTTCTTGGGAAGAAGTGGATCATGCTCAGAAAGCATGTGCTTGTACTTGCTCTTCAGATCGAATGTGATGAGAATAAATCCAAATGTATGAGGATGATCCTTGAACCTGTGATTCGAATCAACTGAGGTAGGATCAAATCTATGAATGTGTAAATAGTCTTTTGTCTTCTCCTTCAAACCATCATGGGTGAGATTATGCCAAAAAGAACCATCACATGATTTCTTGAAATCCAAATCAGATTTAAGATTTGAAGAATAGTTTCTTGAGATCTCCTTTGAACCAACATGGGTGAGATCAAAACTATCATATGCATGAGAAATTATGCCAAGTAGTGATTGCTTAGAATCCAAATTAGATCCAAGACTTGAATCATGGTTTCTTGAGATCTCCTTTGAACCAGCAGGGGTGAGATCAAAACCATGATGTGCATGATAAATTATCCCAAGCGAATGGAAATGGCCATATTCTTCAATAACCTTCTGAAAACATGGAATAATGATCATATAGTAGTAAATAGGAGGTGATTGCTTGAGGAGAGAGAATGCATTACTTCCAATAGCTGATTTGACCTTCGAAACATTCAATAGATCATGATGCAGACCAACAGACTCTAGTGCAAGAGAGTATTTAGGACCTTCTACAATATCTAGAGTGTGAGCTGGCACAGAAAGAGAAGAGATTTGGAGCATGAGTGTAGAATCTGCAAGTTCTTTGTGGACAAATTCAATATGAGATATGTTTGATACTAATTCATGATCAATGATATCATCAAGGAGGATGAATGCATCACTTTGCTTGCTCTCGAAAGGGTTTGGACCAATTCCTTTATTCTCTTTACCAAATATTACATCCAGTTGGGCCCATAGCTCTTTTGGAGTTTCAATATCAATGAATTGGTGTAACATGCATCCAGGCATAGCAAAAAACATGGCTGCACAAGCTCTGTCTCCTTTAATTAACCAGTCATACTCTTCTTCAGAGGATTCGAACTCTCTTTCAAAACAGTAATCAAAGAGATCATTTCTCTTCAAATGTGCTATCATATTCGGTTTCCATTCATCATAGTTGAATGGAGAAAGAAGATCATAGTTGAATGGAGAAAGAGGAGGGATTTCTTTTGAATTCATTGAAGCTGTAGAAGACCTGCAAAAACAATAGAGAATATCTGCAACTGCTACTGCTGCATAAATGCAGAAACTGCTGCACTCGAAATCTTGATAACAACCTGCAAAAAACTATCAGGAATGGAGATAAACAATACTCTCAACATGCTCTGATACCATGTGAAAATCCTCACAGCAGATCTAAGAGATGATGTATACCTCACAAGAAAGTAATTGATTAAGCAAGAAAATAGAAGAAGAGTGGTCAATGCAGTATAATGAGCAACAAAATAATAATACAGTAGAACTCAGATAGAAGCAAAAATACTTCACACACACTGATTAATTAATCACAATATGGAAAAATAAATAGTACAATGCATGAGGATTCAAATGCCAAGGTGGCAATTCGAATTAGCCTTCATGGAGTGATCAAAAGATCACTGGAGTGTCATCGGAGCACAACTAGAAGTCTATCCCATCATCAATGGAGTCATCAATGCTCAAGTAACTGTTAACCATAAGTCAAACTGAGTCTAATTGAGTGTGGTAGGTATAACTGAGTGTAACTGGCACTAACTGAATGAAGGAGGCTCAGTGGAGGGCGTATGAGGAGCTAACTGGAGTCAGAATGAGTAGTCTAGTCACATTGTAGGTCCATCGAAGTGGTAAGGTCAGTTAAGAGTGAGTTAAGCCTAAAATAAAGGAGAGAACTCAGTTAACTGAAGACAACTAGACTAGTAGGTGAAGAAGTGCGCCTTTCTCATGTAGTAGGTGAAAGGAGGGCGCACTAAGCACTAGGAGGGCTGAAACTGTTAAATTTTCAGAACTTACTTCAATCTGATCTAGGATCTTAACTGAGAGAACAACATGTACAACAAATCTACAGCATATCAATCATGGACACAATAATGCAAGCACACAAGAGACACAGAGTTTACTTGGGGAAAACCATAAAGGTGAAAAACCCCAATAACTTCCTCAGAGATAGATAGAGCAATGATACAACAAAAATACAAGAGATAGTCTTCTCCTAGAAGCAGAGCCTCCTCCTCACAAGTGCGCCACTTTCCGAATGAGAGAAGTGTGTGTAATGAGTGATCAAATAGAGATCTCGCGATCTCTATTTATACTTGTCATGTCCTGCCCAATAAACTAATGGGGTCTACATGTCTAGCTTAACCCATGGTTAACTTAATCCGGGCCGACCCCACACTTGGTGGTCTAATAACCCTTTGACCCACATGGCCGACCCCCAATAGGGTGGTCTAATAACCCTTTGAACCACATGACTTATACAGGGCCGACCCGAACAAGGTGGTCTAATAACCCATGACGACACTTCCGTATAGAGGAATAATAACATCTCTATAGGAATACAAACACTTCCGTATAGAGGAATAATACCATCTCTATAGGAGTACAAAATACATATATGAAATACATGGGTGAAATACATTCCGAAGTTACATATACATCAACACTCCCTCTTAACTAGGAAGGTATTTCTCGACACATGTCTTCTAGTACAAGTCTTCTTCTCTGGATCATCATCAGCGAATCATCGTCATCGTCACTGCTGCTGCTATCTCAATCAATCTCTGAATGTACTCATCATAGGAAGTTCTCAATAGCCAATCCTTTTTCATACTGGATGTAGGCCCACCACCTGCAGGTCTTCATCATATGTGCGAACGGTCTGATAGAGGTGGTCTCTCGGGACTAATTTTATGTGCAGATGCAATACCGGAAAGAGCATCCCAGGAACATTTATGTGCCTAAGCACGGACCGACAAGATCTCCCAGGAATGATTACATTGCATCTCCTTCACAATACCTTTAAAGAGCATCCCAGGAACATTTATGTGCCACAGCATGACCGACAAGATCTCTAAAGAGCATCCCAGGACTTATTACGAGCACACAACTCAACCTCTCGATCTCCAGGACTGATTACATGTGAATAGAAAATACCTTTAAAGAGCATCCCAGGAATGTTTATGTGCCAAAGCACAACCAGAAAGATCTCTAAAGAGCATCCCAAGACTTATTACGAGCACACAGCTCAACCTATCGGATCTCCAGGACTGATTACATGTCTCCATAGTAATACCTCATCCTAGGACTGATTACGAGCACACGGCTCAACCTATCGGATATCTGAGGACTGATTACATACTACATAGCAATACCTCATCCCAGGACTGATTACAAGCACACAGCTCAACCTATCGGCTATCTGAGGATTGATTACATGCTATTTGCACAACCTGCCACATATCATCTCTGACCTCCAAGTATCAACCTGATACTCATGATCCAATGGATCATCATTGCACGAAGCATCATCTTGATGATCATGATCATACTGATCATCATCACTGTACCGTCCTGGTACATATCATCTGGAGCAACATCCTGAAGCTCATCATCATGATCATCCTGATCATACAATGCATCCACCTGATGCATACCAAGTATCTACCTGATACATATCATCATACATGATCCACCTGATCATACAGTGTATCCACCTGATACAAATACAAATACAAATACATGATCCACCTGATCATACTTGATACATATCATATACATGATCTACCGTATCATACCTGATACATATCACATACATGATCTACCTGATCATAACAATGTATCCACCTGATACATATACAGATACATGGTCCAAGCATCCAACGTGATGCATATACAAAATACATACAAATGATCCAATTGATCATATCCAACATCCAACATGATGCATTCATACATATACATATAAATTATCAAACTGATCATATCCAACATCATCCTGATGCATATACAGAGCAGGTAACTGTAGCATTGTCCTGATGCTCATCATCCATGATCCTCCTGATCAGTCACATCATCGTCCTCTTCAGATCATCTCATCGTCCACGAAGTACAGCCCAGATGCACATGATCCAACACTTACACCACTGACATGGGAGAACACATCTACCACCCTTCGGGGAAGGCTCCAACCCTTACCTTTTCACCATGGAGAACACATCTACCACCATGTGAAAAATGGGTCAGCAAATTACATCACGACCATGGGAGAACACATCTACCACCATGTGAAAAATGGCTCAGCAATTACATCACGACCATGGGAGAACATATCAACCATGTCATAAAAGCTCATGTGCATCTGCATCTTCCGGACTCATCACTTCCCTTTGGAAGAAACCTCGATCACAAGTGCACCAAGCTTCTCTCTGAAGTACTCAAACTCCACTCTGGCCAACAGCTTGGTCAATACATCTGCAACCTTCTCATCCATCGCAACATGCTCTGCTTCGGCTGTACTCAGTGCTACGTAGGATTGCTTCCTACTAAACCAAGAGATCACACCTGATCCCATACTGAAGCAACACCCAAAAGTGCTCTTCCTATCTGTAGCACTGCCTGCCCAATCTGAATCAACATAACCCTGCAGGTTAAACTTTTGATTTGCATCATACTTGAGCCCATAATCAACTGTACCCTTCAGGTACCTCAGAATATGCTTTACAACAACCAGGTGAACATCTCTCAGATCCGTCAGGAACTGGCTCAATGTGTTCACCGCAAAGAAAATATCTGGTCTCGTGTTCATCAGGTACATAAAGGACCCAATCATCTGACGATACATCGTGACATCAACCAGATCAGATGAAACATCACACAGAAGCTTCAAGTTCGATGCCATAGATGTGGCCATAGCCTTGCAGTCCATCATCCCGAAACTCTTCAGGATCTCTACTGCATACTTCCGTTGTCCAAGGAAGATTCCATCTGCACTCTGCCACACATCCATGCCAAAAAACAAATATTGCATCATCCCCAAGTTCTTCATCTCGAACTCGGCAGCAAGCTTCCGCTGCATGTCGGCAATCAATCTATCCTCACCTGTTACAAACAGGTCATCCACATACAATAGTAGTATCACTGGATTTCCTTCCTCAACCTTGTAATAAAGTTTGGAATCCGCTTTACTCTTGGTAAAGCCCAAACTGGATAGAAAGCTGTCTATCCTACCATACCAAGTTCTGCACATATATGACTCCCTGTCATGTGTCTCAAAACCAAGTGGCTTCTCCACATACACTTCTTATTCAACTACACCATTCAAGAAGGCTGTCTTGAAATCCATCTGGTGTATCTTCCACTTCGTCACTGCAGCCAGAGCAAGTACGGATCTAATGGAATTGTATATGGCTACAGGATCAAAAGTCTCTATGCTACCACCTGTAGCATGCTTGATCTTGTAGATCCTCTTGGAAGTCACTACAGACTCCCCTTCAGGTCTTGGGACCACATCCCAAACATATTCATGATCGACTGGTACTCCTCGATCATGGCATTCTTCCCAGATCTCGGGAACTTCAATATCTTCAATATTTTCAATAGATAACTTTGTTGCTGAACAAATGTTGTAGTCCTTCTTTTGTAGGTGATGGTATATGATCTTTCCTACACAACAAGTTAAATTGCATGATTAGAAAACATCTTATAGTTTTCAGAACAAATTCTTACACATAAATAAATATGTCATATAGTCATGCAATTATTCTAGCCAATGCTTCAATACAACATTCATTCATACCCTGTAACTTTCTAGATGCCTTCCAATCTCTACCAGAACAATGTTAAGAGTTTGCACTACTCCCAACATGTCATCAAAGAGGTTTCACTCTAGATAAGTAGCAATGGAATGTTGTATAGTGCCATAGGACACTTACCCATCAAATGCATATTAGTAGTATATTGTTCATTAATGCAATAATTATAATATGCACAATACATATCCTAAGTCTAGGAACATAAGCATATACATCATTGAACAATACTATTTAAACAAAATAAGAAATGGTAATTAAAATACTTATCTTTGTTTGTTTGTTGGGTGGACTCCCTCTGAGTCTTTGCTTCCTTGCAGGAGATGCTGAAGTAGCTTCTTTTCTGCAGCTCCATTCTGATGTGGATTGTGAGAAGTGGTCAACTCCCTCTGAATATCTGCATCCTTGAAAAAACTACTGAAGTGTGCTCCTTCTTGATCTTTGCTTCCTTGCAGGAACAACTGGAGTGTCCTCCCTCTTGATCTTTGCTTCCTGGATTACCTGTCCTTGAACTTATATCCATCCTTAATCATTATGCATGTTTATTAGTATCATCATTGTGTTATCATTGAGGTCTCATACATAACCATACATTCATTAGTATATTCTTAATACTATCAAAACACAATAATCTTAAACATGTATAGTCATGATCATTTCAAATAGAAATAATAAGCATTTCAAGGTTTATATAGGACTCTTATGGTTAGTCATATCATAAATTAAAGTAAGAAACATAATATGCCTAAAGCCATGATTACTCAAACCTATACCTTCATGATTCTTCTGGTTAGTCATTATCAACAACACAGCAGTATAAGATCCTAACACAAGGTAGGATTCTAGCTTGATATAGGAAAAACATACCTGGATTGGCATGCTAGCTAGTTATGTCTAACATACCCGCATAATGTCTTCTGGTTCTAATCAATGACTTGTGCTAGTAACCTGCATGTCTCATAAGTTATCCATTGTAGAACCAAGTTATACATACCTCGTCAGTAGATCTTCTAAGTGATCCATGACAATGGATGAATCTTTGTCTTCATGTTATCATGATCATATGTTCTTGAACTAGAACATGATTTGTCTTTCTTGGTGTACCTTTCATGTTAGCAGACAACATAAACCTCATACAACACCATAATGCATTAGTACAATCATAAGTGTCAACACCCTAATGAATGCATTCATAATTTTGTTAAGCTGATACGACAAGTCTAAAATCAAGATTGTTCTAACCGTAATAACATGAAGACAAACATATCATAAACTTAATCATGAAAAAATATCGAGACATACTTGGATGAGTCATACCTGTCGAAATTGCTTGTAATCTTCTTATGTAAGGCCTTAGCCTCATATCCCTCTGAAACAGGAACTTCTTCACTTATGCAGGTGACCAATCCATCCTCTTCTAGGATTAAACCAATCCACTTGATTTGCAGGAACTGGATCTGGAGCTTTGAAACTTCCGGATTCACTAGACGTGACCCCGAACTGGGGTTTGATGAAGCCCACTCTTCTGCCCAATCAAAAGGTTTGATCCAAAGCTCTAAGCTTCTATTTTTCTGAGGAGCTAGCAGCCGTGGTCACAGATTTCAAAAATTCTCATTTTTGCAGAAGCCCTAATTTTCCACTTTTCCAATCAAAGTCCCGAACTAGGGTCTGATCAAGCCCGGTCTTCTGCCAAACCAAAAATTCTGATATTGGTCTCTAAATTTCTATTTTGATGAGTATAATTCAGCCGTAGTCTTTGATTACAAAAATTTCAACTTTATCCGAAACCCTAAATTCCGGAAGCCATGAATGAAGGTGCTAAAAAATAATTCTGTTTTGACAGAAATGTGTACCTGATTGTTTCTGGTGTAACTCCGCAATTTTCGATCCCCAGGGTCTGAAAATTTTTTTTGTGGTATCTTGATCTTTCATCTTTCCATACCGATAGGTCTGACCTCAATTGGATTCTTTGAGAGAGAGTTATGCCAAGTGTCGTAACGTGACCTGTTTATGGGATAAAACAGGATAGTGAACTTGTACGGTGTTCCACGTGTCACTGATTCAACTTCGGCCTCTGAAAACATTTTTCGGATATAGCACAGTCTGTGTACTACATGTCACATTTTACGAAATTTCATTTGGAGCTTCCTAGCCCAAGTTATGACCTTTTTTCAAAGGTCACCTGTTTATGACTGAGATCTGGAAGAGGCAGGCACCCTATATTGTACAGATCATAAATCACAAAGTACAACGAATTAGAGGTTTTCCTTTGGACACAAGGTACGTGGAGATCTTATCTTCAACCTATAAAAATTTCATATATGAACAATTCTCCAAAATGGATTTATAGCGAAAGTACTACGATGACTGCTTTTTGCTATATCAAGCCCTAGCATCGTAAGTGCAACAAGTGTCATACATGCCATATCATGCCTTCTTTCAGGCTAGCTCTGATACCATGTTAAATTTTAAGAATTTACTTCAATCTGATCTAGGATCTTGACTGAGAGAATAACATGTACAGCAAATATACAGCATATCAATCATGGACACAATAATGGAAGCACACAAGAGACACATAGTTTACTTGGGGAAAACCATAAAGGTGAAAAACCCCAATAACTTCCTCAGAGATAGATAGAGCAATGATACAACCAGAATACAAGATATAGTCTTCTCCTAGCAGCAGAGCCTCCTCCTCACAAGTGCACCACTTTCCGAATGAGAGAAGTGTGTGTAATGAGTGATCAAATAGAGATCTCCCGATCTCTATTTATACTTGTCCTATCCTGCCCAACAAACTAATGGGGTCTACATGTCTAGATTAACCCATGGTTAAATTAATCCGGGCCGACCCCACACTTGGTGGTCTAATAACCCTTTGACCCACATGGCCGACCCCTAATAGGGTGGTCTAATAACCCTTTGAACCACATGACTTATATAGGGGCGACCCCAACAAGGAGGTCTAATAACCCATGACGACACTTCCGTATAGAGGAATAATAACATCTCTATAGGAATACAAACACTTCCGTATAGAGGAATAATACCATCCCTATAGGCGTACAAAATACATATATGAAATACATGGGTGAAATACATTCCGAAGTTACATATACATCAACACTCCCTCTTAACTAGGAAGGTATTTCTCGACACAGGTCTTCTAGTACAAGTCTTCTTCTCTGGATCATCATCAGCGAATCATCGTCATCGTCACTGCTGCTGCTATCTCAATCAATCTCTGAATCTACTCGTCATAGGATGTTGTACATAGCTAGTCCTTTTTCATACTAGATGTAGGCCCACCACCTGCAGGTCTTCATCATATGTGCGAACGGTCTGATAGAGGTGGTCTCTTAGGACTAATTTTATGTGCGGATGCAATACCAGAAAGAGCATCCCAGGAACATTTATGTGCCTAAGCACGACCGACAAGATCTCCTAGGACTGATTACATGCATCTCCTTCACAATACCTTTAAAGAGTATCCCAGGAACATTTATGTGCCACATCACGACCGACAAGATCTCTAAAGAGCATCCCAGGACTTATTACGAGCACACAGCTCAACCTCTCGGATCTCCAGGACTGATTACATGTGAATAGAAAATACCTTTAAAGAGCATCCCATGAACGTTTATGTGCCGAAGCATGACCGGAAAGATCTCTAAAGAGAATCCCAAGACTTATTACGAGCACACAGCTCAACCTATCGGATCTCCGGGACTGATTACATGTCTCCATAGTAATACCTCATCCCAGGACTGATTCCGAGCACACGGATCAACCTATCGGATATCTGAGGACTGATTACATACTACATAGCAATACCTCATCCTAGGACTGATTACAAGCACACAGCTCAACCTATCGGATATCTGAGGACTGATTACATGCTATTTGCACAACCTGCCACATATCATCTCTGACCTCCAAGTATCAACCTGATACTCATGATCCAACGGATCATCATCGCACGAAGCATCATCTTGATGCTCATGATCATACTGATCATCATCACTGTACCGTCCTGGTACATATCATCTGGAGCAACATCCTGAAGCTCATCATCATGATCATCCTGATCATACAATGCATCCACCTAATGCATACTAAGTATCTACCTGATACATATCATCATACATGATCCACCTCATCATACAGTGTATCCACCTGATACAAATACAAATACATGATCCACCTGATCATACCTGATACATATCACATACATGATCTACCTTATCATACCTAATACATATCACATACATGATCTACCTGATCATACAATGTATCCACCTGATACATATACAGATACATGGTCCAAGCATCCAACGTGATGCATATACAAAATACATACAAATGATCCAATTGATCATATCCAACATCCAACATGATGCATTCATACATATACATATAAATGATCAAACTGATCATATCCAACATCATCCTGATGCATATACAGAGCAGTAATTGGAGCATTGTCCTAATGCTCATCATCCATGATCCTCCTGATCATCACATCATCGTCCTCTTCAGATCATCTCATCGTCCACGAAGTACAGCCCAGATGCACATGATCCAACACTTACACCACCGACATGGGAGAACACATCTACCACCATTCGGGGAAGGCTCCAGCCCTTACTTTTTCACCATGGGAGAACACATCTACCACCATGTGAAAAATGGGTCAGAAATTACATCACGACCATGGGAGAACACATCTACCACCATGTGAAAAATGGCTCAGCAATTACATCACGACCATGGGAGAACACATCAACCATGTCATAAAAGCTCATGTGCATCTGCATCTTCCGGACTCATCACTTCCCTTTGGAAGAAACCTCAATCACAAGTGCACCAAGCTTCTCTCTGAAGTACTCAAACTCCACTCTGACCAATGGCTTGGTCAATACATCTACAACCTGCTCATCCATCGCAACATGCTCTGCTTCGGCTGTACTCAGTTCTATGCAAGATTGCTTCCTGCTAAACCAAGAGATCACACCTGATCCCATACTGAAGCAACACCCAGAAGTGCTCTTCCTATCTGCAGCACTGCCTGCCCAATCTGAATCAACATAACCCTGCAGGTTAAACTTTTGATTCACATCATACTTGAGCCCATAATCAACTGTACCCTTTAGGTACCTCAGAATATGCTTTACAACAACCAGGTGAACATCTCTCAGATTCGTCAGGAACTGGCTCAATGTGTTCACTGCAAAGAAAATATCTGGTCTCGTGTTCGTCAGGTACATAAAGGACCCAATCATCTGACGATACATCGTGACATCAACCGGATCAGATGAAGCATCACATAGAAGCTTCAGGTTCGATGCCATAGATGTGGCCATATCCTTGCAGTCCATCATCCCGAAACTCTTCAGGATCTCTACTGCATACTTCCCTTGTCCAAGGAAGATTCCATCTGCACTCTGCCACACCTCCATGCCAAAAAAAAAATAGTGCATCATCCCCAAGTTCTTCATCTCGAACTCGGCAGCAAGCTTCCGCCGCATGTCGGCAATCAATCTATCCTCACCTGTGACAAACAGGTCATCCACATACAATAGTAGTATCACTGGATTTCCTTCCTCAACCTTGTAATAAAGGTTGGAATCCGCTTTACTCTTGGTAAAGCCCAAACTAGATAGAAAGCTGTCTATCCTACCATACCAAGTTCTGCACATATATGACTCCCTGTCAGGTGTCTCAAAACCAAGTGGCTTCTCCACATACACTTCTTATTCAACTACACCATTCAAGAAGGCTGTCTTGAAATCCATCTGGTGTATCTTCCACTTCATCACTGCAGCCAGAGCAAATACAGATCTAATGGAAGTGTATATGGCTACAGGAGCAAAAGTCTCTATGCTACCACCTGTAGCATGCTTGATCTTGTAGATCCTCTTGGAAGTCACTACAGACTCCCCTTCAGGTCTTGGGACTGCATCCCAAACATCTTCATGATCGACTGGTACTCCTCGATCATGGCATTCTTCCCAGATCCCGAGAACTTCAATATCTTCAATATTTTCAATAGATAACTTTGTTGCTGAACAAATGTTGTAGTCCTTCTTTTGTAGGTGATGGTATACGATCTTTCCTACACAACAAGTTAAATTTCATGATTAGAAAACATCTTATAGTTTTCAGAACAAATTCTTACACATAAATAAATATGTCATATAGTCATGCAATTATTTTAGCCAATGCTTCAATACAACATTCATTCATATCCTGTAACTTTCTAGATGCCTTCCAATCTCTACCAGAACAATGTTAAGAGTTTGCACTACTCCCAACATGTCAGCAAAGAGGTTTCATTCTAGATAAGTAGCAATGGAATGTTGTATAGTGCCATAGGACACTTACCCATCAAATGCATATTAGTAGTATACTGTTCATTAATGCAATCATTCTAATATGCACAATACATATCCTAAGTCTAGGAACATAAGCATATACATCATTGAACAATATTATTTAAAAAAAATAAGAAATGGTAATTAAAATACTTATCTTTGTTTGTTTGTTGGGTGGACTCCCTCTGAGTCTTTGCTGCCTTGCAGGAGATGCTGAAGTAGCTTCTTTTCTGCAGCTCCATTCTGATGTGGATTGTGAGAAGTGGTCAACTCCCTCTGAATATCTGCATCCTTGCAAAAACTACTGAAGTGTGCTCCTTCTTGATCTTTGCTTCCTTGCAGGAACAACTGGAGTGTCCTCCCTCTTGATCTTTGCTTCCTGGATTACTTGTCCTTGAACTTATATCCATCCTTAATCACTATGCATGTTTATTAGTATCATCATTGTGTTATCATTGAGGTCTCATACATAATCATACATTCATTACTATATTCTTAATACTATCAAAACACAATAATCTTAAACATGTATAGTCATGATCATTTCAAACAGAAATAATAAGCATTTCAAGGTTTATATAGGACTCTTATGGTTAGTCATATCATAAATTAAAGTAAGAAACATAATATGCCTAAACCCATGATTACTCAAACCTATACCTTCATGATTCTTTTGGTTAGTCATTATCAACAACACAATAGTATAAGATCCTAACACAAGGTAGGATTCTAGCTTGATATAGGAAAAACATACTTGTATTGGCATGCTAGCTAGTTATGTCTAACATACCCGCATAATGTCTTTTGGTTCTCTTCAATGACTTGTGCTAGTAACTTGCATGTCTCATAAGTTATCCATTGTAGAACCAAGTTATACATACCTCGTCAGTAGATCTTCTAAGTGATCCATGACAATGGATGAATCTTTGTCTTGATGTTATCATGATCATATGTTCTTGAACTAGAACATGATTTGTCTTTCTTGGTGTACCTTTCATGTTAGCAGAAAACATAAACGTCATACAACACCATAATGCATTAGTACAATCATAAGTGTCAACACCCTAATGAATGCATTCATAATTTTTTTAAGGTGATACGACAAGTCTAAAATCAAGATTGTTCTAACCGTAATAACATGAAGACAAACATATCATAAACTTAATCATGAAAAAATCTCGAGACATACTTGGATGAGTCATACCTGTCGAAATTGCTTGTAATATTCTTATGTAAGGCCTTAGCCTCATCTCCCTCTGAAATAGGAACTTCTTCACTTATGCAGGTGACCAATCCATCCTCTTATAGGATTAAACCAATCCACTTGATTTGCAGGAACTGGATCTGGAGCTTTGAAACTTCCGGATTCACTAGATGTGACCCCGAAATGGGGTTTGATGAAGCCCACTCTTCTGCCCAATCAAAAGGTTTGATCCAAAGCTCTAAGCTTCTATTTTTCTGAGGAGCTTGCAGCCGTGGTCACAGATTTAAAAAATTCTCATTTTTGCAGAAGCCCTAATTTTCCACTTTTCCAATCAAAGTCCCGAACTAGGGTCTGATCAAGCCCGGTCTTCTGCCAAACCAAAAATTCTGATCTTGGTCTCTAGATTTCTATTTGATGATTAGAATTCAGCCGTAGTCTTTGATTACAAAAATTTCAACTTTCTCCAAAACCCTAAATTCCGGAAGCCATGAATGAAGGTGCTCAAAAATAATTCTGTTTTGATAGAAATGTGATCCTGATTGTTTCTGGTGTAACTCCGCACTTTTCGATCCCCAGGGTCTAACAACTTTTTTTGTGGTATCCTGATCTGTCATCTTTCCATGCTGACAGGTCTGACCTCAATTGGATTCTTTGAGAGAGAGTTATCCCAAGTGTCGCAACGTGACCTGTTTATGGGATAAAATAGGATAGTGATCTTGTACGGTGTTCCACGTGTCACTGGTTCAACTTCGGCCTCTGAAAACGTTTCCGGATATAGCACAGTCTGTTTACTACGTGTCACTTTTTACGAAATTTCATTTGGAGCTTCCTAGCCCAAGTTATGACCTTTTTTCCAAGGTCACCTGTTTATGACTGAGATCTAGAAGAGGCAGACACCCTGTATTGTACAGATCGTAAATCACAAAGTACAACGAATTAGAGGTTTTCCTTTGGACACAAGGTACATGGGGATCTTATCTTCAACCTGTAACAATTTCAGATCTTAAAAATTCTCCAAAATGGATTTATAGTGAATGTGCTACGATGACTGGTTTCTGCTATATCAAGCCCTAGCATCGTAAGTGCAACAAGTGTCATACATGCCATATCATGCCTTCTTTCGGGCTAGCTCTGATACCATGTTAAATTTTCAGAATTTACTTCAATCTGATCTAGGATCTTGATTGAGAGAATAACATGTACATCAAATATACAGCATATCAATCATGGACACAATAATGGAAGCACAGAAGAGACACATAGTTTACTTGGAGAAAACCATAAAGGTGAAAAACCCCAATAAGTTCCTCAGAGATAGATAGAGCAATGATACAACCAGAATACAAGAGATAGTCTTCTCCTAGAAGTAGAGCCTCCTCCTCACAAGTTCACCACTTTCCGAATGAGAGAAGTGTGTGTAATGAGTGATCAAATAGAGATCTGCCGATCTCTATTTATACTTGTCCTGTCCTGCCCAATAAACTACTGGGGCCTGCATGTTTAGCTTAACCTATGGTTAACTTAATCCGGGCCGACCCCGCACTTGGTGGTCTAATAACCTTTTGACCCACATGGCCGACCCCCAATAGGGCGGTCTAATAACCCTTTGACCCACATGACTTATACAGGGATGACCCCAACAAGGTGGTCTAATAACCCATGACGACACTTCCGTATAGAGGAATAATAACATCTCTATAGGAATACAAACACTTCCGTATAGAGGAATAATACCATCTCTATAGAAGTACAAAATACATATATGAAATACATGGGTGAAATACATTCCGAAGTTATATACACATCAACATAAACTCAGTGGAAAGAAGCTCCGGGGGCTAGCTAACTGAGGGCTAGGTGTTGGGACTGATGACTAGGATGCATGCAAATGCATGCAAACCCTAAATAATGCATGCAAACCCTAAAAGTGCATGCATGACTGAAAATTCAAATAATGAAAATGCTGGTAGAACTAGGATGGATTATAGGAATATCCTAACAGTAGGTTCTCCAAACAATCCGTTTTGTCGGTTTTTGCTCGAGGTTTTGGTGTTTTGTTGTCATTTAAACAATTATATGAAGGCGTTTAAGGTGAAATAGATTCGTTGGGTTTAGTATTTTCCCCGTAAATACTGCTTGAAGCCAAGCTGTCGGGCTGTGCGCCTACTCGGCGTTACTCTCGTGTTTAGTTTTTAAACACTTTCTCCTGTAGCCACCCCAGTACCGACCAGTTTTTCTTTGGGGTTTCGCCGGATAAACTTCGGCTCATTCGTGTTTCCCTGTCCCAGCTTTTCCCCTTGCACTAATTGGCCAAAGGGAGGACTTCAATTTTAAATAGTAGTGCACTGTCATTTAAAATCGATTTTCTTCTGGCCGCTGAATCATTTGGCCTAGGGAATTTTCGCGTTTTCAAGCCCTACCATGACCCCAGTTTTTGTTTCGCGCCGGCCATATCATTTTGTTTTTTTTAAGCCAGAGGGAAGTTTTTTTTTCCCTTTCATGACCGGTTTTGTTACAGAAGTAGGATGGAAGTAGTTCTCCTCTCACGATCACGCACAAACCAAGACGTTCTATTTCTTGTCGCCAGCATAAAATCGGAATTTACTTTGCTATGTTTCTTCTTTTCATTGCATGAAAGCTAAATTTGTTAAAACTTCAGTTCTATGTCCGACATAAATGCTTTGCATCCTAAAATCTAAATGAGAACAATACACTGCTTAGATCATACTCATTAATTTGCAAATGATATGTCAACGCTTTTTCCTCATTTTCTCGTCTTATGTCCCGAAAGGTTTGAGATGACTAAGCCTTCCCCGAGGAGTAAAGCTAAGATCACCGAGATGGACTCGTATGTGGAAGTATTACTGGAGACTGCACTTGAAACGATGTTCACAGATACAAAAGCTGTGACGGGGGTCTCCCCAGAGTTTTCATGGAATGAGCTGTATCGAGCCATCAGGGATACTAATTTACCTAATGTTACTATCAAATAATTAACTGTCTATGAGAATATCATGAAGTCTAATCTCCATAGAGCAGCCACACGCCCTGAGCTATTTCCATGCTCAGAAGTCATAGGGTGGCTTCTACCCCAGGCCAAAACAATATCCAGGATTATCTCGAACATTAGTGGCGTAGGACTTGCATCTTTCACGCCAGATCACATAACTGCAGCATACAGGTTGCCCCCTCCTAAAGTTATGATGAGTGTTGAATGGGTTAAGGCGACCAAGATAGACCACTTTGAGTATGCAAAGAAGATGACAACTTCTGAAAGACAAATGAGGACATGAATTAGTGAGGAATATGAAACTCAATACCTAAGAACTCCCTATCGGCTGATAGCTCTGATGCTAAACCAAAATTTTGGATTGGCGGATGGAAGTACTTACATACTCAATTGGGTACTAGTAATGTACCACATTGCCACACATGGAACATTGTTCAATTGGGCTGAGATCATCTCCAATAATATGTCATCTCATATTACCACGACGCAAAGAGGATTGAATCAAAAGAAAGCTGAGTTCTTTATGTTTTCCTATCTCTTAGACTGCATACTTATCATACATCCTTTCCCTGCTTTGGGATGTGTTTGGAACACCAACGGTCCCCCCTCCACGTAGTCTACTAGATACTCTGGACTCACAGGTACACAAGTCATTATAAAAGGATCTGTGAAGGTTTCATCATGCCATTATACCGTTTGATCTTCAAGGAAGAACCAAATTGAATGTCCGATAATTCCATGTCGATCATTGAAAAATACGGGGATTACTACTTCTCCATGGAAGGCACATACATCAGGATGAATGGGGGAACCAAACCTCCTTCTCTGCTACCTCAATACGCCACTGATTTCGTTGTAGACAAAGAGGCTATTAGACAAGTTTTTGTGGATGGAATTGGAAGATTTCTTGCAGACAAGAAGAAGTTAGTCTACCCACCAGTACCATTCACAATCGGAGCATATAAATTATCTAAGGCTAAGGATGGTGAAGAGTTTGTCCAAGACCTAGAGGCTTTTCATTTTGGGACAAAGAGTTTCAGAAGACATGATCCTCAAGGGAAGGTCGTTTGCCATTCTACTTCGTGTAGGATCACCTTTGAATATGCACACTAGTTTTGGACAGATGAGGAGTTCTATCGAGGCGCGAAAAACATGGTTGAATTAAACAAGCGCTACCATCCCAAAGGAGGAGCAAGCTCCAGTTCTAAAGCTGATACTTCCAAGGAATATGAAGAAGAAAAGCAACAAAAAGTGGCATTAGCTATACAGGCAATCGAGGTCGATAAGAAGAAGTTGGAAGAAGAAGCTAACAGAATCCAAAAGGAACAGGCTGAGAAAATCCAGAAAGAGGAAGCAGATAGACTCCAGCAAGAAGAAGTTGAAAGACTTCGGATAGAGGAAATGGAAAATATCTGGAAGGAAGAAGCTGAAAGGCTGCAAGATATGAAAGACAAAGCAGATAAAGAAGCAGCAGAGGAGCAAAGGCTAAATGAAGAAGAAGAGAAGTCCAAGCAAGCTGTGGAACCAAAGAGCCCTGATGCGCAAGTTTTAGAAATAGACCAGATGGAAACAATCACTGGAGGACCTCGCCCACTTCCAGGACTCGATCTCATCCCGTTTACACCTTCAAAGTAGCACACAGTGGCGAACTTGGATTCAATCTTTTTCGATTCGAAAAAGAAGGCTATCACGAGGAGATCATAAAAGAGGATGAAATATCCGAACTACCAAGACGTCGTCACAATAACAGTAGCCCGATTTTTTAGGGTACTAACAACGACCCTTAGTTCGCGGCAGCCGCCACTATAGCTACAGCACAAGCAAGTGCTGACAATGTCGACAAACTAGTAGAATACGTGAAAGAATCGAAAGAGAATCTTTTCAAATGCTATGGACTCATAGGTACATAAGTCAGTATAAAAGGATCTGTGAAGGTTTCATCATTCCATTAAACCGTTTGATCTTCAAGGAAGAACCAAATTGCATGTCCGAGAATGCCATGTTGGTCATTGAAAAATACGGGGATTACTACTTCTCCATGGAAGGCACGTACATCAGGATGAACGGGGGAACCAAACCTCCTTCTCTGCTGCCTTAATACGCCACTGATTTTGTTGTACACAAAAAGGCCGTCAAGCAAGTTTTTGTCGATGGAATTGGAAGATTTCTTGCAGACAAGAAGAAGTCAGTCTACGCACCAGTACCATTCACAATCGGAGAATATAAATTAGATAAGGCTAAGGATGGTGAAGAGTTTTTCCAATACCTAGAGGATTTTCGTTTTGGGACAAAGAGTTTTAGAAGACACGATCCTCAAGGGAAGGTCGCTGGCCATTGTAGTTCGTGCAGGATCACCTTTGAATATGCACACCTGTTTTGGACAGATAAGGAGTTCTATCGAGGCGCAAAAAACATGGCTGAATTAAACAAGCACTATCGTCCCAAAGGCGGAGAAAGCTCCAGTTATAAAGCTAATACTACCAAGGAAGATGAAGAAGAAAAGCAACGACAAGCGGCATTAGCTATACAGGAAGCTGAGGCTGATAAGAAGAAGTTGGTAGAAGAAGCTAACAGAATCCAAAAGGAACAGGCTGAGAAAATACAGAAAGAGGAAGTAGATAGACTCTAGCAAGAAGAAGCCGAAAGACTTCAGATAGAGGATATGGAAAATATCCGGAAGGAATAAGCTGAAAGGATGCAAGATATGAAAGACAAAGAAGATAAAGAAGCAGCAGAGAACAAGGCTAAAGGAAGAAGAAGAGAAGTCCAAGCAAGCTATGGAACCAAAGAGCCCCGATGCGCAATTTTTAGAAACATACCAGATGGAAACAATCACTGGAGGACCTCGCCCACTTCCTAGAATCGATCTCATCCCATTTACACCTTCAAAGCAGCACACAGTGGCGAACTTGGATTCAATCTTTTTCGATTCGAAAAAGAAGGCTATCTTGAGGAGATCAGAAAAGAGGATGAAATATACGAACAACCAAGACGTCGTCACAATAACAGAAAGCCCGATTTTTTAGGGTACTAACAGCGACTCTCATTTCGCGACAGTCGCCACTGTAGCTACAGCATAAGCAAGTGCTGACAATGTGGACAGACTAGTAGAAGACGTGAAAGCAGCGAAAGAGAAGCTTTTCAAAGTGAAAGACAACCTGATGAAAGAAGAAAGAGAGAGTAAAGAATTGAAGAGGAAACATAGTGCCCTTCCATCTGAAAAGGAGAAGATATCGGAAGATTAAAAGAGGTTGGATGAGGAGAAAGAAGCCTTAGCTATGCAATTAATGATATTAGAAGGTGAAAAGAATGACTTGCAAGCTCGAGCCATCCATTTAGAGTCAAGCGAGGAAATTGCCAATCAATGGGTTGAAGAATTAGAAGCTAAGGTTGGAGAGCTAGAGAAGGAGAAAGGAGCCTTGACAAAACAGCTGGAGGCAGCAGATAGTAGAAAGTTAGATATATCTCCGTTCTGCGACCAAGCTTTTAAAATCCAAGAGCAGATGTATCAATCTCAGATGATCCTCATAGGAAAAATATACAAGATGAATCTAATGATGGAACAATTGGATGAGATATCAGCTGAGTCATAAGTAATCAGGCAGAAGCAGTTTGAGGTTTCAGGGAAGATTAAAATCCAAATGGCTTGGAGAGAAACTCACTCCGAGTACCCTGAGCACTTGAGCCCTAAAACTGTGGCAGATTTGACATCAGAAATGAAAATTTTGGAATTTTGCAGGAAGGCCTCCATAAAACTGAACAATGATTCTCTAAACACCGTTCACCTGTTCCTGGATTCCTATAATAAGATCCAACAAGTTCATGATAAGTGTCATCTTTCTCCACTCCCACCGATGGACCAACTCCCTGCAAAAGAGTTGCTTATGACAGAGCTGCAGGATGGGTTAAAAGGAGAATTAGAATATATCAGAAAAATGGATACTCTCACTGAAGAAGACATACATCATCTTGTGGGGCAAGCATCTATACATGCATTCTTGCTATAAGGTAGTTGCACAACAACTGAAGAAGGGAGGGCATGCGTTGAGGCTCAACTGTCGTATCACGAAGTCTCTTTGCAAGTTTTGGAACCCAGCAGGATTCTCGCCTTTTCTGAGGAGGCTAACGCTTGGGAGGAATATTTGTCTAGTTTAGCTGGGCCCACATAAATTCAAATTTGTGATTAATGTTATATTTTCCAATGTATGGGAAAAATGTATTTCATAAGTAAAGGGACAACTGGAAACTATTTTTGTTTTATGTGAACACTAGAAGACAAAATTTTGTGATTCCCTAGGGTTAGGGCATGAGAGAAGACAATTTGCTGTGAATATTTAATTAATATTATTATTTATATATTAAATAGATTATTAGGTTAATATGCGAAAGGGTGTAACCCTTCACTATTCTTGCTCAAGCCCTATAAAGGCGAGCATATTGTAACTTTATCATCATCAATCAATATATTATTATCATTTATCTCAAATATGGAAGACGGTCTCGCTTCTTAACCCTTAACCAGACACGGTTAACTTAGTGAACGGATACGTTCACTGCATTTGGTATCAGAGTGTCAAATTTTTCACTCAACCTTCTTTCTAGTACCAGAACAACTTCATCTTTGATTTCTTTTTTAAGCACGGCATTGTTATTTTTCATCTCTTCCTTTAAATCTTCTCGAAACACTTTCTCAAGTTCGTCCATTCTGGAGTTTAGACCTTCGACGATTTTTAAATCTCTAATTTGGTCTTTTTCTAATTTTTCTAGTCGGTCTCGTAACTCGGCCATGGTTTTTGACCTGGTGTGGGGAGGTGAATATTTGGAATCAATCTTGGAGTAAGGATAAGGGTTAGGGTTATGGATAAAATAATAATACAATAAATATTATTAAATTATAACAATAATTTATTATATATATTAAAAATAATAACACAATAATTATTATTCAAATTATAATAATTTTATTATGTATGAAAAAAAAATTATTATTAAATTTTTTTTTGTTTGAATGTATGCAGGTTGTTGGGAATGGCGGGAGATGATGGCGGAATGGTGGGAGATGATGGTGGGGAGGCGGCGGTGGAAGAGTGGAGAGGGAGGGATAGCGCAGCAATGGGAGGGCCCAGGTAGTGTGGGAGGTACGACGGATGGGAGTGGCAGGGAGCAGCGTGGGCAGAGGTGGAGAGCTAGGGAGATGGTCACTGTGGTGGGAGGAGGAGGCTGCATTTGGTATCAGAGCAAATTCACTCCTTCGAACTGAGCTCAGAATCGGCTCATCAAATTGCTTCCGCTCATCACCCACTTTCTTCCATCTCCTCCATCTCCTCGCCTCACTCACACTCAGTGTGCTCCGTCCACCATTCTACAAACATTCTTGTCCACGCCCTCCTGTTCATCCTCCCCATCACTCCTAGACTCACCTCAGTTAGCCTCCTCAACCATCACTTTCAGCCACAATCGTGGTCACATTCTGTGTGCATTGAATCCCTTGTGCACCTACTTCATCGCTCATCCCTACTCGTCGTCCTTTGTCATGCCCTCCACATCTCCCTTTAGCTCCACGCCTCCATGCTTACGTCCCTTCATTGTTTCCCCCTCTTCCCACACTACCACTCCATTTCACACCTACCTGCCGCTACCTTGTGCCCTCACTCCTCTCTCTCTCCATCTCCATCCAGCCCGCGTTCCAGCTCCTCCTCCCATTCACGTTCTACGCACGCCCTTCCTGCACGTGCCTCCCTCCAACCATTGCCACATTCACCCTCTCACTCCCTCTGTCCGTTTGCTCCAACAACCCGCGGCCTCCCTCTACGCTCAGACCATGTGCTGCATTGTCCCACACCACGCCTCCCACCTCGCACGCAGCCTCCTCCTCCCACTGCAGCGACCATCTCCCTAGCTCTCCACCTCTTCCCACGCTGCTCCCTGCCACTCCCATCCGTCGTACCTCCCACACTACCTGCACCCTCCCATTGCTGCGCTGTCCCTCCCTCTCCACTCTTCCACTGCCGCCTCCCCACCGTCATCTCCCACCATTCCGCCATCATCTCCTACCATTCCCAACAACCTGCATACATTCAAACATAATATAATAATAAAAATTTATTAATTTTATTATTATCATTATAGTTCTAACTTACAATAAAAATTAAAATTTATATAATAAAAATTAATAATAATATTATTAATAAATAATATTATTGTTAATATTATTAAAAGTTATTGTTTTAAACTGGGAAAGCAAAAAAATTTCCCTTCTCCAAGACCATGGTAGAATTAAAAGACAAAATTGAGAAATTGGAAAAGGACATCAAGGCCCTCGTTGTCAACCAAGAAAAATTCAGAGAAGAAACGAAAAATAACAAGGCACTTAAGAAAGGAATTAAATAAGATGTTGCTCTAGTACTGGGAAGAAAACTTGATGACAAAGTAGATATCATGCACGAGAAACAAAAAGAGTTAGATAACAAGATGTATACGATGACACAGAACATAAGCACCATGGCACATAACTTGAGCATCATGACACAAAACCAGAATACAATAATGGAAATATTACAAAAACTAAGGTCTAATACAAACCATATCAGTAACTCGGATATTTTGGACCACTATGTCAACAAAAATGAGAGTAACAAAATTGGTCAAGACAATAAACAAGACAAGGAGACTAAATATCGTAGGGATGACCAAAATACCAATAATATTTTTGATAAAGATGACCTCAACCAAGATCATAATGAGAGTCAAGCCAATATCATTGACAATAAGGACGATCCATACAATGACAAAAGATGGATCCTACAATATGCAAAGGAATCCAAGTCAAAGGAATCAGATATCGTAGATTCATCTTCTACCTTAACTCTTCTACCACCCTGGAGAAACCTAAATGTAACATTATCAGGTGACTTTGAGTGTGAGAAGCCTCACGAAACGCCACTTCTCGAGATAACTCATAACGATAATAAAATGAAAACATTACATGATGACATCCTAATTATCGTAGGACAAACGACTTCTAAAACAAGGCTTGATATGGTCAGTCACAAAAATACTCCTCATATTCATGTACAAGGAAAATGGGATAACAATAATAAACATAATGGAGTACAAATTCAAGTTACAAATGAAAGGAAGATGACAAACTATTGCGTAAATACCAAGCATATACCTAATACCAGTTCTAAAAAAGACATAAAGGAAGTGATGACATTGTTTCAACACAAAACGAGAATGAAAAGATGACAACAATAATCTAAGCTTTGAGGAAAAATCTTTCCTAAGGGGAAGGCAATGGTGTGAATATTTAATTAATATTATTATTTATATATTAAATAGATTATTAGGTTAATAAGCGAAAGGGTGTAACCCTTCGCTATTCTTGCTCAAGCCCTATAAAGGCGAGCTTATTGTAACTTTATCATCATCAATCAATATATTATTATCATTTATCTCAAATATGGAAGACGGTCTCGCTTCTTAACCCTTAACTGGACACGGTTAACTTAGTGAACGGATACGTTCACTGCACAATTTTGTAAAGTTATAAATAGAGGAATAGAAGAGACGGAAACGACTTTTGGTAGGTGAAATGACTGGATTGTTTTGCATGTGAATTAGTTTGCTACATTAATAAAGAAGGATCCAGTTTGCCTGGGAAAGCTAGCACTGCATTTTGCTTGGGAATGTGTTGAATATCTGTTGAATTATTTCTGCAGCATTCATGCATATACTGTGAGATCGTTCTTAACTTTTTGAATTAATCCTTAGTTATGAATGTTTTCATTTCCTGTGCAGACATTTATGTGTTAAATGAGTAATGGAACGAGCTCGAAAAAGTGATAAATCGTAACTCGGTAACTTATTCTCATGGTTTTAAGAGCACGAGAAAGAACAAAGAGTAAGCCCGTCATCATAAAAATAATTACAAGCTAACGGATATAAAATAATGACAAAACATTCAAGGGGTTGTTCATACCTGAGATGACCGTTATAATATGAGAATGGCATGCAAAGACCACTTAACAACTCCTGCACACTTGAAAACTAGGTCAAAAAGTCAACCGGGTATTCAAATGTCATAAAAATGATCCAAACTATAGCAAATGACCTAAAAAGCATCAAATATTTGAAAAAAGAATATTCCTTTTGTTTATAAATAGAAACAAAAAACCAAATATAGTCACCATTGTTCATTCACCAAATTTGGGAGAAGAAGTGCCATTTGGAGCCAAAACTTCACTGGTCGATTCCGGGAGATACGAGCAACCATTTCACCAACCGTTCGGAGCAGGTAACTCTAAACTTCATCTAGCATATTTGTAGTGGTTTACATATTTTATTTTGGTTAATTTTTTGGGTTTTTTGGTCGATTTGTGGAGGGCTATTGCATCCTTGGGTCGTCGCAGGTTTCCCTTTCGGGATCTGTGACGAACCTGGGTCATCGCAAATTCCGCAAAAGTGGATTGCGACGATGTCGCACTGTCAGAATTAACGGGGTGTGATGGCGGAATAGTCCAACCCAACCATCAAACCTAGCCTAAAAAATGACCTTTCAGTGGTTGAAGTGAGTGCTAATGATGTTAAAATGCTCCTTGTGGTAGGTTAGTAGCAACCATCATGGTCTTGGAGTGGCGTGAGAGAGAAAACGAGGTAGATGACATACAAGCTGCAAATGATCCATAATGTGTGGAAGCACTGTGGAACTGTGGTCTCCTAAAGTTCTTCCAGATCTAGGGCATGAGGGCCCAAATCTCATTACAGACTCATATGCTGCGATGTTGGGACGAGGCTCAGCAATATTTTTTGATCGGTGAGCATATACTTACTATGGATGTCGAGGACATCTACTTTTTGACTGGATTGTCCTGGAGGGGGGACAACGTAGCTCTCACTGGATCACGGGGAAGTGATCAGACCATGGGTGACATGATCCTACAACATTGTACTCCTCAGACATGTGCTTCTAGTGGGAAGATTCCCATCAAAGAAGTACAGGAACATCCACTGCGTGCCATACATTTTACCATCACGAGGATAGCGGGGAGTCAAGCTCCTCACTTAGATACCATGTCTCAGATGCTATACGCGGAGGACTGCATGTCTCCGAAGATCTTCAACTGGTGCGAGGGACTCCTCGTGAACATTTGAGCTCAGCTAACCAAGTGTTGGTGGGGAGAGCTCAAACAGTTCGGCTACGGGTCGATAATGATCTCGTTTCCATTGGAGTGAGTTCCCCTCTTGTGATCGCAGGTGCCGTTGGATGAAAGGGATCTTAAGGATCCTCACATGTTTAGATGGAAAGAGTTGATGGCCCTCCATGGTGGGGGCCCCATCGTTGGATATGGTGTTGAGTTCTTCGCCTGGATAGAGGGCCAGTTACTCATGGTAGAGGACTACCCGTACAGTGGTACGGATTACAGAGATGACCTAGAGTTGGCACTGCCTGAGGGAGTAGTATGGGGAGACATAGGTAAGAACAAAAACCCTTGTAATTTTTAGTTTTGTATATTTATGATTTTTTGGTTATAGTGATGACGAGTTAACAACATGTGTGTGCAGATGTGGGTCCTATACGACTAGTGGGAGTCTCTCTTCTTGCGAGGAGAGAGAGAGGAGAGGGAGCAGTCATGGCTCCAGTCGCACATGTTTCCATCGTGGAGATGGAGGATGTCTACGCGAAAATCACTGGGTTTACGTTAGACGTTCCAGAGCCGATGGTGGATGAGTTACCATGGCCCATGTAGAGGTATACGGTGGGAGCGTCTGCGCGCTTCAATGTGTTGCTTCACAGGGTCGCGAGAGCAGTTGACTGCTTCCATACTCAGCAGGCTAGAGCTGCTAGACCTAGTGGTGTACGGGCCAGGCGTTAGGCCTTATTTTGTTATTGTGTATGTACTGAGAGCTTAGAGGCCTCAGATTTTGTACTACTGAAAGTTACGAGGCTTTAGATTTTGTATAGACTCACTGAAAGCCGTCGTGCTTCAGATTTTGTATCAGCACTACTTTTTATGATGATGATATATATATATATATATATACAGACATTTTGGAATTTTTATACATTATCTGTTTTAAAATGGATGAATGGTGTGGTCTTTTTTATGTGTTTTCTTATAAAATGAGTTATTTACATGTTATGTCTACTTTTAACAATTCATGAATATGCTTATGTGTGTGCAATGTACCAATCTAAGATGAAGTTGGCCATAGAGTTGGAAACTGTGTTCACGTCTCATGGAATGTGCAGGTACTGAATGGATTCGAAGGGCCTTTCCAGAAGACGGACACGTCTATAAAGACGTAGTAAAGTAGGATCACAGATGGCGTAGACTCGGTTAAGATGAGAGACCACTAGTTGAGAATCCAAGTGGATGACAACATGGTCCATACCCAAATAAATAGCGTCATTTAGGGTTCCAATGACTGCTTGATATTCTGTAACATTGTTGGTCGCGAAACCTAGACACATTCCCCTTGAGCTGATGAGCTCGCCAGTAGGTGAATAGTGTACCCAGGCTTCTGAAGCAAGGTTGTGGGTATGTCGGCTGGCACCGTTCGCGAATCCGCAGCAAGTTTCCATCTACACATGTAGACAGAACATGGTATAAGAAACGAAACAAGACCTAAGAACGCAAAAAAAATCAAACATCACACCACATAAAAACACACACATGCCATGTACAGTATATACAAAAGTACTTATGCATGAAAGACTCATGCATAGTACCTCTTTAGGTAGAGCCCATTGTGGGGCTCACCCAAAGATATCCCATCGTAGTCTTCAAGCTCATAAGCTCCCTTCTCTAAGACACATTTCACTACGTAAGGTCCATGCCACATAGACTCAAACTTTCCTGCCCCCAACTTATGTTTTTGGTCATATGTAAGGACCAAATATCCTTCACTATAGGCGTGAGGTTCTATCGACTTGTTGTACTGCGCTTTGATGCATCTCTTATGAGCCTCGTTGGCAAGAGTGACATCTCAACGAGTCTCGTCGAGCTTAGCTAGGTATAGGAAGCATTATTCCTTGGCAATAGTGTTTGGGAGAAGTTCGATGGTGAGCTTGAGGGATGGAATATCGCACTCGATAGGAAGGACTGCCTCCAATCCATACACTAGTTGGAAGGGAGTAAATCTGATGGCGGTGTTAGCACTCGGATTTTCCTTGGGCTGTATCAAAGAAACCCCGAGGTAACCTATTTCAAACCAATCTTTAGACTGAAAGTTGGCCTCCTTCAGCCAGAGAGGGCTCTCTCGGCAAATCTGCCATCCAATGTCACCACGACAGCAGTTTGACAATGAAACTCAAGGGCCAATTTGTAAAATCACAGTAAAAACTTTGTAAGCTTTAAATAATGTGGTTGGATCAAACAGGAAAAAGATACTGTTGGGAAATGGAGTCAAAATCATGTAATATGAAAGATGTGCAGAGTTTTCAGCAAAATAGTTTTTCATTAGAGGCGGCATAGCTGTGTTTTCTACCGTCAAGTTTCTTGATTTCTGGTGGTAATAGAAGAAGAGATGAACAGTCCATTAAATACGGGCATCAAATTAAGACGAATCCATATTAACTTTAGAGGAAAATTTGGTGGATATTTGAAATAGGATGAACCAGAGCATAATCAATATGAATTCCAGTTTCACTATAACCTTTATTCAAATATGACAGAAAAAACATAATGGTAAGGATTTAACAAAGAAAAATAAACATTCACATTATGAGAAGGGAAAAAAGGACAGACTGTAAAAAACCCAGCACGAGAATCTCTAAATCTGTTAAAAATGCTTGCTTTAGCTCTGCAACATTTTTTCAAATCTGAAAATGAGATAGAACTTCTCGTAAACCTTCTTACTGAAAATTGAACCCTGTTTACATTGCCAAATGCATATTTTATACAAAATTTTGCCCTCTAAGCAAACCCTAACTGTATTTTTCTAAAAATAAACCACCGATACTAAAATAATAATTAAATAACTAATCACTACTTTACAAAATTAGTTTTTAAACAGTAAATGACGGAAAATATGGAATATTGTTCACTTCGAGCTGCCAGCTGCCTCTATTTTTTCACTTCTTCCACCGATATTTAATATTCTGCCACTTGTCGATATCCTACCTGGAGTTATGGGTTTCCGGAGATTGATGAGTTGCCTCTGCTTATGCTATAATGTATTTAGGCGTGGCTCCCCAGAGATGTGGTCACATCGTTCTACTAAAGCTCGATATACTCTAAAAACTTCTTCGACCAAATGTACAAGCTTTATGTAGAACATCTCTGCCCGTTTGGGAAATAAATCTGCATCCTCTTCGATTAGTTCCAACATAGCTTTGATCTTTGATATTTATATCTGTCAGGGTTTCATGAAACTATTTTGAATTTTTAGGGCTTATAGAGCTTCCCCATTCACCAAGAATAAGAACGGTGAGATTCTGATTTGCAAGACAGCTGGTTTTATTGGGCCATAATGTACAATACGTTGAGGCTGTAAAATTGCTTCCTGACAAGGCCATTTCGCTTGAATGTGTTGCATCATTCTCCAAGAACTTTTTCCAATATACATCACATGAAATGGATTGGTTAGAAAATCACTTTCAAAAACCAATTCAAAGAAAAAGATCGATTTTATTTTGCTTCTCTTAGACTTCAACGCTGCAACAGACTCCCGGCTCTTGGACAAATGGTGTCTTATCTCTTTGTATTTCAAACGTTTAGCCCTTTAGTTCGGCGTGAGGGTTTGGGAGTTTTGATACTCCGGTCAATATAATAACAAATTGCTAAAAATGGGCAACTTTACCTTTTTATAACATTTCCAATGGATGGTATCCGCACGGGCTTTGGAGTGGTTTGCAATACAAGTTTTGCGTATGCGGACGTATAAAAAAAAGACACGTTGGATGGTGGTTTTTGTTCCGCGACCGCTCTCATCTCCTATCCACCGAGCACTTTCGCAATGCGGCGTTAATCTGGACCATCGATCTTTCTTCCGTTGATCTGGTGTGTTGACAACTTATCATGTGATATAACTGTTTTCACGCTATTAGAATCACCATCGATAGAACTCCATATGTTTACTTCTTTAATCCATTTGCATCAACTTTTCTGTATAAGTTGTAGCTCCAATACAACGCAGTTCTAGACGTTCGAGCATAGGTTTCAATAAGTTGCTTGCATCCATAGATCTACTTGTAGCACCTGTTGAATTTCAAAAATAATCATCTCACGGCATGCCTCTTTTGCCTACCAGCAATCAAGACCTCGTCGTTTTCTTCAAATGCAGTTCAAACAATAATTATTGGGAACAAAAGCAGTAATCTTCTTTGAGAATGCGAATAGGTTATCGGACTCAGAAATTAGCATCGACCCTTTTGGCTCTATCTCTGCTTCTGTGCTTGATTCGAAGAACTCATTTTATCATTGACCAGGTAGCCAACGAACTAATCATTCTGATCAGCTTCAACGTGGAAAACAAGAGAGGGCGCTGCTCTCAACAGAGGCACCTCCATGTGTGGTATGCAATAGCCTCATTCGAAATGAAAAAAAGAGAAGCTCCAACATTAGAAATTCTTTGTAGCACTAGTCGCAACTCTTCATTAACAGTTTGAAAGAAATTATGGGATAGATAAATGGCCTCCAAAACGATATAATCAGTGCCATGTAACAACGTCACTTGTTATTATGTGTCTGCAGCAAACAAAGGACGCACATCCGCAATCTATATCAGCAACAGACCTCCTTGTAAGGAGACTTTTAAAAACCCTCCGTGTATATTTTTTCAACACTGGATGCACCAATCATGAAACAGCAATAGTTCGATCCATAAACCGGAGCCAAGTGCCCTCCGATTGGTGTAAAATTCATTTATCCATCGCTTTCCTACACCTTTGCCCACTATTCTGTATGTATCTTCACTGCCCTTCTTCAAATATCAATAAACTTTGTTCCTCTCCCTCAAATTTATCATCAGGACGCCGATTTCTTCTTCACGTTCTCACTAAATGGTTATTTCAGGGACGAAGGTAGATGATGCTGCCACATAAGAGTCACTTGCCTCTTCTATTTCCAAGACGACGTTGAGTTTCTTTGTATATTAGTTTTTGGACACAAGGTTTTGATATTTCTTTTTAAAATTTGGTGCTCTATCAGACAAACCCAGGATTTTATTTTAGGGATTTTATCTTGTTTTGACGAGTCTGAAAACGCCTTTCATTGTTGCTCTTACGATTTCATAAAGCCACATCACCTAAATGCTGTCTGATATCGATGGTGATAGAATTCGTAGCATCTCCATCATGTAACCTAGCATCTAATATCAAAGTGCTGACTTGAATATCCATTCGCGGCCTGCGTTTCTTATTATTTTTTCTTATGGGGAACTTATCCCACATGTAAAATAGAAAGGGTTCTCTTACCTTTTATATTCCTCAACGCCTTCAATATACATCAAGTAACAAAGGATTGCTATGCTTGTGGACGATGGAGAATATGATATCTATAGGGCCCTCAAGGCTTGGCACTCGGTCCTGTGATGAGTCCTCGGTGTTGGGTACACATATATTTTGCTCCAACTTTTATTTTGCACCCGAACTAAAACATTAAAAGAAATCTATGTCGTCTTTAAAAGCTGAAACTTAGGCTTCATGGAGATTTAGGGCCTTATCCATAAGGTTTTCTTATCATAAAAATAAAAAACCCCTCTTCATAAAGTGGCCTTTTTATAGAAATATTAAAAGACTTGTAACTTTCTCACAAAATCGAATTTTAGGCTAGGTCTTCTCATAAAATTTCAAAGTCTGAGTTCTCGAGCATATAGAACCTCTACTTCCTTTTACAACCATGGTGTTTGTACCCGAAGACAAATGTTCTTTTTCTCAACCCAGCTTGAAAACATCCCGTAATAAAAAATGTTCTATTTTGCACCGCCAGAGTTGTCGGAAGATGATTAACGCCGTCAGAAGACATTTAAGCACGAAATTTTATGTAGTGCCAACAGGCGGTTTTAGTGGAAGTTCGATATTCCCATAGTGCGGAGAAGAGCATGTTATGCCAATTGGCCTTGTGCGTATCCACCATGCGTTGGACCATAGTTTTCAAGACCTTGTTAATGGCCTTGACCTGTCCGTTTGACCGTGGGTAGTACGGTGTTGAGTTTTCATGGCGAAAACCCAATCTATCGCTCAACTCATCAACCATATGGTTCATAAAGTGAGAACCATGGTCAATAACTATCGCTTGAGGAAATCCAAACCACGCTATTACATGAATAAACATGAAGAGTGCGGCGGTCTTACTGGCGTTCGTGTATGTAGGCATTGCCTCGGCCCACTTTGTAAAGTAGTCCATAGCTACAATGATGTAACTATGCCCCCCGATCGAGGTAGTCTTACAATGCATGAAGTCAATGCCCCATTTAGCGAAGGGGCCAATGGCAATAACCAAGTGTAGCGGGGCGGGATGGGTGCGATTTTTGGTATGAAATGTTGACATGGAGGATAATCTTTGAAGATAGACGACCAATAATATCCTGTGCGTAGAATATTCTGGGCTGTAGCCATCCCAGAGAGGTGACTGCCACAAGCCCCAACATGAAATTCATTTAGGACATGTTCAACCTTGTCATGAGTCAGACAACGTCGAAGAATAGAATCGATACCACGGCGGTACAAAGTATCAGTGATAATCAGATAATACTTCGCATGGTGGTGTATTCGACGACGGTCATCATGAGACAATTGAGGGCTGAAACATTAGGTTTGAAGATACAATGTGATATCTACATACCATGGATCAGACGTACTGATAAGAAACAACGACTCATCCGGAAAAGAGTCATTGGGCTTAGATTCTACATCAGTACGGGGAGGGTCGCAGATGAGCTCAACAAACACCAAAGACTTTTTAGACTTGGATTTTTTGAAAAGAAGATGAAATTCTTGCAGTATCACTATCCAGCGTGAATACTTTCCCCCAAGTACCTGACGTGTCAAAACATGGTACATGGGGTTCTAATCGGTGATGATGGTGGTGGTGCGAAGCAGGATGTAATGTCGAAACTTCTACATGGCGATGACTACCGCGAGAGTGATTTTTTCAACATGTGAATAGCGAGATTCAATGTCAATAAGACCTTTACTAGCATAATATATCACATGTTCTTGGGTGTTCTGGTCTTCCTGTACCAAAACCATGGCGATAGTGGTATCGAAAGCAACGAGGTATAGAATGTAATCTTGATAGTAATTCGGCAGTTGGAGCACAGGGGCATGCGTTATGGCATGTTTCAAACTATCAAAAGATTGTTGAGCTTGATCATCCCAAATGAACGGGACCTCTTTTTTCATAAATCTCATGTAACCCTGCGTCTGTTGCATGAAATTACAAACAAAATGCCTTAAATAAGTCGCTCTTCCCTGTAGACTCTGAAGTTCCGTAATATTACTTGGAGGTGGAAGAGCGACGATGGTTTCCACCTTCAAGGGATCAATGCGGATCCCATCCTTCGAGACGATAAACCCTAAGAGGTGTCCAGACTCGACACAAAAGATACACTTATGAGGGTTCAGACGGATATTGTACCGACTGCATCCGAGGAAAACGGCCGTTAGATGATCTATGTGGAAATCACGCCGCTTTGAGTGGGCATAGAGGTCATCCAAGTAGGGTTCCACAAAGTCCTTCACATCATGGAAGGCATACGATATGGCCCGTTGGAATGTGGCACCAACGTTTTTAAGACCAAATGGAAGTTTATGATACACAAACGTTCCCCAAGGGAAGATGAATGCAGTCTTGTGTTGGTTGGCGGGGTGGATCTCAATCTGGTTGTATCTAGAAAATCCATCCATAAATGAAAAAATGACACTTCCGGCACAATTTTCGATAATCTGGTCAATAAAGGGAGTCGGGTAATTGTCCTTAGGACAAGTTTTGTTGAGATCCCGATAATCGACACAGACATGAATGGTACCCTATTGTTCGGTAACCGAGACCACATTTGAGACCCATTCTGTCAATGGGATAGGATAGATGAAGCCAGCCTTCAAGAGTTTCTCTATTTCTACCTTGATTGCCACAGTTTTCCGAGGGTATACCGTTCGCAACTTTTGGCAGACAAGTTTGACATCGGGATAGGTTTTAATATCGTGTAAAACAATGGTGGGGTCTATCCCAGGAATCTCCTCATAGGTCCAAGCAAACACGTCTCGGAATCACTTGAATAAGGCCATATAAGCAATGACTTCTTCGAGGGAACACTTTTGGCCTAAGTGAATGTGTTACACTACACCAGGAGTAACCGAAATGTCTATCGAAGTGGTGGGTTCAATGTTGGCTAAGTTTCCTTCGGAGTCCATTTGACACGTAAGTATCAAGGACTGAGCCCCAGAGTAGACATCCAGTGTAAAGATGGTGCTAATGCTATTCTCCACAGTATCCAAAAAGGGAAGGAAAGACGAACGATGATGGAGGTCTTCCCACAGAGGATCATTTGCACTCATGATTTCCATAATGGACTTGTCAGAACAAAAAGTCCATAGCAGAGGATCGAATGATGTCCGTTGTAGAGAATAGGAGGTGGAGGCCACAGCTAAGTGGTCCTCCGGTGCTAACTGGATATCCTCGTATGTGAGTTCAGCGGGTCACAGAGGCATAACGTTTCCAACCAAGTGTGTGGTGGCTTCATCAAGTATAATCCATGAATCAATGGAGTTGGGGATAGATGAAATCTATGAGGAGATCATGTTCACCGTGGCAACATGATTTGGGGGATACGAAGTAGGAAATACGCCCATAAGGGATGAGTCCTTAAGGAGGCCGACGCCCATGCTCTCATACTAATGCAAAGATTGTCCAATCGAAGGAACGTTATCGCTAGGGTGAGTAGCGGTGTCAGGTGTGCAGAAATCTAGTTGGTCGACTGTGACAATTCGGCCTTGATGGGGGAATTGTACTATGCAGAAGACAGATGATGCGACCACAGTCATGGCGTAAAACCAATTACGACCAAGTAGAATGTTGTAATCTAACGGAGCAGCGACCACTTCCACACTAATGGTTGCGGTCTTTCCCCCTAGCTCGACTGTTAAAGCTTGTAACAACCCATGAGGTTGAAAGCCACGTCCGTCGAAGGCTCTCAACGTGGTAGGAGAACGGTTCAACTTAGGAGAGCCAATGGCTCTCCAACATGAGATCGACATGATTGAAGTAGAGGCACCTTCGTCCAAAACGATATGATGGATTGTATTCCCAGAAATGTCTGTGGCAACTTGAAATGCCAACTGATGGGAGAGCCTCGGTTTGAAGTATTCCAGCCGGAACATGATGGTGTTCGATGAATCCGGGTCAACTGCACCGATGGAAGTGAGGAGAGTCTTGCGCTGATTAGGACAGTTTTGAAAGACTTCAAGCGTCGACATAGCACAACGAGCTTGTGCTAGCTCCTCTACAATGTTGTAGTTTTGAGCAGCCCGAGAATTAGGATTGAAAACCGATTTTCTAATCGTGCTCTTGGGTGGATGCAACACTGACTTGAAAGAGGGCTTCTCAATAGTGAGAGGAGCAGCCGGTACGGTGACATCAGGTATCGAAGTGGAAGCTTTTTCAGTATTACATCCAATAGGTTCCTTTGCCGGAACGGAGTCATACGAACGAGAACGGGTGTTCAAGTTGATGGTTTCGCTACGCATCATGAGAACATGTGCCGTGGTGGATGCTTCTCCTTGGGAAGGAGAAGTGTGAGCAATCAACTGCTGATTTTGAGTAGGGAAGGGATCATTGAGAACTGCGGGTGTGGGTTTTCCCTTAAGAAACTTTTGAACTTCGTCTCTATGGTGGTACTCTTTAGAAAAGTGATCATCACCACACAGTAGACAAGGATAATTCAACTTCCTTTTTTGTTTGGTATCATCAGGGGTGCTCTTATGTTCCTGCTGGGTGGAAGAATTCTTAGGTTTCCCTTTGTTCTTCTTCTTACCACCAGACTTTTGAGGTGAAGCTGATGAAACAGAATTCACTTCTTTGGTGATAGCAGGAGTGGATGATTTGGTGGTGTCGTGACCAGCCTGTGTTGGTGATGGGGAAGAACCCTGAGGGTTCGACGAACCAACAGTTTGAGAATGAGGCTGGGTGTTAAGGCTTCCAATGATACCATCAGCTTGGGGTCCCTTAGGTGGTTTTGCAGGGTCGTACATGTTGCGGGGTGCGTCAGGAAGAATATCAAACAACGTGCCATATTGAGCGTAGACTAGGTCTAGCAAGTGGGCATGGGCGATGGCTTGTTCCTTAGTGACATCACCTCTCATGGAAACATCTCATGCTATGGTCGGTATGAGAGACTTCGTAAACCAGTTCGCTAGGAGTTGGTCTGGAATAGGAGCCTTAATGAGACGTCGTCTCCTCCACCACTCATGTATATGATCTGAGATGTGAGTAGTGGTATTTTGACGGAGCGAGGTTAAAAGATCTGTACCAGTTTCATACCGTATAGGAAGTTGGAAATGAGTCAAAAAATTCATAGCAAGAGAACCGAAATCGGGAAAAGAATGGGGTGGTAGTTCAATATACCACTTGGTAGCCGAACCGGTGAGAGTTCGTTGAAATAACCGAAGACAGATCGAGTCGTCCATCAAGGAGTTGGACGAACACCACAAGTGGTATGTCATCGCGTGGTTTTTAGGATCTTCACCCGGCTTGCCATCAAATATTAGGATATATGATAGAAGTTTCATCGGAATGGGTGGCCAATTAGTTATGTGGTAGATGGGGTCGTTGGTTAGGTGAGACAGGTCAGGAAGGTCCAAAGTAGACAAAAAGGGCAGCTACGGATTAGGCTGCGGGTACTGATAATACTGATAAGGCGTGTAAGGACCTGTGGGACCTTGTATAGACTGACTATAGGGTGTTTCAGGAGGAATATAGCCATAGGGGTAGGGGCCGCCCAGACCAAATGTAGGTCCACCTCCATAGTAAGGTGGTCCATTACCATAATAAGGTGGCCCATTACCATAAGGTCAGGGCCTGCCTCCGCCACCAGGATGGGGTGGGTCGCCTCCAAATGGTGGGGGTCCACCACCACCGCTAAGGTAGGATGGGCCTCCACCGCCTTCGTCGGGAGGAGGTGGTGGTTTTCTACCACCACCGGAATAGGATGGGCCTCCACCACCTCCGCCGCTAGAAGGGTAAGAGCCTCCTCTACCACCTCCACCATAGTAGGGTGGTGGTCCACCACCACCGCCACCAGGATGAGAGGGTCCTTCACCAACACCACCGGGATGGGATGGTCCTCCACCACCGTCACCAAGATGGGATGGTCCTCCGCCACCACCACCTGCAGGAGGGGGTGGTCCTCCACCACCACCACCAGGGTGGGATGGTACGCCACCACCACCACCAGGATGGGATGGTCCTCCACCACCACCTCTAGGGGGGGTGGGCCATGATGACCGAAATGAGGTGGTCCTCCTCTAGAAGGCAGAGGTTCTCCTCCTCCAAAGTTATGTGGGGGCCCTCCGCCTCCAATGGGAGACGGGGGTGGACCAAATGGGGGTGGAGGGACTTGAGGTACTGTAAATGGGGGTCCATGTTGTAAAACATTTTGCTGTCCCCATAGAGTGTAAGGGTTTCCAGGGTAGGGTACCTCGTAGAGTGCATTTCCGGGATTAAGTTGACCCAGAACAGGGTTAAGATGACCTGGATATGCTTGACTCGATGGAGGTTGAATTACGTTGGACCTTCCCCCAACATGGGATAGTCCCATAGTGGAAGGTCCGGGAGGTAAGGAATTTCCAATGGAAGGACCGATGGGGACTCCTGCTATAGTATTATGGTTAAGAGACAGGGGTTTCCCCCCAGCAACAACTTGCTGACCACTAAGTAAAGGTTGACCCAAAATTGGTTGTTGATTATTCACCATAGGATTAACATTACTTGTAAAGAAGGTAGGGGGTAAAGAGTATCCTCCTCTCGAAGTTTGAGGTGGGGGAGGAGCAGGTAACGTAACCGTGGTGATCAGAGGTGTGTTGGACTGTTGTTGTTCAACAGGTTGGGTTGTTAGAGGTACTGAACTGGTCTCCTGTCTAGGGGATGTATGTGCAGGAATGGATGGTTGACCAATTTCAGAAATGGTCACGTGTTGCGTGGATGATTCCGGTGACTCAAAAGATAAAACACGACTTGGGAGTGGTTGGTAAGAGTATAACGGTGGGTCTTCTACCCTTTGCGAAAGACTTTGTCTTCGAAGTTCATCACCCCTAACACGTAATTGTTCCAAACGATTGTGAATGGGTGTGAATATTTCTTCATGGGTAGGCCAACTGGGTGGGGATGTAATGGAAAAATGGGCCACTGGGTGGCCTAGAGAAGATGTCCAATAAGCTGCTGAAGGGCCAACAAATACTGCGGGGTCGTCCTGGGGTTGATTTATCCATTCCAACGATCCAGGATCTCCCAATGAAACAGGAGGTAAGTCTTGTGAAGTGGATATTTGTGATTCTTCGCTCTGCGGGGGTTGAGAGGTAGGTGAATCTGGAGGAGTGTGAGGAAACAATAGTCCTCCAACATTCAAAGTGGGTTTTTCCACTTCATGTGACCCGACCCTGGCTTGTGGGTCCATTCTTACCCTCGAAATTACCTCCTGGTTAAGGGGATATTCGGGTGGCAAGTTCTGAATCCTACGAGACCTTCTCCAAGGAAATTCAGCCAGAGTGACTGAAACAAAAATTTTCTCCTAAGGAAAGATAAATAAAAGAAAAGAAGACCAGACAAACCCTACACAAACTAAGGCCACAAGAAAACTTATGTTATAAGAGTGGATTCAAAGGTCTGGAACCTCACAGGATTGTCAAGGCTTCGCAAATCGCTATATATCGCAGGATCCAACAGTAAAACGCGACAAGGAGGATTTGGACCGTACCCTTGCCTGAATACCCGATTACCTGGATGGTACATGTGTAGTAATATCCCCGAGTGCTGTTCTCGGTGTATTGCTCCGCCAAGATGGCCAAAAGGTTAACTCAGTTGGTTTCGGGAATCCTAGTGGTGTCTCCCAATATATGCAAGGTATGTGGGAGCTCAAATCCGTAGTGGTGCTGTCTAATGCACAATCGTATAGCACGAGACCTTCCGATATACTGCCAAGTACGTGAAACACCTTTCGATATACGCCAAGTATGTGTGGTACTTGGTGGGTACGTGAAAGAGCTCGATATACCGATAAGTACGTGGAACACTACAATATCCCCGGAATACAGTGCTGGCAAATAATGATAGCTACCACGCTTAACGACGCTATAACACGTCTCTAACTTACACACAAGTTACTAAAAATTTTACCCTAGTTCTACCGGTAATTTTATCTGGACGTTTAGGTGAATGCATGAGGTGAGTACATAATCGTAAACATAATGCAGGCCCTAACTACATGCAAAAATACACTTTTATTTTGATGAACTCTATGTATGGGAGGGAGAAACTTCTTTCCAATGATTTTACCAAAGCAACACAATGCAATGAAATCCCAAATCTACCAAAAAATGATTATGAAATATTCTTTTCCTTTTCAAGCGAAAAACAAAAATAACACAACACTACAAAGCCAAATCAAAGCATTTTTTTCTTTTTCTTTTATCTTTTCAAGACAAAAATGTTGCTAAGGGATGAAAAGAGAGAGTTTCTAAGTAGAGTATGCAAGCTTTTCACTTTCACTACGATGGCCTAAAAGCACAAAAACCAAAAGATGCATTTAACTTTCCAAGCATGGAACTACTTTTGCAAAACTTGATATCTATTCGAATTTTTCAAGAAAATGAGCAACTCACAATTCATGAAAAACCCAAATAATTCAATTCTCTTTCAACTTTTCCAAAAGATCTAGAAATGAGACATTCCGATGCATGAAAAATTCTTCAAATGAGCTTGAAAAATGATGGAAATAAAGTACTTTTGATTTTTCAATGGATGTATCAAAATAACACTTTGATGACAACGATGCTTTTAAACACAAATACTGAAATGAAAAGATTACTTGCAACACTCCAATAACTCAAAAAATCTAAAGAAAATGACGAGCACTCAATGGACTGAAAGTACACACAAACACTCAAAATCAATCAGTAACAAGCAGCACTAAAGCAAGCAAAACTCACAAATGTATGCAAATGAGGTATGGAAACCTATCCAATACAATGACCAGATCCGGCAAGGAGAGGAGGGAATGCAAGGGTGAGTGGATGCAGGTGGGGGAGACAAGAGTGTCCACCACTACCAAATCTCAGAATTGTCCAAGATGGAACCCAAAACAACTCCAAATAAAACCAAAGAACTCAATCACACAAATAAAAATGGGGTCTCTGACTGGATCTTGCATTACAGAGGGAGTTTGCACACAAACCAAAACTCAAATCAGAAATGGAGAAGGGGTGCCTGTATGGAAATTTTGGTAGATCGACACAGTCTGTGCTTGGACACAGTACGACGTCGTAGTTTACCAATGCGGAAAGTAAGACACGGTGTCGCAGTAGACCAATGAAAGGGTTGCGACGATAGGCCCATAAACAAAGAACATAGATAAAAAAATGGCACAGTGTCGCTCTGAGTTTACTGACTAGGTGCGAGAGGCGATATCTAAGTTAAAAAATGAACCAATTCTCCAAACAATGAGCACTAAAATGGTTTGAAAATGAGAAGTACAAACTCAGAGGAAGGTAATCAAACTCTTCAAAGTGAAGATATGATGGTGAAACCAGTTTAAGAGGCAAATGACAAATAAAATGACTTGTAACAAGATATCAACTGAAAATGACATTCAAATTGACAACTACAAAACAATGTTCTTGCCCAGTATGGTCTCCAGATTTGTTTGATGGACAATCCACTCGAGCGGACGCGAGCTGGATCTCGCTAGCTCAAAGTGAGTCTAGAACAAATAAAACAGACTATAAACCACTTTCCTAGATCTAGTTAAGGATCAAGTTATTAGATGTCTTACCTTAAGTTTGTAGTCCCTTTTCCTAGATGTTGTTCCACGCCTCGCGGTCGTCAGATCTAAGCTGCAAGACCTACCAAGAGACACAAAACAAGACAAACAAGTAAAAGCATCTAAATGATAACAAATCTAAGTAAACATTTAAGTAGGTAAACTACACAAGATCATCAACACAACAATATTGGTGGAAAGCGTTTATATTACTGTAAAAATAGGGAAAGTACATAGAAGAGAAAGACTACAACCAGAGCTTAACGATGTAACCCTTCTCCATCCAAGCCAATGCCATATCCTCCCAAGGATGTGTGAGTCTCTCAATGGATGAGTAGAGATCTCTCCAAGATGATTTCACCAGCATGTAGACACTATAGACTTCCTCCCTTTGGAATGGGAGTGAGCTTCACTTATATAGGACTAAGTGGATAAGGTATGGATAGGGTAGGTTGAGATATGGTAGGAGAGAGATAAGGGATCATCCCAAGAGGTTAGGAACTGAGTGTCATCTCTCCCAAAAGGTAAGGGATAAGGATCCATGTCAGTTGGATTCGAGAATGGGATCGAAGGAGCTATTTTTGTCTATTAACTGACATTGTCGCACCCTGCAAGAGAGCAAGCTGCGACGTTGCAGGTTGCATGAGTGCATCCTGCGACGACCTCTCAAAACCTGGTGTAAATGTGTTCACATCTCTTCCAGGTTAATGACTTAGCCAAGGAAACTTTAGGGATTTATACACTGAATCTCATGATGGTAAGATTTTAGGTGTAACAACGGTCCCCCCCTCCATGTAGAGTATCAGATACTCTAGACTTACAGGTGCACAAGTCAATATAAAAGGATCTGTGAAGCTTTCATCATGCCATTATACCGTTTGATATTCAAGGAAGAACCAAATTGCATGTCTGAGAATACCATGTTGGTCACTGAAAAATACAGGGATTACTACTTCTCCATGGAAGGCACATACATCAGGATGAACAGGGGAACCAAACCTCCTTCTTTGCTGCCTTAATATGCCATTGATTTCGTTGTACACAAAGAGGCCGTCAGGAAATTTTTTGTTGATGGAATTGGAAGATTTCTTGCAGACAAGAAGAAGTCAGTCTACCCACCAGTACCATTCACAATCGGAGCATATAAATTAGCTAAGGCTAAGGATGGTGAAGAGTTTGTCCAATACCTAGAGGCTTTTCATTTTGGGACAAAGAGTTTTAGAAGACATGATCCTCAAGGGAAGGTCACTGGCCAATGTAGTTCGTGCAGGATCACCTTTGAATATGCACACCTGTTTTGGACAGATGAGGAGTTCTATCGAGGGGCGAAAAACATGGCTGAATTAAACAAGCACTATCGTCCCAAAGGTGGAGCAAGCTCCAGTTATAAAGCTAATACTGCCAAGGAAGATGAAGAAGAAAAGCAACGACAAGCGGCATTAGCTATACAGGAAGTCGAGGCCGATAAGAAGAAGTTGGAAGAAGAAGCTAACAAAATCCAAAAGGAACAGGATGAGAAAATACAGAAAGAGGAAGTAGATAGAATCCAGCAAGAAGAAGCCGAAATACTTTAGATAGAGGAAATGGAAAAGATATGGAAGGAAGAAGCTGAAAGGATGCAAGATATGAAAGACAAAGAAGATAAAGAAGCAGTAGAGCAAGAAGGATAAAGGAAAAAGAAGAGAATTCCAGGCAAGCTGTGGAACCAAAGAGCCCCGATGCGCAAGTTTTAGAAATAGACTAGATGGAAACAATCACTGGAGGACCTCGCTCACTTCCAGGACTCGATCTCATCCCGTTTACACCTTCAAAGCAGCACACAATGGAGAACTTGGATTCAATCTTTTTCGGTTTGAAAAAGAAGGCTATCTTGAGGAGATTAGAAAAGAGGATGAAATATACAAACTACCAAGACGTCGTCACAATAACAAAAAGCCCGATTTTTTAGGGTACTAATAGCGACTCTCATTTCGCAACAACTGTCACTATAGCTACAGCACAAGCAAGTGCTGACAATGTCGACAGACTAGTAGAAGAAATGAAAGTAGCGAAAGAGAAGCTTTTCAAAGTGAAAGACAACCTGACGAAAGAAGTACGAGAGAGTAAAGAATTGAAGAGGAAACATAGGGCCCTTCTATCTGAAAAGGAGCAGATAGCGGAAGATTACAAGAGGTTGGATGAGGAGAAAGAAGCCTTAGCTGTGCAATTAATTATATTAGAAGGTGAAAAGAATGACTTGCAAGCTCGAGCCAGCCATTTAGAGTCAAGCGAGGAAATTGCCAATCAACGGGTTGAAGAATTGGAAGCTAAGGTTGGAGAGATAGATAAGGAGAAAGGAGCCTTGACAGAACAGCTAAGGGCAACAGACAGTAACAAGTTAGATATATATCTGTTCTGCGACCGTGCTTGTAAAATCCAAGAGCAGATGTATTAGTCTCCAATGATCCTCATAGGGAAAATATACAAGATGAAGCTAATGATGGAACAATTGGATGAGATATCAGCTGAGTCATAAGAAATCAGGAAGAAGCAATTTGAGGTTGCAGGGAAGATTAAAATCCAAATGGTTTGGAGAGAAACTCACTTCGAGTACCCTGAGAACTTGCGCCCTAAAATCGTGGCAGATTTGACATCAGAAATGAAACTTTTGGAATTTTGCAGGAAGGCCTCCATTAAACTGAACAATGATGTTCTAAACATCGCTCGCCTATGCATGAATTCCTATAAGAAGATCCAACAAGTTCATGAGAAGTGTCATCTTTCTCCACTCCCACCGATGGACCAACTCGTTGCAGAAGAACTGCATATGACATAGCTGCAGGATGGGTTAAAAGGAGAATTAGAATATATCAGAAAAATGGATACTCTCACTGAAGAAGACATACATCATCTTGTGGGGCAAGCATCCATACATGCATTCTAGCTGGAAGGTAGTTGCACAATAGCTCAAGAAGGGAGGGCATGCGTTGAGACTAAATTGTCGTATCATGGAGTCTCTTTTCAAGTTTTGGAACCCGACAGGATTCTCGCCTTTTCTGAGGAGGCTAACACTTGGGGGGGATATTTTTATAATTTAGATGGGCCCACATAAATTTGAATTTGTGATTAATGTTATATTTTCCAATGTATGGGCAAAATATATTTCATAAGTAAAGGGACAACTGGAAACTATTTTTGTTTTATGTGAACACTAGAAGACAAAATTTTGTGATTCCCTAGGGTTAGGGCATGAGAGAAGACAATTTTGCAAAGTTATAAATAGAGGAATAGAAGAGAAGGAAATGACTTTTGGCAAGTGAAAGGATTGGATTTTTTTGTATGTGAATTAGTTTGCTGCATTAATAAAGAATGATCCATTTTTCCTGGGAAAGCTAGCACTGCATTTTGCTTGGGAATGTGTTGAATATCTATTGAATTATTTCTGCACCATTCATGCATATACTATGAGATCGTTCTTAACTATTCTGAATTAATTCTTAGTTATGAATGCTTTCATTTCCTATGCAGACATTTATGTGTTAAATGAGTAATGGAATGTTTTAATTACATCATAGCTATCTCTATTATCTTTTATATTCCGCTGTAAATGTGCTTATATTATCAGAAAAGCTATATGTGAGATTCTTAGGTATATTTCCATCATTTTACTCATGTTTCAGATTTGCTCCCTGCAGGGATAGATTAATTAGCTTAGATAGTTTTAGATCAGTTTTGTTTTAATTGCATGCATTTAGTTAGGGCACTTGCATATCATCTTTGAACATAAAATACATAAACGGTGGATCAGGTCGCAACCGATGAAACTTAATCTTTAAAACACATATGGAAGTTGGGTTGTTAACCGGATGGATTCCCCACACCAAACAGTGAGCGATCTAATTGTGCTTTCTTACCAGGGAGAATCCTTAACTGTCGGTGGTGCGATTTTTGGGGCATCAACAGGTCCATACCTTTACTCGAGTCCAATTCTTCTTCTTGATTCACATCTTCAGTGGGATTGACTTTTGTTTCTTGATTTCCTTTTTAGTGTCTTGCCTTACCCTTTGGTATTCACTTTCCAACTTGAACCATAGGTCTTTGGCTAAAGTGTATTTTCCTACACTTTCCTTGACAGAGCTTGGAAGTCTATCCATGAGGAACTTCAAGGCGGTGGTGTTGTCCTTCTTATATTCTTTATGTGCAGCTGACATGGTCTTCTTATTGGATGGAACATGTGGATTGATCACAATATCCCAAACACCAAACTTCTTTAAGTAGGATTTCATATTGCTTCTCCAACTGAAATAATCTATCACATCAAATACCGAAACATCATTGATGGGGGAATCTTCTATTGCATCCATTGTGTGTCCACGGATCTCCTTCAAGATGGAAAAGCTTGTGGTGAAGGCCTACTTTGATACCAATTTTTGGACACAATGATGACACTGAGAGGGGGGGGTGAATCAGTGTGAGGGAAATATAAATCCTTTTTCAACTTCTACCAATCAAGCCGAGTTTATCAATGCATTATTCTACTAAGTAAATCATTACTAAAATCCATGAATAATCATCACATATCATACTATAACATGAGCATGTCATAAATCACATCATAAGACAAGTTTTGCATAGTAAACTTTATTTATATATTTTTGATGTACAATGGAAGACTTCAATCTTCGCGATTACAATCAACACCAAATGACTAAAGAGAACCAATTCTAACAATAGGGCCCATCCTGGTTTTCTTAGCTCCAACTAAGAAGATGTGAGGTATCCAAACCTCAAGGAGCAAGACTAGCTTGCAATCCACCTGTCACATATCAATCACAGTACAATTCACTATCATTAACTCAATCAGTTGGAGGTCATCACTATGTCACTGTCATCAACGTTCTATTATCATCTGTTAAGTCATGACTCCACTGTCATAATCATATGTCAATCTGATCTCTTCATCCCAAACAACTTCCACTCAATCAACTAAACAATATCCAGCTCAAGGTTTACTGTCAAGTAAATCAGCTAGTTCTAAGCTGTACTATCATTTATCAAAGTAATCATTGTTATGTCAAGTCAAGGAACATTGACACATTCTCAACCATTCACTCATTAATTACTGTCAACTTCTCATTCAATACTCGTATACCTCCACTACTTATAAGTTATACAATTTCACTGTGGATTCATATATGTCATTATCATAAAATATACTTTCAACTCCTTGTTGTATGATTCACTTATGTGTACTTACCTTATTTCTACCTCTGAACTAGAGCTCGAGAAGAACATATTTATACTGGGACCTTTTGTGATCAACGAATATGAGAGTAGAACATAACCAGTTCTAGAGGCCTTGTGGTTGGCTTATCAAATTTTTTTGTAGTTGAGCTTGTGGTGAAATTTTTTGTTGTTGTAGTTTCTATCCAAACCCAAATCTGCTAATCCTAGACATACATCAAGTTTAATAGGCTTGTGCTTCCGGATGGCTTCCTTTACATACCTCTGCAACCTCGGATCAACTTGTATCTGCAAAAATAATTTTAGGCTGCTAATTTACACCTTTAGACTGCCTTAGAGAAGAATTGGACAAGCCACCTCATAAAACAATCATCACTCTCTGCGACTCTGTGTCTATCATCAATTAACCCGAATATCAGAGAGAAACAAATTTTGAAATTTCATCTTTACTGTGGTTGCCTCAGACTAATCCAAAAATTTCAGAGCTTATGCTTCCATTCCTTACATTTTATTTGAAGTGGAGATACTCATATATATATGTGTGTGTGTGTGTGTGTGTGTGTGTATCAACGTGGAGAAGAGGGATTTTAATCTAGGCCGGCCTACAAATATAAATTATTTATGTTTTATTTCCCTTTTTTTATTTTAGAGTAGGCCGACCTTCACAATTAATATATAATTTTAATCATTGTACAATCAATGTTTTCCATGTCATCATTTAATTGGTTCAAGTTGTAATGTGTTTGCCATGCCATCATTTAATTGGTTCAAGAGCTTCATGTCAACATTGTGCATCCATGACAAAGTAAGGGTTCTTCATAAAAGGTTCCATCATGTCTTCATATTAGTGAGGGATTCATCAATGATAGTCAAGTGCAACATCATTGTCCAAGATCCACCCTATGTGTGGGTTCAAGACCCAATCCTCCAAGGGCACCAAGGACCCACCATTTGTATGCTCCAATAGGTTATCCACGTCATCATCATCACTATAGAAAGAGATTCATCATGTGTTCCATTTCCAACAAAAATAATTAATTCCAAAATCAAACTTCACACCATGTCCAAGGGTTCCATGACCCCATCAAGCCACCATATGTGAGGGTTCAAGACCCAAACCAAGTGTTCCACAGGGAATCGCCATAACTAATGTGACCAGATCATGTTTTTTTCAATTGATGAGAGTACAAACCAAGTCCCTCCATGTACAAGAGTGTTAGGGCATCATGATTATAATGAAAAAGTAAGGGCTTCAACACCATGTCCATCAAGTGGTCCAAGTGCCATGTGTGTGGGTTCAAGAAATTTTACAACCAAGTGCAAAGGGATTCTTCATTTTGATCGTTAAATGATCCCTCCAAGGTTCATGAGTGGGTTCTAAGTTTCCATATGAAATGGACATCCTCATAACTAACATGTGTTAATTTTTTAGCATTAATTCAACATACTCTAGGATCTTAACTAATAGAATAACATGTACAGCATATCAATCACAAGAAGCAATCACAAGAGACAATAGACACACAGAGTTTCCTTGGGGAAAACCATAAAGTTGAAAAACCCCAATAACTTCCTCAGAGATAGATAGAGCAATGATACAAAACCCAAGCATAAGAGATAGTCTCCTACCAGCAGCTTCTCCTCCTCCACTAGTGCGCCAATCTCTAATGAGTGTATGAGTGAGAAAGTGAATGATCAAATAGAGTTCCTCCCGCACTCTATTTATACATGACTTGACTTGCCTAATAACCTTACTAGGTCGGCCTCAACTTAATCACATAACATAATGCTGACAGGGCCGACCCCCAATAGGGTGGCCTAATAACCCTTTAACCCACATGATTTATACAGGGCCGACCCCATCAAGGTGGTCTAATAACCCATCAAGTATAAGTTACGACACTTACAATATAAATGATGACACTTCCGTATAGAGGAATAATAACATCTCTATAGGAATACAATATAGATATGTGAAATACATTCCGAAGTTACAAATACATCAACAACATGATCATACCATGACCATGGGATCCATACATTTATGATCTCTACTCAATGCATGTGCTTCAAGTACTAAGCCACCAATCATCATGTGATCATCAAGAGTACCGATAGACCATAAAATATGTCCATCAGTGTAGCAAGATCATCATCACATCCATGTTGACATCAATGCCAACAAATACTCAACAATCTCCCCCTTTGGCATTGATGGAAACATCGTCAAATCCTTCTCGCCCTTTGAGAGTTAAAAATTAAAAAAATAAAGATATGAGAGAAAATCAAATTCCTAAATTTGAGGAATCTGGTCCAATTAAAGGCCCATTTCAACTGGAAATCACCATTGGAGGCTAAATCAACCGTGATCGAAGGAGAATCAATCAAATCCAAGTCAGAGTTAGTCTTCTTGAGTTGGGAAATGTGCCCTCTCTCCAAAGGAGGACGACTTTGCTTATTTGGAATTTTGTGGATGGTTGGAGGAGCAACCAAAGGGAGGAAACCTACCTCATCCAATCCTCTTTCAATCACGCTCCAATAAAGATCAATCAAGATCCAATCATCTCCATTATTCTCTAATGGAAATCACCCTCTCTCTTGAGAGGCTAATGCCCCCACCTAGGGTTTGGTTTCTTCTATAAATGCGAGGCCTTGGATGCAAGGAACCTCTGCTCATATTGTAATTTTTCTATTGTATTGAATAATATTGAGGCTTTGGAGGTCTAATGGTGCATGTCAAAGATTGGTGACTTTGTATGAGGTAATATTGTTTGAGTTAATGCATGCTAGTTAGAATTGGTAATTGAATCTGGCTTAGAGGGATTTTTCTTGAGCATGTAGGGCAGATATTTGTAGTCTTCAATTTATTTGCTTATGTTTTTTTCATTTAAAGATTTGAAAGTAGCATGTTTTAGTCAGTTATAATGCATGTTCTTTTGATTTTTAAATGTTAAATATACTATATATAAGCCTCATTCGCAAGTTTGTGTTAAGCTTTCAAGGTTGCTTTGGAGTAAGGGGAAGAGCTCAACTGCATCTCCCTCTTCTTCAATTTTCAGAATAGTCATCTCTTTGTTTGCTTCCATTGGTTTCTACAGATCTCAAAAGAGATTCATGCTTGAGCGAGCATTTTTTCTTCCTCATCTCAAAACTAAAACTTCTTTCTTCCCGGTTACTTAGTTTTTTATTACTATGCATGCTAGTTAGACTTGGTAATTGAATCTGACTTAGAGGGATTTTTCTTAAGCATGTAGGGCATATATTTGTAGTCTTCAAGTTATTTTCTTATGTTTTTTTTCATTTAAAGATTCGAAAGTAGCATGTTTTAGTCAGTTATAATGCATGTTATTTTGATTCTTACATGTTAAATATACTAGATCTAAGCCTCGTTCACAAGTTTGTGTTAAGATTTCAAGGTTGCTTTGGAGTAAGGGGTAGAGCTCAGCTTCATCTCCCTCTTCTTCAAGTTTCAGAATAGTCATCTCTTTGTTTGCTTCCATTGGTTTCTACAGATCTCAAAAGAGATTCATGCTTGAGAAAGCATTCTTTCTTCCTCATCTCAAGACTAAAACTTCTTTCTTCCCAGTTACTTAGTTTTTTTATTGCTTAGCAAAAGATATATCCATAATAATTTCATATTCTAAATCTTATTGTTTTGCAAAAAGTTGATCTAGAAGTACTTTAAAGTTAATTTTCAATCCTAGATCTAGTTTAAAAGTTTTAATACTTCAAGTATTAATTTTGCTTATATTTTGCAAGTACTTTTCATGTATAAGTTTTATGTAATTTTGGACTAATCTACTAACTTCCATAGTTTGCTTGTTTTTTACTTTTTTGCTTACAACAAAGCGAAATCAGAGGATTTTCGAAGAGTTGAACAAGCAAAAAAGAGTATCACTCATCCCTCTTCTTATCTCCCCTTCTTTCCCAATTCATGTAAGCCTTTTGATCTAGATCTATAAGGATCAAAGGCGGTTTATTTAAGCAATTTTGTAACCGATAGTAATAAAAGAGCAAGTGGAATTTAAAGCTCCCACACCCCTCTTCCTCCTATTCGGGGGAAGCCTGCATCATCCTTTTTGCACTTTTCTTTGCTTTATACCACAATTAGTTAATTAGTTGTATTTTCTTTCAAATCAAGTTAGATAAATCATTATTGGATTTTTACTTTATTTTCATAAATGAATAACTAACCCAACATTTCTTTCCTGAAGTATTACAAGGGAAAAGAGATTCTTTATTGTAGTAATTAGTCTCATATTTACTTTTCTATTTCCAAATTTGGCATTTTTATTCTTTACAACCTTAAAGCCGACAATTGATTTCCCGAAGTACCATGCTATGCAAAGGATTGTCTGATACAACAACGTGTGTAAAAGAGATCTATGCAGATAAAAACTTATTACAATTGCACTCACAAATCTAAATTTGGAATAAACACTTGGAGGGCTCCATGTATGCTCTATCCATCGTAAGATCTCCTAAGCTTTGGAGCATCAAAAGTGAAAATTTTGCATTCTATAATTTCTACATTAAATTATTCAATTCATACTTAATAAAATCAAGTCCCTTAAAAAAAACAAAAATATGACATTTCGAAGCTTTCCTTGTGTGGGAAAATTCTTCAAAGGAAGCGGGAACCACTAGCCTAAGTGACCTCCGGGCCCCATTAGGCTTCACCCTTGTTTGGTGTAGTATTTGACATCCCCCGAGACTCCATCTAACCCACATGTTCTCATGAGGAGCCACATTTTTCAGGATCTGGACATATTCTCAGTACCTCACGGTATATCCGGAATCCCCTTTTCCCCTTAAGTTATTCATCATAATAAATTCTAAAATGAATCAAGTCACAATTGAAACACATTTCCTTTTTCAATAGCATATATTTTTTGACTCCATTTTGCACCAGTCAACTTTACAACAATACATTTATTTTTGTATTATCTTTTGTTGTTGTTTAAATGCTATGTTGTTAACTTAATTTACATTTTACTTGCAACATCTTGTCTCAGTCGGTAATCCTAAAAACTCCTAAAAATTGACTTTCACCTTAACGCTAAAGATTAAAAGCCTTAGTAATCATCTCTTAGGGTCTAATCCACTTGGATTCATTAGGAGTTTTCCTAAATGGAGGAGTCAGGATTAGGTGACAAAACCTGACTTGATACTTTCACCCAAGGACACACCTAGCAGCTTGAAGATTTATGTTGCGTTCCCCCAGTTGTATGTAAGGTGGCAACATTTTTGGCTTCATTGCCGGGGATAACATTTTTTATTTTTGGTTCGAATTACCCTGGTTTTTTGTTTTGTTTTTACCTTTAAAAATTTGATAGATCTAGTCAATAATTTGAATTAAAATTGATCCATTCGACGACTTCATTGTCCATTAACTTACCAAGGTATTCCAGAAGAAGAAAATCAGTAGGCTTATTTGATTTCGTTCCTAAAACTAAAAAGGTTTATCGAAAGAGATCAAATGGGTTAAATTCTCGTAGGATCCTTGAGAATTTAGGATCCAAGTTTCTTTCAGAAATCCATTGTTTGTTTGTAGAAAATAATAATAATCACTTGTCTGTTGAAATGGGTGAATTTTCAGTCCCCTTAACTTTACTCAGATAGTAGGTCAACCACATGATTTTCCATACAAAGCTATCAAGAAATTTCCCACCTTCACTAGAAATGATGCCATTACTGCAACAATTAATCTGAAAAGATTCTCAAGGTGTATCAGTAGTTGGTGTCGAATAGTTGTTTAAAAACAATATGATGTGTATATGAAACTGTTTGCACTATCCTTAGAAGGTGATGTTGGTGATTGGTTCACGAACCTTCCTGATAATTTCTATGCAACATTAGAAGAGTTCAAAACTGGTTTTTTAACCAAGTGGGGAGAAAAGAAAGAGCCTCGCCATCAACTAGCATCCATCCATACAATAAAAAGAAGTGAAAATGAAACTATGGAGGAGTTTAACAAAAAGTTCCTAGACTTAGTTTCTAGTATGCATGTTGACTACAAGCCATCTGCTAGGTTTGTCCCGGTCTATTACATAGAACCATTTAGTGGTGAGATACAATATCAAATAAGGGATAAGGAGTTCGCCATGCTTTTGATTTTCCAAGACATGGCCGTCAAAATTGATAGAAACATGCAGTCCTCCTGCAAGTCAAATATTCCTGGTTACATAAGAGGACTCATTTCCACCAAACATCATGAGCTTAAGGAGAAGGAACTCACAACTCATAATCAAGATATTCATGAAAACAAATCAAATAAATGAATGAGAAAATGGAAGCTATGGAGCTTAAGTATGTGGCTCAATTGAAGGAAATGCAAAACTGAGTTATAGCCATGGAGAGGTCCCAATCTCAACCGTTTCAAAGGAATTTTCCTCCCAATGGAAATTGGCAGAAAAAGGGACCACTTCAGGATAAGAGGCCTCCTAATCATCTAGAGGCCACTAACATGGTCGAAGAGTTGACACCATTCTGCAAAGTGTGCAAAGATTTTCATGAAGAGTCTACCTGTTACTTTGCACATCATGTTTTAGAGCATGGTTTCCCCGAATCTAGCAGTAGTGAACAATATGCAAGAGAGCTTGATTTCGTCAATGCTATAGTTGATGTTCATCCTATTTCTAAAGATAATTGGAAGCAGGAAAGACAATATAGCCAAGAAAAGGACAATCTTTAAAAGTATATGGTGAGATTCCTTCACCAGAGCAAATTCGGGAGATGCCCAAGTTCAAAGGATTTACATACTAAAGAAGAGAGAATGTTGGAACTTCAAAGAACAACCAATATGTGCCTAATTTAACAAATCTCTATGACCCTAATGATGTAAATATTGATTTGGGTAGTTGGCTTGAAAATGTTAAAATACCAATTCCTGCAACTGAAGTTCTTAAAATTCCAGAGAAAAGAGAAAAGTTAACGAGAGTTTTAATCCTCCCCTTCCAAAGAAAGTGACCTTTGAAGAAAATCTATGAAAACCTTCCCCAAGTAATAATAATATTATAGAAGATCCCCCAATTGTTTTACATACTATGGATCCAAGAAAAGAAGATCATCCGCCTTTCTATGTATCATTGATGATAAATGATCTTCTTCTACACAATTGTATATTAGATTCTGGGTCTTCATCCAATATAATGACTAAGAAAGTTATGCATCAACTAAATCTAAGGACAACCAGACCTTATTAGAATGTTTGTGCCATGGATTCTAGGCAAGTTGATGTAGTGGGACTCATTGTAAATCAACTAGTAAGATTGGAAAAGTACCCTAATATTCATGTAACTATGGACATCCTTGTGATAGACGTGCCATATAAGTGGGTAATGTTGCTTTCAAGAAAGTGGGATGCTACCTTAGGAGGTTGGATTCAAATGGATTGGACATATTCCACAGTTCCTGCATCAGAAGACTCATTAGTTAAATTGCATAGTGAAAAACAAAAGAAACATCATGTAGAGAATCCCAAGAGGCCTTCCAAAAAATATGTGTATAATACTGACGACATTGGGAACTATGCTATTTGTTCTACCTTGTTGGCCCATATTAAATAATAGATCAAGGATGAAAAGGTTGATGAGATATGTAAAATGAATTTTGATGGTGCTCATTCAAGAGCAGGAAAAGGGGTAGGGGTTGTCATCACTTCTCTAAGAGGTCGAGCTTTCAACTTTGCATTCAGAGTAGAATTTGAAGCAACTAATAATGTGGAAGAGTATGCAGTACTTATACTTGGTTTGGAAATAGAAAAAGATATGGGGTTTAAAAGGTTAAGTATTAAAGGCGAACCTAGTTTAATTGTCCTCCAAGTAAAAAACCAATTTGCATGTAAGTTTCAAATATTGGAAAAGTATAGGAATGCAATATGGTATACAATGGAATTTTTTTATGCCTTGAACATAGTTTCCATTCATAGAGAACATAACAACATGGAAGATAGGTTAGAAGTCTTAGCATCAACACTTCAAACTTAAGAGGAACTCCTAAATGGTGATGGTAGATTAGAGATAAATTTCTGACCATCAATTCCGGAAAACATGGCGCATTGACAAGTTTTTTCGAGATGATGGACACATTCTAAGGTTCATTAATAATGTTGAGGAATTCACGAATTTCAATGTCAACTTTTAGGAGGAAGGTAAAGAGTATCAGGGAGAAGGCAATCAATTCAACAATCCAGCTCCTCGTGTCCTAGTAGAACTTGAGCACATATTTGATATACATGATTGGAAAAAGAAAAACATAGATTCAATGAAGCCGGGGGATTACATGGAAATCAATATTGGATCAGACAAGGACCCAAAAATGATAAAAATCGGAAAATGCACTTCGGGAAAGGAGATGAATGATTTAATTAGTCTTGTTAAGGAGTATAGAGATGTGTTTGTGTTTACATATGATGAACTTAAAGCATATCATGAAGATGTTTTCCAACACACCATACCCCTGAAACAAGAAATTAAAGAAGTCAAGCCTTTCCAACAAAACTTAAGGCAAATCAACCCCAAGTTAGCACCCATAGTCAAAAAAGAACTTGAGAAAATGTTGGTTACATGAATAGTTGCATCTACAAGGGAGTCATCCTGGTGCTCTAACTTGGTGGTTGTAAGAAAGAAGAATGGAAGCATAAGGATATGTATATACTTTAGAAATCTCAACATAGCATGTCAAAAGGACAACTATCCGCTTCCAAACATGGAAAATATTATCTAAAGAGTTACAGGTGCTAGCATGATGTCCATGCTAGATGGGTTCTCTGGTTACAACTAGGTAGTGATACAAAAGGAAGACATACATAAAACTACCTTCACCACACTCGGGGAACTTTCGAATATTTGAGAATGCCTTTTGGATTATTGAACACTGGTGCTACTTTTCAGAGAGCCATGGACTATGCGTTCAAAGAGTTAATTGGAAAGATAATAGAAATATACCATGATGACTTACCAATATTTTGTAAAGAAATATCCAGCCATATAAGTCATCTAAATCAAGTTTTCAAAAGATGTAGGAAATATGGTATTTCCCTAAATCTGGCAAGTTAGTCTTGGGAATTGATAAAGGAAAGTTGTTAGGGCATATCATATCACAAGACTGTTTTAAAGTAGATCCAAAAAGAATTGAGGCCATTAAGAAGATTCCCTTTCCTAAAAACATAAAATGTCTCTAATCTTTTAATGGCCATATCAACTTCATCAGAAGATTCATTCCCAACTTGGATGAATTAATGAAACCAATACAAAGTTTGTTAAAAAAGGATGCTAAGTTTGAGTGGATAAACGAGGGAAGAGAGGCTTTCACATGTATCAAATATGGCATCACTAGATCGCTAGTCTTAGTAATCCCAGACTACTATAAGGATTTCCTAATTTTTTCCTTCGCCTCTGAAGATACCATTGCGGGGGTTTTGCTCCAGAAAAATAATGAAGGATTTGAGAAACCCATCGCTTTCATTAGTCGTTCCTTGCGGCATTTAGAATTGAAATACACAATTATGGAAAAGTAGGATTATGCCTTACTAAAATCTCTGAAGCATTTCAGGACTTACATTGGATGCTCAAAAGTGATAGGATATGTCCTTCATTCCACTATTAAAGATATCTTGTCTCAACAAGATTGTTTGGGTGTAAGGGGCAAGTGGGTCTCAAATATTCAGGAGTATGATTTGGATATCAAACCCACAAAGCTTATAAAAGGACAAGGACTAGCCAAGATGTTAACCCAGGGGAACGAAGAGGCCTTAGGAATGGTTTGTCAGAACAACGGATCAGCACCATTCATGACATCGACGCTACAAAACCTTGATAACCATTGGTATTCGGATATCATTTTCTTCCTTCTTCACCTTACGTGCCCAGATCACCTCAAAGGTCATAAAAGAAGGGCTCTAAGGTTAAATACCGCCATGTATTTACTTACTCAAGAAGGATTGGGTTGGAGGAACCCATATGGGGTAATACTTAGGTGTGTGAATGAGAAATATTCCAAAAGAATCTTGGATGAGTTTCATTCAGGATTTTGTAGGGGCCATTTTGCAACAAACACAACATCCCACAAAATCCTCAGAGCAGGTTACTACTAGCCATTTATTTTCGTAGATGTTCATAAATTTGTCAAGTGTTGTCAGCAGTGTCAGCTTTTTACGAGAAGTAGAGGTTGGAAGATTTTCCTCTGCATCCAGTAGTGGTTCTATCCCCTTTTCAATAGTGGGGGCTGGACTTCATCGGCCAGTTCAAGGATAATTCAAGTAACGGGTTTACTTGGATTTTAACAGCTACCGATTATTTCTCTAAGTGGGAAGAGATAATACCCACCAACGCAACCATAGATAAAGTTGTTATTGAATTCCTAGAAGACAAAACCATCACAAGATTTGGTGTGCCACTCAAAATAACACCTGATAATGCCAAATCTTTAATCCCGATATACATTAGCTAAATCTACTTCAAGTATGGCATGACCCTATCCCACTCATCCAATTATTATCCCCAACAAAATGGCCTTGCTAAGTCCGCTAATAATAATTTGATGACTATCATAAAGAAGATGGTGGGGAATAATATAAAAGCATGGGATAACAAAATAAATTATGCACTTTGGGCCGACCAAATAACTAATAAAAGTGCAACTGGAAAGACACCCTTTGAACTGATGTATGGTTTGACAACCACCTTTCCTATCTATCTGCAAGTGCCAGTATTTTAGATGCTCCTCAAGTATGGTTCAGAAGATGATGGTATGGAGAACATAGTGAATCAAATCATTGAGTTGGATGAAATAAAAAGGGTGGCATTGGATCAAAGTTTCAGGCGTCAAGAAAGTATGAAGAGCACATTTGACAAGTCATCCAAGCCAAGGCCTTTTCAGATAAGGGATAAATTCCTCTTATGGGACAAAAGAAGAGAAAATACAGGAAATCATGGTAAATTCGACAACCTCTGGAAGGGGCCATTCATCATATATGACTTGGACGACATGAATTCATTTCTGTGCAACAACATGGAAGGAGAAAAGTTGCTCTTACTAGTGAATGGGAAACATTTGAATATTTTCTATAGCAGTGACACCTAAATTCCCATGGGGGCATTTCCAAGGCTTCTCTAAACCCTTTTCTCTTGTCTTTTCAATCTTTCCTTTTTGTATATATTATTTTTGTACAATATTTTATGTATTTTAGTTGTTGTACATTACTTCTTGTATACTAACTTGTATATTATTTTGCAACTTATATTTCATCTAGCATTTTCATGTATATGTTGGACTGATGCACTTAAGTTTTGTGTAGGAACCAGATATTTTGGAGTTCTCGCCAACTCTTTTTAATTGAAGATCAAACGAGTGCATGTCCCATAGTTGGAGCTGAATGTTATCCACCAATTTGCACATAGGTGGATTTCCTATGAGCCACCGAAGTTTTGAACAATCCAATTGTTCATTATCAGTGCTCAAAAGTTCAGAAGTCTCTTCAGGGCCAATTTTGGTCTCTCTTTTAATAATTGCTTCTTCATAACCCTTGGGGATATTGTAATAAAATTTCATAGCATGATGGATGTATGTAATAGACTTGGATTTCCTAGGACTTAAACATTGAATCGACTATTCCATGGTGTTTTTTCCATTGATTATTATACGTACTTTTAAGTATTGTATAATTTTCGAGTTTTTCACCCACTCCTCCAAAGATGGAATGATCGCCTGGGTGGTTAGTACTTAGGAAGTTATTAAAGTCTAAGTGTCAATGTTTATTACCATGCTAGGAATTATTTTGAGTCATTATGAACATGTACTAGGTCCCCTAGGTTTTTTATTAAGTTCCGCAAAAATAAAAATTTCCCATAAAATGGGTCAATTTGTAATGTTTTAATTGAAAAAATAAAAAAAGGAATAAAAGTGTGGTCTAGAGGGGGAATTCACCACGGGGGTGCTTGTTTTCTAATCCAGAGCACCCGTATTACCCCTAAACCCATTTTTCCTAAGGTTCGAGTGATTATTAATCACTTAAATAAAAATTCTCTCAAAAATGATAAAAGAGAATTAAAAAATAAAGATATGAGAAAAAAACAAATTCCTAAATTGGAGGAATTTGGTCCAAGTAAAATCCTAGTTCAATTGGAAATAACCATCGAAGGCTAAATCAATCAATATCAGAGGTGAATCAATCAAATCCAAGTCAGAGTTAGTCTTCTCGAGTTAAGAAATGCACCCTCTCTCCAAAGGAGGGAGACTTTGCTTATTTGGCATTTTGTGGATGGTTGGAGCAACTAAAGGGAGGGTGCCTACCTCATCCAATCCGCTTTCAATCACACTCCAATAAATATCAATCAAGATACAATCATCTCCATTATTCTCGAATGGAACTCATCCTCTCTCTTGAGTAGCTAATGTGCCCCCCGGGGCTTGGTTTCTTCTATAAAAGTGAGGTCTTGCTCCATTGTTATGGAAGGATGCAAGGAACCTCTGCTCATATTGTAATATTTATATTGTATTGAATAATATTGATGCTTTGGAGGTTTGATGGTGCATGTCAGATATTGGTGACTTTGTATGAGGTAATATTTTTTGAGTTTATGCATGCTAGTTAGACTTGGTAATGAATCTAGCTTAGATGGATTTTTCTTAAGCACGTAGTGTTGGGATCTATTTAATACTGAGAGGGGGGATGAATCATTATTAGCGCAGTTATGAACAATTTTTAACTTATTTAAAAAATTAATCCGAACTTAACTTGATCTTCCATTATGCATCCACCATAAATAAATCATTCATTCACATATGCACCAAAACACATAAGTTTTTACATGGAAACCCAAATGGGAGAAAACCATAGAATGCTCTTTTATAATGAAAAGATTACAATTAAGGAAGCATTGACTTCATGTGTTTACCAGCACCAACTGGAAGGAGGCACTGACCCCCTGGTTTTTCAGGCACTGACCTGAAGGAAGATACAACTCCCTATGTTCTCCAACACCAACTGGAAGGAGGCTACAACCCCCTATTCCTTTCCCTGTCCTGCCACCCAAATATATAAGAATAGGATGTTACTCTGCTGAACTTCTGAGACGCGCACACATCTGATCTTCTGATGTTCGTTTTGCTATGCGCACCTTCTGTATGCAGTAGAATTGTTGTTACTGTGCTGCATACAACACTTCACTTCAACTTTAACACTTTACTTCAACTGACTTCGCACGTCATATACTATGTGCTGCTTCAACTGCTGCAGACTGCGCCAATAGTCAATATTCCATTATGTAATTCCATTTAGTACTCTACATTAAATGATTTTTTTTCTATTCCAACATCCATCTCAAGAAAGTAATTTACAATACATGTTTTATTTAAGCTATCAGATTATGTGTGAAATTGCACACACATTTATATCTCTAGTTTAAGGAGAAATAATATACATAAATAAACATGAACCATATACATAAATAAACATTACCTCTACTTTAAGGATTTTTTTTTGTTCACGTGTACATGCACATGTTTGAATTAAGTTGTTCTAGAGTGTTTATTGCTATGAATATTTGACTATCAATTCCACTAGATGATATTGAAACTTCATATCAAAACCAACATTGAGGAATAAAATTTAACACTACAAGGAAAATTTTGAGAGTTCAGACAAATTTTTGCTATATCTAGATTGATAAGTTGGTTGTACACTACTAGCATGCAATAATATTATCTAATAAAACCAAATGCATATACATGAACATTTCACTACATTATTTAGTATATAAAAATTAATTGTGACCAATAAAAATCGTATAATTTATCTTGAAAAAAATTCAATGGCTATGAATCAATCAACATAATAATTTTGTAACTAATTTCAACATGATAATTACATAGTTAATTTTGAAACATGATAATATAAAAAATGAGGTAAGAAGTAAGAATTAAGAAACATGTTTGAAATAATTATCATTCGGATAATGAAATAAGAAAAGTATCGATATTGTCCTCAATTGGAATTGGATCCACCAAAGGTTGATCTTCATCATCTTCATGTTGCTCTCTCAATGTTGCTCGTTGTTGCCTCATCCTTGTTTTTTTCTCATATCTATTTTTCATTAATTTGATATTGATCATGTTTCCTACTTAGACATTTTTTGTTTCCCATCTTAATTGGTGACTAAGATATGAAAATGTCCAATTTTCTTTGAAGTCCTTAAAAAAAGAAACACTTCGAGAGACTCAAGAGAGTAAAAATGAAGTTATAATTCATGATTTTAAGTTTATGTACATGTTTTATATATTTATTTATACAATATATTTTAATAAATGCGACATGAATTGGAAGGTAGTTCGCGGGTTGGGGTGGAGAGATGGAAGAATGAAAAGTTGGCCAACGCAGGTCAATTGAGTTATTTTTGTATTCTTGATCGAGAGTTAACCAAAAGCTTGATCAAGCTATTAGCTTGATTGAGCTTTCAGTTAACCCTTGATCAAGCATTTGGTCAACCCTTGATCGATATGTTTTTAAAAACCACACAAACACTCAATCAATCTATTTAAAAACCTCGATCAAGCTAATAAGCTCGTTCGAGAGCTTTAAAATGGAGTTTTAGCCCCCTTTGTTATAATTGTTTTTTCTCTACTCTCTTTTGCAGACCTAAACCGTAGAATAGGATATACCTTAGATGTCGGACTTCATACCAGTGGATCTGTCAACGAATCATCTATCATTGACATAAAATTTGCAAGTTTCCGAGTTCATATGATAATTTATTATTATTTTCTTCTAAATCTTATACTTATAAAACCATGTCCACAACTTCGAATCAACGCAAAGCTAAACCAACAACATAAAAAAAAAAAACACAACATAAAACACACAGGAAAAAATAAAATTCAAAAAATACATACACCACAGACAAATGCATGCTCTTCAAAAGTGTATTTTTCATTTTATTTTATTTTTGTAACCAGTAAAAAAAAAGTTTACATGCACACACATGTGTATGAAATGCAATTAAAATTTTCCACAGTAAGTTTCAAATATATATATATAATGGATTCACCCCTATCAACAGTGTCGAGTGTCCTCAGGATAAGGCCACTGGAAACAAATTAGGTCGAACTCCAAAGTAGGTATCACGAGGAGAGAAAACAACCATGAAAACCCCCGAGCCTTTGTTGTACAGAGCTATAAATAACAGGGTACTACCGTAACAAGAGATTCAAATTCATCACCTAGTGCTGGGAAACACAAGAGCCAAGAAATGAACAATCAACAAGCACCAATAAATAATCCAAAGAGACAAAATCCACAAGGACATTCTCATCCATTCTCAAATCAAAAGCCTCAAGCTTTTTATTAACTAAAGGTTGGATCAACATCTAGTGGTCATGAAAAACATGCGATAAGTCATAGCACTACCTCACACAATGGCTTATCATGGAGTGGCGATCACATACGCAATCATCAATATCATGATAAAGATCACAACAGTGTGAGACATGGCTATTCCGATGGACAAAATGGTGGTGGTGGGGGGGGGGGCTTAGTTGCAAGAATAAATGAATTAGAAAGTACAAGTGAGTGTCTGTATAACCAACGTTTAGCTGTTGATGCCACAAGAGGTGCAATCCCACATCAAGTAGTTGGTTAGGTTGATTCTCGAGAAAACATTCGTACTAGTTTCTTGTTTAATTTCAATGCTAAAATTGTCCTTCTAATTTAATTTGTGTTTATCTTTGTGAGATATTTAATGTATATTTTATGGATGGATTTTAGGAGTGATGTCTCTAAAAAACTTTTGACTGACATTTCTAGCCTAGAATAGTACCCCATAGTTACGTTATTTTGGTGGTTGGGTTAGTGAATTTTGTGTGTTGTACAGTTTTTGTTAACTAGTTATGGTAAATGAAATTTGACTTCTTGAGTGAATATGTGAGGGAAAATGAATATTGGCTCCTTTAAGTGAAGCTATTGATGTTACTATTTTGAGAGGGACATGAAAGCTATGTTAGGATGTACTACAAAATTCAAGTTGTATTTGTTGTCTTCTCCGAAGATGCTCATCTAGAATGATTTATTGGTGTTATTTCTAGTGTTTTTTTAAAGTAACTATCTTATATTGGATTGTAGATGAGGGTGGAACGAATGTAATCTATATGAAATTGAATCTTAGTTTTTCAGGGATCAATATTTTATATTCCCTGAGCAGTTTTAATTACTAGTAGTTATTTTTGCAAGAGAAATGTCTAATGTAGGAGAAGGTCAATTAAATGAATTGTATTCCAATGAACAATAAAATGTCTTGTTCATTTTGGATTCCAACATGCACTCTTTTCTTATGATTTCAGATGTTCATTTTCCAAATACCCAAAACAAAGTACTTTGTTTGGGATCATTTTGAGAAACTACTATTCATTGCTTCATGTCTGCTACTACCATTTGGTAATATTGTGCAAAAACAAGATTCTAGCTAAGTAGAATGTAACTTAGACATAATTGTAATATTGTTGTATAAGCAATACAAAATTGCATCAATTTCTATCTTCTACTTGTAGTTTGTTACAGCTATTTTAGGTCATACTTTGCAAAGGTTCTTAGTTCAGGATGATTTTGGCATAAATTATTTATTTCATTTCTTCTTATATATGTTGATTGGATCTATCTCATTGAGTTGAAAACTTCAAGCTTGTTTCCTTTCTCTTGAACATTTGTTTAACTTTATGTCACAAATATAAGTACTTAAGGCAATATGCTGTAAAGATCTACTTCCAATGTCTTGTTAATTGCCTTGTTTCTACAAGAGTCCTACATGGGGTTCTTTCTCAAGACATTATTTTGTAACGCTAGTTTGTTGATGTTCAAATAGAAAGAATTTCTTGCAGGTAAAAGTGGTTGGGTTGTTTCTAGTTATTATATCTTTTAGATTCAACAACTCATTTGTCAAATTCTCATTGAAAATATTTTTTTTTAGGTTTTTTCTTGGACAATAAAGAGCTTTCTCTAATTTTTGTGATTTAGAACTGAGACATTTCTAGTGGTTTTATTGCAGGATGATTAATCATGTTGTCGTGCTTCTAATTTCCCTAGTAAACAACTATATATTGCAAGAGCACATAAACTATGTCTAGTGGCTCTTTATGTTTTGCCTATGGAAAATTATATTTCTGAAGTCCATGTTCTTTGACGTTGCAATGGCCTTTGTTACTGCAGTGTCTTAAAAAAATATCAATTTTTTGAAATCGAATTTTTCAAGTTTATGCGATACGTAGGAATCTTCTAAAAAGTGGAGTGTGATGATAAAGAGAGAATGTATAGAAATTTTAGTTATTGTTTAGCTTTACAAATAGGGATAATATATTTTATATATACAGGAGTAGTTTGCTTTTGTAGCAATTTCAGGGCATACTTATTTTATTTATTGCTTTAGCATTGATTGTTTGGTTTGTTACACCTAAAATCCTACCATCGTCAAATTCAGTGTATACATCTCTAAAGTTTCCTTGGCTAAGTCATTAACTTGGAAGAGATATAACCCATTTACACTAGGTTTTGTGAGGTCGTTGCAGGTTGCACTCATGCAACCTGCGATGTCGCATATTGCTCTCTTGCAGGGTGCGACGATGTCAGTTAATAGAAACAAATAGCTCCTTCGAGCCCATTCTCGAAGCTAGCTAACATAGATCCCTATCCCTGACCTCTTGGGAGAGCTGGCACTCGGTTCCTAACCTCTTGGAAGGATCCCCTATCTCTCTCCTACCATATCTCAACCTACCCTATCCATACCCTATCCACTTAGTCCTATATAAATGAAGCTCCTTCCCATTCCAAAGGGAGGACGTCTATAGTGTCTACATGCTGGTGAAATCATCTTGGAGAGATCTCTACTCATCCATTGAGAGACTCACACTTCCTTGGGAGGATATGGCATTGGATTGGATGGAGAGGGGTTACTTCGTTAAGCTTTGGTTGTATTCTTTCTCTTCTGTGTACTTTCCCTACTTTTTACAGTAATATAAATGCTTTCCACCAATATTGTTGTGTTGATGATATTGTGTAGTTTACCTACTTAACTGTTTACTTAGATCTGTTATCGTTTAGATGTTTTTACTTTTTTTGTCTTGTTTTATGTATCTTGGCAGGTCTTGCAGCTTAGATCTGACGACCGCGATACGTGGAACAACATCCAAGAAAAAGGACTACAAACTTAAGGTAAGACATCTAATAACTTGATCCTTAACTAGATCTAGAAAAGTGGTTTATAGTCTATACTATTTGTTCTAGACTCACATTGAGCTAGGGAGATCCGGCTCGCGTCCGCTCGAGTGGATTGTCTGTCCAACATGGTTCTTCTCTTGTTTTTGGATTTTAGGTGCGTTTAGGGCTTGCGATCATATGGGCATATGCATTTTTGCTTACAGATATAGGAGTTTACAAATTTAAAGGCCATGACATGAAGGCTACATATTATCATATTAAAATTTAGAGACGTCAAAGGAATATGAATCATTTATCAACTTCTCCTATCCACTAAAACATATGAATCATAAAAGAAGCTTATCATGAAAGAAATCCATCACACTTTAAAGTAGACTATATAGCTTTTTATTTATTGTTTGTTGTGAAGTATAAGCATAGTTTGAAAAGGTTTCACAAAAATTTGTTGTTAGAAACTAATGAAAAAATTTCCCTAATCCTAACATCTTAAATATATTAAGTAGATGGTAAGTTTGTTGTAAGATAATATCCTAAAGATCAATATGGTAAGTTTGTTGTAAGATAATATCCTAAAGATCAATATGGTAAGTTTGTTGTAAGACAATATCTTATGTTAAAGTTTGTTGTAACAAACTTACCATATTACAACAAACTTTCCCTAATCCTAAAATCTTAAAGACATTAAGTAGATGGTAAGTTTAAGATAATATATTACAACAAACTTTCCCTAATACATTAGACTAAAGATCTTACCATTTGAGGCACTTACAACTCCGAGAAGTAGAAAGTTTTTAGACCGAGATTTTAAAGACTCCTTGAAATATTTCTTTTATGAATTTTGAATCGGAATTTACATATTTAATCTTGTATTAAGTTTCACATGCCAGTGATTGATTTGGTAAGACTTATTAAAATTAAGTAATTGTTGATGCACTTTTCATATCATGTTCTAGTAGTTGAGTTTGAAAATTAAATATAGTGGATGCCAATAAAATGCCCCTCTTTGTTGGTTTGGTTGGTTGAATCTACAAATAACCTTACTTGCATGTGGGTTTTAAATTATTTTCATCCTTGTGATGTGTTATGTAGCAATGCTATTATGTGCATTTATAGAGATAAGAAAGTGGTAGAATTTGAGCATAAGCAGGTACATGTTTCAGTTTGGCACAAGTGATATGGAAGAGCTCCATCAAACATTTGAAGGTATGGTATGGTTTTTAACTTTTAATTTTATGTTAGTAACTTTAATTGCAATCAATAGCTGCCATATTCAATAGTGGTTAAACATTAAAACAATCTATTTGAAGGTTAATTCAGAAGATTTAAAGAATGTTATTTATGTGTTGCTTTAGTTTCCATTCAATTTATTTATCTTAGAAAAAAGTATTTCTTTAAAACCGGGATTTGGAAAAATAAATTTCAAAACCACTGACTTCTAGAGACCACACTTATACATCATATAGATACCCTTTGTAATAGTGAGTTAGGGTTTTTAAGATTTTGTGATATGTTTTATGTTAGCGTTGGAATTGTAGTGTGTTAAAGTTTTTAATATTTTGTGATATATTTTTAGTGTGAAATTAGATTCTATTTAAGGGTGCCAGCTCAATGGAAGAGCATCTACCTTACAGGAAGGAGGTTGGTGGTTCAATTTCTTTGTGCCCTATCTACATAAATCAATGACTAATTAAATGACTAGTTAACATCAATCAATGACTAAATAAATGACCAATTAACAACAATCAATGACTAAATAAATGACCATTTAATAACAATCAATAACTAAATAAACGACTAAATGTACTACCAAACAACGATAATTAATGACCAAATAGCGACAATTCATGACCAAATAAATTACCAAATAGCAACAATTAATAACCAAATAAATGACCAAATAGTGATAATTAATAACCAAATACATGACTAAACATATGACCACCTCATGAAGCAATTCAAGCAATTTATGACTAAGTGATAAATGACCAATTTGGTTGGGTGATAAGTGACTGCTAATTTATGACCAGTGGTCACACGACTGATTTTAGTCATTTATCTCCGATTTTTAGTCACTTATCACCCATTTTGTACTAGTGGATGTACACTCCATTACCTTGTCAAAATCAGAGTCTCATAGACCACATAAAATGGAATTCAGAGATTTTGCATGATTTCCACTAAGCTTCTATCCAGTTGCATATGTTGTTGGTGTTGTTGGAAATGTATAGCCTGTCATGACTGAATCCTAGATATCTTAACCAAGGGTCATCAAACATGTCTTCATTTCTGTAATCTAGACCACATAGTTTGATCCATCAAACAAAGTATTTTTTCCAAGAAGAGACCTTTCTTATTGTTATTCTTTTGTTATCATCATCACTATCTTCATTTCCTACATATGGACACTTGGTAGAAAAATGTCCTATTTTAACACAACTAAGACAAAAGGGTAGTTGAACTTTGAATTTGCTTGATCCCCTTTCTTTCTCTATGTCTTCATCAATCTTGGTTTTTATTTCCATGTGCGCTCTTGAGATATACCTTTCAATGGTTAAATTGTTTATGAAGAAACCTACTCTGATACCAATTGTTGAACTTATGATTATACTGAGAGGGGGATGAATCAATATAAGATAATTTTTCTTACTTTAAACAATAAATACACATCAAATAAAATCACAGTACACATAATTTAACATGGAAAATATTTCAGGAGAAAACCGCAAAATCTTATCTTCATAAATTCATGTAGGTACCAACCTAATGTTACAAAGTTTGTAGGCACCAACCTACAGGAGACACCTATCCCATCAAACGATCACCAACTCAAAAATATGTAGGCACCAACCTACTAAATACACCAATCTCCTCAACTGAGCACCACTCAGTAATATGTAGGTACCAACCTACTAGAGACACCAATCTGCTCAATTGAGCACCGAATCAGCAATATGTAGGCACCAACCTACTAGAGACATCAATCTCCTCAACTAAGCACCAACTCAGCAAGATGTAGGAATCAACCTACTGAAGAATTAGGTACAATAATGATGACATAATCACCTCAAATATTATCTCATAATTATCTTCAAATATACTTCATTACCTACCTCATATTTTCTCCATAATCTACTTCAAATATGCCTGGGAGCCTGTCTCAAATATGATTGATAACTAACCTACCTCAGATCTGCTTCACATCTGTTTCATAACTTGCCTCATATCTACTTCACAATTAACCTCAATCCCGGTCCATAATCTACTGTAAGATCATCTTCAAACCAGTTCCAAAATCTAGCATGGTCACCTTCTACATGAGCCTTATCTAGAGAAGAACCCTTAGAAAATAGTTTGATATCACATCTCAAAGCAAACCATAAAAGACTCTTCCCAACAGTGAAAATTCCATCAAAGAAGAATAGATCACATATCCAAGCCTTCCTCTTCCACAAGTGTGCCTCCTCCCCATAGAACTTTATAAAACCCTTAGAAAAATCATCTTCAAACATCTCAAAAAATTCTCAAGATAACGTCTTCAAAAAGGCTCCTTACAATTGCTCCCTCTCTCTCTTATCTCTTCCTTCTTTCTATTCCCTAGAATTGTGCACCACTTAAGAGAGGAACTCAAGTGATGATGATAAAATGAAATGAGAGTGGTGATCCTCTTATTTATACCTTTTTAGGGCACTTTTAGGGGATCCTTCTTATTTTAGGGTCGACCTCTTTCCAAGGAACCACAAGGGGGTGTTTGCCCCTTCATTCCCCTTTATTTGTTTACAAGGTGGGAACATACCTTATATTCAATGTATTCAATTCCAATCAACCCCTCTCTTTTTCAAGGGCATGGTTATGTTACCTCCTCATTATTTAAAGGTGTCCTCGTTTTCCCATTAAGTTGTCCCATCATGTGGTTTATTCATATTTATTTAGTTTTCTTTCCTCCGACAAGTGGGAAAGTGGGGTCTTCATTTGGACATTATGGTTAGGATTCCTCCTCATTATTGCAAGGTGTCTTTCTTTTCTTACAAGGTGGTCCCATTCTATGGTTTCTTCATATTTCTTTGGTTTTCTTTCCTCCATAAGTGGGAAAATGGGGTGCACATCATTATCTGCAATGTTCCTTTTTCTTTGACATCAATGACAACAATATCTTCAACAATCTTCATCTTGGACATCAGTAGTCTCCTCTTGTCTTTGAAATCAATGAAAACGATATTTCTTACAATGGATTGTTATGATTAATGCATACAACATTGTTAAAGAATTTATTTATGAACCACATTAACCAATTTTATATGTTGGGAATAACCCGAAAAGAATTATATGGCATTTATATTATTTGAATACTAACATTAATTGTAGGATTAAAGTGCTCGAGACCTACAATGAGTTAGATCGGATGATGGGAGAAGCTTGAATGATTATCAATACTGTGTGGAATCATACTCTAGGAATGAATCTAGTTCAATGAGGAAAACAAAACCCATAATTCCTAAGGCCTTTTGAGCTAGAGAAAGGGGTACACCAATGATTATTGGGATAAAAAATACTATGAATGTTTAATTAGGGTTTAAGGTCGAAATGGATTTTTCACGCCCCCTCCCATCGATCCAACACAAGGAAGGGAACATGACACTAAGCATGGGATTTTTAAAATTGGCCCCATTCATCATGAACAAAGTCATAGCAAATAAAACGCATGTGTGCAGATGCATACTCAAACTAAACATAGAGGAATAAAACATTATCTGCACACATTTACCATACATTCAACATATTAATAACATTCATCAAATGAGACAATCTAATATGTAATTTCCAGTAGAATTATAACAGGAATCATTTAAGGCATTGCATAATGAAATACAAGGAAATACTTATCTTGCAATCTTGCCTTCCTGAGCAACTGGCTATGCAACTGCAACGTTCCACCTAGCCATAGGCCAACTGTGCTCATCAATCTCTCAACATAATTGCTACCCTTGAGCTCGACATGATTTCTAAAGGGAATGGGAACACTCAAGATCAAGCCAAACTCAAACCCCATCATTCTCTTCCACACACAACAAGCACATATGTTGGGCATAGAAAAACGTTTTTAACAATGGGATTCACAAATAAGATGTCCATGGGTTTTCCCCAAATCGTGGCCAATCAAAAACATATTTCAAGAGGGAAAAATGACCACAGGGAGATAAACGATATTTCTATGGTTTTTCCCAAATCGTGGCACCACAAAAACAAATTGTGGGATGGAAAAATAACCACAGGGAAGAAACGGTTTCTCGCACAAGTATATGAGACTTCAAATGGCTAAAAATGGCCTCTATGGACCCCCAAATTGGATTCTTCCTCTTCCCCACTGTTCTATATCACAAAAACACCTTTCTTCCAACTGAGAATGAAGGAAATCTAGGAAAAATGTGGAGGAAAAATACCCAGCAAGCTCCGAACTTGTGAGAGAGAAAAAATCATGCATGAAGAATGACTTCGGGAGAAAATACGTGGCTCTTTTTTTTCCCAATAATTCAAACACTATTTTCCAAAAATGGTGGCTATTTGACGGACAATCCACTCAAGTGGACGTGAGTCAGATCTCCCTAGCTCAAAGTGAGTCTAGAACAAATAGTACAGACTATAAACCACTTTCCTAGATCTAATTAAGGATCGAGTCACTAGATGTCTTACCTTAAACGTGTAGTCCTTTCTCCTGGATGTTGTTCTATGCCTTGCGGTCGTTAGATCTCAGCTGCAAGACCTGTCAAGATACAAAGAACAATGCAAACAAGTAAAGAGCATCTATACAATAATAAATCTAAGTAAATAGTTAAGCAGGTAAACTACGCAATATCATCAATCACAACAATATTGGTGGAAAGCATTTATATTACTATAAATATAGGGAAAGTACATAGAAAAGAATGACTACAACCAAAGCTTAACGAAGTAGCCCTTCTCCATCCAAGCCAATGCCATATCCTCTCAAGGAAGTGTGAGTCTCTCAATGGATGAGTAGAGATCTCTCAATGATGATTTCACCAGCATGTAGACACTATAGACTTCCTCCCTTTGGAGAGGGGTAGAGCTTCACTTATATAGGACTAAGTGGATAGGGTATGGATAGGGTAGGTTGAGATATGGTAGGAGAGAGATAGGGGATCCTTCCAAAAGGTTAGGAACCGAGTTCCAGCTCTTCCAAGAGGCCAGGGATAAGGATCCAAGTCAGTAGGATTCGAGAATGAGCTCGAAGAAGCTATTTTTGCCCATTAACTGACATCGTCGCACCCTGCAAGAGAGCAAGATGCGATGTCACAGGTTGCATGAGTGCAGCCTGGGACGAACTCTCAAAACCTAACATGAATGCAATGGCATCTCTTCCAAGTTGATGACTTAGCCAATGAAACTTTAGGGATGCATACACTGAGTCTCTTGATGGTAAGATTTTAGGTGTAACAGAATGCCCCCCAAAGCATGAAGCTATTGAAATTTGGATGGGTGAAATGCTTTGACAGAAGGAATGGCAATGGCTTGTCGGACGAAGGACACTACTGTAGTACAACTGACTCCGAGTACACAGTCTCATATGACGTACAACATGGCTGCCGACCAATACAATGCAGATCCATGGTAGTAATGACCGAATGAACATAATCATGGCTACTAGACACAAGTGTAGATCCATGATGAGATGATAACACAACCAAGACCAATACAAATGTGTATCTACGCGATATGACTCAATACAAAATCCATCGCAACTTGGGTAAAACATGACTCGCCAAGGTCTTCAAGCTAAACCTGCAATGATACGAATCTATCCATGTGATTACAAATGTCTTGACATCGAACATGGTAGAAACCACTTTATTATCGGTCATTGATGTATACTGTTAACAAGCGCGAGAGAAATCACCATTGATGTCAATGATTCCCAAGGTATCATAGTACATATCATCAAGCGTGAATAAATCAGTTGAAGTTGAACGCGAGATGAAATCTTTCAATCAAGAGTCAATGATGTAAACTCATGTTGAAAGCGAGGTAACCTGTCATTGAGGCATGCAGGTCCAAGGTACTTGGTTGGTTTCTAGATTCAATCCTCGGATGATGTGTTGAAGTCGACAAGGATGAATCCGTCGAAGGAGGGCCATGATGAATCCCCCATCATCGACATGAAACACGACAAAGGATGTGTAGAGAAGATCGGATGGTACAGTGACATGCAAGACTGAATCAAAGTAGACCGACATGATGGAAGGTGTACTGACCGCAAATAATGAGTAATGAGAGTATTCTTGAACATGGGCATGGAATGCCTTGGCAGTATTGACTTGATGAGTTATGGTACCAACTCCTAATGCAACCGATGATGGAAGCGTTCTTTAAATGACTCAAAGGAGTAACAAGACTCAGGAAATTGGTAGAACTCGAGGAAAAATAAATGATCCAAGTGCAGTATGCAAATGCAAATGAGTGCCATGTTCAAGAAATGACTAGGTATTGCCACTTATAAAGGGTGTAAGATAAAATCTTTCCTTTTTCCCCATCATGAATGATGAGTGCCTCATGTGTTTTTAACAAGATTGATGAGGGTAACCAGATGCTTGGTATAGCTCATCTCATAGATGAGTCCAATCCCAAACATTTTCCGAACCTAGGATAGGAGGGGTTCATCCCATGGCAGTCCCTTCAATGTGAAAATTTATGAGTCCATAGAAGGTAAACTAAATTGTTATTTCATGTTTAGAGAGTCTGAAAAGAACTAAAGAAGACTCCAACGATCCTTTTCGTAAAGTTATCCTCATCGCCCGAAAAAGGGTAAAACAACGTGGGAGAGGACTCTTCCAGTCATGATTGGCTGGAGTATACCTTTTTCGTAAGTAGTTCCCCTGGTCCGAAAAAGGGGTAAACTATCACCAGGAAGACGACCATTCAAATTCTTTAACAAGTGTGAATGCGACAAGTTCGCTTGGAAATATTTTCGTATTTTGAGAGCCTGAAAAGAGCTTAAAGATAAACTCCGGGGGGGTTCCTTTTCCGTAGGAGTTTAACGAGCCCGGAAAAATGATAAATCATAACTCGGTAACTTATTCTCATAGTTTCAAGAGCACAAGAAAGAACAAAGAGTAAGCTCATTATCATTAAATAATTACAATCTAATGAATGAAAATAGCTTAAAGATAAACTCCGGGGGGGTTCCTTTTCCGTAGGAGTTTAACGAGCCCGGAAAAGTGATAAATCGTAACTCGGTAACTTATTCTCATAGTTTCAAGAGCACGAGAAAGAACAAAGAGTAAGCTCATTATCATTAAATAATTACAATCTAATGAATGAAAAGACAATGACAAAACACACAAGGGTTGTTCATACTTGAGATGATCGTTCCAATACGAAAATGGCGTAAAAAGACACTTAATGGCTCCTGCACACTTGAAAACTAGGTCAAATGGTCAACCAAACGTTCAAATGCAATAAAAATGATCCAAACTATAGAAAATGACCTAAAGGAATCAAATATTTGAAAAACGAATATTCCTTCTGTTTATAAATAGAAACAAAAACCAAATATAGTCACCATTGTTCATTTGCCAAATTTGGGAGGAGAAGTGCCATTTGGAGCTAAAAGTTCACTTGTCGATTTCGGGAGCTATAAGCAACCATTTCACCAACCTTTCGGAGCAGGTAACTCTAAATTTCATCCAGCATAATTGTAGTGGTTTACATTTTTTATTTTGGTTCATTTTTTGGGTTTTGAGTGGATTTGTGGAGGGCTATTACATCCTCGGGTCGTCGCAGGTGGCCCTTACGGGAACTGCGACGAACCTGGGTCGTCGCAAATCCCGCAAAGGTGGACTACGGCGACGTCGCACTATCATGATTGATGGGGTGCGACAGCAGAAACGTCCATCCCAACCAACAAACCAAGCCCAAAAAAAGACCTTTCAGTGGTTGAAGTGAGTATTAACAGTGTTTAAACTCTCCTTTAGGCAGGTTACAAGCAGCCAAAATGGTCTTGGAGTGGCGTGAACAGGAGCACGGGGTAGATGATATGTAAATTGCAAATGATCCATTATGTGTGATAGTGTTGAGGAATTGTGGTCTTCTAAATTTCTTCGAGATCCAGGGCATGAGAGCCCAAATCCCCCTGTTGACGCATATGCTTAGATGTTGGGATGCGGCTCAACAATATTTTATGATTGGTGAGCACGTGCTTACCATAGAGGTCGAGGACATCTACTTTCTGACCGGATTGTCCCAAAGGGAGAACAACATGTGTGTGCAGATGTGGTACCATGGCCCATGCAGGTGTAGACGTACCCGAGCCGATGGTAGATGAGGTACCATGGCCCATGCAGGTGTATACGGTTAGAGCGTCTACGCGCTACTTCGCAGGGTCGCGAGAGTAGTTGACTGCTTCCACACTCAGCAGGCTAGAGCTGTTATACCTAGGGGTGTACAGGCCAGGCGTTAGGCCTTATATTGTTGTTATACATGTACTGAGAGCTTAGAGGCCTCATATTTTTGTACTACTAAAAGCTGCGAGGCTTCATATTTTGTAGAGACTCACTGAAAGCCGTCGTGCTTCAGATTTTGTACCAACACTACTTTTTATGATGATATATATATACAAACATTTTGGCGGTTTTATACATATATGTGTTTAAAATGGATGAATGGTGTGATCTTGTTTATGTGTTTTCTTATAAAATGAGTTATTTACATGTTATGTCTACTTTTAACAATTCATAAATATGCTTATGTGTGTGCAATGTACCAATCTAAGATGAATTTGGCCATAGAGACGGTAACTGTGTTTACATTTCGTGGAATGTACAGGTACTGAATGGAATCGAAGGACCTTTCCAGAAGACGAACTCGTCTATAGAGACGGAGTAAGGTAGGATCGTGGATGGTGTAGACTCGGTTAAGATGAGAGACCACTAGTTGAGAATCCAAGTGGACGACAACATGGTCCATACCCAAAGAAATAGCGTAGGTTAGGGTTCCAATGACTGCTTGATATTTCGCAGCATTGTTGGTCGTGAAACCTAGACACATTCCCCCTGAGATGATGAGCTCACCAGTAGGTGAATAGAGTACCTAGGCTGCCGAAGCAAAGTTGCGGGTATGTTGGCTGGCGTCGTCTGCTAATCCATAGCACGTTTCCATCTGCACACGCAAATAGAACATGGTATAAGAAACAAAACAATACCTAAACACGCAAAAAGGTCAAAGCGTCACACCACACAAAAACAAACACACACCATGTATAGTATATGCAAAAGTAATTATGCATGAAAGATTCACGCATAATACCTCTTCAGGTAGATCCCATTGCGGGGCTCACCCAAAGATATCCCGTCGTAGTCTTCAAGCTCATAATCTCCCTTCTCTAAGACGTGTTTCACTATGTAAGGTCCATGCCACATAGACTCAAACTTTTCTGCCCCTAGCTTATCATGTTTTTGGTCATATGTGAGGACCAAATCCCCCTCGTTGTAGGTGCGAGGTTCTACCGACTTGTTGTACTGCACTTTGATGCGTTTCTTATGATCCTCGTTGGCAAGAGAGGCATCGCGGTGAGTCTCTTCGAGCTTAGCTAGGTAGAGGAATCGTTCTTCCTCGGCAGTAGTGTTTGAGAGAAGTTCGATGGTGAGTTTGAGGGAAGGAATCTAGCAGTCAATAGGAAGGACCACCTCCAATCCATACACTAGTTGGAAGGGCGTAAATCCAGTGGTGGTTTTAACGAAGGTTCGATAAGCCCACAGTGAGGAGAAGAGCATGTTATGCCAATTGGCCTTGTGCGTACCCACCATATGTTGGACCATAGTTTTCAAGACCTTGTTAATGGCCTCGACCTGTCCCTTCGACTGTGGGTAGTACGGTGTTGAGTTTTCATGGCGAAAACCCAATCTATCGCTCAACTCGTCGACCATATGGTTCATAAAGTGAGAACCATGTTCAGTAACTATCGCTTGAGGAACTCCAAACCGCGCTATTACATGATTAAACATGAAGAGTGCAGCGGTCTTGTCGCCGTTCGTGTATGTAGGCATTGCCTCGGCCCACTTTGTAAAGTAGTCCATAGCTACAATGATGTAACTATGTCCCCCGTCTGAGGTAGTCTTACAATGCATGAAATCGATGCCCCATTTAGTGTTAAGTTTAAACCAAATAGACTAGCAAGATCACTAAAAGAAGCATAATCACAAGATAGACACAGAATTTACCCTGGGAAACCCTCATGGGGTAGAAAAACCAGCAAAGCTTTCCTCAATAAGATGATCAACCAAAATACAAGATGTGCTCCCTCCTTCTCCACCTCCTTAGCAGATCTCCTAGACAAGTGCGCTACTTTTCTCAAGTGAGCGAATGTATCTAATGACGAGTTCACCTCCTCTATTTATACTAACTCCTGACCACCAAAAATACCTAATGGGGTCGACCTCTCCTGGAGAAGTCTAATAACCCCTAAAACATAACCTCAGGGCCGACCCCCACATGGTGGGTCTAATAACCCTAGTTACCACAACTCCTCGGAGGAATAAACATCTCTAGATACATAATAGAATCACCTCGGAGGGATGGAACATCTCCGGAATAAATAATGTACAAATATAATATTCTTAGAAGTTACAATATTCAACACTCCCCCTTAACGAGAAGGATATTATAACAACATCTGCAGGAGCAAGGAGTCATTGACTACATCATACATGATACATCTATAAATCATCGGAAGCTTTCTTCAATTCATCATCATCAGTAAATCAACTGGTTACTGGAACATCAACATCATCAGAGATGATATCACTTGATCATCAGCATCGTCATTAGCATCGTCATCACATGATCATCAGCATCATCATCACACGATCATCAGCATCGTCATCACACGATCATCAGCATCGTCATCACACGATCATTAGCATCGTCATCACACGATCATCAGCATCGTCATCACACGATCATCAGCATCATCATCACACGATCATATTACAGGATGATCAATCCTGCTCTCTTTAGGATATAGGTCCATGGATGATGCAATCCAAATCAAATTCCAGGATGATCAATCCTTATCACTTTAAGACAAGTCTCATGTCTAGGGACGATGCAATCCCGACCACAGTGCCAGTCCTTTTTCATACTGGATGTATCACATCTACAGAGCCAGCCCTTTTTCATGCTGGATGTAACACATCTACAGAGCAAACCCTTTTTCATGTTGGATGTATCACATCTACAGAGCCATCCCTTTTTCATGCTGGATGTATCACATCTACAGAGCCAGCCCTTTTTCATGCTGGATGTAACACATCTACAGAGCCAGCCCTTTTTCATGTTGGATGTATCACATCTACAGAGCCAGCCCTTTTTCATGCTGGATGTATCACATCTACAGAGCCAGCCCTTTTTCATGTTGGATGTAACACATCTACAGAGCCAGCCCTTTTTCATGTTGGATGTAACCTAGAACAATCCTAGGATTTGTCACGTATATTTTGAACCGACGTCCAAGGACGACCCAGTCCTATCATGTACCTTTTGAACCGAGGTCCAGGGACGATCCAGTCCTATCGTGTACCTTTTGAACCGAGGTCCAGGGACGATCCAGTCCTATCGTGTACCTTTTGAACCGAGGTCTAGGGACGATCTAGTCCTATCATGTACCTTTTGAACCGAAGTCCAGGGACAATCCAGTCCTATCATGTACCTTTTGAACCAAGGTCCAGGGACGATCCAGTCCTATCGTGTACCTTTTGAACCAAGGTTTAGGGACGATCCAGTCCTATCATGTACCTTTTGAACCGAAGTCTAGGGACGATCCAATCCTATCATTCAATTATCGGAGACCTCATGTCTACGGCTCAATTCAAAGGACCATAGTCCGAGGACGATCCAATCCCCTTACCTGTTCATTCAGGATTTGTTCTCGGAGACATCTTGTTTGCGGATCACTTTAGGACTAAAGTCCATGGATGATGCATTCCTCTCATCACTATGGGTACAAGTATCTTCATCCATACAAGTACAAACATGTATCAATACATCAAGGCATCATGTAACCTTATCATCAATACATGTAAATCAAAACATGTATAGCATCGATACATATATCATCAAAACATGTATTCTCACTAATACATCTATCATCACTAATACATCTATCATCAAAAACATGTATTCTTACTAATACATTTAGCATCAAAAGCATGTATTCTCACTAATACATCTATCATCAAAAGCATGTATTCTCACTAATACATCTATCATCAAAAAGTAAAAATATAAGGGTCCTAAATCTAAATATTTCTAAGTAACTAGGTAACCTCATCTTTGATGAGACAGACTTGTCATCAGATACTATACTACTCCCCCTTTCGAGGAGGGTCCTTTTGAACTACACCAAGATTGTCTCGGAAGTATTCAAACTTTACTCGAGACAGAGGTTTGGTCAATATATCAACAATTTGATCCTCAGTACTTATATATTCAAGCTTGATAGCTCCTTTCTACACCATATCACGTATATAAAAGTATCGGATCTCAATGTGTTTTGACTTATCGTGGAACACAGGATTTTCAGTCATCTTGATGCAGCTTTGATTATCACACATAATCATAGCGGGATCCATTTCTAAGTCAAACACTCCAGACAGTAGTTTTCGAAGCCATACTGCTTCATAGCTGGCAGAGCAGGCAGCTATATATTCTGCTTCAGCAGTACTGAGGGCCACACTAGATTGCTTCTTACTGAACCATGAGATCATGGCAGATCCAAGACCGTAGCATCCACCTGAAGTACTTTTTCTGTCTGAGACACTTCCTGCCCAGTCAGAGTCTGAGTAGCCATGTAGATTGAATTCATGACCTCCGAGATAATATAGTCCAAAATCTAAAGTACCCTTTAGGTACCTCATTACATGCTTTGCAGCTATTAAGTGAACCTTTCTAGGTTCTGCTAGATACTGACTTAGGGTATTTACAGCAAAGCATATATCAGGCCTAGTATTTGTTAAATACATCAATGACCCGATGATTTGTCTATATAGAGTTATGTCCACTAATTCTGATGAGTCATTAACTAATAACTTCAAGTTGGAGTCCATGGGAGTATCCATGGCTTTACACTCCAACATATCAAATCTTTTGAGAATCTCCACAGTATACTTACCTTGATTAAGAAAGATACCTTTTGGTTCTTGCCATACATCTAAACCTAGGAAGTAGTGCATTAATCCGAGATCTTTCATCTCGAATTCTGAAGAAAGCTTCTTCTTGCTTTCAATAATTTGTTTCTCATTTTCGGTTAGAAATAGATCATCTACATATAACAACAATATAACTGGTTCATCATCCATCACTTTGAGATAAATATTGGGGTCAGCTTTACTTTTGGTAAAGCCCATGCTTGTTAAGAAATTGTCAATCCTTCCCTACCAAGCCCTGGGAGCTTGCTTCAATCCATATAATGCCTTTTTCAGTTTGCATACATGGGTCCTTCCGTCTTTGACCTCAAACCCTTGTGGTTGTTCTATGTATACTTCTTCTTCAATTACACCATTCAGAAAAGTTGTCTTAACATCAATTTGGTGTAATTTCCACTTCATCATGGATGCAAGTGCCATGATAGTTCTTATTGAAGTATACCTAGCAACTGGTGCAAATGTTTCTTCATAGTCAATTCCCTCCTTCTGAGAAAATCCTCTGGCTACAAATCCAGCCTTGTATTTTTCAATGCTACCATCTGCAGCATGTTTTATCTTGAAAATCCATTTGGAAGAAACCACACTCTTATCTTTTGGTTTGGGAACTATATCCCAAATATCATTTTTCATTATTGACTGATATTCTTCTGTCATTGCTTCTACCCATTCTTTCTTCTGAGCTGCCTCTTCATAGCTGGTAGGTAGTTGATCCACAAGATCACACATCAAGCCCATATAGTTGGACACTAGCTTTGGTTTCTTTCTTTCTCTAGTGGAGCCTTCAGGAGCTCCATATTTTTCAGCCCCTTGAATAATATCTCTAGCCCATGCTGGCCTTCTTTTCTAGATAAGTCTGTAATAGGAGGTTCTTGTGGTTCCAACATGTCATGATCCTCAGTTGAATCATCTTCAGGAATGGGCACAACTTCTGTGATTCTGGGAGATGTATCTTCTTCATAGATTTCTTCAAGTTGGCACTTTCTGGATTTCTTGAGAGCTGCTTCTTCATCAAATGTTACATCTCTACTTATTTCTATGTGATGAAAACCTGGAATGTAAATTCTGAAGGCTTTGGATGATTCACAATAACCAACAAATATTCCCTTCTTACCAGAAGGATCCAACTTGGTTCTCTTTTCTTTTGGAATGTGGATGTACACAGGACACCCAAATATTTTAAGATGACTTACCTCAGGCTTCTTTCCTGTAAACACTTCTTCTGGAGTTTTGAAATCAAGAGCACTATGAGATAATATATTTTGCACATATACTGCTGTCTTGGCTGCTTCAGCCCATAGATACATGGGAAGATCTTGGTCATGTATCATAGTCTTCACAGCTTCCATGATTGTTCTATTTTTCCTTTCAGCCACCCCATTTTGTTGGGGATTATAGGGAGTAGTTAGTTCCCTTTTAATTCCAGCTTCTTTACAAAAGTCTTCAAAGTCCTTTGAGGTAAATTCTCCGCCATTATCTGTTCTGAGAATTTTGATTCTCTTTTCTGAGAGATTTTCTATTGGAGCCTTGAACTCTTTGAATTTCCCAAAGACTTCATTCTTACCTTTTAGGAAGTATATCCAAGTTTTCCTTGAATAGTCATCAATGAATGAAAGATAGTATTCAAACCCACTTAAAGAAGTAGTGGGCATTGGACCACATACATCTGAGTGTATTAGCTCCAAAATGTTCTTAGTCTTTGTTTCACTCTTTGGAAAGGGGTTCTTGACATTCTTCCCTTTCTTACATCCTTTACATGAGCCATCATGATCATCTTTCAAATCTTGTAATCCTATGACTACCTTGCTTACATAGGGTAAAGCTTTATAGTTAATGTGAGCTAGTCTTCTATGCCATAGTTCACTAGGGCTAGAGATCTCATGAGCAAGGGCAGCTTCTGGATGACCCTTGAGCTTATAGAGACCTCCTTCTTCTTCACCAATGAAAACTACATCTTTAATTGACTTTCCTTTGGACCACATGAGTACTTGTCCATCTATGAAATCCACTCTAAAACCTTTCTTATCTAGTGCTGAGATAGAGAGTAGGTTCTTCTTTAAACCTGGTACATATAAGATGTCTTTCATCTTCAAAGGTGTTCCAGAATCTAGCTTGTAGCTAGCTTCACCAATTCCTTTGATGGGATATTGGTAATCATCTCCTAGAGATACCTTTTGTGTAGAGGACTTTTCTTCAAGATTTGAGAAAGTCTTTCTTTGACCTGTCATGTGCTTAGAAGCACCACTGTCAATGAGCCATGTATCTTCTCCAGGAGATACAGATCCAGAGAGTGCAGAGAATAGGACATATTCTTCTGGATCTTCTTTCTTCACCTTATATCTTTTCTTTCTAGGCCTTACCTCTACCTCTTCTTCTTCTTCTTCTTATTCACTATCATTTTCTGCCATATGTGCATGGTGTCTTTTGTGGACAAACATCTTCTTTTGTGAAGGACAAAATCTGGAGATGTGTCCTAGTTTATGACAACTGTAGCATTTGACTGTGGAAAGATCTCTTACTGGAATGGGTCCTTTTCTCTTTTTAGGTCTAGAGAAGTGTTGAGATCCTTTGTGGTCAACTTTCTTGAGATGATCCATTCTTCTTCTTTTGGTATGGGTGGCCAAAGCTTGGTCATCTTCTTTGAGAAGAGCTTCTCTGTTGGCTACCCTAGTTTCTTCTTGAACACAATCCTCCCATACAATATCAAACTTCATGTTTTCTTTTCTGGCACACATGGTTTGTATGAAAGATTCCCAAGGTCTAGTGAGACCATTGAGAGCAGTCATCACAAGTTCATCTTCATCAAGAGTATCACCAATTGCATCTAATTGCTCCTTGATTTGTGAGACCCTTGAGAAGTAGTCTTGAATGGATTCTCCTTTGTGCATCTTGGTACTCTTCAATTGAGTCCTTAGGTTCATCTTCCTATTGATGTTCTTTCCTTCATACATTCTTCCTAGGGAATCATACATTTCCTTTGGAGTCTTTTTGGAGGCCACTTGGGGAATCAAGTGGTCTTTAATAGAATCAGCTATGATTCTCTTTGCCCTAATCCAATCCTTCCTATGTTTTTCTTTGGCTTCATCTCCTTCTGGTTCTGCAACTTCATCCTTGATATAATGAGCAAGATCATTCTCTTCAAGAATGAGACCAATTCTGTATTTCCATGCCTGAAAATTCTCTATACCTTCTAGCTTGTCCTCAAGCTTAGTGTTTGGAGCCATCTTCTCTTGGGGGAGTCCAAGAGACAGAGAGTACTTTCCTGAAAAGTTACCTTTTACTTTTTCGGATCCTGAGACAGAAATTTATCGCACTTTTGGTAGAATTAGGGTTTGACTTTCTCGGAGTTATACCCAACCAAAAAGTTCGATCTAGGGCTCAACATATTTGTCTTGAGAAGGGATATCCAGCCATGTGATCAGATTTCAACAATACCAGCTTTTTGCTGAAACCAATTTTTGGTTTATCGCACTTTTGGTAGAATTAGGGTTTGATTTTCCCGGAGTTCTATCCAACCAAAAAGTTCGATCTAGGGCTCAAAAGATTGGTCTTGAGAAGGGCTATCCAGCCATGTAATCAGAATTCAATAATACCAACTTTTTGTTGTAACCCTAAACTTCACCGGAGAGAGAGAGAGAGATTCTTACCTTGTGAAAGATGTCCTATTCAGTCTAGCTCTGATACCATGTTAAGTTTAAACCAAATAGACTAGCAAGATCACTGAAAGAAGCATAATCACAAGATAGATGACAGAATTTACCCTGGGAAACCCTCATGGGGTAGAAAACCCAGCAAAGCTTTCCTCAATAAGATGATCAACCAAAATACAAGATGTGCTCCCTCCTTCTCCACCTCCTTAGCAGATCTCCCAGACAAGTGCGCTACTTTTCTCAAGTGATCGAATGTATCTAATGAGGAGTTCACCTCCTCTATTTATACTAACTCCCGACCACCAAAAATACCTAATGGGGCCGACCTCTCCTGGAGAAGTCTAATAACCCCTAAAACATAACCTCAGGGCCAACCCCCACATGGTGGGTCTAATAACCCTAGTTACCACAACTCCTCGGAGGAATAAACATCTCCGGATACATAATAGAATCACCTCGGAGGGATGGAACATCTCCGGAATAAATAATGTACAAATATAATATTCTTAGAAGTTACAATATTCAACATTTAGCGAAGGGGCCAACGACAATAACTGGGTGTAACAGGGCGGGATGGGTGCGCTTTTTCGTATGAAAATGTTGACATGGAGGAAATTTTTTTACGGCCTCGATACAATCTTTGAAGATAGACGGCCAATAATATCCAGCGCGAAGAATATTCTGGGTTGTATCCATCCCAGAAAGGTGACTGCCACATGCCCCAGTGTGACAGTCATTCAGAACGTGTTCAGCTTCGTCATGAGTCAGACAACGTCGAAGAATAGAATCCACACCATGGCAGTACAAGGTATCACTGATGATCAGGTAATACTTTTCATGGTGGCGTATGCGACGATGGTCGTCACGAAACAACTGAGGGATGAAACATTGGATTTGAAGATACAATGTGAAATGTCGATACCATGGATCAGATGTACTGATAAGAAACAATGAATCATCCGGAAAGGTGTCATTGGGATCAGATTCTACATCAGTACAGGGGAGGTCACAGATGAGCTCAGCAAACACCAAAGACTTTTTCGACTTGGTTTTTCGAAAAGAAGATCGAATTCCTGCAGTATCATTATCCAGGGTGAATACTTTCCCCCAAGTACCTGATGAGTCAGAACGTGGTACATGGGGTTCGAATCAGCGATGATGGTGGTGGTGTGAAGCAAAATGTAATGTTGGAAGTTCTGCACAGCAATAACTACCGCGAGAGTGAGTTTCTCAACATGTGAATAGAGAGTTTCAGTGTCAATGAGGCCTTTACTGGTGTAGTATATCACATGTTCTTGGGCGTTCTGGTCTTCCTGCACCAAAACCATGGCGATAGTGGTGTCGAAATCAGAGAGGTAGAGAATGTATTCGCAATAGTAATTCGGCAGTTGGAGCATAGGAGCATGCGTGATGGCATGTTTCAAACTATCAAAATATTTTTTAGCTTGGTCATCCCAAATGAACAGGACATTTTTCTTCATCAATCTCATGTAACCCTGCGTCTTTTGCATGAAATTACAAATGAAGCGTCGTAAATAAGTCACTTTTCCTTGCAGACTCTAAAGTTTCGTAATATTAGTTGTAGGTAGAAGGGAGACGATGGCTTACACCTTTGAGTGATCAATGCGGATCGCATATTTTGAAACGATAAATCCTAAAAGGTGTCCGGACTCGACACAAAAAATACTCTTGTGAGGATTCAGATCGATATTGTACTGCCTGCATCTGAGGAAAATGGCCGTCAGATGATCTAAGTGGAACTCGCGCTACTTTGAGTGAGCAGGGAGGTCATCCAAGTAGGGTTCCACAAAGTCCTTCACATCATGGAAGGCATACGACATTGCCCGCTAGAATGTGGCACCAACATTTTTAAGACCAAACAGAATTTTACAATATACAAACGTTCCCCAAGGACAGATGAATGCAGTCTTGTGTTGGTCGGTGGGGTGGATCTCAATTTGGTTGTATCCGGAAAAGCCATCCATAAATGAAAAAATGACACTTCCAGCACAATTGTCGATAATATGGTCGATGAAAGGAGTCGAGTAGTTGTCCTTAGGACAAGCTTTGTTGAGATCCTGATAATCGAGACAGACACGGATGGTCCCCTGATTTTTATTAACAGGGACGATGTTTGAGATCCATTATGTCAACAGGACAGGGTAAATGAAGCTGACCTTCAATAGTTTCTCAATATCTGCGTTGATTGCCGCGGTCTTCCGAGGGTGTACCGGTCGCAAATTTTGGTGGACAAGTTTGATGTCAAGATAGGTTTTGATTTCATCTAAAACAATGGTGGGGTCTATCCCAGGCATTTCCTCTTAGGTCCAAGCGAATACGTCTCAGAATCGCTTGAATAAGGCCGTGGCGGTGATGACTTCTTCAGGGGAACACTTCTGTCCTAACTGAATGTGTTCCACTACACCGGGAGTAACTGAAATCTCTATCAAAGTGGTAGGCTCAATGTTGGCTAAGTTTCCTTCAGAGTCCATTTGACATGTGAGTATCGAGGACTGAGAGCCAGAGTAGATATCTAGTGTAAAGATGGTGCGAATGCTGTTCTCCACAGTGTCCAAAAAGGGAAAGAAAGACGAACGATGATGGAGGTATTCCTACGGAGGATCGTCTCTACTCATGATTTCTATAATGGACTTGTCAGAATAAAAAGTCTGTAGCAGAGGATCGGATGATGTCTGTTGTGGAGAACAGGAGGAGGAGGTCACAACTAAGTGGTCCTCCGATGTTGATTAAATAGCCTCGTACATGACTTTAGCAGGTGACAGAGGCATGGTGTCTCCAATCAGGTGTGTGGTGGATTCATCATGTACAAGCCATGAATCAGTGGAGTTAGGGATAGATGAAATCTGCAAGGAGATCATGTTCACCATGGAAACATGGTTTGGGGATTTTGAAGTAGGAAATATTCCCATAAGGGATGAATCCTTAAGGAGGCCAACACCCACACTCTCATACTTTTGCGAAGATTGTCCAATCGAAGGAACGTTATCACCTGGGTGAGTAGTGGTGTCAGGTGTGCAGAAATCCAGTTGGTCTACTATGACAATTCCACCTTGATGGGGGAATTGTACTATGCGGAAGACAGATGATGTGACCGCAGTCATGGCATAAAACCAGTTACAACCAAGTAGAATGTTATAATCTAACGGGGCAACGACCACTTCCACGTTAAGGGTTGCGGTCTTTCCCCCCAGCTCATCTGGTAAAGCTTGTAACAATCCATGAGGTTGAAAGCCACGTCCGTCAAAGGCTCTCAAAGTGGTAGGAGAATGGTTCAACTTGGGAGAACTAATGGCTCTCCAACATGCGATCGACATGACTGACGTAGAGTCTCCTTCGTCCAAAACGGTACAATGGATTATCTTCCCAACAATGTTTGTAGCAACTTGAAATTCCAATTGATGGGAGAGCCTCGGTTTGAAGTATTCTAGCCGGAACATGATGGTATTCGATGAATCCGGGTCAACTGCACCAATGGCAGCGAGGAGAGTCTTGTGCTTATTCAGACAGTTTTGCAAGACCTTGAGCATCGACATAACACAAGGAGATTGTGCTAGGTCCTCTACAGTGTTGTAGTTTTGAGCAGCCCGAGCATTAGGATTGAAAACTGATTTTCTAATCGTGCTCTTAAGTGGATGCAACACTGACTCAAATGAGGGATTCTCAATGGTGAGAGGAGCAACCGGTACGGTGACGTCGGGCATCGAAGTGGAAGCTTTTTCAGTATTAATTCCAACGGGTTCCTTGGTTGGAATAGAGTCATACGAACGAGAATGGGTGTTCAAGTTGATAGTTTCGTACACAACATGAGAACATGTGCGGTGGTGGATGCTTCTCCTTGGGAAGAAGAAGTGTGAGTGATCAACTGCTGATTTTGAGCAGGGAAGGGATCATTGAGAACTGCGGGTGTGGGTTTTCCCTTGAGAAAATTTTGATCTTCGTCTCTATGGGGGCACTCTTTAGAAAAGTGGTCATCACCACACAGTAGACAAGGATACTTTAACTTCCTTTTCTGTTTGGTGTCACTAGGGGTGCTCTTTTGTTCCTGCTGGGTGGAAGATTTATTAGGTTTCCCTTTGTTCTTCTTCTTACCACTAGAATTTTGAGGTGAAACTGATGAAATAGAATTCACTTCTTCGGTGACAGCAGGAGTGGCTGATTTGGTGGTGTTGTGACCAGCCTGTGTTGGTGATGGGAAAGAAACCTGAGGGATCGACGAACCAACAGTTTGAGAGGAAGGCTGGGTGTGAAGGGATCCAATGATGCCATCAGCTTGGGGTCCCTTGCGTGGTTTCGCGGGGTCCTAAGTGTTGTGGGGCATGTCGGGAAGAATATCAAACAACATGACAGATTGAGCATAGACTAAGTCTAGCAAATGGGCATGAGCGATGGCTTGTTCCTCAATGATAGCGCCATCCATGGAAACATCTCATGCTATGGTAGGAATGAGGCACTTAGTCAACCAGTCTGCTAGGAGTTGATCTGGAATAGGAGCCTTAATGAGACGTCGTCTCCTCTGCCACTCATGTATATGGTCTGAGATGTGAGTAGCGGTATTTTGATGAAGCGAGGTTAAAAGCTCTGTACCAATTTCATACCGTATAAGCAGCTGGAAATGAGTCAAAAAGTTCATAGCAAGAGAACCAAAATCAGGAAAAGAAGGGGGTGGTAGTTCAATATACCACTTGGAAACCGAACTAGTGAGAACCTGTTGGAATAACCGAAGATGGATCGAGTCATCCATCAAGGAGTTGGGTGAACACCATAAGTGGTATGTCATCACGTGGTTTTTAGGATCCTCACCTGACTTGCCATCACATTTTGGGATATCTGATGGAAGTTTCACCGGAATGGGTGGCTAATTAGTTCCGTTGTATATGGGGTCGTTGGGGAGGCGAGACAGGTCAGGTAGGTCCAAAGTGGCCAAAAAGGGTAGCTACGGATTAGGTTATGGGTACTGATAGTACTTATAAGGTGTGTAAGGACTTGTGGGACCTTGTATTGACTGATCATAGGGTGTTCCAAGAGGAAACTGGCCATAGGGGTACGGGCCGCCTGGACTGAATGCAGGCCCGTTGCCATAGTAAGGTGGTACATTACCATAATAAGGTGGCCCATTACCATAAGGTGGGGGCTCGCCTCCACCGCCGGGAGGGGGTGGGACGCCTCTAAATGGTGGGGGTCCGCCACCACCGCTAGGGTAGGATGGGCCTCCACCGCCTCCGCCGGGACGAGGTGGTGGTCCGCTACCACCACCGAAATAGGACGGGCCTCCACCACCTCCGCCGGGAGGGGGTGGTGAGCCACCACCACCGCCGGAAGGGTAAGAGCCTCCTCCACCACTCCCACCATAGTAGGTTAGTGGGACACCACCACCGCCACCAGGATGAGAAGTTCCTCCACCACCACCACTGGGGTGGGATGGTCCACCACCACTAGTAGGGGGTGGTGGTCCTCCACCGCCTCCACTAGGGGGGGTGGGCCTAAGGGACTGTAAGTGGGGGTCCATGTTGTAAAAAATTTTGCTGTCCCCATAGAGTATAAGGATTTCTATGGTAATTTACCCCGCAAAGTGTGTTTCCAGGATTAAGTTGACCCGGCACAGGGTCAGGATGACCTAGATACGCTTGAGTCGATGGAGGTTGAATTACGTTGGACGGTCTCCCAACATGGGATAGTACCGTAGTGGAAGGTCCAGGAGGTAGGGAATTTCCAACGGAAGGACTGATGGGAAGTCCTGCTGCGGTATTATGGTTAAGAGACGGGGGTTTTCCCCCACCAACAACTTGTTGACCACTAAGTAAAGGTTGACCCAACAATAGTTGTTGTTTATTCACCGTAGGATTAATGTTACTTATAAGGAAGGTAGGGGGTAAAGAGTATCCTCCCCTCGAATTTTGGGGTGGGGGAGGAGCAGGTAACGTAACCGTGGTGGTCACAGGTGTGTTGGACTGTTGTTGTTCAACAGGTTGGGTCATTAGAGGCACTGAAATGGTCTCCTGTCTAGGGGACGCATATGTAGGAATGGATGGTTGACCAGTTTCAGAAGTGGTCATGTGTTGCGTGGATGACTCCAGTGACTCGAACGATAAAGAATGACCTGGGATCGATCGGTCGTCAATCCTTAGTTGAAAGTTTCGACTTCGAAACTCCTCACCCATAGCATGTAAATGATCCAATTGCTCACGATAAGGTGCTAAGCGGTCGTCGGGACTAACCCAACTGGGTGGGGATGTAACGAAAAAATGGGCCACTGGGTGGCCTGTAGAAGATGTCCAATAAGCTGCTGAAGGATCAGCAGCTACCGTGGGGTCATCCTGGGGTTGATTTATCCATTCCAATGATCCAGGCTCTCCCGCAAATGGGAGGTAAGTCTTGTGAAGTGGGGATTTGTGCTTCTTCACCCTACGGGGGGTGAGAAGAAGGTGAATCTGGAGGAGTATGAGGAAACAAAAGTCCTCCACACATTCAAAGTGGGGTTTCCACTTCATGTGACCCGACCCTGGATTGTGGATCCATTCTTACCCTTGAAATTACCTCATAGTTAAGGGGATATTCAGGTGGAAAATTCTGAATCTTGCGAGACCTTCTCCAAGGAAAGTCAACCAGAGTGACTGAAACAAACATTTCTCCTAAGGAAAGCTACACAAAATAAAATTAGACCAGAGAAACCCTACACAAACTAAGGCCACAAGCAAACTTATGTTATAGGAGTGGATTCACATGTCTGGAACCTCACAGGATTGTCAAGGCTTTGCAAATCGCTATATACCGCAGGGTCCAACAGTAAAATGTAACAAGGAGGATTGGGACCATACCCTTTCCTGAATACCCGATTACCTGGACAGTATGTGCGTAGTAATCTCCCTGAGTGTTGTTCTCGGTGTATTGCTCCACCAAGATGGCCAAAAGGTTAACTCAGCTGGTTTAAGGAATCCTAAGGGTGTCTCCCGATATACGCAAGGTACGTGGGAGCTCAAATCCGTAGTGGTGATGTCTAATGCACAATCATTCGGCAAGAGACCTTCCGATATACTACCGAGTACGTGAAACACCTTTCGATATACGCAAAGTACGTGTGGTACTTGGTGGGTACGTGAAAGAGCACGCTTAACGATGCTGGAACACATCTCTAACTTACACAGAAGTTACTAAAAATTTTACCCTAGTTATACCGTTAATTTTATCTAGACGGTTAGGTGAATGCATGAGGTGAGTACATAATCGTAAACATAATTCAAGCCCTAACTAAATGCAAAAAAATTACAATTTTCCTTTGATGGACTCTACGTATGGGAAGGAGAAATTTCCTTTTTCTTTCCAACAATTTTACCAAAACAATGCAATGCAACACAATCCCAAATCTACGAAAAATTATAATGAAGTATTCTTTTCCTTTTCAGTGAAACACAAATTTTTTTAACACAACACTACTAAGCCAAATCAAAGCATGTTTTTCTTTTTCTTTTATCTTTCCAAAACGAAAATGATGCTAAGTAATGAAAAGAGATAATTCTTAAGTAGAGTATGCAAGCTTTTCACTTTCACTATGATGGCCTAAAAGCATAAAAATCAAAATATACAATGCAACTTTCCAGGCATGAAACTACTTTTGCAAAATTTGATACCTATTCGAATTTTTCAAGAAGATGAGTAACTCATAGTTCATGAAAAACACAAATAATGCAATTTTCTTTCAACTTTTCCAAAAGATCTATAAATGAGACATTCCAATGCATGTGCAATTCTTCAAATGATCTTGAAAAATGATGGAAATAAAGTACTTTTGATCTTTCAATGGGTGCATCAAAATAACAATTTGATAACAGCGATGCTTTTAAGCATGAGTACTGAACTGAAAAGATTACTTCCAGCACTCGAACAACTCAAAAAATATCGAGAGAAAGTAAGCACTCAATTAACTGAAAGTACACAGAAACACTCAAACTCAATCAGTAACAAGCAACACTAAAGCAAGCAAAGCTCACAAATGTATGAAAATGAGGTCTGGGTAAACGATCTAATACACTTGACCAGATATGGCAAGGAGAGGAGGGAATGCAAGGGTGAGCAGATGCAGGTGGGGGAGACCAAAGTGCCCACCACTACCAAATATCAGACTTGTCCAAGATGGAACCCAAAACAACTCCAAATAAAACTAAGCAACTCAATCACACAAAGCAAAATGGGATCTCTAATTGGATCTTGCAGTACAGAGGGAGTATGCACACAAACCAACACTCAAAAGCAGAAAGGAGAAAGGGTGCCTGTATGGCAACTTTGACAGATCGACGTAGTCTGTGCTTGTACATAGTGCGACATCGTAGTTCACCAATGCAAGAAGTGCGGCGATGTCGCAGTATACCAATGGAAGGGTTGCGACCAGAGGCCAACAGACAAAGAGCAGAGATAAAAAAAATGATACAGTGTCACTCTGAGTACACTGACCAGGTGCGACAAACGAGATCCAAGTTAAAAAATGATCCAAATATCCAAGTAATGAGGAATGAACTGGTTTGAAAATGAGAAGTACAAACTCAGAGGAAGGTAATCAGACTCTTCAAAGTGAAGATCTGATGGTGAAACCAAATTAAGAGGCAAATGGAAAAATAAAATGGCTTGTGACAAGAAATCAACTGAAAATGACATTCAAATTGACAACTACAAAGCAATGTTATTCCCCAGTATGGTGCCAGATTTGTTTGACAGACAATCCGCTCGATCGGACATGAGCTGGATCTCCCTAGCTCAATGTGAGTCTAGAACAAATAATACAGACTATAAACCACTTTCCTAGATCTAATTAAGGATCAAGTGACTAGATGTCTTACCTTAAACTTGTAGTCCTTTCTCCTGGATGTTGTTCTATGTCTTGCGGTCGTCAGATCTCAGCTGCAAGACCTGTCAAGATACACTGAACAATGCAAACAAGTAAAGAGCATCTACACAATAATAGATCTAAGCAAATAGTTAAGCACGTAAACTACGCAATATCATCAATCACAACAATATTGGTGGAAAGCATTTATATTACTATAAATATAGGGAAAGTACATAGAAAAGAATGACTACAACCAAAGCTTAACGAAGTAGCCCTTCTCCATCCAAGCCAATGCCATATCCTCTCAAGGAAGTGTGAGTCTCTAAATGGATGAGTAGAGATCTCTCGATGATGATTTCACCAGTATGTAGACACTATAGACTTCCTCCCTTTGGAGAGGGGTAGAGCTTCACTTATATAGGACTAAGTGGATAGGGTATGGATAAGGTAGGTTGAGATATGGTAGGAGAGAGATAGGGGATCCTTCCAAGAGGTTAGGAACTGAGTTCCATCTCTCCCAAGAGATTAGGGATAAGGATCCAAGTCAATAGGCTTCGAGAATGCGCTCAAAGAAGCTATTTTTGCCCATTAACTGACATCGTCGCATCTTGCAAGATAGCAAGATGCGACGTCGCAGGTTGCATGAGTGTAGCCTGTGAAAACCTCTCAAAACCTAGCATGAATGCAATGGCATCTCTTCCAAGTTGATGACTTTTCCAATGAAACTTTAGGGATGTATACACTGAGTCTCTTGATGGTAGATTTTAGGTGTAACAGTGGCTTTCCCATACATGAAATTGGACAACCATACCTCTCCATTTCCCAAAATAATAACTAATTCAACCAACTCTTAGAAGAAATAAATGATTGGGTACAAAATTCAACATGGGTAGTTGAAGGTTCATGGGTTCTCTTATTGACATTTGGCTTGAATCTATTGGGTTCAAGGGTTTGAATATTTGCCTCCCTATTCCTTGTAAAAATATGCCTCCATACTCTTGTTGCATTGCATAGCTAGTTGTGGGTATTTTTATTAAAATACATTTACATCATATTTATGATTTCCATCATGCCATACTAGCACACGATCCACATGCATCGCTATTTTAATTTCCGTACATAATGATAAATCGATGGCGGGGCCTTGGCCTTGAGCTCCTCACCACGATTTTTATAACGATATTACATTATTTACAAGTTTAATGCAATGGGATCAAAATCGGGGTGTTACAATCCCCCCAATTGGAGTAACACCGTCCTCGGTGTTCTCATTATTTTTATCAAGGTTCCATGTCCTTTTTCCAGCTACAATTGCAATGCCTTTCTCTCTCTTCATCAACATCTATTGGATCTCTTTCCAATATTTAGTTGCTCATACTAATCCTTTTAGGAAAACCACATGTCCATTGCATCCTTAAAATTCCTTCAAGGTCCTTGCATCTATCAATACCTATACTCAAACAATGAGTAAATTTACATGTCAAATTCGTTCTCATAGGATTCATCTCTTAACAAGAGTTTCGAAACCGCATCCAAATCACATACACATGTATATTCACATTAAATAAGAATAAATATTCAAAATAAACCAAATACTTATCTTCATAAACATCTTCCTTTAGCTCCACAGGTATCCTGCATTGACTTCAGACAACTATGGAACCCACAAGACCTGCCCCACCCAACACAAGGATGGTACCTCTTCTCTGCTACACAGTCCCTCAAGTGTACCCACACATTCCAGTGCTCTTCAGGGTGTGCATCGAAAGGTAACCAATTTTCTACAAGCCTCAAGTCACCTATGCATATGTATTAAAAAAATGTTATGCCAGCACACTGCCTGCACCACATCATTCAAATAACCAATGCCAAGCCAGTATGTTGAATGGGTTTATCAAGCATACAAAAACCATTGCTAAGCCAACATCTCTACTAGGTTTATCAGGTGGTAAAACAAAAGAATACAATTACATGGATCCTTCTCCTATGCAAACCAGTGGTTCCCTCCAGGAAATCCATAGGTGACTAACTTGACTACAAGCTATCATGGCCCCACAATACCCACTCCCACATAAAAAGGATGGTACCACTTCTCTGCTGCATAGTCCCTCAGGCATACTCATCCCTCAAATGCTCTTCAATGTGAGCATAGAAAGGTTACCAATGCCCTTGCAAGCCTCCTGAGTACCCATACTCTTACTAGGTTTAATGACACTACGGAGATACAAGAAAATGTAAGGAATTTTTACAGGGTTTCTCAAACCCAAGACACTTTTGGAATTTCCTTTGTGTTTTCAGCTCCAATAGCCAACATTTGCCCCAATGGCATATTTTCACTGTCTCACATGCATTACATACAAGTATGCAGTTCACATGAGATGTTACCATAATAATTTCAATAATAAATTTTCAAATTTGTTTCATACGGAGACTAGATTTCCAAAACATGAGTTTCTTCTCATGATGTTTAGCTCTTGCAGGCCATAACACATGGTATTCCTACAATGTGTCCTCCTAACACAATTCACAAACAAACAACCAATAAATGACATTAATAATCAAATTCAAATCTGAATTTACAATTCCGTCTCCTACATAAATTAGATTTATTTAACCATGAGGCCATCCTCATATTGTTTGGCTCTTGTAAGTGGTAGAACTCTGTCCATTATGGTTTTACACTTGATCCCATAACATAGACATCCACCTACATCATTTCCTCTTGACACAATTCTAGATAATCCAGACAATCATTAGTAATTATTAGCAAAATTTCAAATCTAAAATTTACAATATGTTACGTACATAAATTAAGTTTCAGAATCATGAGATTCTTCTCATAATTTTTTGCTTTTGCACATGGTAGATTCTAGTCTTTATTATGGACTTACCCACATTGCCATATCCAAGACAATTCTACCTGTGATCTGAAATTTTCAATCAGTCAAACACTTTGTGAGTATCCATGCATATAATATTTCCATTGTAACGTTACAACAGTCACTGAAGTGATCTTAGAATTATAATACTCAATAATTCAAACACTATCAGTTGTTATTATCTCAAAGTAAATGAAATACATTTACGTTATGTGCATCATTATCACAATAAAATTGCAATACACAGTCACGTTATCTATGCAATTTAAATAAAACTTTCAATTCTCATGATTACATAATCGTATCCATTTAGGAAACTATGTCTTCCCGATAGAGCATTCTTGGTAACCCATCAAACATGACTACCTTCTTCATGCAATCATTTTCCTGCATCCATAGCAGCTCGTGAAATGATCTAATAATTGCCAATAATTCTATCATTTCAATTATGAATGAAATGCAATGAAATATATATCACAACCATGCATTCACACAATTCCTCTCAACATATGTACCCACACATATGCATAAACAATCACAAAGTTTACATACTATTTTAATGTATATACACCCAATTCCGCCTTGCACTGATTCATGAATACCATAATGCTATGTCATGCATTCCACCATGATGTGTGGCAAGTTCTAGCTAATGCCTTGACACATCACCCAACCATATCCCCAATCACTTGCTTAACTTATATGGGTTCCTTCCTTCTCCACCCGAACAACACGTCAGGAGTTTACTCACTCCTTGGTTGTTGGAAAAGAGGTTTCATCCCAAATTAACACCAATAGAGGGGGTTCATGGGATACTTGTGTACCATTATAGCATTAACATTCCAACCACATTATGGCCTTAACCGTGACTATCTCATATGGTATGCACTATCAAAAAACGACCTTAAGTCCCCACTTGCTTTGGTTATTAAACTCATAACCAACATATACACATGGCATGATATATTTTCATATGAATGCATTCAAAATACTAAACAGTTAGATAGGATAAGGATCCTTGTCCTTACTACCCTATAACTCACCATACCTGCTGGTACATTATCCACATAAAGGCATTCATCATCACATACATACCAATTGACGATTATTAAATATGGCTCTGAAGGGATTCTTACTCAATCCCCTTTTTGTACTTATGAAATCAACATAAATAAACCATTACCTACATGGATTCCATCAACACATTTGATTTTACCTGATCAATTGGTCTCCTACAAAGGATTACACCACCCTTCCACCAACCTATTGATCATAGATTTGTTTCCCCATCCTTTATTCATAAGGTTGTTGGTCACATGCAACAACATCATCAACATCTTTAGCCATGGTTCTGTTGTCTTTGGTCCTACAAACAATACCAGCACCAATAGTGATTATCAACCACAATAATTATATTAAGTGGCTCATTTCATATGTAAAACCTCAATATTTTTACCAACATGCAATATCATGCACAAACATCTTCACATGCACTATGCAATATCTATCAATATGCCCACTAGTGCATATTCACTTCATCTATCTAATCTCTTGCATTTTCAACATTCCTATGCCATTTTTTTTTTTGTATATAAAACTTATAAAATACAATAGCAAGAGAGGAGTTAAGGAATTCTCCCTTTCCAATCCCTCATCATGACATGGAATTCCTCTTCCACATCATAACTTATCCAATTTCATGGCCTCTCTAATCAAACAAACTAGGGGTCATTAGCTATGATTTTCTCACCAAGTAGCAATTCAATACATATTCTCATGTATAACATTCCTACTTGCTACTTTCCAAGCATGCAATTCTTATGTTATAAACATAAATAGTTTAGGGTGAGATATTTCCCTCTTCATTAACATTGCTCTTTGGAGATTATTCTCCAATTTTTGTTGCAACCATCTTAATAGCCCTATGTAGGTTTACTTGATCATTGCAATAGATCTCATTGCACTATGTTCAAAATGACTTGTTGCTCCAATTTATTTGAGTGATTCTATTCAAGTCCATATTTCCTATGGAAATAGTTTCAACAACTTTGGATCATACCATAGATTCACACACATGGGAATGTCACATTCCCTAAAGGGGAAACCTTTGCATGTTGGCCCTTCCGTCACTATCAAGAACCACATGTCAAGTCCACATACTAGAGTGTCCTATTCCATTCATGACAACTTCCTTTAGCAGGCATACACTTGCCCACAAGGCTAGTTCACCTATCATCTTCACCAATTGCATATTCCTCACATGCTGGCCTAATCCATACCTTGTTGAGAATTCTGGTATGGAATACAATATCCCTATCCCATAATAAATATTTCCCATGGATTTTCCCTGCAATTCAAAATGTATGCATTAATCACAATATTACTTTGGATGCATTCTTATCCATGGCACCAATGTCCCTTCCGATCTCTTTTGTTCTTTCCTGAATAGAAATGGTTGGCGCTCCTCCATCCTGCATGTTCCTGACTATGCCTCCACATTATTGTGAGAGTGTCATTACATTTTGAGAATTACACAATTTTGATTTTCGTGCATTTTGGGGAACTAGCCAATTTGACAAGTTTTGTCAAAACAAGGTTATAGGAACTTTTCTATTATGATCTCTGATACATCTAAGTTATCAATTCAGATTCTGAATGAGCACTATTATTCCCTCCTGGATAAAATTTCCAACGCCTATATTCATGCTCCATTCTGATTCTGGATATGGAATATACACCCTCCCAAAAATGTCATCTTCACCCAATTCTGCACTTTTCCCATAGGTACAATTATCATCGACGGCCAACTTCAACCACTTGTAGAAGTAAATATAGAGATAAATAGAAAAAAAATTCTACCAAGAAAATTTAGTCCATATAACAAGGATCAATCAAATATTTTCAGATCACCGATCTGATGCACAAGTCAACCTCTATAAAATTCTAGGTTTGACTACTTGTGACTTCTGCAATTTTTCAAAATCTTGGAGTTTTTGGCAAAAACAGCTATCTCCCAAACTAAACATTTCTGGAAAAAATTCATCTAAAAACAGTTGCTTGTTTTAATGAGTAGATAAAATGTCGAGTTGTCAAGTCCCCTTCCATCTATCCAATTTCGGTAAGGGAACACGATACCAATATGTGGGGATTTTACATAAACTCAACCCATTCATTAGATTCATACAAATAAAAATCACAGGTGTGCAAATGCAAATCAAGCATAATATGCATAGCGGAATAAAACAACATCTACACACATTTAATACTCATCCAACATATCAAAATAATCATCAAATTAAACATTGCAGAAGTAAATACACATAAATAATATACTCATCTTCATTGTGCAATTGTCCCAAGCAACTAGCTATGTCGTTGCAATGTTCCACCCAACCATAGGCCGGTTGTGTTCATCAATCTCTCAAAACACTGCCACCCCCGAGATAGGCATGATTCTTACAAGGAATAGGGGACATTCAAGCTCATGCACATCCAAACCAAATAGATACCCATAATCCACACCCCAACATACTCGTTTCTCACAAAGCAAGCACAATCATTGGGCAGGGATGCATATTTTAACAATGGGATTTACAAATAGGATAGCCATGGGTTTTCCCCAAATTGTGGCTCACCCAAAACGAACTATGGGAAGGGGAATTCGACCACAGGGAGTAAACCCGATTTCTTCCACATGTTATGAGTGTTTCAAATTGCCAAAACGGCCTCATTGAAACCCCAAATCGAGCTCCCTCTTCTTCCAGCAGCTCTGCAACACAAAAATTCCCTCTTCCTAGCTAGAGAACAAAGAAAAACCAGTAAAATGTGGCTAGAAAATGCCCAGGTAGCTCCAAACTCGTGAGGGAGAGAAACTGGTTGATGGTTAATGGCTTGGAGAGAAATTCATGGCTATTTCTTGCCCCAAGGAGCAAAACACAATTTTCCATGAAGGGTGGCTTTCCCATACTCGAATTTGGACATCCATACCTCCCATTCCCCAAGGCATTAACTACCTCAACCAACTCTTGGGAGAAATGAATGATTGGGTACAAAATTCAACATGGGTAGTTGAGGGTTTGATGGGTTATCTCATTGAAACTTGTCTTGACTTGATTGGCTCAAGGGTTTGAATGTTTTCCCTCCCAATTCCTTGTAAAATCATGCCCCCATCTCTTGTTGCATTGCATAGCTAGTTGTGGGTATTTTATTAAAATGCATATTTACATGATATTTGAAATTCCAATGTGCCTAGCTAGCACGTAAACCATATGCATCAATAAATCAATGGCAGGGACTTGGCCTTGAGCTCCTCACCACGATTTAATAAAAATATTACATCATGTACATTTTAATGCAATGGGGTCAAAATTGGGACACTACATTCCCCTCCCCCTTGGAATAACACCGTCCTCGGTGTTCCAACACCTAGGAATAAATACCCACTTTACACATGCCTCAAAATTCACAAAAGGTGGCAGGTATGTCCTGCGTTTCATCTCTTTACTTTGAACTTTCAGGATCAAGTCCTTTGGCTTCCACAAGCTTCTCTTGCTGGCTTTGATCTTCTAGCTCTGTAGGTGGGCATTGCTCCACAACAATCCCTTCCTTTTATTCACCTTCCAGCTGATCTACAAGTCTGGAATTTCCTGGATGCCATCTTCCTTGCTGTCCTAGCAACAATTTGAGGAAGATTCTCAGCCAAAGCAAATAGTGTTTTGGTATGCTTCCATAATCAATGTGGACAACTAGATCTCACTTTTCTCACTAGCAACACTTGGCTAGTAACAGCTGCAAACAATGGCTTTCAACTTCTCACCTGTGATACTCATCATGGCAATTCCTGTTAGGACAAGCATAACACAATATTAAAATTAGTCAATTATTTTCTCAATTGACATGGAAAGTCCATTCCCTTCTCATGAGACTTCCACACTTTTCATGCTTTCCCAACATGTACATGAACTCATTCATGTTCATCCTTTCACAGAGAGTTAATTATTTCAGTATTCACAATTCATTTCAAGCAATTAAACACAATTTATTTTCATCTATGACATGCACTCAACAATCTTTTGTTTCTAAAATGAATCAGTCAAAAGGAAAGAGAAGAGTATGAGTTTCCCCCTCTTAGTCTTGTTCTATTCTAGAACTACACCACCACCGTGGTTTCATGCTCCTTAGCCTCTTTCACTTCAATGTGAATGCTTGCTTTTCCCTTTCTTGGCTATGACACTTAGTGTCTAAGGTCTGTCTAAGGATTTTCAACCAGGGAACCCTTCCCCATCGTTGCCTACAGAAGGATTTTCAACCAGGGAACCCTTCCCTATCATTGCCTACAGAACCTTTGGCTGCTAGGACCCACACACGTCCACTAGCACCATCTTTCATTACTGCTCGTACTGAGCTTTTTAGGATGATCACATGTCCACATGCATCCCTATGATGCCTTCATAGTCCTTGCTTCCAGCAATACCTACACTCAAACATTGAATCAATTCACATGTTTAGTTTATTTTCATAGGGTTTATCTCTAAACAAGAGTTTGAGAAATCATAACCAAATCATATACACACATATAGTCATAAGCAAGACGCTGCAAGATAACCAAATACTTATCTGTATTAGATGTCTTCACTTTATTCCATAGGATCCTTGTTTGCTTTACAAGCATTGGATTTCCCGTGGATACAATAACGAATGTTGGGTTAGCACGTAGGCTACTCCACAATCATTCGAATGGCAATGCCAGGCCAGTACACTGACTGGTTTTATCAATGTCAACATCAAGTGGTTAATGCCCCCACCAACTATTCTCTGAATTTATCAAGCATCAGTTACTCTCTGGATTTACCAAGAATTTTATAGCACCCGACCAGTTACTCTCTGGTTTTATCAAGAATTTTATAGCGCCTGACCAGTTACTCTCTGGCTTTACCAAGAATTTTATAGCGCCCGACCAGTTACTCTTTGGCTTTACCAAGAATTTTATAGTGCCCAACCAGTTACTCTCTGGCTTCACCAAGAATTTTATAGCTCTTTCAGGGTCCTTGCTTTCCTGCAATTCCCAAGGTTTCCAACAAAGAAACAATAGTATATCATCTTAGCTGTTAGAAGACTTATACCTGAAATCTTCATTATTCGAAACAAGAAATGAATGAAAATGAATACTTATCTGTATTGTGCATTTCCTTGCTACTCCACAGGTTTCCTTCTCTGCTTTACAAGCCTTGGATCACCTATGGGGTGAATGCTTGGATAGCACACATGCTGCTCCACAACATCATCCGAATAGGCAATGCCAAGCCAGTACGTCGACTGGGTTTATTAGGCATCCCTAAAATCAATATTTTAAGCCAGTACACCGACTGGGTTTATCAAGCATTTCAAAAATCAGTGTGCTAAGCCAGTACATCAACTGGGTTTATCAAGCATTTCAAAAATCAGTATGCTAAGTTAGTACGCTGACTGGGTTTATAAAGCATACACGACCATTTCCAAGACAGTTCTCCGACTGGGTTTGTCAGGAAATAACACCCTTCACTAATACCTCCACAACATGCAAATAACCAATGCCAAGCCAGTACACTGACTGGGTTTGTCAGGCATCCAATTTAACAACATGCCAAGCTAGTACATCGACTGGGTTTATCAGGCATCCAACAACCATTGCCAAGATAGTACACCAACTGGGTTTATCAGGCAATAAAACAATATAATATGATTACGTGTCTCCTTCTCCTATGCAAACTAGTGGTTCCCTCCAAGAACTCCATAAGTGACTCACTTGACTACAGGCTAGCATGGCTCCACAATACCCACTCACACTACACAAGGATGATACCCCTTTTCTGCAACACAGCTCCTCGGGCATATCCATCGCTTCTAGTGTCCTTTAGTGTGAGCATAGAAAGTTTACCACTGCCCATACAGTCCTCTTGAGCACCCTTTCTTCACTTTGCTTCTTAACGTGCAACACCAAATTACATCTGTGTAAGCTGATAGCACAAGAAGGATAAGCAGGCTTATCAGTATTGTTGCTCTAAAATTGTAATCATATTTCATAACATTCACTATCAAGTATTGAAACACCAGGAATGCATCCATTCCCTTAGGGTCTAGTCAATATTGACAACCCTAACATAACCCAGCACCCGAAAGGTATGCATCCCTTTCCGATGTGAGCCATGTAGGCCTTAGTCACACCCAAGCAGTCTGGAATAATAATGAAATAATAAAACATGCTCTGCATATTAAATCTAATAACCAGACATGTATATCCTCATTTAGGGTTACATAATACTCATTTGTTTCACAGATGTATCTTTTCTTCATTTGCGAAGAATGGGGGCTCCCTTCTTTGATTCAACAGTCCTTCGGTTTTCCACCCCAATATTTTACGTTCCATAACCCACATATGCCTTCTTGGCATACTTTTACTGTCTCACTCACATGCTTTACCAACATGCAGTTCGGCTGAGACATTACCAAAATTTACGATGGCGTTTCACCCGAAATCCATTTCCAAAGCATGGGATCCTTCCCATTTAGTTTGGCTTCTGCAGGCCATCACACATGGTCTTCCTGCAATGTGTCATCCTGGCACACTTATCAAATAGCCAAACAGTTAGCAACATTTAACAATAGACTTCAAATCTAATTGTTCCATAACCAATCAATGTCATTAATAATTAAATTCAAGCATGAATTTACAATTCTATCCTCCTACAGAAATGGATTGGTTTAACCATGAGGCCATCCTCATATTGTTTGGCTCTTGTAAGTGGTATCACTCTGTCCATTACGGTTTTACACTTGCTACCATACATGAACATTCACCTACAACATGTCCTATTGACACAATTTTATATAAGCCAAACAGTCATTAGTAATTATTAGCAAAATTTCAAATCTGAAATTTGTAAATCTGTTTTCCTACAAAAAATTAGATTTGCAATCATGAGATTATTCTCATAAACATAAACCAGAAAATTTTCAGATTTGTTCCCTGTATAAGTTAAATCTCACAACCACGAGAACCTTCTCGTAACCTTTAGCTTCTGCACATGGTAGATCCTAGTTTTTACTATGGAATTATCCTCATTTCCATACGCAAGACTTTTCTACCTGACATCTGAAACTTCAATCATCCAAACACGTTGTGAGTATCTATGCATATAATCCTTTCATTGCTACAACAGTAACTGAAGTGATCTCAGAATTATAGCGCTCAATAATTCAAACACTTGCAGCTGTTAATATTGAAATGCAATGAAATATATATATTTATATCTATATATGCATCATTATCATAATAGAGTTGCAAGAAATGGGTATACTATCTATGGAATTTAAATAAACTGTAAGTAATCATTACTTCACATTTCATGCAACTCTGTCCTTCCAACAGAGTGCGCTGGTAGCCTATCAACATGTCTACCTTCTTCATGCAATCATTCCCTTACATTCGCAGTATCTCATGAAATGGTCTCAGAATTAACAATAGTTCACCATTTCATCGATTATCTAATTGCATTGAAACATATCATATCACAACCATGCATTCACACAATGCATCTCAACATGTGCACCCACACATATGCATACACATTCACAACATTTACATAATATTTCAATTCCCATCTCTTCAATGCAACCTTGCATTACTTCACGAATACAACATACTATGGCCTAACCATGATTACCACACACAACATTCACTACCAAGGCAGGTCCATAAGTCCTCACTTGCTTTGGTTCTTAAACTCACAACCAATATACACAAATGGCATGATATAATTTCATATGAATGCACTGAGGTTTCTAGGAAACTATAGGGTGTAAGGCTCCTTGCCTTCACTTACCCACACCTCACCATACTTGGTAGGTTGACATTCACATTCAGGCACTCAATACCACATCCAAATCAATCAACATAGTCAAACATAGTTGAAGGGATCTTACCCAATCCTCTTTCCACATTCATGCAATTAAGCAGAAATAACCATTACCTACATGGCTGTCATTAACATTGCTTGATGTTACTTGATCAATTGGCCTCTTACAAAGGCTACATGGTCCTTTTTCCAACATCATGATCACGTATTTGTTGCCCTTAACCTTTCTTCATAAGGCTGTTGGTCATATGCATCAACATCATCCACATCTTTAGCCATGCTTCGGTTTTCTTTGGTCCTACAACCAATGCGAACACAACTAATTATTAGAAACCACAATAATTATCTTGAGTAGCTCATTGCATATGTAAAAACTCACTATTTTACCAATATGCAATATCATATATATATATGCACAAACATTTTCACATGCACTGTGCAATGTTTATTAGTATTCCAACTAGTGCATATTCACTTCATTTATCCAATCTCTTGCATTTTCATTCATGCTTCTATGGTCTAATTCATACAACCATTATCAACTACATTAATTGTCATCATCCATAGACAATACCATTAATGGGCTATTGCATGTGTGACTTCACTACCTTTACCCATATGCAACATCATGCTCATGCATAACAATTCACATGCACTATGCAATGACTCTTTAATCATGCCCACTAATTCATATGCCTTTAATCTATTACTCCCTTGCATTTCCAGCCATAATTTTCAGTATATAAAATTTGGGAAATATAAATAAAATAGCAAGAGAGGAGTTAAGGAATTTTCCCTTCCCAATTTCCCATCATGACATGGAGTTCCTCCTCCACATCATAGTTGATCATTTTCTTGGCTTCCATACCAAGCATACAAGCATTCATTAGCTATGATATTCTCATGAATTAGCAATTCAACATATATATACATGTATAACATTCATTCTTGCTATTTTCCAAATATGCAATTCTTATGCTATAAACATAAATAGTTTAAGGTGAGGAATTTCCCTTTCATCCTCCATAATGGATATTACAAACCATTACTCTTACTGAGATTCCACAACCCCTTCTATGCAATTCTTGCTTCTCATTCCAAGCATAGAGAATTCATTTCACACTTTCAACGACTGTATCCGGGGGACGACGGGGGTTAAGGGGGCTTGCGCAATATGGCGCAAAAGTTCCATGGCATTTTTCACTTTTTGGGCATCTAAAAATCTCACTGGAAACTGCTGAAATTTCCCTATTTTCGATGGACTTAGCAATTTCTCCTCCGTCCGTGTCGCGGCAATTAAGGTTAAAATCATCGACCGCGTCGCAGAATTTATGGCTAAAATCGTCGACCGTGTCGCATAAGTTAAGGATAAAATCGCCGACCACATCGCAGCAATTAAGCCTAAAATCGTCAACCGCATCGTAGCAATTAAGCCTAAATTCGTCGACCGCGTCGCAGAAATTAAGGTTAAAATCACCGACCGTGTCGCAGCCAATAAGGATAAAATCGCCGACTGTGTCGCAACCAATAAGGCTAAAGTCACCGACTGTGTTGCGACGTTTTAGCTTAAAAATCGCCGACCGTGTCACTGCAACAAGGGTTAAAACCATCGACCGTATCACAGCAAATAGGGCTAAACTCGCCGACATAGTATTGGCAGAAAAACTTAGAAACACTTAGAAAATTTTCAAATTTTCAAAAACAGTTAGAATTGTTTTCTTAATTATCAATGTTGAACATGAAGCATACTTACCTCTACAACTGTGATAGGTAGCCCATGAAGGCCCAAATGTTGCAACCCTCGCTCTGATATCATTCTGTCACGTCCCCTTCCATCTATCCAATTCAGGGAAGGGAACACGATACCAATCTATGGGGATTTTACATAAACTCAACCCATTCATTAGATTCATACAAATAAAAATCACAGGTGTGTAGATGCAAATCAAGCATAATATGCACAGCGGAATAAAACAACATCCACACACATTTCATACTCATCCAACATATCAAAATAATCATCAAATTAAACATTGCAGAAGTAAATACACATAAATAATATACTCATCTTCATTGTGCAATTGTCCCAAGCAACTAGCTATGTCACTGCAACGTTCCACCCAACCATAGGCCAGTTGTATTCATCAATCTCTCAACACAACTGCCACCCCCAGAGCTAGGCATGATTCTTACAAGGAACATGGGACATTCAAGCTCATGCACAGCCAAAGCAAATAGATACCCATAATCCACACCCCAAAATACTCATTTCTCACAAAGCAAGCACAATCATTGGGCATGGATGCATATTTTAACAATGGGATTTACAAACATGATAGCCATGGGTTTTCCCCAAATCGTGGCTCACCCAAAACGAACTGTGGGAAGGGGAATTCGACCATAGGGAGCAAACCCAATTTCTTCCACAGGTTATGAGTGTTTCAAATTGCCAAAATGGCCTCATTGAAACCCCAAATCGGGCTCCCTCTTCTTCCAGCAGATCTACAACACAAAAACTCCCTCTTCCCAGCTAGAGAACAAAGAAAAACCAGTAAAACGTGGCTGGAAAATGCCCAGGTAGCTCCAAACTCGTGAGGGAGAGAAACTCATTGATGGTTAATGGCTTGGAGAGCAATTCATGGCTCTTTTCTTGTCCCAAGGAGAAAAACATGATTTTCCATGAAGGGTGGCTTGCCCATACTCGAATTTGGACAGCCATACCTCCCATTTCCCAAGGCATTAACTACCTCAACCAACTCTTGGGAGAAATGAATGATTGGGTACAAAAGTCAACATGGGTAGGTGAGGGTTTGATGGGTTATCTCATTGACATTTGTCTTGACTTGATTGGCTCAAGGGTTTGAATGTTTTCCCTCCCAATTCGTTGTAAAATCATGCCCCCATCTCTTGTTGCATTGCATAGCTAGTTGTGGGTATTTTATTAAAATGCACATTTACATGATATTTGAAATTCCAATGTGCCTAGCTAGCACATAAACCATATGCATCAATAAATCGATGGCAGGGCCTTGTCCTTGAGCTCCTCAACATGATTTAATAACAATATTACATCATGTACATTTTAATGCAATGGGGTCAAAATTGGAACATTACACGGGTTCAATAATTTTTATGGTTTTGACATCTAGGGTCAGTTCCCCCCCCCCCTCCAAGATTTTCAAAATCCCCCAAAAGTGCTCAGGAATAGTGCATTTTGGCCTTCGTTTGCATCTCAGCTTCACACCTTTTGTAATTTGGCTCCAAAATTCCAAAATTTTGTTGTATGCATGGTCTATGACCATACCATAGCAATTTCGACCCGAATCGGGCTTCCATGTGGTCTCGGGAAATCGATCTTTGAAAGTCTCTATTTCAAAATTTCTGCCAAATCAGAGCAAAACTGGATCGAGCCTCTCACTTCTATTTTCGTGACCTTCTCAAATGGTGTCCCAATGTTGCAAGTCTCATCCAATTCTGAGTTAAATTTCTCCTATTATGGCCGAAATAATTTTCAGGCTCTCTCTCTCTCTCTCTCTCTCTCTCTCTCTCTCTCTCTCTCTGTGTATATATATATATTCTGATTTCGCCCAATTTAGTGCATAAGTTCAATTCCATTTTCCAATTCCTGGTGCCTGAAAATATCCCTGGAAAAACTGCTTAATTCCCATATTTCACTGGACTTTCCAATTTTCCTCCAATCGACACACTTCAATTTGTCATCGACCCATTTTGGCAGACCTTTCAATTTGCCTCCGATCGGCACACTTTTCAATTTTTCACTGACCCATTTCGGTGGAATTTTTTATTTGTCTCTGATCGGTGCACCTTCCAATTTGTCATCGACCTATTTCAGAGCATTTTTTGTTTTTTCGTTGATCGACGCAGTTTTCACTTTGTCATCGATCGACGCAATTTTAACTTTGTCGCCGATCGACGCAATTTTCGATTTTTCGCCAACCTGTTTCGCCGACTTTTCCAATTTGCCGCTGATCAGCGCAAATTTCATTTTCGCGCTGAAATGCCCTTTTCGACAAATTTTTTGCTTTCTTGTTGAAACGTATCGATGACCTTTCCATTTCCTCGCCGATAGTTTCAACGCTCTTTTCAATTTTGCATCGACACACACCGTAGACAAAAACTTCAAAAAAAACTTTGAAAATTTTGATTTTTTTTCCTTTCTTTTTATGATGACCAGTAGTGATCTTACCTCTACAACTGTGAGATGTAGCCCATACAGGCCCAATGTTGCAACCTATCGCTCTGATACCACTCTGTCATGCCCCCTTCCATCGATCCAATGCAAGGAAGGGAACATGGAACGAAGTCTAGGATTTTCAAACTCAACTCCATTCATCATGAACAAGTTCATAGCAAATAAAACACATGTGTGTATATGCATACTCAAAATAAACACATCAGAATAAAACATTATCCACACACATTTATCATACATTCAACATATTAATAACAATCATCAAATGAGACACATCTAACATGTAATTTTCAATAGAATTATAACAAGCATCAATTGAGGCATTGCATAATGAAATACAAGGAAATACTTATCTTGCAATGGTGCCTTCCCGAGCAACTGGATATGCAACTACAACATTCCACCCAGCCATAGGAAAATTGTTCTCATCAATCTCTCAGCACAATTGCCACCCCCGAGCTGGGCATGATTTCTACAAGGAGTGGGAACACTCAAGCTCAAGCCCAATTCAAACCCCAACATTCTCTTCCACACACAACAAGCACATATGTTGGGCATAACAAAACGTTTTTAACTATGGGATTCACAAACAAGATGTCCATGGGTTTTCCGAAATCGTGGCCAATCAAAAACAGATTTTAAGAGGGGAAAATTACCACAGGGAGAAAAACGATTTCCATGGGTTTTCCCAAATTGTGGCACCACAAAAATTAATTTTGGGATGGAAAAATAACCACAGGGAAGAAAATTATTTCTCCCACAAGTATATGAGCCTTCAAATGGCCAAAAAAGACCTCTATGGATCCCCAAATCAAATTCTTCCTCTTCCCCACCGTTGTATATCACAAAAACGCCCTTCTCCCTGCTGAGAATGAAGGAAACCCAAGAAAAATGTGGAGGAAAAACGCCCAGCAAGCTCTGAACTCGTGAGAGAGAAAAACTCATGCATGAAGAATGGCTTGGGGAGCAAATTCATGGCTCTTTTCTTGCCCAAGAATCCAAAATGATTTTCCAAAAATGGTGGCTTTCCCATACACAAAATTGGACAACCATACCTCTCCATTTCCCAAAATAATAACTACTTCAACCAACTCTTGGAAGAAATAAATGATTGGGTACAAAAGTTAACATGTGTAGTTGAAGGTTCATGGGTTCTCTTATTGACACTTGGCTTGACTCTATTGGGTTCAAGGGTTTGAATATTTCCCTCCCTATTCCTTGTAAAAATCATGCCCCCATACTCTTGTTGCATTGCATAGCTAGTTGTGGGTATTTTATTAAAATACATTTACATCATATTTACGATTTCCATCGTGCCATGCTAGCACACGATCCACATGCATCGATATTTTAATTTCTGATACATAACAATAAATCGATGACGGGGCCTTGGCCTTGATCTCCTCACCACGATTTTTATAATGATATTACATTATTTACAAGTTTAATGCAATGTGGTCAAAATCGGGGTGTTACGGGATTGAGATTAAGCTAGTATTTTCCTATCATGTAACCTTTGTTAATTTAAACCCTATTTTTTCTCCTAAAACCTAATTATGGTTTACAATGATTACCATTTTTGGAAAAAACTAATGATAGAGGAACACGTTGTTTCTTTCTATGAAGGAAAGTAAACAATTTATTTTGTGGTATTAGTGTGGAAGGCAAGTAAATTGATGTTTTTTGTCATTAGTGTGAAAGGAAAGTGTTTGTGTCAGAAATTGTTACTAAGGCTAGGGTAACAAGCCAACACAATCTCAAAAATAAAATCAATCCAAACTAGGTTTTTAGGGTTTTGTTTTGTAGATTTTGGTTAGAAACTTCAAGAGCATAAGGGAATACATTCAGCAGATAAGTAAAAACTAATTCATACACATATATCCATGAAGATGCATATATATCTCAGAAATCCAACAAAAGATTGCAATGAAGTTCATACAATAAAAGACAAGCACCACTGGAAATTACACATAAAACCAGAAATGAATTTGTCAATCAAGAAACTGTATAAGTTCAAAATGAAGCCAATACATATCAGAAGTGAGATAAGGATTCATAGTTTCATAGTTTCATCAAAAATGCATATGAGAGTTTGCAATACTTGGCAGTGAACAAGTCTGGAAGAATCAACAGCTTGCAGACCTCCTAAAGCTCTCCAAAAATTCGAACCCTTACAATGACTCTTTGTCCCTCTTTTATCATTACAAATAAGTGGTTCTATTTCCCCCTCATTAGGGCGAAATTCAAACTGCCTAGCAGTTACATTAACTAACTAACTCAACTAATTGACTAAAAATAGCAAATCGGATTCCTGGCAAATGTGGCGAATTTCTGGAAAATAGGTGTCAAAGAAGCTTCCATATCTCTCAATTGGTGACACCTGTGTAAAAAATGAGAGAGGTTTTTGTTAATGGGTCCGTGATGGACAAAAACCTCTCTTGGTTTTTCAAAATTCATCTCCAATCAATCAGAATCGGCCCCGCAAAATGAACACTAAAACAGGAAAATAATAAATATTTAAAATCCCTGGAAAATAGGTTGCAAAGATTAAACCGAATCTTTCAAACCTTGATAGATGTTGCAAAAATGAGAGAGGTTTTTGTATATGAGCATCTTAGGAACAAAAACCTCCTTCGGTTTGCAAAAATTCCTCTCCATCAGCTCGCGGTCTGCATTTGACTTCAATCACTCAACACAGGACTGCAATGTCCAGACTATTCAATGTAATGGAAAACTGTCAGTGAATATGACTTCTCTTCTTTCACTTTAATATCTGGAATAGACTTCTCTTCTTCAAACATATATCCTTCATCATCCGAAAGGATTGTGATGGGGCTTCTTGGCTGAATATGGATTTCCTCTTTAGCTACAGGAACTATTTTGATATCAACTTTCCTTTCATCCTGAGGATCTGCTACAGGTTCGCATAGTGTAAACTGCTTTTTAGTGTACTCTAAAATTACTTGGAGCTGACTGTCATCCTGCCTGTTGGAACAGCTCTGCACAATCTGGAAGTTTCTGAATCCATGTCAAGTCTGTGGGCTCAGCCCTGTTAACCTTACCACTTTTGCTACCTTTTCCCATATCCTTCTTTTCAGGGAACAAGCACAGTCTAGTTTCAGGTTTCAAAAATGTTTTATAAGCTGTTTTCTGCACACTCCTGGACAGTCCTTTAAATCAATGTTTTCTGAGCAAGTAATTTTACAGGCTATAACAATTTTTAGTGATATTTAAATCACTTGCACAAATTAACAGACCCCTTCTGTGTAACACCTGTACCAACTAGCAAACTCCCTTCTGTGTAAAAACTGAGTACTACAGAAATCTCTGTGAGTCTTTTGGACGCCCAATTCTGTATATTCTGATGTTTAATGATATTAGGTCATGAGAGAAACATTCATGCACATTTCTCCTAACGGGCTTCAGAAAACTATTGCTGTGGTGAATTCCTCATTTCACGATCTATTATATCCTCCTCAGCAACCAATTTTTCCAAAAAATCGTGCAGTGACAAAAAACCCAAATTTTCCAGCTATAAGAGTTATAACGGAATACCTGTCAATTACTCGTCCATTGTGGCTTAATGTCTTCAATTTGGGGTGTCAATGATGTTCTCCTTCGAGCACAGGTGTCCTCATATTGATTCATTAGCCACTGGTGAATGAATTCAGAAGCCCTAATTTTCGCTGGCGATAGAATACACCTGTCCCCTTTCCACAGCAACACAATTCACCGTTCAACAGTGAACTCTCCTTCACAAACACTACCTCTCCTGCAATGATGTGTGCGACAAGAGAAAACTGACAGCTAAACCGGAATTTGCTGATTTCTGTGCAACTGATCCCGCATACCATGCAATGATGAACTCGTTTGTCTTCGTGATGAGCAACTAACAAAAATCATGCTCAAATTGCTGCAAACACGTGTTAAAACACTCACACAAGGCGATTAGTCACTCACATACTGCATCCTGATTGAAATCCGTTTGAAATTTTGAAAAAACAAAGAGCTGCGATATTCCTGTAGCGCGCCCTTTGTTAAAATTTTGTCTAGCGCTACAGGAATAGCTGTCATGCCAGAATTTCACAGTTTTTCAACTTTCTGCTAATTTGTCGGAGGTTCTGGCAGCTATTTGGTTTAAGAAATAAATTCAACCATTCTCTAAAGACATTAATGATTCTTCCTTTGAACATATGACTCTCATTGACCCCCTTTACAATATAAAAAATCACCAAAATCAAACAAAATGTGAAAAGACTAGGCTCAAAACTTATTCAATCAACCATATAGTTTCTAAGGAGATTAAAACTTAAAACTCAAAACCAAAAATTTAACTGAGGTAGATTCAAAAACAAACCAAAATTGGAGAAAATAACTCAAAAATGGAGGAAAATTTACTGACTTAACATCTGGCTCTAGCTGCGGGATGAAGTCCTCCCTGTGAGGCTTCAAGAACCTGTAGACTAGTGCCTTCAGTCTTCCATTGGGCTATGGAGTCTTTATTCAATCTCACTCACACCGGTATATACAATGAAAGTCAAATCTCTTTCTCTGAGGAACCTTCCAACTACTGAATCAAATAGAAATCCCATTTCCAATGTAACCAAGAAAAAATTTGATCAACCCACCAAAACTTGTTTCCAACTCCAAATATATATATAATCAGAAATATTGGAAAACATGAAGAGCAGAGATTTAACAACTTATACCCACCTTCATCAAATAGTTTCTCTGAAATAACAGATTTATAACCTGGTATTGACTCTAAATAATCTGCTACTGGATCATAAACACTTCCACAATTTACCTCTTCCTGCTCTATGAAAAAGACAAGCTGTCCATGAGAATATTTTGTTCCATGAATATCAATCAGGCATTGGCGATAAAAGACATCAGGGTCAGCCTGAATTTGCTCCGGAAATTTTTGAATAGTATCACCAATAATGTCAACACTTTGAACCTCCTTTTCCACACTGTCTTCCAATAAATGACTATCATGCATGGGCTTTTCCTGTTCAAGAATAATAGATTGAATGCATACTTGAATCTGCTAATCAGATTGTAACATATCACACTCCTCACAGATTTCTGGGTCCTTCTTTTCAATTTCATCATCATATTTATTAAAAATTAGACCATCTTCATAATGATTTTGAACATCAGATTTATCATAACCATGAATAAAAACCACTTCTGAAAAATTGTGACCAGCCTGACCTTCATCAAATTTAGTATCAAAATCAAGAGGAATAGGATCTAATTCATCACAAATTTCTTGACTTGGAAACCTAATCTCTTCATCATAGCAAGGAGTAATCTGAAGAATTTCTAATGATGATGCTAAAGGTTCATCTTTTTCTTCAATATAAAGCTGATCTTTAACACAACACTGATTTTCAAAAGTTTGTTGAACTAGAGATTGATCTTCAAAAGGGTTATCATTCAAACTGCTATTAAGGCTGTTGAAATTGTTATGAGAATGTTTCAAACTATCTTTACTGATTTCATCCCTTGGACAATCCTCAAACTGTCCTAAAACAACAACCTGGTTATCACAATGATTATAGCATTCTTCCTTAACAACACTATCTGAAACTGTTACCTTCTCATCTTCAACAAATTCTGAAACTTCAACTTTTTCAAGACATGTTTTGAACTCTTGACTGTACTCATCATCATGGTTTTTTAAATCAGGAATTGTATGATAAACATCAGCCTGCTCACAACAATCTTTTAAAAAGATTTCAGCTAAGTACAGATACTTACAACGTTTCCGAAAGCATGTGTGGAATTCTTTCAGTGAGGAGATGCTAGCAGCGGGAAAACAAAAATACCAATCTCGTGCATCTTTTTCAAGTGAATACATGAACATTTTCATGAGCACATCTTCATGCTGGATATTTAACTGGACCATACATTGATGAAATTTGATGAGGTGATCTGAAGGATTATCCTCTTTGCTTTCTCTAAACCGTGGCAGACAATCTCCCCAAACATCCATAGTAGGTACTGGATTTGGAAAACCTGGAATATCAGAAAAATTTAAAGGGGCAAACCTTCGAGCCACAATAGCTTCCATGGATATTGGTCCCTGCATCTTGAAATAGTGGAGTCGCCAATCAATTTGTCAAGAGAGATTTTGTTTCTTCTTCTCAGAAAGAAAAGGGAGTGACAGTAGCTCAAATTAATCAAGGCTGTATAAAGCTAGGCATGACTGAAACCTTCTAATTCTTCTAGCAGCCACTCTGTCAAACCTGGTGAAAATATAGCCTTCAAAGTGCTGGTTTAAGTCCACCTCTTAAACCAGGAAAAATGATAAGTATCCTAGGGAATATTTGCTTCAGCTTCGTCCCCGGCAACGGCGCCAAAGATGTTTGTGTCAGAAATTGTTACTAAGGCTAGGGTAACAAGCCAACACAATCTCAAAAATAAAATCAATCCAAACTAGGTTTTTAGGGTTTTGTTTTGTAGATTTTGGTTAGAAACTTCAAGAGCATAAGGGAATACATTCAGCAGATAAATAAAAACTAATTCATACACATATATCCATGAAGATGCATATATATCTCAGAAATCCAACAAAAGATTGCAATGAAGTTCATACAATAAAAGACAAGCACCACTGGAAATTACACATAAAACCAGAAATGAATTTGTCAATCAAGAAACTGTATAAGTTCAAAATGAAGCCAATACATATTAGAAGTGAGATAAGGAGTCATATATTCATAGTTTCATCAACAATGCATATGAGAGTTTGCAATACTTAGCAGTGAACAAGTCTGGAAGAATCAACAGCTTGCAGACCTCCTAAAGCTCTCCAAAAATTCGAACCCTTACAATGACTCTTTGTCCCTCTTTTATCATTACAAAGAAGTGGTTCTATTTCCCCCTCATTAGGGCGAAATTCAAACTGCCTAGCAGTTACATTAACTAACTAACTCAACTAATTGACTAAAAATAGCAAATCGGATTCCTGGCAAATGTGGCGAATTTCTGGAAAATAGGTGTCAAAGAAGCTTCCATATCTCTCAATTGGTGACACCTATGTAAAAACTGAGAGAGGTTTTTGTTAATGGGTCCGTGATGGACAAAAACCTCTCTTTTTTTTTCAAAATTCATCTCCAATCAATCAGAATCGGCCCCGCAAAATGAACACTAAAACAGGAAAATATTAAATATTTAAAATCCGTGGAAAATAGGTTGCAAAGATTAAACCGAATCTTTCAAACCTTGACAGCTGTTGCAAAACTGAGAGAGTTTTTTGTAGATGAGTATCTTAGGAACAAAAAAATCCTTCGGTTTTCAAAAATTCCTCTCCATCAGCTCGCGGTCTGCATTTGACTTCAATCACTCAACACAGGACTGCAATGTCCAGACTATTCAATGTAATGGAAAACTGTCAGTGAATATGACTGTTTTATATCAATCTTTCACTTTAATCTCTGGAATAGACTTCTCTTCTTCAAACATATATCCTTCATCATCCGAAAGGATTGTGATGGGGCTTCTTGGCTGAATATGGATTTCCTCTTTAGCTACAGGAACTATTTTGATATCAACTTTCCTTTCATCCTGAGGATCTGCTACAGGTTCGCATAGTGTAAACTGCTTTTTAGTGTACTCTGAAATTACTTGGAGCTGACTGTCATCCTGCCTGTTGGAACAGCTCTGCACAATCTGGAAGTTTCTGAATCCATGTCAAGTCTGTGGGCTCAGCCCTGTTAACCTTACCACTTTTGCTACCTTTTCCCATATCCTTCTTTTCAGGGAACAAGCACAGTCTAGTTTCAGGTTTCAAAAATGTTTTATAAGCTATTTTCTGCACACTCCTGGACAGTCCTTTAAATCAATGTTTTCTGAGCAAGTAATTTTACAGGATATAACAATTTTTAGTGATATTTAAATCACTTGCACAAATTAACAGACCCCTTCTGTGTAACACCTGTACCAACTAGCAAACTCCCTTCTGTGTAAAAACTGAGTACTACAGAAATCTCTGTGAGTCTTTTGGACGCCCAATTCTGTATATTCTGATGTTTAATGATATTAGGTCATGAGAGAAACATTCATGCACATTTCTCCTAACGGGCTTCAGAAAACTATTGCTGTGGTGAATTCCTCATTTCACGATCTATTATATCCTCCTCAGCAACCAATTTTTCCAAAAAATCGTGCAGTGACAAAAAACCCAAATTTTCCAGCTATAAGAGTTATAACGGAATACCTGTCAATTACTCATCCATTGTGGCTTAATGTCTTCAATTTGGGGTGTCAATGATGTTCTCCTTCGAGCACAGGTGTCCTCATATTGATTCATTAGCCACTGGTGAATGAATTCAGAAGCCCTAATTTTCGCTGGCGATAGAATACACCTGTCCCCTTTCCACAGCAACACAATTCACCGTTCAACAGTGAACTCTCCTTCACAAACACTACCTCTCCTGCAATGATGTGTGCGACAAGAGAAAACTGACAGCTAAACCGGAATTTGCTGATTTCTGTGCAACTGATCCCGCATACCATGCAATGATGAACTCGTTTGTCTTCGTGATGAGCAACTAACAAAAATCATGCTCAAATTGCTGCAAACACGTGTTAAAACACTCACACAAGGCGATTAGTCACTCACATACTGCATCCTGATTGAAATCCGTTTGAAATTTTGAAAAAACAAAGAGCTGCGATATTCCTGTAGCGCGCCCTTTGTTAAAATTTTGTCTAGCGCTATAGGAATAGCTGTCATGCGAGAATTTCGCAGTTTTTCAACTTTCTGCTAATTTGTCGGAGGTTCTGGCAGCTATTTGGTTTAAGAAATAAATTCAACCATTCTCTAAAGACATTAATGATTCTTCCTTTGAACATATGACTCTCATTGACCCCCTTTACAATATAAAAAATCACCAAAATCAAACAAAATGTGAAAAGACTAGGCTCAAAACTTATTCAATCAACCATATAGTTTCTAAGGAGATTAAAACTTAAAACTCAAAACCAAAAATTTAACTGAGGTAGATTCAAAAACAAACCAAAATTGGAGAAAATAACTCAAAAATGGAGGAAAATTTACTGACTTAACAGAAAGAAAGTTGTTCTTTTGGTTGAGAGGGAAAGGAAAGTGTTCTAAGGGTTCTTTTTGCTATATATTTTGGTTGCGATGTAGGGAATGGGGGGAGGTGGGGGGTTCCTTTTGGTCACTATTTGGGATATGACTAGAGAAGTTGAAGTCTACTCACATCACTATCAAAGTGGGTAAGATGGGGTTTTGGGTGTACTTATCCCATGAGAGGTATCAATCCCAATGTTTTTGGATTAGTTAGGAAGAGATCCATTACTGGAGGTGTTGTGGGTAAAATTATTACACACAAAATCCCTATTCAAAGGAAAGGTGTTGTTTTTTCTAGAGGACTCTCCTCCATGACACAATTGATTCTAAAAGTTTGTGATAGTGGGTAGTTGTTTCCATTGCTTGGGAAGAGGTGTTTCTTGTTGAATTGAACCTTATGTGAGTGAGCCATTGAGTATTCTCATTAAGCTAGGGCCCTATATGAGGGGAATCACATATTCCCTGGTTTTTTCCTTGGTTGGGAGATGCAATTCCCCATTTTTTACCCTTGGAATTTATTAAATGAAATTATGTAAAATAATGTAAATATGCTAGTAAATATTTCTACTGTGGAGCTCAAGGCCAAGTCTAGGCATGGCATGTATGATGTAAATATGGGCCATGTGGTTGGCTTGTCATGATGACTCAAAATTTGTGTAAATATAATGTTAGGAAATAATAGAATGGTCCAATATGGCTATGTAAAGAGCATTAGAGGAACTATGATTCCATTAGAGGGGGAGATGAAAGCAAGCCTATGTGAGAATAAATCCTCTTTTTCTATGTGCCAACCTTAGAACTCATTCATTTATGCCATGTTCCTTAAATGAACTATTTACCTCCTTTTGAATTATTCAATCCAATCATTGGGTGCATGCCTAAGGTTAGTAGGAAATTCTTCTAGTCATTTATTCATGGAAGCATAGGATGAGTATACCTTTTATGACTAGTGTAAGAGTCCTTCATTCTATGGTCATAAGTAATACTAGATTTTCACCAATACTCACACCTCCATTGGAGTCTATCACTCATTTTCCATGCATAATTCATACATTGCATAGCCTTCGTGTTGTTTTCTCCATTACCAATTATTATGCTATGAAAATTAACCAAAACTTACCATTGTGATTAGGAAATTGCAAACATTATAGAAAAGAAGGATAGTTGTAGATGAGCACAGAGGTTGGGAAATATAGGAAACATTACCCACTATTTATTTTGTTACCCCTAGATGCTTGAGAAGCAATTACTTGATTTTCCATGAGGTTCTTTGAAAGCATACAACATGTTGGATTCTTTCTGCTCATATTGAAGAGCACTATATGGGTTGGGTACTTTGAGGGATTATTGAGTAGAGAAAGAGTAGGCCTTCCTTGTGTTTTTGTGGGGAAGTGGAAGAGAGTTCCATGGCCGTGATGGATAAATGTGATTCATGTAGTGCTCAATGGTGAGCATATTGGTTAAGCATGAGAGAAAATTGGTTTTGGGTTGAGAGAGAGAATCTTGCAGGTGTTTTCTTCTCCCTAGTGAACTCATAGCCCAGCTTGGGGATGGTATCTATAGTTTATACATGCGGTTGGGTGGAAATTTTCTCTTACACACCTGTTTACTTGGATCTTCTTTCATTAAAAGATAAGTATTCTTTGTTGTTGGTGAATATGCAATGGTTATATTTACTTCTTATTATGGATATGTTTATTTGTGCATGATGTGTATGTGAATATAGTTTGAATTATGTTGTGTTTTATACGCATGCACCTGTAATGTCCCTAAAAAATACACCTTTCATTTTTTTTATATAAGGTCCTAATCAGTCGTAAAACACATGATTCTATAAATTAACTTCAGCACTGGTTAAATACTGATATTCTTACTTGTTTGCGTCTAGATTGGTTGACTACTCAGTTATTCTCAATGTATTTCATTGGTTGGTTTCCTTTTGCTTGACTTCAAAATGTTTGTACCTGATTGCTTATGTGATGACTTGACATATTATATAACTCACTATAAGGATAATTACCCTTCATAACTGGATTTAGTTTTTTATCTTAATTTATAATGATAATGGAATCTCCTTTTTCTGTGAGTGTTCAATGCTTGTCTTACATTACTCGTCATATGTTAGAAGGTGTTTTTATTGTCTCCGTGGATGGATCTTGGATCCATTGTTTCCTGAGTTTACTTAGCTTATAATAAGCTAACGCCATTCTTAATTGTCTCTACAGGTGGATTGGTTGATCCACACCGTGCTTTAAGGTTTAACGTATGCAATGTTCAAGGTTTAAGTTGTACCAAGTATACAAGAAAAAGGGGAACAAGGTCCAAAGGTAAGACTATAACAAGGTCGTGCCTAGCGAAACTTGGTGAAGGTTTCCTATGTTGATATGAACCTAAGCGCTTTCGTTGGTCTCATCTTAGTGCCAAACGAATATAATTCAAACTATAGTGGAGAGGAAGTTGGCATTCAATGCGACCCATGTTATGGCAAGTGCATGGAATGTGTGAAGGTTTCCACGTTGGTGTTTGCATTCAATTCTGGATAGGGGGTAGGGTTTTACCCTTTCATTCATGGTTTTGGATGTATCGTTGGGTCTGTTTGCGACTTTGTTGAAGGAGAGGGAAATAGAGGCTTCCTCTCTGCGTTTATCTTGGAAACAACTTGTACAAGACCAGAGCTATGCTCTTGGTCTATTTGGGAGGAGGCGACTTCACGATGTTGGCTTCGATCAGGTATGGGTCTACCCTTTATTGATATTTTATGTGTAGAGATTTATGTATGGTTTTTTATTTATTTATCGTAGTTGATATCTGGTTTGTCCCGTGTGCAAGGTGAGAGTCCACGAAATTTTACCACCTGGGGTTGCTCTGCGAAGAGGCTGGTCGACTACAAAAATATTTGGGTAAGCTCATGGCCTCTTATGGACCAGCTTCCCTCTACAGAGACACATTTGGAGATGTTGGTTCTATTTTGTGCTTTCATGTTTAAAAGGATGGTTGGATGCACTCCTGGAGAGACAAGGAATTCTTAGCGATAAAAAAATATCCTTAGCATAGCATTGCTCCATTTGCATGTCTATAATCATTTTTCCCATTTTTGGGGTTTTCGATGTATACTTCGGACCGTAGCGAGTTTATGCTCAGGGTTTATCTAAGGTTTTAATTGAATGTAATAATCCTTGAAGGAGTTTTGCAAATTCTCTGGTTTATGTATTATATGTTTTGGAAAGCAAAACGCTTCATGGTTGTATGTCTGTAAATTAAATGGCCTTCTCTGTGTTGTAAGGCGAGTTTCCTCTCATTTTTGGTCTTTCTCTGTAATGTGTGTTTAGCATATCGTGATATTTTCTGTTTCGGGCATCTATACTCTATTGTTGGGAATTTATACTATGTTGTTGGCCATCTATACTATGTTGTTGGGCATCTATACTCTGTTGTTGGGACTGTTATAGCTACTCTTAAGGTTTTCATTATTATTTTCGAAGTGTATAAGGATATGAAGACTCTGGAGTTTAATGTGTTTGAATGTTTGAGGAATTTCGATTCCTGGTCAACGCTTGAGTGTGACCCAGTTTAAGTTTGGAGTTTTTTTTGGCTCCACGGGATTTGATCCCTAGTCAATCGCTTGAAGCGTGACCCTGCCTATGTTGTGAGCTGGAAATCGATCCTTATGGGATTCGATCCCTGGTCAAACGAAGGAAGGGTGACCCTTGAATGTGTGTGAATTGGAAACGATCTTTATGGGATTCGATCCCTGGTCAAACGTTGAAAGAGTGACCCTTGACTGTGTGTGAACTAAAAGCGTTGGGATTCGATCCCAGATCAATGCTGAAAGCGTGACCCTTGAATGTGAGTGAACTAGCATAGGTGTAAGGCTTAACTTGAGTCCACCACGTGTCTCGGATTACGACTAAGGAGAGTTTCACTCTCGTTTTGTTTTGTGCAACGGGTAACAGAATATCAAAATTCTATTTGATAATAATGATATGTAATGTTTTAATGAAAATGATGGTGTGAACGGTAAGTTTTCTTAATTAGTGTAGTTTGATGTTATTATATGGTTTTTAACGTTTGATGGAGTATTGGTTTAAATTTTAAGATTTCTATTTTTAATATATATAATTTATAAATATATATTAACCCCCCCTATTTACAGTTTAGGTACTTGGTCCCGTAATTCGATTTCTAGGATTCTCTCTCTATATAGGAAAAAATAGGAGTTTTCTCCTAAGATATGATGGATAGATATGATATGATATTTTAAACACTAGTTTGGAATTTAAAGGTAACCCATGATCACAGCTTAATTAATTTTTCCAATGATTCTAAAAATAATTATGAAAACCTGTAAATTAAATCTATATGACCAATATTTGAAATCACCATATTTACCAGAATTTAATTCTACAAAGTGGATTAAATCTACGGAAGAACCAATCTGATTTTTATGAACATATTTACATTACATCACAGTATATAGATTTTAGAAAGAATAATGCATGAACAAAATATAAAGAGACACGGTTCAAATCTATAAAAATATAATTTCTGAATGAATAATAATAACATAAAGATACTTATCAGTCCTTTATTTGCTTCCCGACTGACTTGGAAACTACCACGTTCCACCCAACCATAGACCTCAAACCGTCCCTGGTTCGTTCAACAGGTCACCCTTGAGCCAAAATGAGCATGACAAGAACTAGAAGGCCTAGGGTAAATTCACTATCTTCTTTACTAACAACAGAGTAGTCACAAGGTCCGTTTACCAACCCTTTGTCTGGATCTTTTAAAATAATTTCCCCTAATATTCCCACAGTCCTCTCTCTAGGACACACCAAATATCATAGAATTTGGTAATCTGAGCGCTCAAAGAACCACAACTGAACCCTCCAGTGAACTTGGAAACACTTGCTCCTTGAAATGTTCTCTCTCTGCTACTTATAAGATTTTATGAGGAGAGGCTTCTAGGATTTAGGTCTAAATCACTCAATTTAGTTGTCAGAGACACTGACTATTACGTTTTTATCTTTAATTAATAATTTAGTTTATTTTTAACTCTCACAATTTATTTTATCTTTATTTATTAAGAATATGATTTTTACTCATCCTAACATCTAGTTGATCTTAGTTATCAACTACTTGACAATTCTAAACTCTTGCATGCTTGGCCCCTCTTTGAGTGGCAGTACCAGTCAGTTAAAAAGAATAAAGTAGATAATAATAATTTAGTTATTCAATGGGTTACTGATTCTCTAGAGCTCTCATCTCAACATCAATTAATCACCGTGATTCTTAGTGATCCAGAGCTTTATGGCTCAACACTCACTCATCTAATAGTGCTACAGATCTCACTTGATCAACATTATTAAATCAATGGTCCATGTGCTCCATAGCTTATGCTCAACACTAGTTAAACCAATAGTCTTGGTGCTCCAGAGCTTATGGTCAACACCAGTTAACTAGTACAAATAGTCTGGATGCTCCAAAGCTCACTTGCTAAACATATTTTAATAAGACAATATTAAAAAATAGTTTTAGGTGCTATTCAGAGCTCACTTTATCAACACCCAAATAAATAGTCTAGGTGCTCCAGAGGTCATTTGCTCAACACCTGTCAAAATGAATTATCTTTTTAGAAAATAAACATGAAATAAAAGTAATATTTTCTTGGGAAATTACATCCCTCCCCGCTTAGAACAACATCGTCCCGGTGTTAGGGGCTTTAATTGAAACCTTGAAATAAGGAGGGGTAGGCCTCTTTCATTGCGGTTTGATTTTCCCATGTGGCCTCTTCAGGACCGAAATGATTCCATTTCACTTTCAACTGGACTATGGTTCGTTTTCTGAGTAATACCTCTCTCTTGTCTAGTATATGAAGGGGTTCCGACACAAATTCCCCTTCGGTTTCTACCTGTAACAATGACCAATCAATTACATGTTTAGTATCATAAACATATTTATTAAGTAATGATGCATGAAAAACATTGTGAAACTTTACATGCACATGCAGTGCTAGTTCATAGGCCACCAGGCCTTTCTTGGCTAATATTTCAAATGGCCCACAAAATTTGGGAGCTAGTTTCCCGCATTTTCCCAAGCTCAGTGAGGTCCTTTTTTCTTTTCCTTTTAAGTAAACATGTTCTTCGATTTGATATTCTTTGTCCTTTCTCTTTCTGTCCGCATAAATTTTCTGTCAGGCTTGTGCTTCTTTTAGATTTTGTTGTATCTTGGTAACTAACTGTTCCAAATATTTTAATAGATCCGGCCCTAACATGAGCCGATCTACTGGGCTATGCCAAGTTATCGGTGTTCTGCATTTTCTGCCGTAGAGTATTTCGAAAGGGCTCATCTTGGCTGAGGTTTGATAACCATTGTGTACGCAAAATCTGCAATATGTAAATATTCTTCCCATTGGGTAGGGTTATTCATCACATACATTCTAAGCATATCTTCTAGTATTTGACTAACACGCTTTGTTTTTCCATCCGTTTGCGGATGATAAGCATTACTAAAATTTAATTGTGTCTCCAATCCAGAAAATAATGATCTCCAAAAGTTACTTGTGAATTTTGTATCTCTATCCAATATGATGTATTTATGTATTCCATGTAGTCGAAAAATCTCTTTTAAGAAAATTTATGCGATGTGAACAGCTTTATAGGTAGATTTTACCGGAATGAAGTGTGCGGCTTTGGATAGTTTGTCTACTAAAACCATGATTGAGTCATTATGCTTCTTGCTTTTCAGTAGACTTGTGATGAAATTCATGCTAATCACTTCCCATTTCCATTCTGGAATGGGAAAGGGTTTAAGTAATCATGTTGGGTGTTGCTGTTCAGATTTAACTAGCTGACATTCTTGGCATTTGGAAATAAATAGTGCTATGTGTGTTTTTTAATTTTGGCCAGAAGAAGTGCTTCTTTACAACTGATATCATTTTCTGATATCCCGAGTGTCCGGAATAAGGCTTCTGATGGAATTCATTCAATATGTCAGATCTGATGTCTCCACTCTCAGGAACATAAAGTCTATCCTTAGACCAAAGTAGCCCTGATTTGTCTATTTTATATTCTTTATGTTGGGTAAATAACCTATCTTCTCGTATTTTCTGGAGAATTTCGACATAGAAACGATAATTTTTACTTGTCCTTATTTTGTCATGTAAGTCATAACATGTTTGGCTTACGGTTATCTCATACAGTAGATGGATCCTGCGACTTAAGGCATCCGCAATATTATTCTCTTTTCCCTTGATGTGTTTTAGTTCAAAATTATATTCGCCGAGGAAATCCAGCCACCTAGCTTGCCTAACATTTAGGTCTGGTTGATCAAAAAGATATTTCAAGCTCATATTGCCAGTCTTTATGAGAAATTTATTCCCCATGAGATAGTGCCTCCACATTTTCAAGGCGTGGATGATAGAAGCTAGCTCAAGATCATGTGTTGGATATTTCTTCTCGTGTTCCTTCAACTTCCATGATTCGTAATAGATCACAAAGTCATTTTGCATAAGGAATCCTTCGAGTCCTTCCTTGCTTGCATCTGTGCAAACAACAAAATCCTCATTGGGATCCACAATACTTAATATGGGTGTAGTAGTTAATAACTGTTTTAGTTTCTGAAAAAATTCTTCACATTTGGCTGTCCATATGAATTTGGTTTCCTTTTTCTGTAAGGATGTCATAGGGAATGCAATCTGGAAGAAGTTCTTAATGAAATTCCTATAGTAACCTGCTAATCCTAAGAATGATCTAATGTTTGTGACACAAGTAGGTGTAGGCAATAACCTTGATCTTTTCTGGATCTATGGAAATACCTTTCTCAGAGATGATATGGCCTAGATACTGTATTTGGGGTTTATAGAAGTCACACTTATTGAATTTAGCATATAGTTGATGTTCTCGTAGGAATTGTAGCACAATCCTAAGATTTTCTTCATGTTCTTCCTCACTTTTAGAATAGATTAGTATGTCGTTTATGAATACTAGTACAAATTAATCCAAGTAATTACTGAAAATGTTGTTCATCACGCTCATAAAATTTTCTGGTGCATTAGTTAGCCCGAAGGGCATTACGAAAAACTCGTAGTGGCCATACTGGGTTCTAAAATCGGTCTTTTCTATATCTTCGTCATGGATCCTTACTTGATGGTATCCAGATCCTAAGTCAATTTTGGAGAATATTATTGCTCCCCCCGACCTGGTCAAATAGATCATCTATTCTGGGGAGTGGATACCTATTCTTTATAGTTAATTTGTTTAGCTGTCAGTAGTCAATGCAAATCCGCATCGTACCATATTTATTTTTCACAAAAAGTATAAGTGCTCCCCATGGGGACACACTAGGTCTGATGTACCATTTCTCAATCATCTCTTGCAACTGTAGTTTTAGTTCTACTAACTCGGGGGTACTCATGCGGTAAGGGGCTTTCGAAACTAGTACTGATCCGGGCACTAGTTCTATGGAGAAGTACAAGTCCCTTTTTGGTGGTAACCCTGGTATCTCTTTTAGAAATACATCTCTATACTCCTCTAGGACGGGAAAGTCCTAAATTTTATGTTCCCTTTCATCACCCAAGTTGTGAATGTTGACTGCATAAATTTTGCAGCCCTTCCTTACACACTTTTTGACATGTAAGGCTGATATCGGTTTGATAGAGACCTTCTTAGGTATACCTTGTACCTTTCTCTGATTTCCTTGTTTATCCGTGCACATGAAAGTTTTGTTTAAACAATCAAGCATGACATGATGTTGTTCTAGCCAATCCATGCTTATCCGTATGTCGTATGCACCTAAAGGTAGAATGTTTAAATCTGCCTTGGTTTGGAAACCGTTCATGTTATTCTTGCAACTTTTAATAAGTTCTGAAATTTTCCATGTCTTACTATGTTTCTCTTTGTTTAATTTGCATTTTTCAACAACTTTAGGGGAAACATAACTACGGCATGCCCCTAGATCAATTAAAATTGAAATAGGTGTGGTTGATATTTTACCTTCTATTTCAACCATGGTAGATTGATGGTCTTCCTATCTGCCTTTTAGGGAAGCACATATCCTGGGTTTCCTTGCCATATCTTCCACGGTTGCTTCCTCCTGTAAATTATTTAGAACTCTAGTGTTTTTATTCGGGAAATCCTTGTAGTAATGGGATCCTTGACATCCCCAACATAATCCTAGTATTGGGTTTGTTCTGGTTCCTCTATCCATTATTGGTTTATTAACACTCTGTGCTGGCATATTTGATTGTGTCTTGAATTTGTTAAAACTCTGGTTAGCTGGAAAACTATTGTTTTTCTTTCGGTAAGGAGGTGGTCTAAATCCTCATCTTCGATTGTCGAAAGAGGCTCTTATCTTCTCCTTATTCTTTTTTATGTTCTTAGATCGGTGCTGGTTGTGTTCATAGCAGAGTCTAGCCTTGTATAAGGCCACTTCCAAGTTATTGGGTGCATGAAATTCAATTTTATCTCTGAAGAAAGTAGGAAGGCACCCTAAGAACTACTGTATTTTTACCTTCTCATCCCTTACGTATGGTACATAGTGTAAAAGTTCCAGGAATCTATTGATCAAAGCATCCATGGTAAGGGATTTCAGTTGTATTTCGTGAAATTCCTTTATTTTCTTATCAAAAAATATTTCTGACATGTATTCTATTGAAACAATTTCCTAAAGGTTCTCCACCCGAGTCTTGTCCTTCTCGGTTTCTTAGTGTGTCGTAAATCCTGCCACCATCGGGAAAATTTTCCATTCAGGTTGTATATATCCAAACGAGCCTTCATACGGCTAGAATACTTATGTACCTGAAAGTATTTGTCCATCCCTAAAATCCATTCTTTAGCTTTCTCTCCTGAATCCAAGTCTCCTTCGAAACTTGGAGCCTTGATTTTCATGAAATATTCCTGCAAACTGTCTTCTCTCTTTTGTTTCTTCTTTCGAGGGGATGATACATAAGAATCTGAATAATCCCCATATTCGTGGCCCAGGGTATTGGATGAGTTAGAGTGTTCTATCAACTCCTCATGTTTCTTAAATTCTGGGCTACTGTCTCTCTCTCCATGGTGTTGTTTACCCATAGATCTATTTGCTGAATGTGTTATTCGTCTATGGTTTCTCTTTTCGGTTAAGGTTTTAATTAGTACTTCGTTCACCTCATGATGTTCTCGTCTCTTTTTTAAGTTATCATCTTTGAAACTTCGAAACTATGATTGCAAGCTCTGTACTGTTTTAAATAGTTCAAAAGCTTTGGTTGTCCCGATACTTTCATTTAGTTCTACTATCAGTTCCTCTTCCCGAGGTGGTGAGTTCAAGTTCCCATGCTAACTGTATTCCCTTTCAGTATTCATGATGCTTGTCTGTCTTGAAGGAAATATTCAATGTGCAGGAAAACAATATTTATTAGTTTTACTCATACGTGATTTTGCAGCAGTTTAAGTAGTTTTAAGCTCATAAGCCTCGAGTATTTGAATCTGGGCTCTGATACCACTTGTAATGTCCCTAAAAAATACACCTTTAATTATTTTTTTTATATAAGTTCCTAATCAGTCGTAAAACACATGATTCTATAAATTAACTTCAACACTGGTTAAATACTGATATTCTTACTTGTTTGTGTCTAGATTGGTTGACTACTTGGTTATTCTCAATGTATTGTATTGGTCGGTTTCCGTTTTCTTGAATTCGAAAGGTCTGTACCTAATTTCTTATGTGATGACTTGACATATTATCTAACTCACTATAAGGATAATTACCCTTCGTAACTGGACTTGGTTTTTATCTTAATTTATAATGATAATGGAATCTCCTTTTTCTGTGAGTGTTCATGTCACGTCCCCTCCCGTGGATCCAATTCAAGGAAGGGAACATGATACCAAATTTTGGGCTTTTACAAAACGTAGCCCCATTCATCATGAACAAATTCATGATATTACAAATAAAATGCATATGTGTGCATATGCAAATCAAAGCAAACATGCACAGCAGAATAAAAAATCATCCACACACATTTCATATGCATTCAACATATCAATAAGAATCATCAAATAATTAAAACCTTGCATAAGTAAAGCGCATAAATAAATACTTATCTTGATTATGAATCTGTCCCAAGCAACTAGCTATGTCGCTGCAATGTTCCACCCAACCATGGGCCAGTCGTGTTCATCAATCTCTCAACACAACTTCCACCCCCGAGCTGGGCATGATTTCTACAAGGAAAGGGAACACTCAAGCTCGGCACAACCCAAGAAAAAATCACATCTAAGCCAAGCCAATCCATAGTTGGGTTTATCAGGCTAAATTTGAACCCTCTTCATTTATGGATCCTTGCACTCAAGCTCAAGCCAAGACAATGGATACCCATAACCCATACCCCAACATACTCTTTCTACACACAACAAAAACAATGGTTGGGCAAGGATAAATGATTTTACAAAGGTATTTGCAAAACAGGGTTCCCATTGGCTCACCCAAAACGAACTGTGGAAAGGGGAATTCAACCACAGGGAGAAAAATCGATTTATCCCATAGGTTATGAGCATTCCAAATGGCCAAAACGGCCTCAATGAAACCCCAAATCGATCTCTCTTCCTCCCAACAGCTCTGCAACATAAAAACACCATTCTCCCAGCTAGAAAACAATGAAAAACATAAAAATGTGGAGGGAAAACGCCCAGGTAGCTCCCAAAACGTGAGAGAGGAAAAACTGGTGGATGAAGAATGGCTTGGGGAGAAAATTCGTGGCTCTTTTCTTTCCCAAGAAGCCAAACACATTTTTCCAAAACTGATGGCTTGCCCATACCCAAATTTGGACAACCATACCTCTCCATTCCCCAAGGCATTAACTACCTTAACCAAATCTTGGAAGAAATAAATGATTGGGTACAAAGGTCAACATGGGTGGTTTAAGGTTCATGGGTTCTCTCATTGACACTTTGATTGACTTGATTAGCTCCAAGGGTTTGAATATTTCCCTCCCAATTCCTTGTAAAGATCATGCCCCCATACTCTTGTTGCATTGCATTGCTTAGCTAGTTGTGGGTATTTTATTAAAATGCATATTTACATGATATTTGCAATTCCATTGTGCTTGGCTAGCACGCAAACCATATGCATCACTAAATCGATAAAGGAGCTTGGCCTTGAGATCCTCACCATGATTTTATAACAATATTACATCATTTACATTTTAATGTAATGGGGTCAAAATTGGGATATTACAGTTCAATGGTTTTCTTACATTACTCTTCATATGTTGAAAGGTGTTTTTATTGTCTCCGTGGATGGATCTCAAATCCATTGTTTCCGGAGTTTACTTATCTTATAATAAGCTAATTCCATTCTTAATTATCTCTGCAGGTGGATTGGTTGATCCACGTTGTGCTTTAAGGTTTAACATATGCAATGTTCAAGGTTTATGTTGTACCAAGTATACAAGAAAAAGGGGAACAAGGTCCCAAGGTAAGATTATAACAAGGTCGTTCCTAGCGAAACCCAATGAAGGTTTCCTATGTTGATATGAACCTAAGCGCTTTCGCTAGTCTCATCTTAGTTCCAAACGAATATAATTCAAACTATAGCGGAGAGGTGGTTGGCATTCAATGCGACCCATGTGATGGCAGGTGCATGGAATGCATGAAGGTTTCCATGCTAGCATTTGCATTCAAGTATGGACAGGGGGTATGGTTTTACCCTTTCATTCGTGGTTTTGGATGTATCGTTGGGTCTGTTTGCAAATTTGATGTAGAAGAAAGAATTAGAGGATTCCTCTCTACATTTTTCTTGGAAACGACTTATACAGGACCAGAGCTACGCTCTTGGTTTGCTTGGGAGGAGGCGACTTCACGTTGTTGGATTTGATCTGGAATGCGTCTGCCCTTTATTGATATTTTTTTGTAGAGATTTATGTATGGTTTTTTTTTTTATAGTGGCTGATCTCTAGTTTTTCCCATGTGCAAGGTGAGAGTCCACAATGTTTTACCACCTGGGGGATGCTCTGCGAAGAGGCTGGTCGACTGCGAAAAGCTTCGGGTAAGCTCATGGCCTCTTATGGACCCACTTCCCTCTACGGAGACACATTTGGAGATGTTGGTTCTGGTTTGTGGTTTGATGTTTAAAAGGCTGGTTGGCTGCATTCCTAGAGATACAAGGAATTCTTAGAGAGCCAAAAATTACCTTAGCAAAGCGTTGATATGTTTGCATGTCTATAATTGTTTTGCCCATTTTTGGGGTTTTCGCTTTATATTTCGGACTGTAGAGATTTTATGCTCGGGGTTTATCTAAGGTTTTAATTGAATGCAATAATCCTTGAAGGCGTTTTGCAAATGCTCTGGTTTCTATATACTGTGTTTTGGATAGAGAAATGCTTCATGGTTTTATGTTTGTAAATTAATTGGCCTTCTCTGTGTTGTAAGGCAATTTTTCTCGCATTTTTGGTCTTTCTCTGTAATGTGTGTTTAGCATATGGTTATATTTTCTATTTCGGGTGTCTATACTCTCTTGTTGGGCATTTATAATCTATTGTTGGGCATCTATACTATGTTGTTGGGCATCTATACTCTGTTGTTGGGACTGTTATAACTACTCTTAGGGGTTTTGTCGTTTTTTTCGAAGTGTATAAGGATATGAAGACTTTGGAGTTTATTGTGTTTGAATGTCTGAGGAATTTCAATTCCTGGTCAATGTTTGAGCGTGACCCTTCAAGCGTGGCCCTGTTTAAGTTTGGAGTAGTTTTTGGATCCATGGGATTTGATCCCCGGTCAATCGCTTGAAGCATGACCCTGCCTGTGTTGTGAGTTGGAAATCAATCCTTATGGGATTTGATCCCCGATCAATCGCTTGAAGCATGACCCTGCCTGTGTTGTGAGTTGGAAATCAATCCTTATGGGATTCGATCCCTAGTCAAATGCTGGAAGTGTGACCCTTGAATGTGTGTGAATTGGAAACGATCCTTATGGGATTCAATCCCTAGTCAAATGTTGAAAGTGTGACCCTTGAATGTGTGTGAACTGAAAGTGATGGGATTCGATCCCAGATCAACGCTGAAAGCGTGACCCTTGAATGTGTGTGAATTAGCATAAGTGTAAGGCATAAATTGAGTCCACCCAGTGTCTCGGATTATGACTAAGGAGAGTTTCACTCTCGTTCTGTTTTTTTCAATGGGTAACAGAATATCGGAATTCTATTTGATAATAATGATATGTAATGTTTTAATGAAAATGATGGTGTGAATGGTAAGTTTTCTTAATTAGTGTAGTTTGATGTTATTATATGGTTTTTGACATTTGATGGAGTATTGGTTTAAAGTTTAATATTTACATTTTAATATATATAATTTATAAATAAATATATCAATCCCCCTATTTAGAGTTTAGGGACTTCGTCCTGGAATTCGGTTTCTAGGATTCTCTCTCTATATAGGAAAAAATAGGAGTTTTCTCCTGAGATATGATGGATATATATGATATGATATTTTAAACACTAGTTTGGAATTTAAATGTAACCCATGCATCATGGCTTAATTAATTCTGCCAATGATTCTAAAAATAATTTTGAAAGCCTGTAAATTAAATCTGTATGACCAATATTTGAAATCACCATATTTACTAGAATTTAATTCTACAAAGTGGATTAAATCTATGGAAGAACCCAATCTGATTTTTATAAACAAATTTAACAGATTTAAATTACATCACAGTATATAGATTTTAAAAAGAATAATGCATGAACAAAATATAAAGAGACACGGTTCAAATCTATAAAAATATAATTTCTGAATGAATAATAATAACATAAATATACTTATCAGTCCTTTATTTGCTTCCCGACTAACTTGAAAACTGCCACGTTCCACCTAACCGTAGACCTCAAACCGTTCCTGGTTTGTTCAACATGTCACCCCCGTGCCGAACCGAGCATGACAAGAACTAGAAGGCCTAGGGTAAATTCACTATCTTCGTTACTAACAGTAGAGTAGTCACAAGGTTCGTTTACCAGCCCTTTGAGTGGATCTTGTAAAATAATTTCCCCTAATATTCCCACAGTCCTCTCTCTAGGAAACACCAAATATCATACAATTTGGTAATCTAAGCGCTCAAAGAACCGTGACTAAACCCTCCAGTGAACTTGGAAACACTTGCCCCTTGAAATGTTCTCTCTCTGCTACTTATAATATTTTATGAGGAGAGGCTTCTAGGATTTAGGTTTAAATCACTCAATTTAGTTGTTAGACACACTGAATGTTCTGTTTTTATCTTTAATTAATAATTTAGTTTATTTTTAACTCTCACAATTTATTTTATCTTTATTTATTAAATCAGGATTTTTACTCATCCTAACATCTAGTTGATCTTAGTTATCAACTATTCGACAATTCTAAACTCTTGCATGCTCGGTCCCTCTTTGAGTGGCAGTCCTAGTCAGTTAAAAAGAATAAAGTGGATAATAATAATTTAGTTAAATTCAATGGGTTACTGATGCTCAAAAGCTCTCAGCTCAACATCAGTTAATCACCATAAGTCTTAGTGCTCTAGAGCATTATGGCTCAACACTCACTCAACTAATAGTGCTCTAGATCTCACTTGCTCAACACTATTAAATCAATGGTCCAGGTGCTCCAGATCTTATGCTCAACACCAGTTAAATCAATAGTCCTGGTGCTCTAGAGCTTATGCTCAACACTAGTTAACTAGTACAAATAGTCTAGATGCTCCAGAGCTCACTTGATCAACATCTTTTAATAAGGCAATATTAAAAAATAGTTTTACGTGCTATTCAGAGCTCACTTGCTCAACACCCAAATAAACAGTCTAGGTGCTCCAGAGTTCATTTGTTCAACACCTTTTAAAACCAATTAGCTTTTTAGAAAATAAACATGAAATAAAAGTAATCTTTTCTTTTGATATTATAGCACCGCACATGTTGCCCATGGAAAGCTTAAATTAGTTCGAAATTCAAATAATGGCCTCCATGGGGTGAAATTTTGAAACATGAAATTTGTGATTACCTCCTCTTATAGTCAAAATGATGGATATAGATGCTACAGTAGAACTATGTCCTTATAGTGTGATCCCCCATGTTTTTGTTGGAATTGAAGACTAACTTACACTAATTGGTCGAAAATCCTCGACGAAAATGAAATATTGATAAATATTAATACTTATTAGTTGCTTTAATTGAATTTTGTTAATCACATTTTTTAAATCACTATAAAGAAAAAAAATTGCATATTAAGTTATTATATGCTTAATTAGAAAAATGAAATCTATTGTAACAATACCACAATAGGTTTGCTCGAGTGGAGCTCTTACAACAACATGTCTCTTGTTTGAACACACTTCTTTTTCTCTCCCGTAATCCCTCGTGTCACTTATTATTACCTAGAAGTATGTTTTTATACTTGCTAAGGCAGGTATACAGTAACTGGTTTGCAGTCAACTTCAGTTGACTTTTAATTAATGAGTGGTTTAAAACTTTTTTTCCTGTGGTCTTATGAAGTTTTAAACTGAATTTTGTAAAATATAAAAAATAATTTTAAAACTTCTTAAATATTTATTTTTTATTTTTTCAATTAGATTAAAGTCTTGACATAATTAAGTATATCTGCTTTTAATTGTAATGGCCTGAAATAAAAAATATATTAAGAAAAAATTATATATTTTTTTTTTTCACAGAAAAAATATAACTTACTATTAATATGCGGAATAGTAAATAGGGCCAGCTGTCATAAAAGTCATACATCACTACGCTACCCTGTAGCAGATGAGTCATCTCTAAAAACCAATGGCCACAGTGCCATCAACATCATGAACGAGCAAAACATAAGGAAGACCAAATGTTCACACATACAAACATGAACCCCTCCCGAAGGAGAAACAGGTTCATCAAAATCTCATAAACCAACAGAGGGTCCCATCAAAGGAAGAAAACCATGAAATCATCTGTCCAGACTGTCAAATATCCATAAATATAAAAGCAGTGTCTAGTCGACACAGCCAATAAAGCCACAAAAAGAGGAAGTATACAAAATGACCAACAAGTAGTTGGCAGCTGCCTCTAAGAGATATCTGCACAAAGAAACTAACATCATATGTAAGAAATCGTCCACGCTAATGAAAACCATAAGCAGCATAAATACAAAAATAATAATAGAGCTGATAATCAAAACCAAGGCATAGGATGAGAGCCCTGTGAAAACAATGAGTCTGCCCGCCTTTCCTGCCACATGATGAGCCCAGGAGCAGAGCTAAGGGCCCTTTTCGATAGCATGTCCGCCTCCACGTTCACCTCACGGTATATATGGTTGAAGTGTATGTAATCAAAGTCTTTAATCAACAGCAGGGCCGCATTCATCCAGTGTTGAAGTAACATATTATGTAGAGTAGTTTTGCCGCTCGCCCAGGAAATGACAGAAAGAGAGTCACCAAAAACCACAAGTTCTGGTATTTCCCGCAGTCTTGCCCAGAAAAGTAATAACCAGAGTGCACATATCTCACTCCTGGTATTGGAACCACCGCCCAAGTTAAGCCAAAGATGAATGGAGATAGCATTAGACAGATGTATAACTGCACCGGCACCACCCCCCCCCGGATTGAATACAGCAGCTCCGTCAAAGAACCCACAAGGGAAGATCAACACCGGAGGGGCCAAACGATAAATGCTATCCCTAATGACATGGTCACCAGCCAAACCGCATAATGAAAGGTATTCATGGTGAGCAGCCAAAGTTTTGAAACCAGTCCCCGCCAGGAAAAGGGCCCGATTCTCAAATATATGTTTATTGCGAGACTTCCATACCTCCCAGATCATAAAATATGGGAGTTCTCTGAACCCGAGATCAAGTTTATTCCAAGCAATTAGGCATTCATTAAGAGAGCTGAAGTTCCAAAGAAAAGTTATACCAGTTATGCCCGCTATAAAGGCCCAAAGATTTTTGATGAAAGGACAGGAGGTAAAGAGGTGATCAACCGTCTCTCCCTCCGAGCAACATAGGGTACACCATCCCGGTCCACAAATTCCACGACGACAGAGGTTGTCCCATGTTAGTATCCGGTTATTCAAAGCTAACCAAATGAAACATTTTATCTTGAGCGGCATAACAAATTTCCAGAGTGTTTTATCCCACCACCGGATCATTACCTGAGTCCCAGCAAATAGTGCATCATAAGCCATCGCCGTCGTGACCTGCCCGTCCGCCACGTCCCATGACCACACAATCCGGTCATCGACGTCAGAGAGACACAAGTTAGAAAAGTTCAGAGGTCTGATATATTCATCCCATTCCCGCTTCAATGGATCTATGAGACCCATCTGATCAGCCGAGATCCACCGTGGACGGTCGACCCCACTCCAACCAGCAACATGAGCTAAGGAAAAATATCCATTTGCATGGAGATATGACCTCAGTTCCGTCGATAAAGTGTATTGTTGAGATCCACCAATGAAAGGATCCAGGCCCAGTCTAATGTCACGACCATTGCCAGGCAGCCATGCAATCCATTGAGCGATGATTCTGTATGCACCCAGCAGTCCGTTCCAGATGTTTGAGACACCCAGGGTCACCAGACGGTTTAAACGGAACCATTTAGAAACCGGAATGTTACGCAGGTATTTGGCACGTATGATCACACCCCAAAGCGATGGATCAAAAAGTGCACGCCAAAGGCTTTTTGCATGCAGAGCGGTAACAAAGCTATCTATGTCTTTTATGTTCCAACCACCCATATGCCAAGGCCTTGCCAAAATTTGCCATTTTATCAGGTGGAATTTCTCCAGTATTCCACCACCAGACCAGAGAAAACTGAATATCTTCCTTCTAATGATTTTCAGAATGGTCCGAGGGATTTTGCACAAAGAAAACCAATAAACACCTAAATTCTGTAGCACTGCTTTTACCAGAGTAAGTCTGCCGCCCAATGAAAGATGCCGATTGTTCCAGCGTCCCAACCTCAGTTCAAATCTTCTAATAAGCCAGGACCAATCATTAATCATATATTTAGAAGGTTTGATGAAAAAACCAAGATATTTTGTACCAGCTTCAATTTCTTTAAAATTTAGAGGCATGATGGAACTGATTGACTGCTGGACGTCCTCAGACAAAGAGTTTTTCAGGAAAAAAGACTTCATGTAACTGATTACCATGCCAGAAACCTTGCAAAACAGATCAAGTATCTGTTTATATGCCAACCATTCGGCAAGAGTGCCTATGCCAAACATCATAACATCATCCACGAATAAAGAGTGAGAAGCTGATATCTCACGTGTTACTTTTATGCCAACAATCCTTCCTTCATGACGGGCTTTATGTATGGACAGGCTCAACCCCTCAATGACCAGGAGAAACAGTAAAGGAGAAAGTGGGCATCCCTGCCGAAGTCCCCAAGATGCCTTGAAGAAGTCAGTGGGGAGTCCATTGATAAGGATTGCATAATTGACAGAGCTAATGCAAGCCATAATCCATTTCATAACCGTCCATGGTAGGCCAATCTGTATTAGTATTAGTCTCAGGAAATTCCAATCAACCTTGTCATATGCCTTCACCAGATCCAATTGGAGAATTAGAGCATCAATCTTTTTCTGTTTGATAGTATGAAAGATTTCCTGGGTCACTCCCACAGCATCATGGATCTGTCGTCCACTTAGGAATCCATATTGTTCCTTGGAAATGTGCCGAGATAGCATCGGTTTGATCCTTTCAGCTATAATTTTTGCAATTATCTTGTAGACCAGGTTGCATAATGCAATTGGTCTAAAGTCATCATAGCTGTTTGGATGTGAAGTCTTTGGTATTAGAGCTAAATGTGTAGAGTTTATTGCCCCTGAGACAAAACCAAGTTTCCTCGATTCCTCCACAACCAACCGAATTTCTTCCCCCATGATATCAAAGTTGTGTATGAAAAGCTCCACAGTCCATCCATCCGGTCCCGGGGATTTGTCTTTTGCCATCCTCCGCAGGGTTTTTTCCACTTCATCCAAAGTGACTTCCATGAAAATACTGTCACCTTCCGCCTCATTGAACATACGTGGATATTCCTTTATAAGTTTAAATTGTTCAGCCAGAGTGGTGTTTTTTGGGTCACGATAATAATCTTGAAAATGATATATAGCCTCATTCATCAGAGTCTCCTCACCCCGAATCCGCCTACCCGAATGATCATTTAAGTCCCAGATAGAGTTTTGTATCCTTCGTGAATCCGCACACTGATGGAAAAATTTTGTATTCATGTCACCAGATTTTAACCATGTAGCTCTGCTCTTCAACCGCCATGTTTCTTCCTGTATCAGAAGAATTTTCATTTTCTGGTTCTCCAGCATTGATAGTTGTTTAAGCTCCCCCGAAGATAGCTCATAATCAACACCTCTATTCATCAGGTATTCCACCTCATCTTCTATCTTTGATAATTCCTTTCTCATCGATGCCTTTTTGTTCTTTTCCCATTTAAATGTAAAATTTCTTAATACCTTGAGTTTCTCCGCCATCTTATCCATAGCCGATCTCTCCTCAGTAACATCTGTCTGCAACCACACATTCCTCACTCCCAAACAGAAATCAGGCTCAGAAAGCCATGTGGAGTTGAATTTGAAAGGGTAAGTTTTGAATCTGGGTTCATCCTCGAATTGCAGTATAATGGGGAGATGGTCACTGATTTTAATTTGCTGCATCCAGGATCTATAGTTCTGGAAGCATGCAAGCATAGACTCCGATACTAGGAATCTGTCGATGCGTTTCTGGATCTGTTGTTCCCCCATTCTGCCATTTGTCCATGTTGGTGCTAACGGTCGAGGAGCCACATCGACCAATGAATATTCATTAAAAAGATTTTGAAAATATGGCCCCAGAGGATCTCTCCTAGCAAGACTCCCCCAGATCTCCCCATCAGCCCAGGTAAAATTTAGGTCCCCAGCAATAATCAAATTTTCCAGGTTTAATAAGTTTTCTGATCCAGCCGTGTTCCAGAATGTTTCACGGTCACAGTATGGGCCATAGCAGTTAACAATATTTATATTTTTCTCCGATCCCCTTAAGTTCCCAGATAGCAAAATGCCAAGAGTGACTTGTGTGGGAACCAATTTCAAAACAAGGGGATTCCATGCCGCCAGAAGACCCCCCGAGAGTCCTGCAGCATCCATTGAGCAACACATCCATCCCGGCTTAATTTTATTGAGGAATATACGTGCTTTCTCACCACTAACCATCGTTTCCTGTAGAAGAATCAGATCAGGTTTTACAATTTCTAACAAACGTTTGAAGGCCAGTTGTTTGGGCAGGCCTCCCACCCCTCTGATATTCAGGGAGAGGAAGATCATTTTCTAACCCTCACAAGGGCTTTCATTCCTCTAAGAGCCCTGGAGTCAGAACGAATGGGGGATTGTGTCATGTTCAGGTCATCCTCACTCCCCCCCAGAATGACCTTTTTGTTTTTCCTGGCACTTCTAGTTTTCAATGGTGAAAAATCCGGTGCGAGGCCCCCCCTACGCGCACCCTTCTGTGTGACAATGTCTTCGGAGGCATCCTGTAAGGTAGCAGTATCGGTTGTTCCCACTCCACCATCCTTCCCAGGATCTATTATTCCTGAGGGACCCGGAATAGCAACAGCCGTTGTCTCTTTATGTTCCACCACTCGGTTTCGGAAGTAGGTGGGAATAGCCGCTTTCTTGACCATTTCAGAGTATGATGGTATGGGAGGCTGTTTCCCACACAACCCCAGAGACTTTCTCACCGCCGACGGCTCACCAATCGCCAAACCCCCCATTTCACAGATTCCCGGACTCGTAACAGCACAATTTCCGGAATCCTCAATATATTTCTCATTCGCCCGAATGGGGGCAATAGTCACAGAGTCGACGGGACCATGAGACCCCAGGGGTTCACGGTTCTCATTAGAAGCAGGAGACAGATTGATAGTTTCATTTTTTTCGGGGCCCATATTGTTCATCCTAAAAAGTAGTTCAGTCTCCGACCCCGGCTCATCGTTTTCAGAATTTGTATTTGATGTCTGCCCAGTCCCAGAAGAGTTGGTTTCTATGCTACGATTTTGACTCATATAGTTTCCATTGTTTCCATTATTCAACTCTAAAGAATTAATGAAGGATATATCCAACTCATTTAATGAATGGAAAAACATAGGGTCCTGGAGTTCCAACTTACGGATAATCGACGCATCCGGAATCAGAGGATTGAGTACCCGGTTTGAGAAGCCGTCCAGAGCACCCGCCCCATCCTTTTCAATGTCGCTGCTGTCGTCGGAAGACCACATCGGCCCACCATCCATGGCTTGACCAGATGACGCTGGTGCCGTGCATTGTCTCCACAAGTGCCCCACCGCTTTACAGTTGGAGCAACGAAAGGGAATACCCCAGTAGTCCACAATCTGTGATAGCTGCCGGCCCCGCCAGTCTATGTGCAAAACATCAATGAGGCCAATGGAAATGTCAACCTCAACCAATAATCGTCCCATCCTTCTGTCAAAACCCCGCAGGTGTCTTTCCTCCACATGTAAAAATCTCCCAAGTCTGTTGCCAATGGCTTCAAAAGCCCCGCGATTCCACAGAGCCAGTGGAAGGCCGGGTAACAGCACCCAAAGATGTCTCAACCTCACCGTAGCCGTGGCGGGGTTAAAATCTGACTGCCATTTTTGTAGCATCAAACTCCCAGTACCATGTAACCACAAACCCCCCAAGATGCGAGTGCAATGTGCTTCTTCCCGGAATTTGAACCCATACCACCCGCATGCCATTGCAAAAACCTGTGGGGTATAGTCAAGAATGGGACTCCACAGATCCTCAACCCACTTTACAACATGCCGCCGATTCATGGCGTGATAGGAAAATTTTCCCAACGAGCACCGTCATATTGTAGTCTACAATCTCCTCCAGGCTTATGTCTCGGCCGACTGTCAACCAGGCTTCTCCGGGCCTGCGGAAATATTTGCCCTGTCTCCTGCTACTAGCTCGAGTCGTCGATCCCCGCTTTCCATTCCCGCCACGACCAGGACGAGAACTCGTGTTGCCACCATGTGGGTCAGCACCCGAGGAATGTCCAGATGCCATTCCAAAATCCAGGTGTCTATTGCTTGCCGGTCCATGGGGCGCCACCTGTCGACCTATTTGAGATGTTGCATGCAAATCCCCCAGCTGTCTCTTAAAAAATGCATCTGGCTGGAACAAACCCGCCTCCTCGAGCTGAGAGTCCGACAGGTTCATATCACAGTCAGTTAGTGGGATAGCGGCCGTTCCGCTTATATCCATGTTGACAGCACCGTGGTCTGAACTACCCAAAAACCAGCTCAATAAACGTAACCTTTAACGGCCAAAGACCCCGGAAATTCCGCCAGAGATTTAAAATGATAAATTTGCACCGCAGACAATAATGTATATAATGATAGCCACAAGATTCGGTGGCCACACCCCTTTGTCTGCTGCCAGGTTATAAGACTGACCGGAAAGCCCCAAAAACAAAAACGTCACCACCCAATCCCAAGATGGTGACGCCTTACAAGCTCGCCGGCGGATTTTCCAAATTTCAGCAACAATACAACGGCCAAAGTGCGAATCTTCAGGCAGCCCCAGTATCACTTAGTTTCCTCACCAAAAGAACAAAAGACAGAGGGCCATTTGTTGTTTCTTTTAGCACGTCTCTTAAATTACTTCAACAGTTCGGTGATTAACAAACTTCCCATTAACGCTGAGTGTTTTCACTGTTCACAAACCATGCCTGTAATTTCTGCCGCCATCGCTAAGAAACCCTAAGCTCCAAGAAAAAATTATATATATATATATATATATTATAGCCATCTGCTCCATTTGGTCTTGTCCTAAATCCAGTACTGACCTTACATCTAGTCAATTTTAATGCAACCGTTCAATATTCATTTCACTCATAGTCGCATGTTCAACGCTCCAACCATTTTTATGCTGTGATAGACTGCTTTTGGAGGAAGACGTGGAGCCACACTCCACAGTCTATTGATTTAACTTTGATCAGTGCAATTTGAATATCCAGCACCTAATGGTGTAAAGAATGTGAGTTATGTAAAGTAGGCTGTGCCCGTTTTCATCCAACGTTAGTTCTATGTTGCAACTACAAGAGGGTTACTTTAGAAAGTTTATTTAATAATAAAAAAGTTTATTATTTTTATTTAAAATAATGTTTTGAATACATAATTTAGCAATTTAGCTATTATAATTTTTTTATTATTAATATTACATTTAAATATAGTTTAAATTTTATTTTTTAGTGAGTAATAAAATTTTAATTAATTTTTAAATATTTAAATATAGATTAAATTGGTTGAATAATTTTTTTAATTAATAAAATTTTGATTAGTTGTTAACTTTTTTAATTTTAAAATTTAATTTGCAATCATTATATACACATTTTTAAGTCAAAAGTTGATCTCTAATGTAATCAATTTTTATATATAAAATTATATCCTATGCTTACTTATACCTACAAAGCCAATCTTTTTTCAAATGTAATCACTATTTAATCTCTCATATTGTTATTTGTATTTTATACTCATTTAGACTAAATAATCTAAAACTTAAAGTAGTCTAAAAGATTACAAAATAATAATGATTACAAAATTATATATAAAATCCAACTTTTGGTGTTTTTAGCTCAACATACATATTTTTTTGAAGATGGAATAATGATCCAAAACCAACTATATATTACAAGGTTATTGCCATGAAATAAATTTGTACATTTCATTTTTCAATTATTTCTTATATTAACAATCAATTTATTACAAAGTAATGTTGTATATATTTTTATTAAAAAAAATTCCATATTTTATTTTTTCATATGTAATAATATATTTTATAAATATTTTAATATTCAATAATTACTAAAGAATTAAAGAAATTCTAAAAAACTTTTGAAATTATATCTTTAATATTAATAATTATTCAAATTTTTAGATTAAAAACATTAAATGCTAATTTATTTTACACTATTTTATTTATTAATTTCACTGGCTTACTATAAACTACTACTATTATTTATCTAATGTATATTTTAGATAAAAATATTATATCTTAAACATTTTTATAGTTATTTTAGTTTTTAAAATTAAAATTAAATAATATATAAAAACATTTAAAAGAAAATAGATCTTAATTGATTTTACATTATCTTTTTACATAAAAACAAATATTAAACAATTATGTTACTTATTTCACTTATTTTATGATGTAGTGTAACCATTACTTTTACCTATGAAAATGAACACAAAGTAAATAAAAACATATAAACCTTTTCTTTCATCCATGTTATGTTGAATGATTTATGACATTATGTAATTTTATAAAAAAAACTATTCTTAGAAATTGTGAGAGAGAATTATTTCATGTCATATTTTTTTCTTATTATTTTTAAAGCAATATCCTTTAATAATAATGATCCTAAATCTATTTTGAAAAAATCATTATATATATATATATAATCTTGTAATCAATATTTTTATTTTTTATTTCATATTAATTTGTAAATATTTTAATAATATATAAATAAATATCATATCAATATTTGATAATCTTAATTAATATATATTGAAAAAAAAAATCTATGTTACTGCATATTGAAAGAACCAAAACACTTTAAAACAATATATTCTTTATTTTATAAATAATATTTTAGAAAATTGTCTAGCTCCTTGTTTCTCTCCTTCCTATATAATAAGAAAGAGAAATGCCCAACTCCTTATTAGTCCCTATCATCAAGTTTGATGGTAATGACTCTTGTAATTGGGTTGGACTGTCTTTTTTTCTATTAATTTGCATATAAATCAATGGTTTATAGCCTATGTTTTTAAGGATAGTTTTTTTCCTCACAAATCATATCCTCTTATACTTTTTTTTGGGAGCAAATCACATATTTAGAGGTCATATTTGGCCTCATATCAAAGCCAGGGTGATTTCTTCCATTCAAAACTTAGGATATTGGCCATTTTTGCATCAAAATTAAAACAATTTGAGAATAGTTTAGTATTAGTTTCCGACATTTAACACTACTTCGTAACATTAAGTGTTTTTTTTCTCTTTGGTCTATTTGGCCAACCACTTTCCTTTGCCCATGGACTGCATGGATAGTGACATGTAGAGTCCTTTGCTCATGGACATGTAGAGTCATTTCTTCGTGCCCTTTGTTGTTTGTGCCACAAGACTGCACTGGCATGATTTTGGGCAACAATAACAGATTACAAACTCCCTTCATGTTGATAAATTCCTTTTCTTTCTCTTCTTGTCTCACGGACTTGACCTACATGTAGTCCTGCAATAGCGATGGTGCAAGTCGAGAAGTGCTAGAGTGCAGCGTTCCAGCTGTAGAAGAATAACTTGTCATCCAATAACTTCTATAATTAATTTCCAATAAGCTTTACATATTTTGCTTTAAAAATAGAAATTTAAAACCATTCAAATTTCCATGACCAGAAATACAATTCACTCATAAAATAAATTCTATTAAAAATCAATAAATTATTTCTATTATTACAAGAGATAAAAAGCACTATTACAACAAATACACAAGTGTGTTGCATAAACCACGGTGCATGCGCTTTATATAGGATGCATTTCTAGTGAAGTGTGTTACAGACATGTAGACCCATATTTGTTTGCAAACTAGGGACATAGTAGTGTTTTTTTTACCCCTTTTTATGCAACTTAATTCTTCATGTTCCCAAGCTTGTTTTTCCTCCAAATTTTTATGATATATAGTTTGGCATGTTCTCTATCCAACCATATTGGTCTTGAGGTGTGACGAATCCAAATGGATGCCATGTAAGCCACAAAGTTCCAAGTTGTCTAGTCCTAATGTCACCATAGTGTATTTTTGCTTGGGGCCAATGTGTGAACATTGATGTGACTTAAAGTAGATGGGACTTAAAATGAAATTTTTGATTTCAAATATTCATTTTATTTCAAAATGTAGAAGAAAGTTTTTTTTTAAGTAATTTTAAAAACATGAAAATACTGACATTTACTTGTACATAAAGTACTTTTATGAATAACAAATGGTACCAAGTATTTCCACTTATATCTCCACTACTGGTACCCCGTACAATTATGGGACTCTCTCCCCTAGACATTCATAAACAACAACCACTTACCTCTCATGTATACGTGTGCACTTCCCTTTTTCTTCCACTCTTATTTATCTTGATAAGCGTAACGTTAAAATAATATTTTTCTTTGTCGATCTCATAATTGTTTATGAATTTAAATGACGTCATTTTGATTTGAGTGACCAGGTTTTTCTTGTTCCCTAAGAATCTTCGCTAAAATCAATATATATTAATCTATCCACGAGAAAAAATTGAGTCGTTGATCATCAATTCTAAACTACTTTAAATAATATAAATAACATAAAATACACATTATATTCTCCTTGGCAATAGCAATGGTACCCATTTTCAATATTTTTATATAAGATAATTTGGAAGTCATGTGAGGAACGTGATTCCCTCTAATTATAAATCCACATCACTATATATATATATATATATATATGACTTTACTATATGATAGCTCCCTTTTCATTATTTAAGAAAGTTTATATGAATTGTTGTGAATGAATATATCTGATATTTTGTTAGTCTCGCACGTTTTATCGTGGGTAGCCCTGCGAGGTGGATTCACCCTCGACTGGGCTTAGACGGAACGTAGAGGAATGAGGCTAATGGTTTTGCGATGGCTGGTCCTGGTGCAGGTGGATTCACCCTCGACTGGGCTTAGTTTGAGCTGGGATTAATGGGAGGCCGTCGTTTACTCAACTCCTTTCTATGTTTTCCGTTTTTGGGTAGGGTTTTTGTGTTATTACGATTTATGTTGGGTGTTTGTACTTTCTTCTGGTTCCCTGGAGTCAAGCCTGCTGTGGGGAGCAGGCCTAGTACTAGCCAGGTTAAAAAAGTGGGAAATGAGGTTTTTTTAGTATTTTTGTTGTTGACTTCTGGGGTTAGGTTTCGTCGTATTTTGAGGGTTTCCTTTCTAGGTTTTGTCAACGCTCACGTCCATTTGTTTTCTCTGTTGGTTAACGGGGTGTGTTGGAAGTGGGTTTGGATTGAGGGTTTTCGTTTCCTCTTGTCTGTGGTGGTTTTCGTATTTGCTTTTTTCTCCTTGCTAGGGGAGGTTTTCGTTCACGTGAATATGGTCCTTTCATCGTGTCCGGGAGTTGAGCCAATGAGGGTTGTTACAAATCCTGCGTTGGAGGTGATTTTTGAGGGTTTGGGATGTCCGAACCTCGCCTCCTCCGGTGCACTGGCTTCACCGGTGTCTCGGGCTCCGCAGGTCCCTACTATTGATCCGAATTTGTCGGTCTTGTCTGACCCGGTTGATGGTTTTCGTCTATTTAACCCCAAGGGCCACAGGAGGAAGGATTTTTCGCCACCTTTTGAGAGGGTTAAAAAGGGTCGTGCACTCTGTGTGCTGGGTAAGGACGTGACTTGCGATATGGTTATGGCGCTGACGGATAGAGCCCTGGTGGGTAAGTTCGAATACATCTCGCTCAGAAGACCTGCTCTTCTGGAGTGGATCCGTCGGCAGTGGAGGTCGTTGGTAAAAAATATTCTGCGAGTTCTTATGCTTTTGAATGGATGGATACTTTTCCATTTCCTTTCTGTTGAAGACAGGGTGAATATTGAACGTTGATACTGGATCATTGGACATGGCTCTCTGGTTCTCAATCGGTGGCACTCGGGTTTCGACCCCAGGACCGAAAAATTGAAAACCCGTCACCTTTAGGTACTCTTGCCGGGTCTCCCACTTCAGTGTTAGTCACTTAAAGGTTTTAAAGCCATCACCAGCTCTATTGGGAAGTTCATTCTGCTCGAGGAAGATCTTCTCCGTGGTTCGAATTGGCGGACCCCCTAGATTCTAGTGGATGTTGACACATCGGAAGGTTTACTGGGTGAGTTGGAGATTATTTGGGAGGGTGGCTCTTTTGTTCAGGTCCTGGACCACTGGAAGGTGTATTTTCATTGCCATGGTTGCCACGAACCTGGACACACTAAGGCTCGCTGCCCCAGGAGGCAACAGGTGCATGTTGGTGTTGTGGCCTCGTCGGAGGGGCCGGGGTTACTTTTAGCGGAGGATCCTTTAGATATCTTCGTTTCTCTGGATCATTCATTGGCGGCAGACCTGATCGGTACGTTAGTTTCATCTATTCCCTCCATCCTTAAATTCTTACCTGTTGTTGAGTTAAGAAATGCTCTCTCTTGGGATTCTATGGTGGAAGGGGTTCCCACATGGTGGTGAACTCTCCCAGACCGGAGGGGTGTGGCTCTCCTCCACTGTCTGCTCCCCCCGCATCCCTTCTGCTCCCATCTATGGGTACTGGCCTCCCTTCGGAGGTGTCGAGCTCTCCCCCTTTCTCTCCCTTGCGACCTTCTTCAACGGAGGATCCTCTAATCAAGTCTTCATTGGAGCTGGACTCTTTGGTATCCTTTCCCCCATTGCATGTCTCCCGCCCACTGCCGTTAAACATTTCTTTGTCGCCATCCCCGATTGGGGACTCCCAATCTACAGAACCTTCTTCTCTTTTATGTGCTGGCATGTCTCCCGACTACTCTCAACCGTCTGAGCCCCTGTCTGAACTCCCTTCTCCGCTTCCTGTGTTCTCTTCCACCTTGCAGACTGACCCTGAAATCATCCCTATCAATTCCATCTCTCGGAGGAACTTAACTGTTCGTAAGACTCGTCGTGGCCCGAAAGTTAAAGGGGTGGTTAGGGGCTCAAAAATCAACCCTTCTGTCCAATCTTTGTTTGAGTGTGGACTTCCTTCTTCACCGTCGACCCGTCATCCAACATCTGGGGCTCTTAGTGATTTTTCAGCCCTCTCGGGGGTTGCCTCATGATTATTTTAACCCTCAATGTCCGTGGACTGGGCTGTGGTCCTAAAATTGCGACACTGAAACGGTTACTCACTACTATCAACCCTCATATCATCTTACTCCAGGAGACTATGACCTCGGCCTTAGCTGCTATCGATACTTTTCTCAAAATAAAGCCTGGCTGGCTTGCGGCTGGGATTGATTCTATTGGGTTATCGGGAGGCACTTTGGCCGCATGGAACCCGGATGCAGCTAATTTGGGGGCTTTTCGCACGATTGCAGGTGTTATGCTTGAAGGGACATTACAAGGTTTTGGGCATTCTGTCAGGATCTTCAATATTTATGCTCTGTATAGTGGCCGCAAGGTTTTTTGGGACCGAGTTGTGGCATCAGGTCTATTTGTGGAAGGTTACAATATTGTGGATGGGGACTTGAATTTTACCACGTCACTGGAGGAAGTTTGGGGGTGTGGTCGTTCTGTTGACCCTCTTACTGAGTATTTTCTTGCCCTTTTTGAGGGGTTTAATCTGGTGGATATAAAACCTGGTGTCCTGTCGCCAACGTGGTCAAATAAGAGGTATGGTTTGGATGGTATCGCTAAGAGGCTGGACTGTTTCTATATGTCTGAATCCCTCTGTTCCAACATTAACCGGTATCGGTCCTGGTCTTATTATGTGGGGTTTTCTGATCACCATGCCATGATGTTACAATTGGATTTCGACTCCTCCTTTTCTTACTACCCGTTCAAGTTCAATTCTGCATGGCTGGGAGACTTTGAGTTTTGTTCGTTGGTACATTCTTTGTGGCATCGACCGGTGGAAGGAAATTTCAGTTCGGCTCTGTTACTTTTTTGGCACAAATTAAAGCAACTCACTATGGCATTTCGCTCCTGGGAAAAGGTTAGGAAAAATCAGTTACTTGGCAATCTGGAGATACTCAAGGCCCGGATTCATGTTATCTCGGGCATGTTGGATGACAATCTTTTTGATGAAAGTCGTGTTGTTGAACTGTCTCTCTTAGAATCCGAACGTTTGAAGATCCTATGTTTCTGGGAAGAGACGTGGAGGCTGAAAAGCCGTGCTATCTGGCTTAAGGCGAGGGACCTAGATACTAGGTTCTTTCATAATTATGCCAATCATAGGAGACTTAACAACTCTATTTGGGATTTATCTGTGGACGGACGGGCCATTTTGGATCAATCCACTCTCAAGTTGGCCGCGGTCGATCATTTCAAGGATCTCTTCACCTAGAAAGATCCTCCTTCCCTGTTGAAGCAACTTCATACGGTACTGAAGTTTCCCCGCTTTTTCAATGATGAAGATTGTGAGGTTATTGGCCGACATGTACAGAAGAAGGAGATTTGGGAGGTCCTTAAGGGTTTTTCCCATGACAAAAGTCCGGGGCCGGATGGTCTCATTGTGGAATTTTACTTACATTTCTTCGATCTGCTTGGGGATGATCTAACGGCGGCGGTGGAGGAATCTAGATCTAGGAGCTAGGTTCCTGCTTGTCTCAATGCGACTTATATCACACTCATTCCTAAGAGTGACAGACCTGTGGATTTCAACAATTTTCGGCCTATTTCACTTTGCAACCTCCTCTACAAGATCATAGCTAAGGTGATCGCTTCTCGCCTTAAACCTTACCTTGGGAAGTTTATCTCCGATGAACAATTTGGTTTCCTGCCGGGCAGGCAAATTATGGATGCAGTGGGTCTGGCACAGGAGGGTCTACATTCCATTAAGAGCAAGAAGGTGGATGTGCTCATTCTGAAACTTGACCTGGTAAAAGCCTATGACCGTGTGGACTGGAATTATTTGAGGTTCATTCTTATTCAAATTGGGTTATCCGCGGAAATCACATGTTGGATCTTGGCATGCATTACTTCGGCAAATTTTGCTGTTATCATTAATGGTTCTCCTTCGATTTTCTTCAAAGGCAACAAGGGTATCTGGCAAGGGTGTCCACTTTCGCCCTATCTTTTTATCCTTGCCATTGAGGGACTTAGCCTTTTGATCAAGGATGCCAAGTTCAAGGGATTACTGTGCGGGGTAAAGGTGGCCAGTGACTGCCACATTACACATTCACTGTTCGTGGATGATGTCTTATTGTTTGGCATATCGTCTGTGATGGAATGGAAACAATACAATGAGGTGGTGGAAACCTTCTGCAAAGCCTCTAGGATGGAAGTCAGCCTCCCAAAATCCGTTGTTATACACCATGTTAAGGACCAGGTCCTCCAATCCTCCTTGCAGCGGATTCTTCCTTATAAGTGGCTAGGGCTAAATGAGGGGTTCAGATACCTAGGTTTTCTTTTGAAGCCAAATGGCTACCTCATATCTGATTGGAAATGGCTTATTATGAAGGTTCAACATCGCATAAACACCTGGACACCTCGGTGGCTCTCCCTGGGGGGGTCGTCTTACTCTCCTGAAATCGGTCTTGCTAGGGATCCCAGTCTTCTGGTTTGCCCTATTTTCCATTCTTGGGAGTATTTTGGCATCCTTGAGGCGTTTATTTTTCAATTTCCTGTGGGCCAGTAAGTTGAGCCATTCTAAATTCCATCTAGCTGCGCAGGGCTCGATTTCTCTTCCACTGTCTTTGGGTGGATGGGCCATTAAGGACATGTGTTTATTTAACTGGGCTTTATGTGCTAAAAGCTTATGGAGGGCATTGTTCGGTGGTGGATTATGGGGGGATGATTATACATAAAAACTATTTAAAACACATGCCAGTGCCGTATTTCTTTCGGGGAATCTTTGCCAACAGGAGAAATGTGTCTTCTATCTAGCGTAGCCTCCTTAAAACTTTGCCACTTGTCCATTCTGCACTTGCCCTGGGATGTAGGTCGTGGTACAACAGATCTACATAGGTATTGATCCTATCTCGGGGTGTCTTTCAAGTCTTGATTTATCTCATGGGTTGTTACAGTGCTTACACTAGAAAAATATCATAGTCTTAAAACAAGCATACGTTCACCTTCCGGGTCTGGATACCATTGGATTACTGCAAAGGAGCTGCAGTTGGATGGAATGTTGGCAGTGGAATGGACCACCTTTGTCCAGTCTCTTATTCATGCCGGTATTATGCTTTCTGAGCGGGGAGGATAAACTGGTCTGGACATCAAACTCTTCTTCAGGGATGGTCATGGCTACAATTGCTTACCAAAAACTCATTATTGATGCTGGCCCTCGAGATGTTCCTTGGTGGATTCCATGGTTATGTGAAGGTGGGTTGCCCCCCAAAGGTAAAATTATTTTTTTGGTTGGTTCTCATGGATAAGGTTCTGACTTGGTCAAATATGCAAAAGCAGGGTTTTATTGGACCAGGATGTTGTGTAATGTGTCATTCAAATTTTGAGACGACGGAGCATCTGTTTGGTAAGTGCTCTTTCATCAAGGAAACTGTGGGTGAATTATCTACCCTTCTTAAGATCCAGGTACAATGGTCAGACTCATCATTGGAGTGATCTTCTGTTGCTTTGGAGAAGATCGCATTGTCAGTTTGCTGCCTTGTTTCCTGTTTGTTTTTGGGGTGTGTGCTGGCTAAGAATGACGCACTGTTCAATGGAGTTTCTCCTTCACCTCCCAAGGTGGCCACTGGCACCTTTGCCATCTTCTCGGCATATCAATCCCCAGTCCTTGCCCCAACATCCTCGTTTTATTAATCAGGTGACTACGGATTATCCTTTTTCCACAGGGTTTCTTCGATGGTGCTACAATGAATGGGAGGTGTGGTGCCCGGTGCTTCCTTAATTATCAACTCCTCTCTCTCTTTCCATTTGTATCTTGCAGTCGGTACTTGAACAAACACACAAGCTGAATTAATTGCTTAGTGGGCATTACTGTTATTTGCTCGCTCCAGGGATATTGGTGCTCTTTGGATCTTCGGGGACTCCAAGTGTATTTTGGACTAGGCTGGATCCGATTGCAGACTTCACTCATTGCAACTAAATCACTGGATGCAGCATACTCAGTTGTTGATTCAATCGTTCTCTGAACTTCATTTCAAGCATATATATAGGGAACTTAATGGAGTTGCTGACCAGTAGTCTAGAAGGGCGTTGGGGGATATGAATGGCGTCCTGTCTTGTGAGGAGTTACATGATGGAGTGCTCTTTAAGTCTTTTGAGATGCATTTTTGATTATGTTTATCTCTCTGGTATTTTATTTTAGCTGTGTTATGATACTGGATATAGATCATTCTGTAAGCAACTGATCCTAAGGGTTTGGAGCAAAACTAGGTTATAGTTTGTCCTTTTTGATTATGTGTTTCTGATCTAGTGACTACTCATATGTATTTACTTGGGACTCTCGAATCATTGTTGATGAATCATCCATCATTTTGTACGATCACGACTTGTGGTCAGCGTTTATCACTTAATATAGAAGCTGTTTTTTTCTTTATGAAAATAAAAATAAATATATATATATATAAGACTAACTTTGTGTATATATGTTAGCGTCGTTTTCATTATTTAAGAAATTTTCTTATATTATTGAATGATTTTCTCTATAAAGTTAATGAAAATGACGAAGTGTTACTCTTTACTGTAATTGCACTGAGAGGAGCAAGGTGCTCTACAACTCAGTATGGAGAAGATGTGTCACATACGCAAGGTAACACTACATTACCAAAAATAAAAAGTATAATTTGTTTTTTATGTTGAATCATAAAATAAAAAAATTATGAAAAGTAATTTAAAAAATTCATGTCAACCTATAAAATAAAAAAATAAAACTTAAACCTGAATCTATCAAGCAAGAGAGGGATACATTTCTTAAGTTTAAAAAAAATACACTTCAAGAAATTGAATCCCTATGGATACCTTGATAAATCAGAGATTAAAATAAATTTATGTTGGTTATCTAAATGATATGTTTGTTGGTAATAAAAATATTAAATAATGTTTTTAATTATCCTTATAGATTGAGTACATAAGGAGATGGTGCATGTTAGTGTTTAGTGGCTTATTATTACAAGTAGACACAAAGGTTCATGTGATGGTGTACGTTTGTTCAATGCTTTATTTAGGTTTGTATGTGAACAAAGAATAGTCGTATTGGTTAGTTGTGTTATTTTAATTATTAGTTTAATTTTTTAGGTTTTATTTATAAGAAAATTGGTTTAAAATACAAAATTTATTAATGATTAAAATATTTTTAATTTTTTATTAAAAATAAATATTAGTAACAGGAGAGAAAGTTAATTATTAGGATTTGGACCTCTAATATTAGTAAAAGTAGATTACTTGGGTATTATTAAGTACAATTAAGTACAAAATAAATATATACATACAATATGAATATTATAATTATTAAACTAATAATACATATTGAATAACTTGAATGGAATGTAGTTATATTAAACAACAAAAGCTAATAACAAGGCTTGAAGCATTTACAAGGATATAATTTAACATATTTATTTTTTAAATATAAAATATGTTTATTAATAATATTGGCAAAAAATTGTATTAATAAATCAAATGTTTTTTTTATTGAATATGTTTCTATATTATTTATTTTTATGGCTTTATCAAAACAAAATATTTTCTTAGAATATTATATTTGGATATAATATTCCGTTCCTTAAATTTTTCCTTAAATATAGTCAACATAACTCAATTTTTATCTTGCCATGCCATCTTGTATTGTTGAAAATATCAACTAGTTGATGAGTAGTTCTTTGTTAATGTTGCACCTGTAGGACTAGCATATTTGAAGCTAGTGGTTAAAGTGTTCTAAGAATGCAATGGTCGGTGATGGAAATAAACAAATATCTATGTTAACCAAAGTAGAGTTGAGCTCAACTCAAATACAAGATGTAAATTATATTGTACCTAGGAAGGGATAATATGGGTTCATAGGGAGTTATCCCAAAGGGATAATGTATGTAATGTGGTCATAATCATGGAATAGGTCCATTATGTAATGAAAATAAATAATATGATAACAAGGTGTAGTTGGGGATAGATCCTTAGGAATATCCATGAGAAAGTCTAAACACACATGACTATCATTATATTAGATATCTTGGATGTTGGATGCATTATATTGTAGCAAACATGGCTTGTGGAGTGAGTCCTTCCACAAGGAATACCTGATAGTGTTACCCTACCTTAAGGGTTCCCATATTCTTGTTTTCATTCTTATGTAGATGTATTTTTGTTATTTTGAATTTTAAGGTTCTATATTGTTTATGATTCAATGTCAAGAGTAAATGATTATTTTAAGCGCTTACCCAAACTAAACATTCTCATAGATGAAAAATCGTTTGGATCTCTTAAAATTTGTCTTAGGTCAATCATTCCATCCTTATATTTGGAATGTGCATGATTCAAAATAAAGTCCTAGCACAAGTTCACCATGTCTTAGATTTTTCATAATGTTATCATGTGATGTTAGTTGTCAAAAGAGGTTAATTTCTTGGTTAAGAATGTTTATATCCAAAATTTTAGATATCATTTATGCATGTAACAACACATTGTGATAGCATGCGCAATGTATTGAATACCTTGAAAAGTCACCTACATATAAGGCTATTTTAAACTCAAAGTCTTGTTAGTTCAACATATTGTAAAAACAAGATGATGTATACAAATGTTATATGCCATGCACACAAAGATGGGTGCCTCATTCAGAAGAAAAAAAAAATGCATGTTTGATTTGGGTCAGCAATGTTGAGCCAAAAGCTCACTCAAATTTTTCTTGGCACAAATATTTGGAAGAAACACAATATATAATCTCATTTTACAACTTGGTTGTTTTTTCATGATTCACGTGAATTTCATAGCCTAGTGAATTTCAACAAAGTTGGAAAGTTGCAAATTTGAATTTCAATGTAGTGAAACTTATCATTCAATGAAAATCTATAATTTGTTAATATCTATAATTTTGTGATATATTAATTCCAAAATTATTATTAATTTTAAAAATAATACATTTCATCAGGTATTTTCTTCTAATAACATTGAAATTGTAATTTGAATGGAAAATCTAGAAAATCCAACTTGTAAAAATCCTAAATCCAAACACAAAACAAATCCTAAATCCAAACACAAAACAAATCCTAGATCAACTTCAAGCATACAATACTCCATTGCCTATACTGCCTCTGGATTAAAATAAATAATATCCTTGTTGAGAATGCAAATTTGAGATACTTGAGTGGCATGTTTAGAGAGGGAAGATGTCCAATTCTTTCCTAGGTCACTTATTGACATCCTTAATTCAAATTACTAATATTAACCAAGCGAAAGGGTCAAATTATATCATAACCTCTTATAGGGTACATGTGCCTTGGAGATACGTTGCTTTCATGGTTTATAATCCAAACTCATGTGCCAAGCATCACTAATATAGCATCACTAATATATTACGGGTCAAAAACAATGTTTATTACCGTTAACTTCAATAGAAAGCATTTGTGTCACTTTTACGTTGAAATTGGTCATAATTCAAAAACGTCTTAGGTTATATTAAAAAAATATATATTTATGGACACTTATAAACCTCATATTATCATGATGAGCTTGGATATTTAACCTTATTATTACAATCATCATTTACTAGAATGTCCTTTGTTAACATCATTTTATCCACACTAAAGACATCATTTTTTATCCACATTTATATGTCGATATATCGATGTCTTGATGTTGTTTCAATTGTATCCTTATTGAAAGGATAGGGGTAAATGTAATCATTCATGTGTGGGGTATGCTTCTCAATTAGATGTAAAAAAATGACATCATTACTAGAATGTCCTTTGTTGACATCATTTTATCCACACTAAAGACATCATTTTTATCCACATTTATATGTCGATATATCGATGTCTTGATGTTGTTTCAATTATATCCTTATTGAAAGGATGGGGCAGTAAATATAATCGTTCATGTGTGGGGGTATGTTTCTCAATTAGATGTAAAAAAAATGACATTATCTTATTAAAGAAAAAGTATAATTACAAAATGCTTATGAACTATGACATTGCAACAATTAATATAAAAAAAATAATGTTTTAAGAGGTTAAAAAGGTTAAAAAGAAAGATATTTGATATTAACAAATTTTAAGTTAAAAATGGAAGATTTTGAACTGTTTATCTATGTAATGAAATTATAATATCCATTAAATCTAAATTAAAAAATGTCTCACAGAGGTGATATCAATGCATGTGAAATCTAGAAAAAGATCAAGAAATTCTCAAAATAGTTAGGATTGAGATTGGTGATCAATAAAGATTTTTAATGAATCTAAAGATTTTGAGCATTCTTAAACTTGTATAAAATGTAGTCTCTTAAAAACCTTGGAAAAATACTGAATACAAATGTTATCGTCCATGAAAAAAATGCAAATGTTGGAAGATAGAAAGGATGTTAATAGCAATAGCCAAAAAACATTGTCATAAACACAAACACATATTGTGGGAATGCATATTATCTGATGGTAAGATGATCCACGCACCGTACTCTCTCTCTCTCTCTCTCTCTCTCTCTCTCTCTCTATATATATATATATATATGGAATCTCAAAAATAATATTCATGATATTTTTGGAAATGAAGTTAATAATATACCCATCGGGTGAATGATAAAGATATAAGGATGAATGATTAGATAAGTAAATTGATTCGTGATACCTTTTCACCTTTGGAGGGAATATGCATTGATGGATTATGATGTTAGGATTCGTGATAACCATTTTTATTGATATATCAAATAAACCCATATATGAAGGGGTCGAAGATAAGTCCTCTCCACCATTTTTTATTGTTGGTGAATTCAAAGGTATTGAATGGTTTTCAAACACATTTTTTCACACAAATCCTAAGGTATGAAATGCCTTTATAATTTTTTAAGTTCATGATCATTTTCATTTACTACAATGAGGATGAAACTACTAGTATTCATTTTTATTATTATAGATGGTTTAATTAATATTATCCTACCGCAATCAATTAATTTTCATTGAAATTATCTAGAAGTGTTTTCCCCTTTTGAAATATATAGGAATCAAGTATAAAACAATTGATACATTTCCTAATGATTGCATTATATATTATGGAGAAGGAAAACCATACTAGAATCAATCCCCCAAATGTAAAATTAGTGTATAATATCACACTAATTAGATAACAAAGGGCATGCCGTATAACATTTTTCATCATATCGACGTCATTCCACATTTGCAATGATTATTCAAGTGAAAGAGCATAACAGAATTTATTCATTATCATACCTAAATGAGGAATTTGGGATAGTGTTACATGGATGGGATAATATTATGTGGATTGTTGTATATGGTTTTGTGTGTAGGGGAAATTGACTAAAAATAACCTACCTTTGGAGATGAACCTTATAATTTTAATATTTCCTTAACAAATGATGTTGTTAATCCATTTGTAGAGAAGACATCCATTTTCTTACCAAAGCCAACATTTTTTTAAACAATATCCTTCTCCTTGGATGAATATAATGAAGGGACATGCAATGTTAATTGTCATTGATAGTTCTTGGTATTTTTTTCTAGTTGTTTACAACATACCATTTTATTTTAATTGTTTGTTACATATTATGATGTACCTATAAGGTATTTAATATTTTTTTTAAATAAATAAGCACATATCAAGTTAGAGATATGAAAGTGTATCTTGATGTTGTTATCGATGAACTTCAAAAGTTATGGGATAGGATCATTGTGTATGACATATCCAAACCAATAGGGAAAAATAGATTCCCATTTTATGGAACATGACTTCATAGATGATTCATGATGTACCTGGACTATAAAAATTTTTGTGGTATATAAAGTGCATTAAAAAAAACTCATTTATTATTATATGTAATTTTATTAATTATTTGTAATTTACTAATAACACTATTGTAAATCTTATGGGGATTCAAACAAAAGGTAAATACACACGCCTAATATGTGGTCCAAAAGAAAAGAAGACCTCCATGATGAGTAAAAACATTTTCTCTAAAAAAAATCCATAGCTATCAAACAATAGAAAAACATATTTTCAATGGTAAAGAAGAAAATAAAACAAAACTATAAAGAATAACACCTCAATGGTAGAAGAAGGCTCATGATAGAAGTCTCCATTGTAAGAAATTGGTCAATTAAATTAACAAAAGTAACTTATTAGTGATTATAATTATTTTTGTAATTATTTTGTACTAACAAATATGATTCATTTGTTTGACCTAATTCACAATTCATACGAGGATTAATGTCAACAAATTACTATGGATAACGTTAAATGGAAGGAATATAAAAATAATCAAATTGCCAAAGTTAGAAATGGCATCGAGGAAGACAATGTGATGCAACATTTGGATCAAGTTTTATTGGTGGACAACTCACACGTCTTCCATGGTTATTTTCATTGTGAAAAGAAGAAAACAATGTGGTGAAATATGTTGTAAGGATCATTAAATTTCCCATTGGTTTTGCTCAAAATGCTAAAGATATCTTCAGAAAAAGGTGATTTTAACCAGGTAAAAATGCGATGATCAACATACCATTATGAATGGTCCTATTATTTTATAATCCGTTATGATATAAAATATTTAAATAATTAACTTTTTTAATTTAGTTGTTTTTGTTCATTAAGTGGGATATAATGCAATCATTATAATGTCTTTTTGTTCTTTCTACCTATAGCGCTCCCAGATAACTTCAACAACATTAAGAACATCATATATACGCTAATAAGAAAGTAAATGACGTGAGTATGAAGCTATAATTATAATGTCATTTTATTATTTATTAGTCCTTGTCCGAAGGCTAGGGTACTCATTGTATTCGATTTGCGTTGACCTAAGCATTAGTTTCAGTTAACTTATGTTCAATGTACCTTTTTAACCAAAGTTTTTAAATAATTTTCTATAAATTAATATAACAATCCATATTTTCCTACACGTTCATTGGATTATATTTTGAAGCCGTTATTACCGCAGCGGCGGTGTGGGTATTGGGAATGGATCCCTCTCTTTGCGTTCTTCGATGAGCTTTAAGTGCATCCCATACAGGTGTTCGCTGGAAAATGCTAGCATTGACACCAACATTGACACTAATACTTCTTCCAACTGATACTATAGGTTCGTTAGACCTTCTCATTAAATTTTGAGAGCATTTGGGGGCTGTCTCATAATAAAGATTGAATACTGTGATTATAAATATGGAAAACAACAATATTGTAGTTGAACTATATAGAACATAAATTGTTTGAAGATTAATTTCTAGATTAATTGGTTCGTTAGAACTTCAAACATTAATTCGGAGATTGCTTTGGTCCTTCATAAGCCATCGGCAACCGCCCAACTCACAACATCTTCTTGTGGAATTTTCTTCTCGGGGCCTTCTAAAGGCACCGCCTTCTCAGGCCTTCTTTGCATGATGCAAAGATTTCCTTCTATCTTCATCCTCCGAGTTGAGATTCTATATCTAGAGCAGCCTCTTCCTGGGAGCCAAGATTCGAGATTTGGAGCAACAACTTTTTCTTCGAACATTCGAGATTTGGAGCAGCAAATTTTTCTTCGAACATTAGCATCTTGTATCTACATCTTATCAGCTTTGTCATTCTTCATTTTTTATATTGAGATTCAGGTAAGGCCTATTTACCTGTTTGTAAATGTCATATTTCATAAATATGAGAGTTAATGTATTGTTAAATCTCATTTTGCATTGAAGTAAATTATGCATTTTGCATTGAAGTAAATTATGCACAGATATTGCATTTCATGTTTATATTGGAGGAAAAACTATTCATAACATTGAATTTCATTGCTTTAAACCTGAACCCATTGACATTGAACGTAGAAATATAAACTTGTAAATATAAACATTGAATCTGACCTTCTTTTCCATACAAAGTTGTTGGTCGCTCCAACAATTCTCGGTCACTATGGAGTCACAGCTACTGCTGAGTCCATGGATACAACGACTGAGTTATTGGTAGATGGTATTGTTGTTTTGGAAGTATTATATTGGTGATTGGCAGAGAGAAACTAAAACTCCGGCTGTTCCATATTCAGCCAAACTTGCTCATGAAACTTAGCAGAATCAATTTGTTTAGCTGTGGATGACATCCCAGACTTGGTAGCGCTAATGAGTGTATGTGATTCTATTTCACCGCATATGAAAAGGAGAACATTTTTTAGGAATAGGGCCTCCCAGCCCCTCTTGCTCCTCCCTGTAAATGCAAAACCATTATTATAGTTTCAAATCCTTTACTAATGTTAACTATAATATCTCTTGTTTTTCCTGTTAAAGAACATTTGTTATAATCTTATCAAATCTATTTTACTTCAAATAATTCGTCGTAAGTGAGGCAGCCATAATAATGGTTTAGCGAGTCCAAAGTCTTTTAATGACGATTAAACAGAGAAATTGGAAAAATTCGGGGGAGAATTAAACTGAACCTATTAAAAGAGCAAAACATATTTTATTATCAGTATGCCAAATGAAAGTACATAGGGGAAATAAAAGCTTCAGGGTGTTAACCCAGCAGCGCACTGTGTAGAGACAAACAGCATAGCGTGGTAGTTATTGTGAAAATGGTGGACATGTATGCTCAGTAGGTGCATGGATATGTGTACACATGCGATACCCTTTACTCTCTCGCTTCCGGAAGGCGTTCTGGAGCTTCAAAATCCTAAACTCGAAAAAATAGAATGTGCATGCATATCTAACATAATTCAATATAAAAAAGTAGTACCTGCGCCACTGACCAAGGGACGCCCCAAACCCATGAACAAGAAGCAATGTCGGTCCCCTTCCATCTCCTTCAACAATGTAGTTAATCTTATACCCTTTCCATTCCCAGCTGTTACATCCTGCGTATATTGCCTCCAGTTTATTGATACTAAACCAGGGAATCCGATAAAGAAAGACGCCTGCGTGGATTCAAACATCTGCCATATTCTATGCCTAGAATCCAAAAGTTAATTGCAATTGCAAGGAAACAATTTCAATGTGTAGATGCAATCTGAGTGATGTGTATTTTCCTACTATTGCTACTGCTGAGAATTGCATATCTACCGCGTCCTTGCTGCCATTGTAAGAATGTCTCATCTATGCATCAACGTGGTGGTGATACTCCCGAGTGCATGCCTTAACGTGGCAATCGCTTAGAAACAAAGGCAATCGCTTATATAACAATGTTGTTTTAACTTGCTGAAACGATGCTCAACAAATTGGTTATTTGATCGAGTAGTGAAAGTCCCAAGAGGTTAATCAACCTCTTCCCTAACGCGCATGTAAAACCTAAATTCCCTTTTTATTATCCCATTAAAATTTAGTTTGGACCACAAACCATGATACACCAAGGATGCATGGCTTCAACGTGGCAATGATGGTTCTTGATGGTTGATACTCCGAGAGTGCATGGTTTAACTTGGAACAGGAAGCTTCGTTTGAAACTTACCTATGTTGCATGGCTTCAACATGGCAGTGAGTACCACACCAGGGAAAAATTATCTTTTATATCTTAATTCCTAAATTTACGGTGAGCGAGATGCAACATGACTTTGACTTTCAGACGAGCTAAATTAAACCTATGTTCAGATAGCTAAATTAAACACACTTCCTTTGGTATATCAATTAAACAGAAACCTATTTTATTGTTGCTTGAAGGTTGCAGACTTGATGACATGGACATTTACAACAACCAAGCCCGGTGACTATTGCATAAAATTAAAATATAAAACAATATTAAATTGTAGATCGGGTAAACTAAATCCTAGATCCCTTAACTCATCAAGCTGGATTATGGACACAAAATTTGTTGGAATTTAACCTATTAAGCTGGAGAATATGAAGTTCAGATTTAGATGCTTTTTGTTCCCCACAACGGGTGTCCAAATATGCTATCCATGCGGAACACTCATGCATAAGCGGAACAGGTGGTGTGACGGGAGTGATTGTATGTGGTTAATGGGACAACTTAAGGCAATGATGTTTGAACAACCTCCATACTCTCACAACAAGTCTGAAAGTCAAAGTCACTTGCTGACTGAAAGTTTATGCAATACATCGCTTAGTTAATTTACTAGAATTGAACCATGAGCTTGGACAAGTTAATCCGTTATAGTTGTGAGCTTGTATGCTTAGAGTAAATCATAAAGGGAAAATTCACCTGCTACCACATTTATAAACTCAATTATCCTGGTATATGTAAGCGGATGTATCTTTTCATATTACCCGTAGTTATTTATATGAGTAATTGTTCGTCGTGTTACATTGAATCTCAGGATCATGAGTCTATTAACTCATATCACTGGGACTTAAGTTAACAAGCATAGAAACAAGCGTTGTAATATTATGAGGTAGAATTAAATTCATTTGATACCATATAAGCAAGGTCAGAGAATTGGGGCCCACTCCTGCAACCAATTCCAACTCCGCGTCATTGCATTTGGCAGGGACTACGTTGCCATGCAGCACTTGTTTGAAATCAATACCATCATATGATTATCCTTCTTTTAACGAAAATAGTTAGAGATTTATATTAAAAGAGTTGTAAACAACCAGCATTTTACAAAAATTATGTCACCGAAGAGAGAAGGTGAACAAATATCCAAATTCATAGTCTACATGACCTTGAATTTTACATTCATAATTACTCCAACTGCTACAAACCCTTTAAAACTATATATGCACATAAACTGACTTGAAAAAAACTATGCATTTGTAAAACATGGGAACATAAAAGAAGAAGAAACATAGTGCACCATCAGAATCATCCACCCTTGGCTTGTCTACAAGAGTCCATATCAATATACTCCTTGAAGGGCTAGATAAAATAGTATTCATCTTGAATTTGAAAAGTTCGATGAGAGTTGGCTTGACAATGGCTTTCCTATGCAAGCTTTAACAATATATCCATGTCCTCCATTAGTTTTTCAACCTGCCCACCCTACACATGAACATGATCCTCTACCTCGTCCATATGCATATCCAATAGAGAGATATGGTATGAGACTTGTCTCATAGTTTCCACTAAACCATCCCAACGAGGCTACATAATTATGAGCATGGCCTTGATATCACTAATCTCATCCTAAATGGCCTTCAATTCTACTTTCCACAAAGACATTATGAACTCTGTATTCACCTTTAATAACCCCAGTTTTGGCTTGGAATGTATGTAATCAAAATTATGTACATGCTGTAAATATGTTAGTATGGATTCCTAGCGTGGAGCTCAATGCCAAGGCCCAACTAGTGAATGGCTAGGCATGTATGATGTTTATATTTTTATTTGGACCACATGTTTGGCTTGTCATGCCAATTCTAAATGTATGTAAATATTATGTTGAAAATTAATAAAATGGTCCAAGATGGTTGTGTAAAGAGCACTAGAGGGGCTATGATTCCACCAGAGGGGAAGAGGAAGGGGGGGGGATATGGGAAACCGAATCCTATGTTTCCATGTGTCAACCTTAGAACTCATCCAAAATTTTCCATGTTCCTTAAATGAGCCAATTACCTTCTTTTGACTATTAAACCCAATCATTGAATGCATGTGTGAGGTTGGTGGGGAAAGTCATTGACATGTAGTTATTGAAGCATGGGGGTTGTGACAGTGATGTCAGCTGTCAACTGTCCTATTTCTTCTATGGTTAGAAGCCATGTAAGTTGTCCTTTCACCCTTACTTCATATCCTTGGAGTCAACACTCTTTTGATCATTCTCATTCTCTCATGCATGTTTTCCTACACTACGTAGAGTTTTCCATTGCTGTTCATGGCCATTACCAGATTGTGTTCAACCCAAAAATTCGAATTGGAAGACAGAGCTGCATTTTTGGAAGGGAAAATAGATGGTTGTAGGTGAGCATGGAGGTTGGGAAAGAAAGGAACATTTACCCATTGAGATATACTACTTTTGGATGCTTGACAAGCCATAGATTAAGGTTGCTGGAGGCTCTCCATTAACACACAATAGGTTGGACTCTTACTGCACACACTGGTAAGCACTGTAAGGGTTGAATTTCCTTAGGTAACTGTGGATCAGTGAAGGGAAATTCCTTCCTTGTGTTGTGTGGGGCATTTGGAAGGAGTGCCATAGTTGTGATGGCTTAGTGAGACCCCTGTAGATTTCTAGTTGAACTTTCTGGCTAAGCATAGTGAGCAGAATGGGTTGTGGGCCGAGAGAGAGAAGCCTATAGGTGTTTCCTTCGCCCTATTGACCTCATATCCCAGCTTGGGGATGGCCTCTTAGTAGCAAGAGTATATGCTGGACAGAGTGCCTATGGTTGGGTGGAAAATCACTCTTACACAGCCAGTTTCTTGGATCTTCTTTGTTTAAAGATAAGTATTCTTATGTATCTGATGTGCAATGATTTTTTAATTTATATGCCTGTGAAAATTATGCTTAGATTTGCATGTTATGTGTGTGTGGATTTATTTCATTCCTTTGTGTGTTTTATTTTCATGTCTGCACATGCATTTTAAATTGTATGAATTCGTAATTATGGTTGGGGTGAAATTTAGAGGCCACAGATTAATGTAATGTCCCCTCCTACTGGCCGGATTGAGGGATGGGGACGTTAAATCACCTCCCTCCCTGATCTAGGAGGATCTGAGAAATTTATCTAGACCAAAGTCTTAAAATGGTGAAGAGAAGAAATCCATTAGGTAGGTCTCTCTGATACCTTTCCGACGACATTTGTTTCATCTCAAACGGACACCATAAGCCCAAGTTATGATGTTCTAAAGTTTCGTCCAAACAGTAAAAAAATTCAAGACGGGGTACCACATGTTCTGTATAATGATGACATGGAAACCCCTCATGGAACTGCATGCCAGGATTTTAGATGTCATGACAGATTACAAATGTTGAGTTAGAATCCTAGTGTTAGATACATGGAAAAATCTGATCACGACATGTGGTAGTTGGTATGTACATGTGGCAGGCATGTGGACCAACGAGAATCTTCTGTTAGTTTTTCATCATTTAATTCAATATGATCTAGGATCTTAACTGAGAGAACAACATGTACAGCATATCAAACACAAGAGACAAGAGACACAAAGCATTTCATCGGGGAAAACCAAGAACGTGAAAAACCCCGCAACTTCCTCAGAGATAGAATGAGCACAAATACAAAGATCAAACCCCAAAACAAGAGATAGTCTCCTAGCAGTTGCTCCTCCTCCACTTGTGTGCACTCCTCCTTTCTCTCACTAATGCGAAGTGAGTGAGTGAGTGAAATGAATAGAATGAGAGAGTCACACTCTCTATTTATACAATGACTTGACCTGCCTTTAACTCTAACTGGGCCGACCTCCCTTAGGAGAGTCTAATAACCCATTATCACTTGTCATTGGGCCGACCCCACTAGGGTGGTCTAATAACCCTTTAACCCATACTGGGTCGACCCCTCTAAGGTGGTCTAATAACCCATCAAATATAAGTTACGACACTTGCAATAATACTTGTGACACTTGCAAATACAAATGACGACACTTCCAACCAGAGGAATAATACATCTTTGTTGGGGATAAATAAAGTACAAGTGTAATACATACAATATACAAGTGAATATCTTCTGAAGTTAAAAATACATCAACACTCTCTCTTAACTAGGAAGGTATTCTCTTGACACAAGTCATCAATACATATAGGCACAAGTCTTCAATACTGGAGATGGATCATCGTCACTGGATCACTGAAGCATCATTGTCACTGCTGCTGTACTCTTCATCTCGATCACTGGTGCTATCTCTCAATTCTTCTCGTCATAGGAAGTTCTACAGAGCCATCCCTTTTCATGCTGGATGTAGGCCTAGCCTCCTGTATGTCTTCATCATCTCTGCAAGCTGGCCATCCTGTGGAATCCTCAGGGATGATTACGTGCGTCAACCAAACCTCGAAAGAGCATCCCAGGACTAATTACGAGCTTACTTCTCAACCTATCGGATCTCCCAGGACTTTTACCTGTTACCTTCACAAAACCTTAAAAGAGTGGCTTGCGACTTGCAAGATCTCTAAAGCGCATCTAAGGAATTTTACGTGCCTAGTACAACCTGTCCGGATCTCCAGGACCGATTACATGTGATCTCCACAAAACCTTAAAAGAGTGACTTTCCCTGCAAGATCTCTAAAGAGCATCCGAGGACTTTTATGTGCCTAGCACAACCTGTCCGGATCTCCGAGACTGATTACATGTGATCTCCACAAAACCTTAAAAGAGTGTCTTGCCCTGCAATATCTCTAAAGAGCATCTGAGGACTTTTACGTGCTTAGCACAACCTGTCCGGATCTCCAGGACTTATTACATGTGGTCTAGCAAAACCTTAAAAGAGTGTCTTTCCCTACAAGATCTCTAAAGAGCATCCGAGGACTTTAACGTGCTTTGCACAACCTGTCCAGATCTCCAGGACTTATTACATGCTACCCTCGCACAACCTGTCCATGGCCACGGAGTACCATCCTGATACTCATGATCATACTGATCATCATCATGCAATACATCATCCTGATGTATATCATCTGTAGCATCGTCCCGATGCTCATCACACATGATCATCCTGGTCATCATCATAGCATCATCCTGATGCATATCATCTGGAGCATCGTTCTGACGCTCATCACACATGATCATCCTGATCATCATCATACATAGCATCATCTGAAGCATTGTCATGATGCTCATCACACAACGCTTACATCCACAGCCATGGGAAGGATGCTCCTATCACCATGCTTGGAATGGCTCCTGCAAATGTGTCCCATCACTTCCTCCTCAAAGTATCTTCTATCTGAATAAAACCAAGCCTCTCTCTGAAGTACTCAAACTTCACTCTGGATAGTGGTTTGGTCAACACATCTGCAATTTGCTCATCTGTCGCAACATACTGGAGCTTCATTGCTCCTCTCTGCACCATATCCATGATATAGTGATATTTGATCTCGATGTGCTTCAACTTGTCATGGAACACTAGGTTCTTTGAAAACTTCACACAACTCTGGTTGTCACAATAGATGCAAGTAGCATCCAACTGGAGATAAAATAAATCATACAGTAGCTTCCTTAGCCATACTTCCTCACAACTAGCTGAACAAGCTGCGACATTATCTGCTTTGACTGTACTCAGTGCTATGCAGGATTGCTTCCTGCTAAACCAAAAGATCACACCCGATCCCATACTGAAGCAACACCCCGAAGTGCTCTTCCTATCTACAGCACTGCCTGCCCAATCTGAATCAACATAACCCTCTAGGTTAAACTTTTGATTCACATCATACTTGATCCCATAGTCAATCGTACCCTTCAGGTACCTCAGAATATGCTTTACAACAATCAGGTGAACATGTCTAGGATCCATCAGAAACTGGCTCAAGGTGTTCACCGCAAAGCAAATATCTGGTCTCGTGTTCGTTAGGTACACCAAGGACCCAATCATCTGACGATACATCATGGCACCAACCGACTCTGATGAAGCATCACTCAATAGCTTCAGGTTTGATGCCATAGGTGTGTCCATGGCCTTGCAGTCCATCATCCCGAACCGTTTCAGGATCTCTATTGCATACTTCCCTTGTCTAAGGAAGATTCCATCTGCACTCTGCCACACCTCCATACCTAGAAAGTAATGCATCATACCCAAGTCCTTCATCTCGAACTCGGCAGCAAGCTTCCTCTTCATGTCGGCAATCAACCTATCCTCACCTGTCACAAATAGGTCATCCACATACAGTAGGAGTATCACTGGATTTTCTTCCTCAACCTTGTAGTAAAGGTTGGAATTTGCTTTACTCTTGGTAAAGCCCAAACTAGGCAGGAAGTTGTCTATCCTACCATACCATGTCATGTGTGCTTGCTTCAAGCCATATAAGGATTTCTTTAACTTGCACACATATGACTCCCTATCATGTGTCTCAAAAATGAGTGGCTGCTTCACATACACTTCCTCTTCGACTACACCATTCAAGAAGGTTGTCTTGTATATTCCACTTCATTACTACAGCCAGAGCAAGTACTGTTCTGATGGAAGTGTATCTGGCTACAGGTGCAAGAGTTTCTTCATAATCTATCCCTTCTTTCTGGGAGAAGCCACGAGCCACAAACCTTGCCTTGTATTTCTCTATGCTACCATCTGCAACATGCTTGATCTTGTAGATCCACTTGCAAGTCACAACAGACTTCCCTTCTGGTCTTGGGACCACATCCCAAACATCATTCTTCATGATCGACTGGTATTCCTCGATCATGGCATCCTTCCATTACTGCATCCTAGATCCTGGGAACTTCAGATTCTTCAATATCTTCAATAGGTAGTTTTCTTGAACTTCGTTGCTCGAACAAATGTTGTTCTTCTTCTTTTGTAGGTGATTGTACGTGATCTTTCCTACAAGTCAAATTCAATTGCATGATTAGAAACTTCTCATAGTTTTCAGAACAAATTCTTACACATAAAAACATATGTTATACAGTCATGCAAATATCTTAGCCAATGCTTCAATACAACATTCATCCATATCCCGTATTCATATGGTAATTTTCTAGATGCCTTCCATCTCTACCAGAACATTGTTAAGAGTGTGCACTACTCCCAACATGTCAGCAAAGAGGTTTCATTCTAGATAAGTAGCAATGGAATGTTGTACAGTACCATAGGCCACTTACCCATTACTTTCATATTAGTAGTATCTTGTTCATTAATGCAACTTTTCTAAAATGCATAATATACATCCTAAATCTAGGAACATAAGTATGCACATGATTGAAAAACATCATTTAAGTAATCATATATATAGGAAATAACAATTCAAATACTTATCTTTGTTTACTTGTTGGGTGGACCCCCTCTCAATATTTGCTTCCTTGCAGGAACTACTGGAGTGTGCTCCCTCTTAATCTTTGCTTCCTTGCAGGAACTACTGGAGTGTTCTCCCTCTTGATCTTTGCTTCTTGGATTATCTGTCTTTGAACTTATATCCATCCTGGACCACTATGCATGCTTAAGTGTGCACAAGTGTCATCATTGTGTCATCCTCAATATCTCATACATAATCATACATGCATTAGTATAATCTCAATACTATCAAAACATTGTGATTCTAAATAATCTTAAACATGAAAGGTCATGATTATTTCATATACAGGTAATTTATCACAAGAATTAGTATTCAAGGTTTCAGGGAGTACTTCTTTTACTCATGCATATTCTTATTTGACCATAGGACTCTTCTAGTTTGTCATATCATTAATCAAACTAAGAAGCATAATATGCATAGACCCATGATTACTCAAACTTATAACTTCATGAATAATCATTATCAATCATACAAAAGTATACTTATCTAAGATCCTAACACAAAGTAGGGTTCTAACTCGATATAGAAAAAAAACATACCTGGATTATCATGCTTGTCTAACATACCCAAACAATGTCTTCTTGTTCTCTTCAACCTTGTGCTAGTAACCTGTATATCTCATAAGTTAAGCATTGTAGAACCAAATTATACATACCTCATAAGTATAGATTCTATGTGATCAATGGCTATGGATGAGTCTTTGTCTTCATGTCAGCATGGTCATATGTTCTCGATCTAGAACTTGATTTGATGTACCTTTCATGTTAGTGGACATCATCCTCATACAACACCATAGTGCATTAGTACAATCATAAGTGTCATAACCCTAATCAATGAATGTCTTATATCATTCACATGCATTCATACTTTTACTAAGGTGGTCAATCAATCTAAAATTAATCAAGATTGTACTAACCTCAATAATATGAAGACAAACATATCATGAACTTAATCATCAGATAAATGAAACAAATTTCGACACATACCCGTATCTCCTCAAGTCATACCTGATTTATGTTCTTTCCTTCAAGCAGCTTGGTCAATGAATCAAACATCTCCTTGGGTGTCTTTAGAGAATACACATGAGATATGAAATGGTCTTTGATAGAATCTGCAATGATTCTCTTGGCCTTGACCAAGTTGTTCTTATATAAGGCCTTAGCCTCATCTCCCCCTGGAACTAGAACCTCTTCACTTATGTAGGTGTCCAATTCATTCTCTTCTAGGATTAAGCCAATACTATACTTCCATGCTCGAAATTTATCATCCCCTTCAAGCTTATCCTCAAGCTTAGTGTGGTGAGACATCTTAATGAGAAATTCAAATGAAAATACAAGATTTAGGTCTTACCACTTGACTTGCAGAATTTGAAGCTGGAGCTGGCTAGGGTTTGTCAGAGAAACCTTAAAAATACAAACTTTGAATTTAAAACTTATGTCTGGAAAGGGAGATGCAGATGACTGAGGCGAGCAAGCTGGTGTGCTCATATTTTGAAAACCCCAAAAATTGACCCCTCAAAATTGACCTGCGAGTTTCGGATCTGCAGCTTCTGTCAAATTTTGGTTTTCTGGTTTTTCTGGTTTCTCTGGTCAAAATCCCGAACTAGGGTTTGATAGAGCATGGGGTTCTACCCAACAAAAAAATTCGATCTTCGTCTCTAAATTTCTATTTTGATGAGTAAAATCTAGTCGTGGTCTCAAATTCCAAAAATTCCAACTTTTGCAGAAACCCTAATTTTCCGCAGCAGTGACGATCCAAAAATGAAAGTGCTCATAATCCAATTTTGTTTGGACAAAAATATATGCCATATTGTTTCTGATGTATCTCTGAAATTTAGGATCCTCAGGGTCTGAAAATTCGGCATGTGGTAGACTAACCTGTCATCTTTCCAACCCCACAGATATGAGCTTTAATGGATTCTCTAAGAGAGAGATATGCCAAGTGTCGTAATGTGACCTGTTTATGGGATGAAACAATATAGAGAACTTGTACGAAGTTCCACGTGTCACTTTTTCAACTTCGGCCTCTGAAACCCGGACCTATGAAACTACAGTCTATGCCCTAACTTTCTCTTTTTACAGAATTCCATTTGGAGCTTCCTAGCCCGAGATATGACCTTTTTTCCTATGTCACCTGTTTAGGACTGCATTCCGGAAGAGGAAAAAACCCTAACTTGTACGGATCATATCTCACAAATTACAACGAATATGAGGCTGTCCTTCAGAAAAAAGGTACATGGACATTTCATCTTCGACCTGTAAAATTTTCAGATCATGAACCTTCGCCAAAACTAATTTATAGCGAAAGTGCCACGATGGCTGGTTTTTACTATACCAAGCCCTACCTCCCAATTTGTCACAAGTGCAACAAGTGTCGTAAATGCCATACAATGCCTTCCTTCAGGATAGCTCTGATACCATGCTATTTTTTCATCATTTAATTCAATATGATCTAGGATCTTAACTGAGAGAACAACATGTACAACATATCAAACACAAGAGACAAGAGACACAAAGCATTTCACCGGGGAAAACCAAGGTGAAAAACCCCGCAACTTCCTCAGAGATAGAATGAGAACCAATACAAAGATCGCAAAGATAAAACCCCAAAACAAGAGATAGTATCCTAGCAGTTGATCCTCCTCCACTTGTGCGCACTCCTCCTCTCTCTCTCGCTAATGCGAAGTGAGTGAGTGAGTGAGTGAAATGAATAGAATGAGAGAGTCACACTCTCTATTTATACAATGACTTGACCTGCCTTTAACTCTAACTGGGACGAACTCCCTTAGGAGAGTCTAATAACCCATTACCACTTATCATTGGGTTGACCCCACTAGGTTGGTCTAATAACCCTTTAACCCATACTGGTCCGACCCCTCTAAGGTGGTCTAATAACCCATCAAATATAAGTTACGACACTTACAATAATACTTGCGACACTTGCAAATACAAATGACGACACTTCCAACCAAAGGAATAATACATCTACGTTGGGGATACAAATAAAGTACAAGTGTAATACATACAATATACAAGTGAATATCTTCCAAAGTTGCAAATACATCAACATCTTCCACGTGGCAGTCAAGTTGGCCACACTACAGTTCTTTTTACCAAAAGTTTGGGCTAGCAAGGAGTATCGAACCCTAGAGCTCTCTCCCATAATCTCAACACCCTACTATTACACCATGAATGTTCCTTATTAAAGCATGCGTCAAATATTTTATTTAAATTTGATGCATATTCTATTTGGAAAAAAAAGGGGAGCCCTCATGTTTGACCTCGGGTCTCCCGCCGAACAGTGCAATGTGTTACCAATGGGATATAGCCCAATTGTTGGGATGTATATGGTATTAAATATTTTTAAGTTGGAGATTGGATTATTACTGAAAAAAGGGCGCCTCCATGGATTTAAACCCAACGATTTACCATATATATTTTATATGTTTTATAACCATATGTATGATATATTTTGGTTTATGATCATACTATGTTTTATTCCTAGATATATGTATTATATGGTGGATAACCATATCTTTTAATTTGGGATCAAATATTTTCAAATCCCATTGCATTTGGAGTTTGGTTATGAACCCTTTGGTATATAAACAAGGGTATTTTTCCATGGGAGGACAAGGAAGATTTGGTGAAGTGTTTGGGAGAAGAATGGTATAATGCCATTATATATTTGTAAAGGCTTATATGCTTGCTCATTTTTGTAAGGAGGATTTTTAGCCACTCTTGAGACATTGAGAGTGAGAGGCATCGTGATTGGAAGCATAAGTTTCTTTTGTAGCAACATGAAGGCATTTTGTACTTTTGGAAGACTAATAGATTGGTTCTTCCATTTGGAAAGTAGACCTGAAGATGTAGTCCCTTGTGTACGAACTTTGTTATCATGTCTGGTGCAATTCTTTTATGGTGTCTTTTCTTCATGTGTATACTTCTTTATTTATGTTGCGCATAAGCTTTTTGTTAGTTTTTACTTGTTTAACATATAACATTAAAAAATCTATCAATGAAATAAATACAAGCACAAAAATAACACAATGAACACAATATTTTTCTCAGGGAAACCATAAGGGAGAAAACCCTGGAAAAATCTTCCTCAATATAGAATTCACAAAGTACAAAGATAAACCCCAAGACAAAATCCGCTACTCCTCCGCTTGTGCGAACTTCTCTCTCTCTCCTATGTGAACTTGTGAGAGTGAGATGAGTGAATACAAATGAGCAACTCATCCTCTATTTATATTCTTTCGTTGGGGTGACTTTTCCCCAACTGGGCCGACTTCTCCTAACTAATTGGGCCGACATGTCAATTACATAATATAATCATCTTTTCTGGGTTCTTCTAGGCCGACACAATACCTAGGGTTTACATTGACTCTTTCAATGAATCTTACATTATTAATTACATCAATGAAATCTCCAGAAAGGAGGAATACAATAATACAATAGACAAATGTATTTAGAATATCTTCCGCGGTTACATTTATTTAATACTTGCGCCGTTGACAGGCGCACTCTCCCCTTCACATACATGCAAAGAATATAACACATACCCAACATATTCTTGGATATTTTGAAGGTTGTGTCTTCATCAAATGAGACATCCTGACTGAGTTCAATATGGCGGAATACTAGGATGTAGATACAATATGCCTTTGATTTCTCACTATATCCCACAAATATTCCCTTCTTTCCTGAAGGTTCCAACTTTGATCTCTTCTCTTTTAGAATGTGAATGAATATGGGACATCAAAATATATTTAGATGGCTGACTTCAAGCTTCTTACCGATAAACATCTCTTCTGGGGTCTTGTTGCCAAGATCACTGTGAGAGATTCTATTCTGCACATATACTATGGTTCTAGCTAATTCTTCCCATAGATGCATGGGTAAGTCTTGATCATGGATCATGGACTTCACTGCTTCTATGATAGATATTATCTTCCTTTCAGCTACACCATTCTGTTGTGGATTATGGGGAATAGTAAGCTCCCTCTTAATTCCTGCTTGTTTACAGAAATATTTGAAATCGCCTGAAGTGTATTCCCCTCCATTATCTGACCTTAGAATCTTTATCTTGTTTTCAGAGAGGTTTTCTACGAGATCCTTGAACTCTTTAAAATTTCCAAAGACTTCATTCTTATTCTTCATAAAATAAATCCATGTTTTGCAAGAGTAATCATCAATAAAAGAAGCATATTAAACATACCCGCTTAGTGAAGTGGTGGACATAGGTCCACAAATATCTGAGTGAATAATCTCCAGAATACCTTTCGCTTTGTTGTTGCTGCTTGGAAATGAATTCTTCGTACTTTTTCGTTGAGCACATCCTTTGCATGCTCCTTCATGATCAACCTGGATTTCTAGTAGTCCAGTCACCAGCTTACTTACTATTCGTAAGGCTTTGTAGTGTACATGAGCTAGTAATCTATGCCATAGATCTCATGGTACTGGACATCAATTATGTATCTACATGACCCTTCAGTTTGTAAAGTCCTCCTTCTTCTACTCCGATAACTACTGCATCATTGATAGTATTCCCCTTTGGCCACATAAGAACTTCACCATCTATAAATGCAATTTGAAGACCTTTCTTATCCAATGCAGAAATAGATAGAAGTTTCTTATTCAAACCAAGTACATAAAGTACATCTTTCATGTTCATGGAATTTCCAGAGTCTAATTTGTAAGAGGCTTTTCCCATTCCTTTGATGGGGTATTGATAATCATATCCAAGCTTCACCTTGTGTGGAGATTCCTTATGTATGAGATGTGAGAGGGATTCTTTATATCCCGTCATGTGTTTCGAATCTCCACTATCTACTAGCCAAGTATCACTTCCATGAGATACTGAACCAGTGAGGGATGATATTATAACATATTCTTCACTAGCGTCTTCATTATCTCTGGTTTTGACTTCTTCATCATACTCACTATCTTCTGCTACATGAGCATGAAATATCTTATTTCGCTTCTTATGATGTCCGTATTTGAGAGGACAATTTCTTGCAATGTGTCCTATTTTGTGACAGTAATAGCATTCAATGGAAGGTATATCTTTATTGAACTTCTTTTTCTTCTGTGGTCTTCTTGGAAAGTCCTCACGGGAACATATATTGTTCCTTTTCTTTCCACCTTTGGAATGAGTTGCCAAAGCTTGGTCTTCATTGCCGTTTAGTTTCTCCTCTCTCACCATGTCTCCAATAGCCTCTAGTTGTTCTTTTATCTGGGACACCCTGGAGAAGTATGAGTGCATGGACTCATACTTCAAGATCTTCACTCCCTTGAGTTGATTTCTCAAGGTCATCTTCCTATTAATGTTCTTCCCTTCAAATAGGTTGGTCTGGGCATCACACATCTGTTTTGGATTCTTCTTGGAAGACACTTGGGGGATCAAGTGATCTTTGATAGAATAAAAAATGATCCTCTTTTCCTTGACCATATTCTTCTTATGCCTTGCTTTGGCTTCATCTCCCTCTAGTTCTGTAAGTCCTTTCTTTATAAGTCCTTCTAGGTCATGTTCTTCAAGAATGAGCATGAATCTATACTTCCATGCCCTGAAGTTCTCAACTCCTTCAAGATTCTCATCAATATTGGTATTACTTGTCATATTGATATAATGAGTACTTCAAATGGAAATATAATAGATTTGAGACTTATCAGAAATGTTGTTCTTCTGAAAGTTGCTTCTTCCTTGACCTAGGGTTTGTTAGAGAAACCATAATTTTCCAACTTTGGGATTTTGGAAAACTGATTGGACGAGAAAATTCACCTCCTCAAGGCGAGTTGAGAAAAGTATTCCTTCTCCCAATTCTGTGAGTAGATGATCCAAAAAATTGATGCCCTAATTCTCCCGAGCTATAGTGGGAGACCCAAAATGAAAAATATTAGAATTGAAATCTGCTTCGACAGAAAGATGCGCCCTAGTGAGGCGAGTTAGATTCACTCTCTTTTCCAGTTGATTTGTGGAGGGAGATTCTGAAACAAGAATCCCTAGTTTCTGCAGTTATGGAGGCTACACAATGTTTTCTTTTAGGCCTACTTTGATACCATGTTAGTTTTTACTTGTTTAGCATATAACATTAAACAATCTATCACTGAAAGAAATACAAGAACAAAGAGAACACAATGAACACAATATTTCTCTAGGGGAAATCACAAGGGAGAAAACCCCAAAAAAATATTCCTCAATATAGAATTCACAAAGTACAAAGATAAACCCCAAGACAAAATCAGCTACTCCTCCACTTGTGCGAACTTCTCTCTCTCTCCTATGCGAACTTGTGAGAGTGAGATGAGTGAATACAAATGAGCAACTCATCCTCTATTTATATTCTTCCGTTGGGGTGACTTTTCCCCAACTGGGACGACTTCTCCTAACTGACTGGGCCTACATAACAATTACATAATATAATAATATTTTCTAGGTTCTTCTAGGCCGACACAATACCTAGGGTTTACATTGACTCTTTCAATGACTTACATTATTAATTACATCAATGACATCTCCAGAAAGGAGAAATACAATAATACAATAGACAAATGTATTTAGAATATCTTCCGTAGTTACATTTCTTTAACACTTTTTTCATGCTCTTTTATGCAATTCATGTGATATTCATCGAATAAAAGATCTTGGATGATGTATGTAGCAAAGCAGTATTCTTTGACTTGAATTGCGAGTGTAGATGATTACTAGGTCCAAGATTAAAGCGGGTGAAGGAAAACTTGAGACATTGAACCCAGAGATTGGATGTGCACATCAAAGAAATAAAATGGTAGATGAAGACCTTTGTACAAAGAACGAGAAGGCTTTCCACAAATCTTTCTACCGGATGTCAGACATGGTAGAAAAATTGTTTACATATTATCAAGAGAGAGTGGAAAAGAAGGAAAATAAGAAGAAAGTGAAAGAAGAAGGTGATGCTTCAGTGAATCGAGGATGTGGACGAGATCCTCCCAAACCTCCATCTCCATCTTCAAGTTCAATCTCTTCTTCTTCCTCTTCTTCTCATCATTCTAGTTTTCATCAGAAAGATGCTTTCAAGAAACCGTTGTTGAAACCACATGTCAAATTTGATTTTCCTATGTATAATGGAGAATTTGATGCAAAGAAACTTGATAATTGGATCAAACAAATTGAGGTTTACTGCAGGGTTCAACAAATTGTATATGAATCTACAACGGATCAACTCACTACTCTTCGCTTGGGAAGCACTGCTTTAATTTGGTGGGAGAGTAGGGTTCACCACGGGTCTCCCAAATAACATTTCAATGTCTTACCAATGGGCTACAGACTGATTTTTGGGACATATATGGTAATAAATATTTTTAAGTTGGAGATTGGATTATTAACCCAAAAAAAGGGTGCCTCCATGGATTTAAACCCAATGATTTACCATATATATTATATGGTTTTATAACCATATGTATTATATATTTGAGTTATGATCACACTATATTTTATTTCTAAATATGTATTATATGGTGGATAACCATATATTTTAGTTTGGGATCAAATATTTCAAATCCCATTACATTTGGAGTTTTTTGTATAAGTAAGAAGTATTATATTAAAAAATTATACAAAAAAGTTACAATATCCACCAGCCTGAGAGCTCTTCATGGCAGTCTGATATAATGTTCTACATAGATATAATAAATAGACATCAAGCATTCCTACGAACCCTCCCCCGAAAGAGAAAAAATATCCTACAAACTAGAGATTGTTCATCACTTCCCCACCTGATAACAACATACACATTCCGTAGCAAAAAATTGGTAGCCTCGAGGCTGACTATATCTCGAATACCATCACCTAGATTGATATTAACACACCCTTGGCAGCAAAAACAAAATAAATACATTCAAAAAACTGACAAACAACAAAAAACCTATAGAGAGGCCAACTACTTCCCTTAAGGAACTTTGTTACTCATAACCAGAGGAGTCGAACCAACGCCACTCGGACTGCCAGCATGGTTCAGACCCACCGTCTACGCCCCACTCACCACCAAAGCCACAAGGAACGCGATCCCTAAATCCTTCCCCACTGCATCAATCTTCATGTGCAACAACCTCGTATCCACGTAGAGCTCCTTCTAGAATGACACTTATACATCATCAACTCTCTCCTTCTCCTCACGTTCCAGTAGAAACCTACGAAGTAAGACTTTAACCACCCAATATAGGGTGACAATTCATTCATAAAGAACCTAAAGACTGTGCGAGGACATAGGGTCCTAAATCCAAGATTCCATCGCTGCCTCCTCGACATATGAAACCACTTCCTCCACCTCCCTCCAAAATCCATGTTCTGGCATTTCTAGGTCGGTTTGAATCAACGCGAGGATGGACAAGCGGTATTTCCATGCTGCTTGAGCAACACACAATTGCTCCCGACTCACCCTGTGCCTCCCCCTCACTTCGGTAACACCCAAATTCCCCTACGGATCCATGACTCTATCGAACTCCAGACCAGACTCGTCCCAGCCACCATTCGCACTGCATGAACCCACTCTGCCACCCTTCACAATGACATAATACACCCCCTATGTCGAACACACAAAAAGAAGAAAGGACCAAAGGTAGCGAGCAAACCGCCGCAGGATAATTCCCTAAAAATGATAATGCCCATCCTCCTGACACCCAAATAATCAACGCTACTCCCACCAACTTCCATTATGGATTATGTCCCTTCCCACCCATGGATCGTACAATCCATCCCACGGATCGTACAATCCATCAACTCACCCTCCCGCAATCTACCTCCTCGCATGATACCACCTTGTATGAAGATCACCCTTTTAAACTCTCCTCTGCCTTCCCTTACATTAACACCTTCCATAATCAATGCAAGCATGCTCCACACGTTAAGTCAATATTTCCACATGTTCCTTCCGTGACGCGCCTCCTACATCTATCATCACCCGCATCTGAGGCCATTGCATTTGGAGTTTGGTTATGAACCCTTTGGTATATAACCAAGGTTTTTTTTCCATGGGAGGACAAGGAATATTTTGTGAAGTGTTTGGGAGAAGAAAGGTATAGTGCCATTATGACTTTGTAAAGGCTTATAGGATTGCTCATTTTTGTAAAGAGGTTTTTTTGCCACTCTTGAGAGGTTAAGAGTGAGAGGCATCATGATTGGAAACCCAAGTCTCTTTTGTAGCACCATGAAGGTTTTTTGCAATTTTTGAAGACTAATAGATCGGTTCCTCCATTTGGAAAGTAGACCCAGATACATAGTCCCTTGTGGAAAAACTATGTTATCATGCTTGTTGCAATTCTTTTATGGTGTCTTGTATTCATGTGTATTCTTCTTTATTTATGTTGCGCATAAGACTTGTTCATGCTCTTTTATGCAGTTCATGTGATAATCATCGACTAAAATATCCCATATCACTCCCCAAACCAGATTTCCAATGTCCCAGACTTCATGATGAGTGACAAAGATAATTGAAAATAGAATTTGCAGAAAGACCAACCCTAAAACAAACCGTTCGTTGGAAGGTCCCGCTAATAATTCTAACCTATCGAAACTAGTCATTATAGGAAAAAACCATATGGTGAGAGCTTAAAAAAATTGTTGAGCGCAACCTTTGAAAGTGCCCAGAAACTTTCTTGAGCCAAGAGGGACACATTCACAATCACAAATCATCCAACAGAGTCATAGACAAACCAGGAAAAAGAACCAAAATGAAACCAGAGTGAGGACTAAATGCAAGAGGAAGTTTCCAGACTTCACAGGAGGCTTCTCCCTCCCATAAGGGAGTAAAAACCACCATTATTCTTAGCATGCAAACACACGAGAAGGATTACAACACATAATCCTTGCACAGGGGATCTCTAAACCAAAGGATCCACCTCGAGACACTTCCATGTGATAGGTGGCATGGTTGTTCCATTCATAAGTTGGTGGAGTTAATTACCATCAATTCATACTTTAAACCACTTTAGACAAACCTAAATGCATGGAGTTGCTGGGTTACAGGACCCATTTGTGCCATGGTAAACCATCCTTATTAACACATACCCCTTTGTCCAATAGTGCACCTTGCTTTTCCAAAGAATCTGTTATTGAATTGTTATGACTTCAAATGTGGAATAAGTGCAATCCCTTTAGGTCATTAAGGTACTGAAATACTTGCCTCTATGTCTGATCATGGGGGGTATCATCTTTGCAGAATACTTTCCTGATAGTGCAGATGGCCACAAGTAAGGAGTCTCCAAAAAAAAAAAAATCCCCACCTAATGTGCTTCAAGAATTTATGCTCCCATCAACAATGCTAACCATTATACTTGGGTATTTTTTTATATTCCTAATCCCCAAGAAAATGTGTTCATGATTTTCCCCTCTTGGTCCAACAAGACCCCTCCCGCACTTATCACCCTTGATATGATTATCCTTATATATATAATTTTATTCGAATATGCTCTTTTGTCACTTGTAGGTGGTTTTTATATTTGTTAGTTGTATTCCCAATGGTTTTACTATGATTAATACAATTAGGCATGAGTTGACTACATAGCCATATGTCCTTCCAAGACAATGTGAGTAGGTATTTTATTCATTATTTCCAAGTAAATTGGGTTATTCATTTAGTGTTAGATATGATATAAGAGGAATGCTCATAAAGTTGTACCCAAATATGTGTCAAAGCAAGAAGATGATGGGGATCATGAATAAGATTTTGTGCAGGAAGATGATGTGGAGGAAGAAATAATATGAGGATCAAGAAGCATATGTTGCAAAGAATATTAGACATAGACCATTTGGATGATGAATCCTCAAATATTATCATAATGTAATGAAAAATATGATGCTCATCCTAGTGTCAACGATGATGTGATAGACATCCTATATATGGCTATGTAAAATCCTTTAATTGATTTGGAAAGGTTTTATATGGATTATGAGGGCCGGGTAAGTTAGATTATCTTGAGGATGATGTTCAAGATCACTCTCATCAAGATATAATACAAAATTATAATGTTGATATTGTTTTTAATATTTTTATGATGTATACATATAAGAAAAAAATTTGGTTCATTTATTGATTATTTGTTTTGGAATAATGAACATAATTACGCTAAATATGAGAATTAAATACTAACCCAATAACCTAGTTAATGTGATAATATACCTAACCCATGGTGATTTCACTAACATAACCTTGATGTACCCCACTAACCTACCTAGACTTATAGTTCATAAACATATGACCTAACCTAATTAAACCTACCCAAATAAGCCATCCCTTTATAATGAAACCAACATGTATAAAATATAATCATCCTCTTCATAATGCTCACAAGTATTTCAACATTAGGGCTTGTTAGTTTGTTCATTCAAGGCGCATTAAGGTTTCAAGATCATTAGGGTTTTGTTGGTTTCTACATTCAAAGTGCATTAGGGTTTGTTGTTTTGTTCCATTCAATCCCCTGTTTCTCATATGGATCTAAATATTTGAATAGGTTAAAAAATGTTCGTTGATGCACTCGATAGAGAAATGGTATCTATCATGATGATTAAAACCATAGGGAATACACCTAACAAAGATCAAATCCAACACATTTGGTGATATTCTAAAATCATTGGTAATTGCTTATTATTTGAAAACATGTCAATCTATGAAGCAGTCATGAATAGATTTCCACTAGATTCCTATTATGAAAAAGGGCCGCTACTTAATCTAAAGATGGATTATTGCATGAAAATGTTATATATGTCTATATGATCCATTAATGAGCTAACCTATAGGTTGAAAAAATCTAAAAATATTAGTGGCCATAGTGCCAAGGTAAATTGGATGATGTAGATATCATAAAAATAGTCTCAAGCTATCAACTTGACTTGTAATTTTTATTATCTCTTCAAACACTACTATGATTCATGGACAAGTTCACTTTATACAAGAAGCAAGGATTTACTAAAGTGGTTATTTGTTGTCATGTCTATTAGAACATTAGTTTCATAATATGGTTGGGACCTAATGGTTAGGGTGTTGACCATGGTTCAATAAAAATGAGTAGAGGTGTTACCCATAATGTATCCTCTAAAACCTAGATTCATGGGAGTTTGGTCTTAGTCATGATCCCCTAGTTATGTGATGATGACTTCTAGATTCCTATTGGTCAATTTAGGTATATGTATTCAATGCTTCTTCCTCAAGGTTATATCTAGAGTTAGGTTGACATAGTTGACTGTCACTCTATCATATTGCACTAGAGGAACATATGGGAAATATAAGTAACTTGGTGATTAAATGTATCGAGGTCATTTTGAGTTTGGTTGAGACCTTGATAGGAATTGTTTATGTCATCCTTTGCTTATAAGGCATTGTAATTATAGTCCTTACCATGCTTAATACACTTGTCTAGTTCATTTTGGTTAAATGTCGTGTAATTATCTATGTAACATGTTAATTGAATCATTATTATTTTTTCATGAAATTTATTAGATCATGCATTACTCTAATTACCATCATGCATGTGTAAATGTGGACACAAAGGAATTATGCACTAGAAGTATGATTTCTCATTGTTATTAGTATGCACACAAGGCATGTGTATTCTAGCTATGTAAACATAGTTGGTGCATGTATGTTGGTATGATTATGCTAATGGATTAGTTCCTAGATAAGATGATTACTTACTTAATTAATTGGTTGGTTGTATGGGAAACTATTGTGTACATATAAAATATATAAAGGCACGATATGAATTTATTGAATTTGTTGGTTGGTTGGCATGGTGGAAATAAATGAGTATGGTTGTGGCCATTGAGATTCTTGATGTAAATATCAAATATTTTAAATATTCAACATGTGATTAATACATTTTACCCTTTGCAATTTATTACCTAGGACCTAGGGAAATGATTCTAGCATAGTAAGGAGGGTAATTGAGGAGGCTTGGTGGTATGTGCATGGAGAAGTGATGATTATCTTTAGTCCCATATTTGACTGATAAATAGTTCATTTATAGAGTGTTGGGAATTTTTCATTAGAAATATTTATCATCACATCGTATTTGAAATCCCTACTATGCAACATTGTATCCTATTGTTGGTATCAAAGTGCTAGGAAACCCAGGTTGTTTCCTCAAGATAGGAAGCCATATAAACTCCTAGTTAGTGGGAGGACTATTTCCCCACTTCGGAAAGTGGAAAATAGATATTCAAAGGAATTTTATGTTGGTTGGACTACACAAATTTATTAAAATAGAAAACCTTGAAATGAGGTATTTTCCTAGTTATTTACTATGTTTTATACTTAAATTACGAAAGAGTTATGTTGTCTATTTATCTTAATTAAGTACCCATTTAAAATATGATTCTAATTATGAAGATTAACCATTGATATCTACCAAAAAAGTTATTGTTATGGCCGATGTTAGCTCATTTAAAGATAAACATAATTACTAAAAAATAGTCATTATAACAAATTAATGAACCCAATTTGAAACTAAAATAAATTAATGCAAATTATATTGAAAAGGTTTAATAGTAGTAGCCTGCTTAGGGTTGTTAACTTTTTTTGTTGTTGATAGAAATGGGTATATTTTGTATTTAAAAGGTGTTTCGGCCTCACCTTTTAGCATAATCATACAAAACATTTTCCCATAATTTTTTCATTAATACAAAACTTGTTGCATGTATTTAACAAAAAAAAATCCTTTGCAAAATATTGACTACTTTTCTTTGTATAGACCCTATAAAAAAATCCTAACACTAGATAGGTTTTACAATACGTAGAAACCTATATTACTAGAAAACAAGCATGCTCTTTGCTTCTTCATTTTTTTCTAGAGAGTATTGGGAGTCTTGTGTGACTCCACTCATTTCCACATCCATTGGGACTTGATGAGCATAATCATATTCTTTGTTCTAGAGAGGCAGGGAATCATTACACAACCTAAAATTTGAAGCAATTGAACAAGTATTCCTGGGAATACTTTAGACCACTTGTATTAAAGTTAAACTTTATGATTCAAGTGCATCAATTCCTTGATTTTACTGGACCAAAGAATCCATTACATTAACATGAACTATACTAAAATTCTCCTCTTTGGAATGAATTTCACAAGATGTTGAAAAGATAGAAGTTCTATTACTAGCAATCAAATCCTCCCATCTTTTAAGAAATTTACTAATGTCTTGAATCTCACAAAATGGATAGTGCCCTATATGACTATGACCATCCATATCTATTGACTACTAGAAATGAGAAGCAAACCCAACAATATAATCTAACCCTTCAAGTTCCCTATCAATTCGTCTATGAGATTCTTCAAAATAGAGAAGGTATTTACTTCATTTCCTTGAAGAAACCTAATCCAATCACCTTTTTGTAGGCCACACCCTTGACCATATGCAATGATGACCATGCAAAAAGAGTTATTCCAATCTCCCCAGGACACCAAAGAGCCATGAAGGGAAAAAAACACAATATAAGTTCCAAACCATAATTTGAATTGAATTTTCCAAACCATGGGTTCTACAAACTAGAATGTAAATCCAAGAGCCTGAATCTCAAACCAAACTAAATTTTCCAAAACAATCCAAACTAGATAAGGCTGAAGTTTCCAAACCACATTCCAATCTATCAATCCAAGTTGCACAAAATCTAAGAGAGCCACTTCTCTATTTGAAAGATTCACAAGCCCACTTACACTCTGGTTGATATCCATCTCCAATTGATTATGCCTAGTTTTATTTACTCTTAACTTGTGTAAGGATGTTGTAAAATTTATGAAGTTTGTAATGTAATATTGAGGTATATTTTCCACCTTCCAATTTCCCTGGAGTTTGTATTCCATTGGTTTGTGCATTTCGACAAAAAAAAAATGGAATTGCGGAGAAGGTCATGCCAACACATTATTTTAATACCCCCATAGCACACTTAGGGGCTTAATTTTTTAGATGATTTTGTTGGAATATTCACAAATACTGAGAGGGGGGTGAATAAGTATTGAGCACTTTTACCAATTTTTACTTCAAACATTAAACTCCAGCAACTTCAAATTACCATCACATTATTAATCACAGTACATTATCAAACATGATCATCAACACATAAGATCATACATAATGCACAAGAGATTTTATGTCGGTTTAAACCTCAAAAGATGTTATTTTATAATTTATTCATTACAATATCAGGCTTCGACATGAGAGGGACACCCATCCTTGATGCAAGATCCAAATTACACAAACTACAAATATAAACCTGTTTATAGTAATATCCAACTTACTAATTTGGTCAAGAATCCAACCTTCACTACAAGCACCAACTTGGAAAACAAGATCCAACCTGCTATATCCAACTCCAACTTACTGAATTGGAGAAGGCTCCAACCTTCACTACAAGCACAAACTTGCCGACAGGATCCAACCCGTCTCTAGGATGAGGACACCAATCCTCTTAAGCACCAAATCAACTCCCCTACACCACCTTTCCATCGTGATATGAGTAAGAGCATCAATTTATCACTGCCAATATCTACACACTGTCACTGTCATTGTCACTGTCATTGTCACTATCTCTGTCATTTTCACTGTCACTGTCATTATCATTTTCACTGTAACTGTCACTATCACTGTGTCAACCTGTACATGTCTCAAATCTGTTCTCCAAATCTGTAAGCAACTTATTCCAAGATAGTATTCAAATATGCAACAAAACATTCTTCCAAATATTCATAAAAAAGGATGAGATATTCCCTTCAAATATGCAACTAAATCATTCATAAAGAATACCAAAAGATGTTTTCCACATCTGTAATAAAACCTGCCTTCATGCATGCCTTCAAATCTGTCTCAGATTTTCCTCAATCCTATTGATAACATCTTCAAATCTGTTCCTGAAAAGATGTCAATACAACCATCAAATATGCATAAAAACTTTACTAAAACATGTCCTCCAAATATTGCAAACAAGACTTCCAGGATGCTCTACAAATATTCAATCAAAACCCTTCATGAAGAAGACCAAAACATGTCTGTAATATATCCTTCAAATATGTAACAAACTAGAACTTCAAATCTATAATAAAACCTTCAAGAAGGTGCCTCTCAAGTCTATAATCAAACCCTAAAAGAAATCATCCATAGAATTCATTTGTTTGGTTCTTCAAACCCTTAACATCATTATCATATTCAAACCCTAGGTTATTCCAAGAGAGGAACCCTAGATCATGCCAATAACATCACCAATAACATCACCAATAACATCACAATAATCTATGGCAATGAAATCACCATAATCTATGGAAATATCACCATAATCTATAACATCACCATATTATATGCCAATAACATCACCATAATATATGCTAATGTCACAATAATATATGAAAATAACATCACCATAATCTATGCCAATATCAACCTAATCTATGCCAATGACATCATCATAATCTATGCAATATCTTCACCAAGATTCACCAAGAGAGAAACCCTAATACATATGCAAGATCTATACCTTTACCAAGATCACAAGATGAAGAACAAGAGAGAAACCCTAGTCACACACCATGTACTTCACCAAAATAAACCCTAGATCATGTCATCACATAGCCCTTACTACAAGCTTTCCAACGAGCTAAGAAGTTTGTGATTATGATACTGTATGTGAAAGTTATGCAAGTTTCCTCCAATCTTTGTCACTTGATCCTTCTCTTGAATTTAGCTTAACTCCTCCTTGTCCTCCTGAGACTTGTGCATAAGAGATCATAAGCTTGGATGATTAAAATGAATTGCTTCAACTCTTAAGTACTATAAAAGTCCAAGGTCACTTTTAGTTAACTTTAGGGTCAACCTTATAACATATCATTAAATTTGTCTTCAACATTTTTAGGGACTTCTTTAATGGGTCAATGGGATTTGACTTGTATTCTTGACCACTTCATGGCTTCATTATAACATTCCAAGTGGACATATATCCACTGCTTCAAGAGGCTTCTTCAATTTTCTTTAGTTCTTTACTTTAGGGCTTCATGTCTTCATCAAGGGGCTTACAAGATTGCAAAACCACATAAGATTACTTGACCCTTCAAACCTTTTATTTTCTTCACAAGTGGGCACATACCTTGTTATTAATGCCTTCAAGACCATAAAAACTTTATCATTGCCAAGTCTCATGATTAGGTTGCTTCCTCACTATATCACGGTGTCCTCCTACACCTTCAAGGTGGTCATTGCCAAGTCTCATGATTAGGTTGCTTCCTCACTATATCAGGGTGTCCTCCTACACCTTCAAGGTGGTCCTAGTCACACCCTTTATAACAATGACTTGTACAAATTGTCGCACCCTTTATAACAATGAATTGCGATATGTCGCACCCCTCCTATATCGAAAGGTGTGAAACCCTCCATATTTCGAATAAGCTTTAAAGGGTTTCGTATAAGGGTAAGCTTTAAGCTTATATATCCAAAGCTTAAATATATATCATATAAAAGGTATGGTATATTTAAAGATTCATTTTTTAGCTCACGTTGGTTTTTTTTTTAAAGGGAGTGGATCACATATTATCTTTTAAAAGGTCTTTAAAACATAAGGTGGGAGATATAAGGTGTTAACAATTTTTTTTTATATATTTAAAAGGTGTTAAATATTGGATATATTTTGTTAGAAAACCTTTATTAATTCCTTACTTATTTGGAATTATTTTTATTTGATCTACTATTTTAAAGTTTGGTATTTTAAGCTTTGATTCGGTCGTGTGAGTTAATGACAAAGGTGCAGAATGGCAAATTTGAGGTGTTGAAATTTAATGGGAAAATTAATTTTAAGCTCTAAAAACTCAAAATGAGAGATCTGCTTGTGCAACAAGGGGTGTAGAAAGCACTGGTGGGAAAATCAAAGAATCCTATGAACATGCCAGATGAAGATTGGGATGATATGGACACTAGAGCCCTCAGTACCATTCGTTTGTTCCTGGAAGATGAAGTCTTGTTTAATATCATTGCAGAAGAAACATCGGTTGGCTTATGGAACAAGCTTGAAATCCTGTATATGACAAAGTCCTTGACTAACATAATATTTATGAATAGAAATCTATATGCCATGCAAATGGATGAAGGTACGAAGATCCCTGATCATTTAAATACTTTTAATGATCTGATTTGTTAGTTAACTAGTTTGGGTGAAACATTTAGTAATGACGACAAAATAGTTACTTTGCTTTGTACACTGCTTGATTCCTAGAATCATCTTAGCACCTCTATGTGGTTTAGTAATTCAGAGGATTTTGAATATGACGATGTTGTTGGAGCCTTGTTATGTGAAGAGTTGTGCAAAACAAACAATTCAAAAAATTCAACAACAATTGCAACGACCACCAGGTTATTTTTTAAGGATTCTAATATTATACTTAAGTATAGTATCTTAGGCGATTATTTTGGATTGAAAAAAACATGTATATAGATAGGTAGGCAAATATTAAAAATGAAACATACAATTTACTACTGAAACGTGTAAATTTTCGCGAATATTATGATAAAAAACATATTTTATGTAAATATAGGCGAGATTAGATACAAAAAAAGAACAAATAGCGAATTTATATTTTGAAAAAAAGCCCCAAAAATAGTCAATTGGAAAAATTTCGCCCCTAAAAATTACCCTGAGAACGAGGGTAGAATTCAAGAAATGTTTCCAGATCTAAATCGAGAGTTAAGAAGGGTAAGCTAAAGTGTTAGTATTGTAACAAATTGGGTCATCTGGAGATGGACTGTTCGAAAAGGAAATCCAAAGAAGATTCATCCAAAGTGCACTCCAAGAATGAAGCAAATGCAACAAAGACTAGTTCAAGTATGATAGATGAGGTACTGTCTATTTATAATGTTTCACATTATCAATAGGATTGGTTGTTAGACTCTCGTGCCTCTCACCATATGCGTCTTCATAGAAGTTGGTTCTCTACCTACCTACCAATTAATGATGGTGTAGTCTTTATGGGAAATTACTTTTCCTATAAAATTATTGGGATTGGTAGCGTCAAGATTAAAATGTATGATGAGACTATGAGAACATTAACAGAGGTGAAGCATGTACCCAAACTCAGGAAGAACCTAATATCTATGGGAGTTCTAGAAGTTGTTGGTTATAAATTTGTAGTTCAAGATAGAATAATGAAGGTATCAAAGGGCGTTTTAGTTGTCATGAAGGCTAAAAGGATGACCGAGAACCTTTATAAGCTAGAAGGAAAAACCGAGGTGAGTCAAGCAGCAGCTGCGTTTGAAGCTGCAAGTGACCCTACTCGTTTATGGCATAAGCACTTGGGTCATATGAGTGAGAAAGGGATGAAGATACTTGTTGATCATAAGTTACTTCCTAGCTTAAATCTCTAAATTTTAATTTCTACAAGCACTGTATGTTTAAAAAAAATAGACATAATTTTAAAATAGGGAAGCATATTAGTAAAGCTATCCTATATTACATTCATTCTGATGTGTGGGAACCAGCCCCTATGGTTTCTTTTGGAGGATCATCATATTTTGTTACATTTATAGATGATTACTTTAGAAAGGTTTGGATCTACTTACTGAAAAGAAAGGTTGATGTGTTTAATTATTTTAAGCAGTTCAGAGCTTTGGTTGAAAAGAGCATTGACGGGTTAATCAAGTGTCTTAGAAGAGACAATGGAGGTGAGTTCACATCTAAAGAGTCTGATAACTATTGCAAAGAAGATGGGATCGAAAGGCATAAAACCACGGTCTGCACTCCTCAGCAAAATGGTGTTGCTGAACGCATGAATAGGACTCTTTTAGAGAGAGAAAGGTGCATTCTTAGTAATGCCAAATTGCAGCAAGAGTTGTGGGGAGAAGCAGTTCTTATAGCATGCTATCTAGTAAATCGATCACCATCAAATGCAATAGAATGCAATAGAATGTAATATTCCAGAAGAGACTGTGATTATTCGAATCTTAATATTTTTGGTTGTGATGCTTATGCTTTAATTCAAAAGAATCAATGTTCTAAATTAAATCCGAAGTCAAAAAGTTACATCTTTGTTGGATATGGTTATGGAATTAAGGGGTACAAATTGTGGGATTCTACTGCCCACAAGATCATCATTAACATATATGTTGTGTTTGATGAATTGCCACTCATGAAATCAGATGTAGTAGATGTTCAAATGAAACAAGAAGAAGAATCATAGATTCAGAAAATTCAATTGGAGACTCGACCATCTATAAGAAATGAGGATCATGAAGATGTCCATGAAGAAGCTCCTGCAGATGTAGATGAGATTACAAAATATTTCCAAGAAATAGAGGAAATTTCAAAGCCACATGAAACTTTGCGAAGATCTACATGGGTCAAAACTTTTCCAAAAAGGTATGAAGATTATGCTTCATATGTTGCTTTGATTTCTAATGATGGGGAGCCTATTTTTTATCAGGAAGCAATGGAGGCATCTGAAAATGCTAAATGGAAATTAATAATGAAAGAAGAAATGGATGCATTGGAAAATAATAAAACATGGGACCTGGTGGAACTTCCAAAGGACATAAAAGTTGTTTGTTGCAAGTGGGTCTACAAGCTGAAAAAAGGTGTTGATGATAAGGTTGAAAATTACAAAGCAATACTGGTTGCAAGAGGGTATTCTCAGAAGGAAGGTATTGATTTCCATGATATTTTTTCACCAGTTGTTAAGCTTTTTTCTATTCGATTAGTGTTAGCACTAGTTGCTTTACTTGATATTGAGTTAAAGCAACTAGATGTTAAAACTGCTTTTCTACATGGAGATTTGGATGAGGACATTTACATGGAACAACCAGAAGGGTTTGTTCAGAATAAAAAAGGAAGGTTTGTTTGCAAGCTCAGGAAGTCATTGTATGGCCTAAAGCAATCTCCCGGGCAATGGTACAAGAAGTTTGATTCTTTCATGGTGAGCCAAAATTTTACCATAAGTGAGTATGATCATTGTGTTTACTATAAAAAGTTGGAAAATGGCATATTCAATATTTTGGTGTTATATGTTGACGATATGCTTGTAGCAAGAAAGAGCATGTTTGAAATCAACAAGTTGAAGGCTCAGTTGGCCAAGACATTTGATATGAAGGATCTAGGAGCAACAAAACAGATCTTGGGCATGGAAATACATAGAGACAGGAAAAATGGTAATTTATGGTTATCACAAGTGAAGTATGTGGAGAAAATAATTCAGAGATTCAGTATGAATAATGTGAAACCTATTAATATCCCTTTGTCTTCCCATTAAATAAGCTTTCTTCAGATTTGAGTCCTAGTAATGATGAAGACAAGGAGTATATGTATTGTGTACCTTATGCTAATGCAATAGGAAGTCTGATGTATTTGATGGTATGTACTAGACCAGAAATTTCACATGCAATTGGTGTTGTTAGTAGATTCATGGAAAATCTAGGCAAAGAACATTGGGTAGCAGTGAAATGGGTGTTTTGATATCTCAGAGGCACAAATAATTACGGTATCACCTTTAATGGTTGTTGTGATGAAATATGTGGCTATGCTGATTCGGATTTTGCAGGTTATTTGGACAAAAGAAGATCCACTTCAAGATATGTCTTTACTCTTGCAGGTGGTCCTATTAGTTGGATGTCAAAGCTTCAAAGCATTGTTGCCTTATCCACTACAGAAGTAGAATATATATATGTTTCACATGCTTGCAAAGAGTCAATCTAGTTGAAAGTTTTGTTGGGTGAGTTTGGAAGGTTTCAAAATAATGTAAAAATAGTTTGTGATAGTCAAAGTGCTATACATTTGGCTAAAAATCCATCTTATCATAGTAAGACAAAACATATTCCTGTAAAATACCATTTTGTAATACATGTTATTGATGAAGGTGGAGTGGATCTTGAAAATGTTCACACTTAAAAGAATGGTGCATATATGTTCACAAAACTAGTTACATTAGAGAAGTTGCGGTGGTGCTTAGATTCTCTTGGCTTGCAGGAAAGGTGATGAATAAAGTAAGAGCAAAGTATCAGGTATATTTTTGTCAAGGTGGAGATTGTTGGATAATGTGACAACCAATTCGTGTGAGTTTGGATTATGACATCTTCTAGATCCTATTATTTTCCCTTCAGTCGAGACCAATGAGCTCAAGTTAGAATGTGTAATTAATTGGTCGGTTTCATGTAACTGTGTAAGAAGTGCTATAGATCCATGTAATCCCGTAGAGTTAAAAATCTTCATTCTGTGAGTGAATGTGAAGAATGGTTGTAAGCCTGTTTTTGGCTCTTGTAATCTCCAACTTTGGGCAATAAGAATACCAATACTATTTGCTTCGTGGATGTTTCCCTTTCGAGGGTTTGACCATGTAAAATATCTATATCAAATTTATGTGATTGTCATTGTTCATTTCTATCTTATTTGATCTTTGTTTTATTTAACTTCATCTACCAACATATATTACTTTTATATATTTTAAAATAATTTAAATTTAAAATAATAATAATAATTTGTACATTGATTAATCCTTTGGCATAATTGCAATAGTCTTTAATGTAATGGTTAACAAGGTAAGATATATAGAATGGTTTACCTCTCTTTTTCTCATCCTTTTCAAAGAAAAATCCTACAAAACTCAATTATTTTACTATCTTGATTCGAGATTCACTTTTAATAACACGACTTGCAGTCACGTTATTTTATTTAAATGTTAAATTAATTAAAAGTAATTTTAAATCATATCGAGTGATCTTCTTATTTATGATAGCTTATCATCATGTTAAATATTATAAATATTTATTTATCTTATGATATCATTTATTGTGATACATGCTCTTCTAATCTAAGCTCATTTTTTAATATAATCAATAAGATTTACACTCACGTTATTTTATGCAAATATTTAATTAATTAAAAATAATTTTAAATCATATCGAGTGATCTTCTTATTTTTTATAGCTATAATCATGTTAAATGTTATCAATATTTATTTATCTTTATCATATCATGTTATCAACTTGATTGAATTACAAAACTCATGGTATTGTGATACATGCTCTTCTAATCTAATCTCATTTTTTAATATAATCAATAAACTAATCTACCACTTAAAACTATTATTATATAATCAATATATTAATCTATCCCCTTCAAAAATTTGAGTTCTTAGATGTCGATTCAGATTTAGTTTTAAAACACACAAAGTGGGCCATTTTATATAGCTTCATATTGTTCCCTCCAATGGCATCCATGTTCCTCTTTATTTATTTAAGGAGGTTGTTGCTCGAAAACTGAACCTCATCCATGTGAGGAACATGGAACGATGATAATGATCTATCAACATGTTGATCGGTTTAAAAAACATATCAACTTGGCTCTGTATATAAATTATATATACAATAAGGTTTATATATATATATATATCGACCTGGTTTATATATATATAAACTTAAAGAGAAATTTATGTATATATCAACCTGGCTTTTAATATATATATTCGTTGGACAGCTCCATTCCCGTTAATTAAGAAGACATGTTATAGAATGTGGGCATGGCTTGTTTCGCAAAAGGGAAGCATTGTGCTGGTTATAGGGAGATGGAAAATTCAAGTGGAGTTGAAAAAATATTAACTTGGTTCTGTATACATAAATAATATATACAAAGGTTTATGTGTATATATCAACCTGGCTTTTCTATTAAACTTCTATCTAATTTATTTAGTTGGACATTATTTAAGAAGGCATCCTACATTAGTAGAATGTAGAAGTGGCTTGTTCTGAAAAAATAGAGCCTTGTGGTAGGGAGATGGCAGATTCAAGTCAAGTCTCGAGAATGGCAACGAACAATGACAGTGAAGATCTAAAAGCAAATGGTATTGATCTTCATGGAGTTCTTCACATGTACTCGGGCAATGACGAAGCAAGTTACGCCGAGAACTCAGACAGACAGAGGTACGTATTCAATTTATTGAGGCCACTCTTTCAGGCCACCCTTCAGAAGCTCGCAATTCCAGATAACGGCCCTATTAGGATCGCAGATCTTGGCTGCGCTACCGGCAAAAACACAGTATCAGACGTCGATTTTGTAGTGAAAACACTGAGAAATCTGTGTCAGCACGGGCGTTCTAATGGCGGGGACTCAGATCCCGTGGAGTTCCAGGCTTATTTTTCTGATTTGCCTTCGAATGATTTTAATGGGCTGTTCAATCTTCTGGACCAGCCTGTTTCTCCGTGTTTCGTTGCCGGGGTGCCAGGATCTTTTTACAATGTTCTTTTTCCCAGATCAGGCATTCATGTCTGCTTCTCTATCATGGCGCTCCACTGGTTATCAGAGGTGAGCAGCATTGCTTGCTATAATCTGATTTAGTGTTAAAGATTTCTGAAGATTCACTGTGTAGAAGTTTCAAATAGATATACTTATGAATCTATGATTTGAGTGGACATTTTATGCATCTTTTGATCTGAAGATGGGAGTGTACAATCGAAATGTATGTTGATTTATTGGAAACTTTAGACAGTGAAGCTCCAAAAATCTTAACACTATAAGCACTGTCAAAACATCCATACTCAAATAATCTGACGTATAATCAAATTATAATATGAATATGAATATTGTTATTGCAGGTGCCTCAATCTGTTGTACAGAAGGCTTCGCCCCTGTTTAATGAGGGAAGGATGTGGATCAACAGAGGCAGGCAGGATATTGCGGAAGCATATTCGAAGCAATCTCAGAAGGATCTCACCACTTTTATTAAGTGCAGAGCGAAAGAGATGGCACCGGGAGGCGTGCTCTTCTTGTGTATGATGGGGAGACCAGATGCTTGGCCTCCTTCACAACAAGTATCAGTGGGAGGCGAGTTCTGTGGCCAAGACTTCGAAGATGCATGGGACGAGCTCGTGAAACAGGCACGGAATACAATTAAGTTTAAATTATTAATTATTATTACGTCATAGTTAGTGAATCTGCTTGAGTTTGTTTTGATTTTATTCCCGAGAATTGATTTTGGAATGTTTAAAAGGGTTTAAATTAGTATCTATTTATTTCTATGATATATGGGATCGATGTGTATATAATTAATATGTCTATATATTGATTAATGTTTATTTTTTAAAATAATTGTATTATAATTGTGTTGATGTTGTGTATATATTGATTAATTATTTGGTAGTTTTTTTATTTAAATGGAAGTGATTTTATGATGATGATGATATGATTAACATCTACTCAGATCAACTTTGGTATAGTGAACTTTAAGTAAGGTATTACTTGGTTTGCTTTAAGATTTTGTTCGTGAGCTCCTCTAAAAGCTTGACCAAAGCGAGTTTACTATAGTTATGGCAAGTTAGGAGGTTAGAAATGTTTGTATTGTAGCAAATACTTTGGGTGTAAGTAGGGCACTCTAAGAGAAAGTGATTTTCATCCTCAACACTCATCAACTCACAAAGATGGCAAACTTCATGGCAAGTTAGGAGGTTAGAAAGGTTTGTATTGTAGCAAATAGTCTAAAAATCAAATCTAATGTGGGTGTAAGTAGGGCACTCTAAGAGAAAGTGATTTGCATCATCTATACTCATCAACTCACAAAGATGGCAAACTCTTTTAGCCCACTGAGTTTTAGGAATATGCCAAGGCCTTGTTTAGCTATGGAGCTCATGAGAGTTCGTTCAATCTTAGCTATATTAATTTTCTTCATAGAATTAGTATTATTTTTTTAGGTTGAAATTGTATTTTTATAAAAAATTGTCTAAACACCCGGAAATCCTTCCTCGACGAAATCATCTGTTTCTTCACAATATGTGGTTCGATTTCCGCAAAAAAAAGATTTCGGGTAAAATCATAGATTATTTAAACAACACATTTTTAAAATCATTAAAATAATTAGTTTTAATGTAAACATAGATTTCTCATTTATAAATATTTTTAATACAACTTAATTTGTATGGTTAGTTATTAATCTTTACAATTTAATTAATTCAAAATAATTCTTATTAAATGTTTTAAAAAAAGCCATATTATTTTTTATAATTTTGGATTTGTAAGAAAATAATAGATTCTTAAAACATTTAGAGCATCACAAAACTTATTATATCATTTTTCAATATTATGAAATAAATATATATGGTATATTTATCTTGTGCTTGTTATATATATGAGTCTATGTATTAATAATAATAGTAAATTTATTTTAATTTTAATTTTATTAAAGTTTGAAAAGGATTTTTTTTTTAAATGAAAAATTTAAGAAAGTTTTGATTTTTAAAAAATGTTTACACAAAAGATATTTTAAACACTTTATAAATTTAAAATTGGAATGAATTTATCTTAATGTACTTTATTATAATTATACCATTTATTGTTTTTTTAAATGAATTTTTTTTTTCCATTTTTAACATATAAATATGGATACATTTAATCATTTAAGAAAAACAAATACCATTAAGATTTAAACATTATTGTATTCAAACAACATCATTATCAGTATTGATTTTCTAAAATATTATATTGAAGCAATTTAATATTGAATTCTAATACTTCTAATAGATTTCATATAAATTTATTTGACAATTATATTTAAATTTTTATAATTTAATACATATTTTTATAAATCTATATAACTTAATATTAAAATATTAAAAACAACATTTATTATAATTATATTTTAACTTTGTAATTATTAGTATTAACCATCTTCTCTGGATTGCCAAATAAATAAATAAATATATATATATATATATATATAGATAGATATATATTTCGGTGCAGGATTTTGCTTCATCACACATCTCTTTTAAACAATGCTCCTCAAATATGGATATGGATATGACAATATGTATATCAATTTGATTTGTCTATATAAAAAAATATTGTGTCTACTCTATATTATATTTTCTAAATCTCCTGATATGTATATGCCACTAATCTATTAACATATTTTGTGGCTCTCTTGTGCTGTCCAGGAAATTATCAGCTCTGATCTGAGAGACTCGTTCAATCTTCCATGGTTTTTTCCAAATGCAGAGGAGGTGAAACAGGCAGTAGCGAACTGTGGCGCTTTTGAAATCGAAAGCTTGCAAGTTTGCGAGGTGCCGACCATGCCTGACAAGGATTTTGATGAGTACACAAAGGACCCAAAGATGTATGGATGGATGAAGTCAAACTTAGTTAAGAGTTTTGTGGGCAGTTTGGTTGAAGCTCACATTGGCATGGAAATTACAGACAAGTTTTTCCACGTCTTTTCAGAGAAAGCAGCAGCGCTTCTCCACTGCAATCAGCCTTCTAAATTGGTCACATGCACAGTCGCGTCACTTATTAGAAATTAAGAAGTGCTTCACCTCTAATAATGAAATCAAGTATCAGAGAGTATTGTTGGATGACTGCTGATAGCTTTCCATTAAATTAATAATTGAAATAACTTTCCATTAAAGCAATCTCAAATATGTGTATTCATTTTTTACATAACCATGTTACGAAACCATATTATCCCATTGTTCACTTGTTTTATCTTACATTTAACATTGTTTCTAATGACTTATCATACAAATTTTAATTTTAAATACATTATTCATTTTTTTCAAGCAGAAAAAAAAATGTAATTTGTTATTCATTTTTAGTCAAAGTTATATCCTTCAAAGTTCTTGCAGTCTAAGAGACATACAATTTGTTACTTTCCAACCACGAGGCCAAGAAAGCAGTCCAACAAAAAACTACAGTATACAAGAGATCTACAAGCAAACTCGGATACTCTGTATATCAGAATAATCACCAAAAACAGAAAGTACAGTCTGATAAAAAAACAAATATAACATCTAGAGGAAAGAGATAGAGTCCTTGTCAATGGATATACCATCAACAAGCTCCTCAAACCATATGCTATCATCAAAAACACCTACAGCTTCTTTTGACAACTTGTCTGCCTCCCCCATTAAATTCCATGTAGATATGAGTGAAAGTTAAGCAAAGAAAAGATTGCCTCAATTCCAAAATTCTGCTTTTCGATGACGACAAATGAAGAACTGCTAAACCATGTAAGTCATTTTCTCGGTCAATTATTACTTTTAAATGGCCAACTATTTGTAAGCTTTGTAGACCACCCCTATTTGCATACCACAAGAGACCCCAACATGCCATCAACTCAACTTTATTATTTGATCCAAAAGCTATAGTCTTTTTTAGCTTGCAGTGATAGCCAAGTTCAATATGTAATATAATACCAGCACCCCCAAACCATCTTTGTAGCCACCATGACTTCATTTTTAATCTTACCATGCCAACTTTTATGGCTAAAACTATCAACTAGTTATTGAGGAATTATTTTTAAATTTTCCATATATATAGGATTCACGAATAGCAATATATATATATGAAGCTTCTTTTTTAATTTTTCACATATAGGATTGACAAGTAGCAGCATCTATCGTTGTCGAAAAGAGCCAGGAATGAAATGGTTGGTGAGGAAAAAAATATATTACCTTTGAGCAGAGTAAAGTTAGTCTTAGCTCAAAACTTAAGAAGCAGATTTATATGTTGTTATATATAAAAAACATATAGGATTGACAAGTAGCAGCATCTATCGTTGTTGAAAAGAGCCAGGAATGAACGTTGTTGAAAAGAGCCAGGAATGAAATGGTTGGTGAGGAAAAATAATATATTACCTTTGAGCAGAGTAGAGTTAGTCTTAGCTCAAAACTTAAGAAGCAGATTTATATGTTGTTATATATAAAAATTGTTGTGGAATTTTTTAATGATTTTTTAATTGAATTATTGAATTTTTATATTTTAGATCTTAGAAAGTAAAAAAAATTATTTGTATTTTTATAGGATGGAATTTGTTAATAAATGTTAATTTTATGATTAAAAATAATTAACCAAGTTATAGATATAATCTATGTTTGTAAGTGCATATTGATATATTAAATATTTTGTAAAGTAACATAAGTTTATTATATATTAATTTTTTATATGTTTTTATGGGGGAATATCTTGCAAAGTCACTTACAGATAAGAATATTTTCAACTTAAATTACTATTAATTTAACATGTAAAAGCTATTAATACATTGCAAAAAATGCTATAAGGTGTGTAGACCAAATTGGGTGCAGTAAAAGAGGCAACAAAGTTTCTAACAACTTTCTCATATTGTGTTAAAACAACATACAGGTTTTGAAAAAAAATTGCATATGCTATGTTAATTGGTTAGATATTATTTAGCAGATTTTTGTTGTTATAAAGAAAACAGTTTGAAAGAATCACAAACTTACAGTTTCATTTTTATAAATTACAAATTTTACATTTAATAAAAATGTTAAAAATTGTTAATTTCTATAAAATGTAATCTATTAATTCTAAAATTATTATTTATTTAATAGTAAATTTTATTTCATTTAAATTTTATATACAATTTAAAAAAAAATCTAAAACCCAAACTTTAAATCCAACTGAGAGAAAAACCTTAATCAAATATGCTCCTCCACCAGTTTCAAAATTCTAATCTCCTTCTTAAGGCTACAAAATTCATGCTAAGTCACTTGTTGATACCCTCAATTCGATGCTTTAAACAAGAAAGCGGATCAATATAAATGTATCATCATATAGGGTGCATATGCCTTGGAGATATGTTGGTGGTTTGGTTTTTAACCAAACTCGTAGGCATAACATAAGAAAAGAATGCAAACGCAACAATAATTATAATATAGCTATTTTACATACACATTATATTAATTATGGAAAGAAAATATGTGAAATCAATTTATATAAATAGAAATGAAGTCATTCAATAACACAGAAAATCATCATGATATTTTGAGCATAACATTAATTCTTATTTTTATTAAAAATAATAACTATATATATTAATGAAAAGAACAACATAAAACTTTACAAGCTTTGCAATACTTTAATTTATCGAATAACCAATTATTTTTAACACTTTAATGAGCTAAATAAATTTCCTTGTACTCAACAAATAAAGTATAAATAAAAATATGACCAAAGGAATGGGACACTAATCCATTACAACTATTGGGCTTGTTTTGTAATGGTTCATTGAGTTCTCCATCCATATTAACACACTTGTATTAAACTAAGTTATGGCATCTTTAACCATAAATACATGCATGATCATAGTATGTATGCATATTTCACCATAAATACATGCATGATCATAGTATTAGATTTTCATTAAAATCTATAATATAATCACATTTTACTATAACTAAATTAGAATTTATTCACGTCAAACATAACACTGCAATGCACATGTCTATATTAAGACATTTAATGTTAGACCTTTTCTTTAGCATGACATTTCCAATGAAGGATTTTGTTGAATCTCTAACTTTTTTCTAGGTCAAACCAACCATTTTGGGAATTCTTGTTCCCAAAAAAATATCTTTTATATCGAAGAAAATTTTATTAAATATACTCTAGTGTGCACCACTTATAATGTTTGAGTGGCTAATATTTTATCCCACACTAGTAATGTTTCAAGGTTCATTATCTAGTTGGTTTTTCTTTGCATTATCAAACTATATTTATTTCCATAACCATGAAAACTTTAGTAACAACTCTTCATGAGTAGGCACAATGTATTATTCTTCATAACCATATATTATTGAAAGATCTTAGAGTTTTAGGTGACACATTTTGAAGATTGGATGAATGGCCGTGCAAGATAGTATGCCCCACTTAAATATGTTATCTCCCATTTACTTAATCATAGTTTAAGTTGTATATATGAGAAATTTGATATTTTTGTCTTTCTCCTTTAAATGCTCCTTCTTATGGTAAAGAAAAAAATTGTATCCTATGAAAAAATGTTTAATATATTGTTAAAAAAATCTTGTATTCGTGCTTATTGACTCTTATGAGAAACCTATTGCACTTAATCATGCATTTCTTAGATATGGATTTATTGTCTCTTGAGCATTCCCCTTGAGTTTCGCAAAGCTTGGAAAAGCTGAGATTAAAAGAGACTACCCAAAAGGAATAGGTAGGAGAGATATCAATTGTCACCTAAATATTGCTCCTCTCATTTTAGGGCCAATGTGTTTACAACCCTAGTTCCATACCCCTGAATAATATTCAATATATCATTGCATCACTTTTGTTCTAGATTTGGTAACTAAGTTTGAAAGCATTGTATGATAAAGATATGAATGATGGACACCAAAGGGAATAATTTGGCGGAATCAAATCACAAGGAACAAAGTCTTGATGATGGGCTATGGACACAAGATTGAGATTTGGGGGTCTTAAATGGGGATGAATAAAATTCAATGAGTCTCAAAAAACCATGTTTCTCAATTTAATATTTCACAACGAAGATGGAGGCATTTGGAAAACAAACAACATCCATTTATAAGAGGCAACAAAGATCAAGTGATTAAAATAACTAATAAATGTGTTGAAAAAAGTTTCTGAACTTTAATAAAGCTTACGTCATTCAACTATTAGATGAACGTTAACATGGAAAAATAAACATCTAAGGATTCATACCAAGATAATCTCTTCAATTCCTTCTCTAGGTTACAAATCTAGCCGAGGATATAATTGTAGTGTCCCTTTTTAAGAGTTTGCAAAAATTAGGAAAAATTGCCAATTTTGACCAATTTGACCCTTAGACTAGTCTTGGCTCAACTGCTTCCAAATGGCTCCAAATGGTTCTAAATTGGGTCTGAATGGGTTTGGAAGGTATTTAGACATGTAAATGAGGCTGATGGATTCTTGGACACTCTTAAAATAGTTCTTCAACATCCATTTATAATCAGGTAAAAATGATGAACTTTACTAGTCAAATCGAGGTTCACAATCCCCAAGGGTAGGAGACAAAGATGGCTTCCCAAACACTGTAAAACCTTCCCAAATTTCAGAACAGAGACATGGTACTGATAAAGGACTTCAATGGGCTCCCAAATTCATCATTAATAATTTTCTATAAGCTTCTGCAACTCCCATAAATCAGATGTTTGTATACTAGCTTTGAGATATAGGGGAAATGATAGTAAATCTTCACAAATTGTTATGAAACTTAAGAATATTGATCCAAATGCTTGTCTAATGAATATGAAACTTCTTCAGCATATTAATGGCACTCCATAAAACATTAATATATCATATATTGACTTAACCATTCGAATTTGATACCACTTCAAGTGCAAATAACAAGGTATTGGGGAAATGACACCATTTTTTCATTGTTTAGCATTTGTACATGAAATCTCTTGGAATTTCGATTTGAAAGTCTTATGAGCAGTAAATATAGAGTATATATATATCATATTACAAATATATGGGGCCTCAAGAGCTATCTCAAAGAGATCATCACCTCAACAAGTGCGCCTCTCCTCAAGGAGCAAGAATATGCCAAGAAATGAGAAAATGGTTGTAGAAGCAAGATGAAAGAAATGTGACCACGAGATTCCCTGTAGATTCAACCTATAAAAAAATACTCCATTCTAGCTCCAAATGAAAGTTCTGAATGGCCTCTCCAATTTCCAATTAGGATGGGAATCTTTCACCCTCGAAATTGGTGCTAAGGCAAGTTGAATAGCACTCTACTAGTTGTCCTCTCCAAATGCAAAATATCAAATGATCAAAATATACTCTCCTTCTTTTTCTTGTCTTTTATAAACTTCTAAATTCCTCCATGGGTCGAATTGCTTCCAAGAAACTCATTCCAACTCAAGTTGGGAAGAGATTCCAATGTGTGCCACTTGTCCAACAATTCCTAGTCTCCATCTTCCCGCATTTCGAATGGGTGTCTCTTTGGATGCCCTAAATCCCTTGTGAGACTTCTTGGAGGCTATTTTTAGCCCTGACATGTCATATATGTCAGATGTCAGCATTCAGGTCTTATTTGTGTCATAGGTGTCATAGCATCTTCATCATTGTTGTCATAGAAGCTAGGGAATCTAGCCCAAGTGTCACAATTCTTCTAAGATGCATCTTCCTCTTCCATGGGAGTTATTCTTCCATTCCAATTCGACCTTACATGACTCATTCCATGAATAATACCTCTTAAAATTCCCCAAGTATGTTACCCTTCATCTTGAACTCGAATTGGTGAGAGAATCATGCCAGGTGTAGTGGGGAATCTTGCCACAAATGGGTCCCACGACCTCTTATGTGCCCTCATGGTCCAATGCCACATTATTTTCTTTGTATTATTATTTAATTGACCCATTTAATGTGAATTTTTAATTCTAAGGTGATTTTGGGTCTTGTAGCTCCTTTACTCCAACTTTTATGCTTCCACCCCCAACCTTGGAAACTAGTAATTTTCCTCCATGATAGTTCATTTGGATGGGAATACTACAAACTTTGAATTGGGAATTTTCTCTTAATGTGACCCACCTTGTCCACTTGGATCTAATTTTACATTATTACTAACTTAGACATCATTCTTGGTAATTATTTGACCCTTATCATCAATTTGATAGACTATCATGAATATGGCCAAGTGGTTTAGGCCATTGTGACCCAATGCAAATTTTTGGGACATGACAATAATCATAGAATATAATTGACAATTATTTGTATAGCCTAATATTATGGTCGTATAATACCAAAAGAACCATGAATAACAATTCCAAAAAATTCAAGATCCAATCCATTAGTGAATTTCACTAATACGCAAAACTTTGAACATATTTTTTAAAAAGGAATGATGTATATAGTACCACGTGAGCTTTCTTCTAGTTGGGAAAGATGGTATCCTAAATTTAATGGGAATCCAACCATATCCATGAATGAAATCAACCTTAATTAAGATCTTCCCATACCTGATTGAGCATCTCTATTCCTCTAGCATGATTCACATTTACCATTCCAATTCTATCAATCATTTTGTATACAAAAATAATCTAAAGTAGAATCATAAAACTTATTTCCAGTAACCTTTATACTTACCGTTATGGAGAAAAATAGAATAAAGGATTTGTTTTTCCTCAATGACAATTAACATTCACCCTACTTGATAGTGTGTACTTGGGATCTCAAATATTCTTCTAGGAAACATTATGGACAACCCTGTTGTGTTAATATCTTCTTTGCACTCACTAGTGTTGTTCATGGGTACATCTCGAATTTTCCCTACAAAAAGTAATTGTACTCCATGATGATCAATCAAAGATTGGTTATTGGGTGGGTTACTCTCATGAATTAGGTTTACACTTGAGGAATTCTAACAAAGTGTATGAATACATGGTAGTTAAGGAACTATAATTTATTCTACAGGTGTTCTTAGAACGAAAAGTAGAAGCATATGCATTTAAAGCCTCATGATCCCCAAATAAAAATTGGCCTAATAAATTCCAATGGAAGCACAAGGATATCTATTTAAATGAAAAGACAACTCTCAATTTCATCATAAATCTCACTAAAGTCGAAGGGAAGGGAGAAAACCCACAGGACATTGCAGGATGAAAAAAATATTGATCACTTGACTTTGACCCTCCAAAAAAAAACCAAAATGGCTTGACTCCTTGACATTATCATAGAAAGGAAAAAATATAAGACCATGCTGACTAAAAATAATAACAGCAAACCTATCTATTAAACCAAATACATATCATACTATATATAAGGAGGATTAACTTCCACTTAATGAAAGAAAAGGTTCATATGTTTTTGACTCACCAGGAGCATAAATCTCTCTTCATCAATATCACTCAAGTTAAAAATGATTTTTCCTACAAAAATGTCAATTGGAAAGGGGCCTAGACACAAATGATCAAATTTCTTGTGACCTCTAGGATGCTCAAGTATTTTATCTCATAGAAGTATGAAGTTTCATTTTTTGAGCTCCTTTTATTATTTATTTTCTACCAATTACTTGATTTACCTTATCTTGATGACTTGAAAACTTCTCAAAGACTATCCTTATATCCCCATCCACTTACATCACTTGGTTAATCCTACTCTGAAAAGAATCACATTCAACTATAAAATTCTATAAGATCTTATGTATACATGTTTAGGTTGATCGAAAAAGATGTTTCCATCTCATAAACTAGTTCAAGGGGGATTGCACATGTGTCTTTATTTTGAGTGATCATATCAATCCACAATGACATGTTTTTAGCTTGTTGACATGTCGCATCTTGTTATCTCCCATAGTATTCTTGATTATTGTAATAAGGTTCTTATTACTTGACTTGGCCAAGTCATTCCCTAAGGATCATAAATTGCATTAAATGGGACAAGATGATGCCATATTGAAGACAAAATTCAACCAATCAATGGATATAAAATCTCCAGAATCATTAATGTAATCTTGTTAGGGACCCTGAAATTATTTAATTATGATCATCAATAAATTCATTAACCACAACATATGTAATGATTTTTATGGGAGTTTCTTCCACCCACTAGGTGAATTTTAATATGTGGCAATAAGTATGTACTTAAGTCCATTAATTGAGTTGTTAGGAATTTCAACAATGAAATCCAATCCACACCATTGAAAGGGAATTTCAAATACAATAGGTTGCAAGGGTAAGGTTTCCAACTACTTCTTTGTAGCAAAGAATTTATATAGCTCATAATTTCTTACTATGGTATGCACGTCACTAAAGAGGGTCTCCCAACAATATCTCAATTTTAGGGTTTTATGAGATGTTGACTTTGTTAAAAAGTGTCTACCATGTGTTCCATCCTATGAAACCTCTTTAATGATATAATTACCTCTATATCATCAACTTAAAATGATGCCATCAATATTCTTCCATCCTAGTCTATTCTAGGTGAGGGATTACTTGATGGAATTCAACTTAAGAGACCTCCATCAAGTTTCTTTTTCATGTATTTAGGGTATGAAAGGTGATGGAAATAAAAAATGGTGCCATGGTTCCATTCCTCACCTAGAAGTTGATGTAAAACAACAAATACTTCAATTGGTTTATCAAGTAATCTTTTTTCATATGCACGGGATGTATGTTGATTATGTTCATCCATCAATTGGATCAACCCTTAATATCTTATCATTTGTATAGGCTTCAACTCCATATCGAATTCATGATTTATAATAATCCATTGTCCCCTTCTGTGTACACATTCTTGATATGTCAACAACTCCTTAATTACTGTGTGTGGAATACATGGTTTCAACCTTAAACTTACAATATATTCCCAAAAAAAATTGACAATATTTTGTTGTGGGCTACATACGATGCTAGTGAGTACAAAACAACTTCTATTGATAGGATGAAACTATCGGTGCAAACAAAAGTATTGAATAATGTTTAATTAGGGTGCTTGAGGCATGATTACTCCTTTAATTTAATATGCAATTATTAGTAGCATGAAAGAGGGCAAAGTGAAAACCTCGATAGAGTCACTCCTTATTTAGTTTGCAAATTGTAGAGTGAGATGAGGGGGAACATTCACACTAGAACCTCCTCTTTGGTCTTGCACATATATCATGATAACAAGAAATAGATCCAAACTTCTCACACTATTAATAGGTTAAAATTAAAACTAATATGAATATGAAACAAACAATGCAAAGAATATTTTGATTCGAGGAAATAGAACCTACAATTGTTTATAAAGATCAAGGAAGAAAGTTACAAAATATAAGAATGATGTCACATAGGAGTGGGCCATGAAGATGATCTTTGAACATTCCTATTTGGGTGGGTCCTAGCCTTGAGGATCTCTCTCTAAGATGAAATAGCAATTGGAAGAATCTCTTTCAAGTGGTGGAAGAAAAGGCTCAATGCACATACTAATGAGAAGAAATGAATTTGGAACTAACAAATGACCAAAACCCTTATTATATTTGTGCAATGTAACCTTACATTTCTTCAACTCTTGTAACTCTTGATAATTCCCTATATTTGTAGGTTTTATTTGGATAATGTCATGGATGGGAACTAAATTTGTTTCCCAGTCTAGTGTTACAGAATCAGGGAATTATATAGATTAGAGAGATAATGATTCCAAGAAGAGGTAGTGTTGAGAGACACCATTACAACACTTTATCACAAGCTAGCATAACACAATAGAAAATACATCAAAATGCATTAAGGAGGCATATGCTATCACATAAGGAAGTAATAACAATTTTTCACACAATTTACTTGTTATATCGTCCCATTGGGCCATCCCTTTATAGCACCAAGGTGTAAAAAAATCCCTTCAAGTGAGGAAGACCAATCCCACATGCTTGGTTCATAGCACATAATGACCTCCATGGTTTTCATCTAGTTATGTGCCATAGTTTACGATTATATTCTAACGTCCTAACCAATTGAATGCTTAGTTGGTTGGCTAGTCGACTTTTGAGTTGATTCTCCTATTAACAATGAACCAGCGACTCAGTCGACTCTCCTAGTCAAAATTGTTGACTATCTATATCCAGAATATCTAGAGTTGTGATGAAATAGAAAACTCTATCGTTCCAATACCTCCCATTAGCACAATGCTCTAGAGATTCAGAAGGTGAAATTATTTATGCACACCCCACCATAATTTCATCATCATGAAGCCTAAGCATATATCAAAGTTTCACAAACTTATCTTATGATAAAGGCTTTGCCAACAATTTGATCGTCCATTTTGCAATATGCAAGATTCATAATGTTATCTTGTACCAACTATCATAGGTAATGAGAATGAAGCTCTAAATGCTTCATATTTCTATGCGCAACAAGATTATTGGAAACCTATATTACATTCTAGTTATCACAACATATTACAATCATTGTGTCAACTAGAAAACCAATCTCTCGAAAGAGTTGTCGAAACCATATCTCCTTTATGCTAACATTAACTACACCACGGTATCCATCTTATGCGATCTAATTCTTGAACAAATAGACCGTGGATATAGAACCAACTAGATGAAACACATAACCATATGTAGAATTCTTGGCATCATCATCCCCTACCTAATCTAAGTTGATATAACCAACCAGCGGGTATGTTGTATTACTGCATTACTTTATACAAAGTCAATAAGTGACCTTGATATTACAAAGAATTATGTTTGTGGCATTCCAGTGGTTTTCTCGTAAATCCTTCATAAACTAAGAAACCACACTAACAATAAAAGAAATATCAAGTCAATTTTGATTTAAGTAAAGCAGACTACTGACCAACTATCAATATAGAGTCATGTCAACTTTTAGAGAATCATATTCTTTGGTCAACTTGACTCCCAACTGAATGTGTGTAGCACGGGATTTACAATCTCCCATATTGACAATTTGCAAAATATCCATTACATACTTAGGTTGAAAAATAAAAATACCATTATCCATTTGTAAAACTTGGATACCCAAAAATAAATGTAAGAGACCAAGATCAATCATTTCAAAGGTATCAACCAACTATTTCTTCAAACCTAGTATCATATTTTCATTGCTTCTAGTAATGACTAAATCATCTACATACAATGCAAAAATTACAGTTTCACCATGTACATGTAAAACACAAACGGATAAATGCACTTTTGACATCCATCTGATGTATCTCCCATCCAAGTCGAGAATTTAGTGAAAGAAATAATTGAATATAATGCATATTTGCAACAAGGGAAATGTTTTAGTGTAGTTAATGCCTTATTGTTGAGAAAAAACCCTTTGAAACCAAACACGATTTATCTCTTTCAAAAAAACCATGAGATGTGAATTTGGTCTTGTAGACAAATCGACACTTCACTAAATTCTTTGCTTCCATTCAAGGAACTAAATCCCATGTTTTATTTTGTATCAAGGAATGGTATTCTTCAATCATAGAATTATCCCATTCAATTCGACCATGTGCATGTGCATATGTGTGTAAGTCACATGCCTCTACCACACATGCCATTAGAGAAAATGCCACAATGTTTGTGACTTATAGTATTCCTTGAGTCATGTATATCTCTTGCATTAGCTCCAACAACTTCAATTGTCTTAGCATCCCATCGAGGTAGACAAGTATTATAAAATGAATAGATTATTGTATTGACCAATTCACTGGAGTATCACTCAAGGGTTCTAAAATAGGTAATCGATCCCATGGTCAATGATCAAATACATGTTAAGGAAAGAATGTGAGTTGACTTTCTAGTCGATGCTCCAAATTACTATTCAGTAAGTTTTGTTTCTATCATAATTTTAAAATGTCACTACTCATAAAACCAAAAGAGGAATTCAACAATTTAATACATAAGGTATTTTCATCAAAGAGAATATCCATTCAAATGATGATATTTTTTTTACTAGGTGAAAGAATATGTATGCATGGAACTCTTTAGAGTGGCACCTGATAGTGATGGTTTGATTAGGGAACATAGATCATTGTGGACAACTTCCAATTGAATATTCTCTCTTCATGATTTCCTTGTCTCAAATGTAGCATGGTGACGCTTTCTAAGCACACACCCTTCACATACTCCATCAATGGGAACAGTTTTAAGCTTTCCATTAACCATGTTATGTTTCACCATTCAATATTCAAAATTTAGATGTTTGAGTCATTCATGTGAAACTCCACTCCAATCGTTGGTCTAATCTATGAGTGTAGTCAATCCAAAAAAATTATTTGGAACATCATGGAGCTTGTATAATGCATCTTTGCGATCAAGAAACCCTTCAAAATAACTTCCCAATTGTTCACATCTTCACAACAAACAAATATAGTTAGAATTCAACCTTTTTTCTAGTGTCGGTATGTTGAGGTATCAACAATAAATTACCACTCACATTAGGTACATGATGCATGTTATTGGTTACACCATTTTTACACACAATGCCACTTCAACCAATAAAAGTAAGTGCATAATCATCTACTGCAAATATTTTATTTTCCATAGCTTCACTGAAGGAAGAAAAGAGAGAAGCATCTTTAGCCACATGATGGGTATAGCTAGAATCAACTATCCACTCACTATGTGTAATATGAACATGAAGGACCTAAGAAGTATTGGCAAAGAATGTATAGTTGAATGCCTTACCTTCTAGAAATCGATGTTGAACCTTGGTTGATTGTCCAATAAACACATCTGATTCAAGGTTCTTGACCTTCTCTTCCATATCTCTAATCTTATTCTAGCAAACCTTCTCCGTGTGTCCCAATTGTTGAACAAAGATATGTATTCTTCTTTCTAAATTTATTAGTCAAATTCTTCTCATCATGCTAGTCGATGCAATCACAACTTTTATCTGGGTTACATTATTGACCCCTTTCCTTGTAACTCTGTTAAGACTTGCCCTTCAGCAAATGGACCTATTGCTTGAATTCTAATTTTCCATCACCAAGCAATTTCTCATGTGCCCTAATCAACAATCCACAAAAAGAATGAAAGGTATAGTATTTACCATCTTCTTTCCTAGATGCCCAACTAACACAAAATGTTGAATAGAATATAGCATAGGGTGTCTTTAGGTTCATAAGGACCAAATCAATGAGTTGTCCATCCTCCTTCAAAAGTTCCTTACCACATCCACCCAAATTCAATTGTAACTCCTTGACATGATCCAAGTAGTCCTTAATCCTTTCAAAAGAGATAAGATCAATAGAGATCAACTCTTTCTCAATTTGAATAACCTAATTTTTGTTGATCTTATCAAACAAATTTTTCATCCTTTTATATGCCCAATGAGGATAAATAATATTGATTGTATGAAATGAATTTCCCTTGAGATATAGGTGGTAATGACTCTTATTTCCTCATATTTGTTCCCATCAAGGATAAACTTATCCTAGTTATCCTTCAGATCTAGGATCATGGTCTTCATAAACTGCCAAAGTGTCTTACTTTTCAATAAGGTCTCTATTGATGCTTGAAACAACATCAAAGGTTGATTTTGCAAAGTGTTGTGAAATTGTGCAAAAAGAATAAATTGTATCCTCGGTTATGTACACAAAGATGTGTTGAAGTCTCATTCTACCCGTTCCTTATGCTCACTCTCGTACTTTGTGATTGAACAAAGTGGCCCCACCTATGAGAAACTCTAAGTAGTGATGAAAAGACACTATGCATTTGTTTATGGTTGGTGTGGTCACGATAATTGGTTGGTGAAAGAAAACATTGAGGAGGTTTTATTCTTGTGATGTGCTTAGTTTTGTTGTTTAATGCTTGTATATTGTTCTATGCAATTGCAAAAAGGTTTGAAATTGCAAAAAAATTGGTTTTTGCACTAATGGAATACCACATATACGTGGGTTGATGAACTTGTCTACACATATGTTATTCATCAAGGTCATGAATGTAATTTTTCTTTCAAGTTATGCTCATAAAAAAGGATCTTTGCACTACCACTGTGCATTTGGCCACCTTACCCTATGATAATCAAGTCCTAACTTTCATCATACTATAGCATCGAGCTCACATGCCTTGTGCATGATCCTGACCCCTCATGTTACTTGGTATATAATATGATGAACAAGCATTATAAAGTCTGAAAATGTGGGTTTCGTGATGCATGTGGGATAAAGGCCTATGGGTAAAACAACAAAAGCATGACCGGGCAATGTATTTGATGACATAGTATTTGTTGGTGACCTTCCTTGTGAGTTGGTTCTCTACTGTGTTGAATGGTTTGATGAGTTGGAACATTTATGTTTGATTGGTGACTTGGCGCACGATGTAAACTCGATTGATGATGTGTCAATGACTCGGATTGTGAATTGATAGTTGGATATTGGTGGTAAGTTGTGTTAAATGTTTTGTCCTTGGAATTAATTTGAGAACTAACACAGTGCATGAAGTTTGGTCATTGTGAAGCATTAGATAGGATCCTATGTGCTATCCATTGAAAGTTTTAAAGGTTGATCAACTATCGTGGTGAAATTTTGATGAGATCCACGATTGAAGCAACTTCCATGTGTGCTTAGTTGGTAATCTTGATCCTTCCACCACCCTCATTCACATGTTGTAGAGTATCCATGATGATCTAGTGAGTAAATATGGAGATTATCTTGAAGGTAGGAATGGGGTATGGAACATCATTGGGCTCGAGGATCATTCCTTGCTCTCGTTATCTTGTTTATGTGCTCTGAGTCTGTGTAACCCTGTCAAATTTGAATGGTTAGTAGTAATCAAACAACATTTTAAAAAAATATGGGATTATTGCTAGGACTGGGAAGTAGGCACCGCGATGAACTCCTAGTACATTTACCTAGATTCCTACAGACCTTGCAAATTGGACTTCGAGTTGCTTTTATAACAAGGTATGTACACTAGATGACACGATTTAATTGCAACATCTATATGCTTGTATTTGATTGATATTATTCGTTGTCAACCTTACTCAACTGACCCACCCTATTTCTCGCTTACTTTAACCATCTTCCTGCTGGCTAAATGTTAAAAGGGGAATTGAACCTATTTGTTTGGTTTACATTCTATGTATTGGTTATGGAAAAACTGAGAAATATGAGATTTTGAATTATTTGCAGTTGGTTATCTCTCATCATACTTGATGTTTGGAGCTTCATATGTTTAGTTACAGGCCTAGGGCCACGTTATTCATCATGTCTTCATATAATGAAGGTGATCATAGTTCTTTTGTGTATCATGGATGATTTATCTCGTGCTTAAGTTGATGTCTGATCTTCATGTGTTTATTGTCAGTCCCATGGTCATTTAGCTCCCCACGTGTTCATATGATGAAGTCCATTTTATTTTCGGGTGTGTTCTCTTGACAGTGTTCCCTTTACTATTTCATTGAATCTCATGATTGAACCGTGTGTGCCTCACCTACATGCATACAATCGTAGCCTTGGTACCCTTTGTTTCCTGAATGGATATATACCTTGATGTTAATGTTTGTCCCATGGTCACTTTGGATCTCCTGCAAGGGTATGAATTCTGAGGTTGTTATGCTGGCTAAATTTAATCCTTTCATTGGTGTTTTTGGTCAAACCTGTCAACTATGACTCATACTATACTTCATTGAATCCCATTATTGCGTTAATATCGAACCATCTCCCTATCCAGCCTTGTCTCTCTCCTCATTGTGAAACTTCGTGTATGGTCCTATGATTACTTATCGAGTTTCTCTCCTCATGAGTGATGGAAGTGTAAATGGGTATTCGAGTTGGTTACCTATGAAAATCCATATTTTTTAACACTTTTATAATTACTGGGTAAATCCTTGAGGTCCGTCGACCTATACTATTGGCACTAATATTATATGCAAGCTAGACAAGTCCTAAATGATGATATTTAAGTATATGGGCTAATTGATAGCATCCATGACTTGCAGAGATTCACCATGAATTTGGGTTGTTTATTGTTAAAGACAATATTTATGCATCCTTTGATATTGTGCACATAGGGGTAGATTGGTTGGGGGAGAGTATAATCCACCTATTTGTTGAACACTGGGAAACACACCATGTAACAAAATTAGAGAAAGGGACAACCCACAGACAGATTGCACGGGCTATATTGGTTTCCCATAAGTGACAGGGGTCTAGGCTAGTTAGTGGTTTTCCTCTGTTGTAGCGATTATAATATGGAGATTGGAGGATGACATGGAAGTGTCAAAAATATCATCCTCGTGGTCATACAAATTTTCGTCAGAAGATCTTCTAGGTTTTGGAGTTTTTTCTTTTGAGCAAGAGGACGACATGGGTAATAATTTCGGCTTGTAGTAAAACGAAAAGAAACATGGAGGTTGGGAAAAAAAGTTACCTGGTGGGTGGACAAGCAGCGGGCGGATGGACCTCTATAAATAAGTTGGTGTTCCGACTGCAAATCTTTGTACATGTGCTTTCTCGTTTTTATAAAGCAAAATGAGGTTTATTCTTTTGAATATTTTCACTTTAATGGCAAGAAATTGGAATTTGAATTAGATGGCACGGATTTGTTGGGTAGTTTATTTGGATGGCATGTCCATTTCCAGTTGATCTGTGTGGAATTCATTCATATTCCTTTTTATATAGTGGAATCCTTCCAGTCGGCTTGCGTGGGTATAGGTGGAAATCCACCTTTTTTTAGGCTGGGCGGTAATGGCTCTACCCCAAAGTGGTTTCAAAACTAATATTTGGGAGTTGTTGTCAATTAGACTCTACCACTTGTCGTAGCGTTTTTGGGCCAATGACTCATCATGCCTTCTTTATCTTCCACAATATTTTGCGAAGCACTATTCTTCCTAGCTATTTCTATTTGCGGGCTAATATGCACATTCCGTCCCAACGCCTTTACACCTAAGTGCTTGTTCGTCGCCCCTGGTCCCTTGGTTATTTTTCCATGGCGCCAAATTTCTTGTTTATAGAACCTGTCATTAAGATTCCCCGACAGTTGACCTCAAAATCTGATAGATTCCCCAATGATCGACCCCATATGAGGAGGCATAGAACCTGCCATATGTCAAAATGTGGGGATTGGGATGATAAGGAGAAAGAGAACAATACCTTTCTCACAATTTAGTAATTCTTGTGATTGAGATTAAAATTTGGTCAGTGGGACGATGAGGAGAAAGCACATAAGCCCTTTCTCACAATTTAGTAATTCATGTGATTGGGATTAAAATGTAGGAACCTTGGTGATGAGAAGAAAGAGCTCGTTCCCTTTCTCACTTACAAGATACTTCTCTATTATATAGGAATTAATTATGTGAATATTAAAAAATACACGCTAAACTCACGAAATCTAATAATTACAATAATTACACTTAATATTATTAGTAAGCTTTTAAAATGATAATCGAATTTTTGGAAATTGATAATCACAACATTGGAAATCAGTGTTCACACTACTAGAAACTAATAATGACACTTACAAAAACCATTAATCATACTTTTGGAAACTGATGATCACACTTTTGGAAACCGATGATCACAATTCTAGAAACCGATAATCACACTTTTGAAAATCGATAATCACACTATGGAAAACCAGTAGTCACACTTTCAGAACATGTTGTACGTCTATATTCTCACTGGGAAGTCTAAGTTTAATGAAATTGAGGTTCATTAATAGAATTTTGGTTTTACTGTACTACTGTTATCTCTACATATTTGTATGTATTCTTCCATTTTATATTTATTCCTTCATTTATTCCTCTAAATAATCCAAATCAGTATCTCTCCATACTCTTTTTTAATGAATGGTTCAAATTCTTCTTTCTTTAGGCCTTCAAGGGGCCTGAAGCATGGTTTCCCTGTCTCTCCTTTTCTTTTTTTGATAGTCACTAAAGGACTAATTAGGCTACTAAGCTTCTTGAAGGTTGTCGGAAGGATAAAGGGAATTTACATTGGAAGAAAGATTTCAATTACACATACATTATTTGTAGATGGTGTCCTTCTTCTTGGAAATAGCACTAAAAGAAAAGTACATGAATTGAAAGTTTTAATGAAAAATCTTAGGTTGTCTAGTTATGAAAACTAGTTTGGAAGATCAATGCTACTATAAAGTCTGAAATTTTATTTTTGGATTGCTTTGTCAAACTAAGCTCTCACTTGAGATGTGTGTCCTAGTTTTTTAATCCCTCCATAGCAGTAGTGAAGAGTCTATACAATATAATTTTGGATAGTTTTTTCACCAAGGAGGTGTAGAAGGATCTTATTTCTCTGTCATATGGAAAGGGTAAATAGGAAGGGGATTCACTAGTTGATAGTTTTAGTCTTGGGATGTAGCATCTATTTGTGGTAAACCACAAATCTCTTCCTAGAGTAGCCTCTTAGGGCATCTGGATCACTAGAAATGATATAATATTTGAGGGTAAGTCTTGTCCTCCCACTTAGGTATTCCATAAAATTAAGTTTGTTTATGATTATATTAAAATGTTCCCAAGGCTAGGATATGTGAGACAAGCAAGGTCACTTGTGATAGACAAGATATTCCTTTGGGTTTCATTAATGGTACTAGCAATCATTATTTCTCTTTCAAATTGTGCCTTGGGAGAGGCTCCAACAACTAGAAAAACTCAAAGCATTCAAATTCTTGCGAAGGATTGCAATGGAGAAATGTACCTCTAGAGTCTTAAAGTAAATGAGGATTCCCAATGTATTGTCTAGATAAATGGAAAGGTTGAGTTACATCACTTTGTTTTTCATCTTATGAAGTAAATAAAACTTCAAAAGGGAAATTTCTCCAATATGCCTTTTAGTGATATAGTCAAGGAGCATAATATGTTAGCATACAACATTTCAAAATAGGGCATACAACGTTTTCAAAGAATTTTCAAGATAACTATTCATAGGGATGATGTTTCTCCTTTAGTTCTTCTTTCATATGAGATGACAATTCTAATGATACAATCCTAAATCGTTGCATTTTTGTGTTATTTTGTATAGTCAATATGTCCTAGCTACTTTGAATGTGGGAAATAATGTGTTGATCTTATGTAATTTTATATCAACCTTGTATAAGCTTTTTGTTTTTTGTTATAGAATGATTATAGATATTTTGATGTCAATTGGGTCTAGCCCAAGTTATTGTTGGATAGAATATTATCCTCCCTACCCAGTTTATATTCCCATAAGTGTCAAGTTGAGCTCATAATGCATTGTTGTATTGGCTTCAAGCCCTATAATTGTTCACCTATCCTTGTGCCCTAAAGAATCTTAGGTTTACCTTGCGTACCATCATCAAAATGAGGGGAAGTGTTAGAAAACAGGATTGTAGAGCAATAACAATAAACAGAAATGCAAATATAATCACACACACATTACAAGAGAGACACAGATATATCGTGGTTCACCCCAAGATGGGCTACATCCACACTAAAGTTTCCAATCCTTATTATTATACCGTCCAACAAAGTGAAGGGATACAACCTGCAGCACAACCGCTGCACTTCCTCTTCACTGTCTCATAGTCTCTCTTCCTGATCTCAGAGATCTTTACAATGCATAATACCTGATACATAGACCCTAGCCGTATTACAATGTTTTTCTTTTATAAGGGGTGAGTGTACAGTCCACCTACATATCATATAAAACTGGGGTACAAACACAACTGAATAATAATATCTCTAAATTTGGAGATCAGGATCCACAACCAACAGGAAGTACCCAAGGTTTTTCCTCGGGAATTGTAACCTAGAAAAAAAAGAGGTATAGATGCACAATATGGTCTTTGAAACTCATGTGCCAAATAACACATCTAAAATGCAACTTTTTTCTCCTAGATATAAATTATGTTACAATTTTTTCTTTGGAAAATAAATATTACTTATATAGTTAAAGATATATAATGTGTTTTCAATTTTTTTGGTTAGTAGTTGCATTGTGGTTTTGTCATAAATTAGTGAGAGTTAACCTCGGTTTATCTATGCCCAATTCTTAATGTTTTAGTGTTTGCACCTTTTTTAGTACTTTATGAAGTTTTGGTTTCCAAATAAGTTGCACTACTTACAATGATGATAAGCTAGGTTTATATTTTGATAGTCTCACTCACCATGCTATCAAAATATTCTTTGCTAATGAGGCTAGGTGCAAGTTTTATGTAAATTGGATAGAATATATTCATTAGAGATTGTGAAGATGGAGTCATAAGTCTATTTTTACAATTTCTTAGCCATAAATAAATAATCAAGCGGAAATTACCACTCTAGGATGTGGGGTTGGGAAGGGATTCAAGTATATTATGTTTGAAGGCTACTATTGGAGCACGATTGTTGTTAGACCAAAACCCATGGAATTTAATTTCCAATACAGTTGTTGAAGTTAATATCCATGAGAGGAGGTTAACCCATGTTGTGAAATTCACGAGGAGCACTGGACACAAATGCCAACAATATCCCCCCCTCTAGTGTTACCCAGGTGAGTTTCGAACTCGAGACATGTCCCTCTGATACCATTTGTAGGAGCATGATTATCATTAGACCAAAATATGCAAGCGTTAATCTCTGATACAATAACCAAAGTTAGGATCCACGAGAGGGGGTTAACCCATGTTGCGAAACTCACAAGGAGCGTTGGACGCAAATGTTACATACATGAATAATAATAATAATAATAATAATAAGTAATAATTAATCAAATGTAATTATTAATTAATTTAACCAACACTTGTGTCTTTATAATTGAAAAGGCATGATGGGTTATATAAAATCCAACATATTGTAAATGTAATAATCATAAATTCATATTCAATAATTATTTATCTTTTCGATATGGAATTATTTTCTATTGGTTTGTTCTTGTGAACAGTTTTACAGTGTAAACTGGATATGGACACTACATTGGTATCAGAGCCTAGTCTGACCCAACCTTTGGCCATCATCTCATAGGTTCTCTGATCTAGGTCTGTGACCATCAAATTGACTTTTGGCCAAAGTTCAAAATTTTTTGTTATTATTCTACCACTCTTCAGGCATCCTCCCCATACACTGCAACACACTCAACCCTTTTAATACTACCATGATCCATTCACACTCCTCATATACTCTTCAACCCATATCACTCCCTTCCACCTACTCCCCTCCCTTCTCTATGCACTCGCCCTCCCTTCTGCTCTAAAACCACGTCGCCCTCGCTATCTCTCACCCACACGTCCAGCTCCACCATCCACCCTCTATTTCCATCAAACTCCTAACTCCTCCCAGCTTACCTACTCCTTCCAATCCACGACCCTCAACCGTGCTTTCATCAGTCCAATTCCGCTCCCACGTTTCCCTTGCACTCTACCTCTATGTACAGTCACTCACTGCACCATACTGCCCCTCCGCTCCCATCACACCACACACCCCCAACATCTCCCTCTCGCAGCCTCCCTACACTGCGGCTGCGTGATCTCCCACATCCCCAATTGAATGCCCCAATTTCTTCGCACCGCGCCCTCACTCTCCACCTCGATGCCTTCCTCCTATTCCTCTTCCCTCCCTTTTGTGTTCCATCCATCCTCCATCCTATTTACATGAGAATTCTCCTGCACCTGCACCAGCACACACACCCCCCAAGATCCCTCACATTGGATCTTATGCCTCCCTCCCATTGCACTTCCTAATTCGTTGCATACACCCAACACCCATCCACTCTTCAGTGACCAATGCACACAACCACTTCTCCCCTCCTTAATCCATTCAACACACACACCCTCAAGTCACGCCTCTCCCTCCATGTAAACACTACCTCTTCACCACTCTATCCATCCATTGACCTACAACCACGCCTTCCCCTTCCATGCCCATTGCTTAAAAACCCTAATTTTTTCCAATTCAAAATTGTTTTTAATAATAAAGTAGTACTTATTATTCAAATAGTACATATTATTATTAATTCAAAAACCCTATTTTCTCCATTTCACCATCCATCCAAAAAAATTCATCTTATATTATCATAATTATTATATAATAATAATTATTAATAATAATATTGATATTATTATTAAACATTCATAATAATAATAATTATATTTATTTAATAATTATATTAATTACAATTATTATTTTATACAAAAAGGGAAAAGAAGGCAAGAAGTCAAAGTCAAAGGAAGACCATCTATCGCAAGAGAAGTCGAAGACCATCGAAACCAATTTGCAATTACAAATAGAAAAAATAGAAGCTAAATTAAGGCGTTATCGAAGAGACAATAAATAATTGCAAGACATGAATGAAAGTTTGGAAATGACGATTAAACTACAGAAATTTCAAATAGAATATAGAGAAGAGAAAATTTCCGACCAAAAAAATGAGATAGAAAAGTTGTTCGCACAAATTGACAAATTAAAGGACAAAAAAGATTTCAATTAGAAGTTACAAAACCAAGATATCAAGATTTAAGAATTTGGCAATAATAAAGCAGACATATGGCGCTTAAACAAAATCCTTAACGAAAAGGATGAATAAATTGCGAAAATCCAGGGAAAAATCGAATACCAAGAATCAGATATATGTCGACATCAACAACAAATAAAAGAACTCCAACAAAAAAATGACGACACTAAAAATGTGTGCAAGTTAGAGATCACAAATGTCAATAACACGTTATCAAGCAATATTGAAGAACTTTTCCAACTAAGAAACCATAATAAGACATTACTTACAAAAATCAAGAAATTGAAAAATAGTCAAAAGACAGAGCACTCTAATGAAGACATCGAAGGACAGATTCTAGAGAAGCAAGAAGAAAATTTCCACCTTCGAAATCACAATGAAGATCTTAAGGAACAACTTAAGAAGTCCAAAGATGAAGAAAATCCGCAAGAAGATATTATTAAAAAAATTCATAATGATAACAAGCTGTTAAAAAACAAATTAGAAGAAATATAGAACGAGACATCAAAATCTTCAAAAATACAATTTGTAGAAAAATACACCATTACAGATCCAGTTTAGATCACCAGTCAAGATTTCAACCCAATTGAAGAAAAGCATACACGAAAGTTAAAACAAGAAGATACTACAAACATGATTAAGGGAAATAATGTTATAAGAATTCCCTATCGACATCCAAATCATAAAACTAGATAGCCTAAAAATCGTGAATGACTAACGAAAGATACTGATACCAGTACACTCAAATCCCATTACGACAGTTCACTGTGGAAGCTCAACATTCAAAAACGAATCGATTTAGGATGGATTGATCCTTCTACATTTCGAAATTTATGTTCAATGCTTAGCAAGTCATATTGGGGCGTTTCATCAACTACAACACCACAAAGAACAATGCGACAACATTAAAAGTATATGGCATAAACTTCTTCATATGCTTTGAGTACAAAGCATTTTTGAAGAGGAAGGCAATGTTACATACATGAATAATAATAATAATAATCAATAAGTAATAATTAATAAAATGTAATTATTAATTAATAATCAACAGTCGTGTCTTTATAATTTAAAATGCATGTTGGGCTATAGAAAAGCCAATATATTGTAAATATAATATTCATAAATTCATATTCAATAATTATTTATCTTTCCGATAAGGAATTATTTTCTATTGGATTGTTCTTTTGGACAAATTTATAGTGTAAACCGGATCTACGATACAATCGCTAAAGTTAATCTCCAATACAATCGCTAAAGTTAAGATCCACGAGAGGGGGTTAATTCATGTCGTGAAATTCATGGGAAGCACTAGGCACAAATGCCAATAGTCCCCCCCAGTGTTACCCAGGTGAGTTTCAAACTCGAGACCTATCCCTCTGATACCATTTGATGGAACATGATTATCGTTAGACCAAAATCCGCAAGCATTAATCTCTAATACAATCGCCAAAGTTAGAATCCATGAGAGGGGGTTAACCCATGTCGCAAAACTCACAAGGATCGTTGGATGCAAATGCCAACAACTACCTATGCTCATCATAGAAAATCCTTTTATGGGACTCATTGGGCTCTTATGTTCTTCTCTTGTTGAATGAAATTTTGTTGCAATAACTTCAATGCTTAAACTAATTTGCTCGTAAAAATGGCAATTATAGAATGACTACTGTCACTAGTCATAACTTGCCTAGGATTTCTCATAAGCATGTCAAACAATAAATCAACTTGTATCCATGGATACTATTTTTCAAAAGGTAATAGGATATGGGCAATCTATAGGAGTTATGAGCTCTACCATACAAAAATCTTATTTTTCACCTAATCAATTAAAATGGTGCTCTAACCCAATTTGAATGACTATGACTTCTTCATTATAAACCCAAACCAAACATAAAATATATAAATTTGTATTTAAAAATATGTAATTTACAATGATTACATTAAACTTGAGAAGTTATGGCCTTCATATATACTAATCACCACTCTAATACTACAAAATAAATTTAAGGCTAGATACATAACAAAAAAATGCACATCGTTACACTTAATTTAACCCTTATCCTCTATAAAGTAAGGGCTCATTGACCAAACCTTTAGTTTGGGCTCTTCAGGGATATCTGATGATAAAGTAAGGGCTCATTGACCAAACCTTTAGTTTGGGTTCTTCAAGGATATCTTGAGGAAGAAAAATAAACATTCTACATTTTTATTTTTTTTATTTGCCATCATCAAAATGTGATCAAGCAATCTTTGTCAAAAATTATTCTAATTTGCCATCATCAAAATGTGATCAAACAATCTTTGTCAAAAATTAAATTTTGGATCAATGAACTTGTTTTCAATGCATAAATGGATTCCACATCCTTGAATGCCCCTAGCACAACCCGACTATGAAATGTTAACATTTGATATCTACAATTCCATCAATTCAAAACAAAAATTACTCTAAATTCCAAGCCAAAAATGTTAGTTTCCCCTCTTGAAGGGCAAGAAAAGAACCAATTCATAAAATGTTGCATTTGGACTATGGTTATCTTAAACATGATTAATCTTTGCTTAGTGGAGAACTTTATAATGAAAACCACTTTATACCTAATTATAATTAAGTGTATTTAGGCTCTCTTTAATGAAATATGTGAGCTAGAGTTACACATAATTGTAATATGGAGAATGGTTTGAGTTAAGCGGCACTAAACTATCATGGGAAGTTGAAGTTAGGAGATTGTTATGTGTGCTTTTATGTATTTTCTTGGAGGATGAAGGTAGGAGATTGTTATGTGTGCTTTTATGTATTTTCTTGGAGGATGAAGGTAGGAGATTGTTATGTGTGCTTTTATGTATTTTCATTACAATTAATGAAAAACAATCACTAATTGAGTAGATGAAGTTGGTAAGATGGATGTTATGAGAATATAAATAAAATGTATTCAAAAGAACAATCATGTTAATCATACAACATTGGTTGTTGATGGTTGACTCTAAAAACTTGGTTAAACTTAGAATGGCAAAAAAAAATACCCCATGACTATCTCAATAATGCCTAGTATCTACCAAAGAATTGACATAACATTTTGTACCACTATTAAAAAAAAGCCAAAGGAAAAAAAGTATTCAAATGCATTGGCAAGCATCGTCATCCCTCTAACATGTATTACAATTTGATAGTATCTCTAAAATGGAATTGTTTAATTATACAATTTTAGTAAAATAAAATACTATTAAAACTTAATTTCACTATATAAATTAAAATCTATAAAAAAAATTATCTATGAAAATGTGGCTATGGAAGGTTTCACTATTTCACTCTATGAAAAATGTGGCTATGGAAGCTTTCACTAGTTCACTCTATACCTTTGATTCACTCTTGAATAAAAGATTATAACTTTTTTTCTCTATGAAAAAGGAGCTTTCACTATTTCACTCGACAAAACATAGCCCACACTTTACAAGAAGGGGACTCGAACCGCCCTTCTTCACCAGGTGCTAGAGCTCACGTTAAACAAAAACATACAACACACACTTTACCACGGGGACGGGGAGAGTATGGCTGCCCTTTTTATACCAACCACTCAAATCCAAGTTGTCACCCCCACAATTAATAAAAATATAAACTTTAACCTCAGAGGGAACCTTGAGCTCCTTTAGATACCATATACAGGAGCATCCAATAATTAATGCTGACGTGGAAGAATCAATGGAAAGCTGACATGGCGGACGGAATTGTTCAGAACTTACAAGTTACCCTCACTGCTTCTCGTCACGCGCGTATCTCATCCTCGGCTTCGGTTCGACTCTCCGCGGGGAAGCTCTGGTTTCCACCTCTTTCAGCTTCCCCACCGACAGTGAATTTCATCCATTTTTTCCTCTTGCAGGCGATCATCAAGAAGTAGCCCACAACGCCCAGAACCGTGACAGAGGAAGCCAGTATGTAGACGACTGGATTGGCCAGAGTCATGATGTAGATTAGAAACGCCACGGGCACCGCGCACCCGCAAACCAGCACCGGGATCCCGACGGGAACCCTATATGGCCTCTTCAGCAACGGAAATTTCCTTCTCAACCACAAAAACGACGCGAACTCCAGCAGCATCCCGCAGCTGTACAGAAAATTGGCGGCGGTAATGATGTTCTCGAAGCTCACGTAGGAGAGGGCCAACGTCCCGCACGCAGAGGCAACGATACCCCACGTAGGCGTATTGAAGGTCGGCGACCTCGTGGCCATGAAAGAAGGGAGGATGCCCATTTCCGCCATGCCCAGCAACTGAAACGAAGCGCTGCTCAGCTGGGCCTCGAAGAGTCCCACGGTGGACAGCACGGCGCCGATCTCGACCCAGTACTTGAGCCACGCACCGGCTATGTGCCCCGCGGCTTTGGCCAGGTAGCCGTCGCCCCAGAGATCCCGGTCCAGCTCCAGCGCACCGGTGACAGCAAGTAACGGCAAAACGTAGCCCAAGACTGTCAAAACCCCAGCGCAAAGCAACGCAAGGGGAAATGTCCGCTGCGGGTTCTCCACCTCCCCAGCCAGAGTGCTCGCGTTGTCCCAGAAATTCAAGTTCCAGAACAGCGTATTGAAATACAAGGATCGGTCCAGGTGACCCTGGTCGCCCACGCGCCAGCGCGAGGGCTTAATCCGGGGAATCGAAATCAGGGTCATGAGGATGAACGGGAGCAACGATACCGTCCCCAGAACGACCGCGGTCCAGCCAACAATCGAGAGGCCTGTGAAGTTCAAGTAGCTCAGGATAATCGTATAAAGCAGAATCCCGACTTTTCTGACCGGGCCGTGCCCAAAGACCGCCAGAAGCACCGTGAGGTAGTCGAAGCAGAGCGCCGGGTAGGCGGCATTGTTGATGACGCCACTGATCCACTTCCACCAGCCCATGAGGAATCCCCAGAAGGGCCCGAAGGCCGCCCCCGCCCAGACCACGTAGCCGCCATTGCCCGGGTAGGCCGTGGCGAGCTCCGCCGTCACTAGGGCCTCCGGGATGCTCCATATGAACGGGAAGACGAGGAAACCCACTATGGCCAACAGCGGACCGGCCGCTTGCACCGCCGGCTCTTCGCCGAACGGCCCCCCTGAGACTTCAAAGTATATCAGAAATATCAGCGGGATGAGTTTCAGCTTCTTCGCTTTCGATGCTGGAGGAGGTTCGATCCGCTGACCACCGGCTCCAGTAATTCCGTTTTCTTGATCTCCATCGTCGTTCGAAGAACCGCCCATCTGAATCCTGGTTTTGGTACGGGAAATCCCCAATCTCAGTACAGAACGAGATCGGGATTTAAGGACAGAGAAATCTACGAGAGAACAGAAGAATCATAGATCTCTGTACTGGAACGATTGCTTTATAAGATTAGGAAAATGGATGAACCATACAGAGACATGTGCGACTCACCGTGAAAAAGTATTTGTCGAGTAATATATCCTTTGCCGTGTATTTTATCAATATTTTGATTGGCAAGGAATACCGATCTTCCATTATTGCAAAGCCATATTAAAAGAAGTGGATAATTATGATTTATTATTCTATTCAATTGAACATATATATATGGCAAACCAATGTAAAACGTGACTCTTTTTCCATAAAGATATACTAGAGAATAAAAGTGGCTGTGTATTTTTTTTTCAGTAGAAAAAAATTCATATTATTGATATTAATTAGTGAATAAAATAGTATAGGATGAGTTTATAATAATATTAATATTAATTAGTGAATAAAATAGTACATGATGAGTTTACAACAAAAAGCTTGTTTAGATAGAGCAAAATTTTGTCTAAAAACTATAGCAAAAATAAAGTAACAAATATCTGAGACAACTATATCTCATAGACATAGATATTAATAGAGTCATCTGCAACTCTGCATCCTTCTTGAAATTCCTCTCAAAAAATGAAACCTTTATCACCAGCCAAAGCTTCGATATTAATCACCAAGTTATGCTGACTATAAATATGATCAAAAGAGATATTTCTGAACATGCTCAGCATAGATTTAACCCAATCACACCAATGATTAAGCTTTGCCACCTGTAGGGAGTACTGTCCATAAGTCTATTTGATGATAACCGGTGAGTCATCTAAACCGTGCAAATTATCAATACCAAAAATGTTGACCACTTTCAGAATGCACCAAAAAACTAAAAATTCAGCTTTCATATTTATCCTATTTATCCCAAACCAACAATTAAACCTGAGAGTGAAGAAAGGTACATCATTGATACACATTTGTATGTTCAATTGAATATAATAATAAAAGCTACCGGTAATATACAAATCAGGCTCTATACATACTTCCAATCCGAATATCATACATTTATCTCTTAAGATCCTTTGGCAATAAATAAAAGCAAAAGCAAAAGCCTAGATAGCGATCAACCTGCTACCCACGTGAAATGTTTGTGGAAGCGTAAAACACGAGATCGTGATCAACCTGCAACCCACGTAAAATGTGTTTTTAGAATGGCATATTATAAAATTATAAAATGTCTTTAGAATTTCCTAAATTATAAAATTATAACAGTGAAAGTATTAATGTTTAGAATGGCATATTATAAAATTATAAAATGTGGTCAGAATTTCATAAATTATAAAATTATAACAGTGAAAGTATTTATGGTTGAAATTGTATATCTTAAATATAATAAGGTATTTAGGTAATTAACATTTATCTTAGGATGAGGAAAATACTGTAAAGTATAAATAAATAAATAAATATGTAAATGATATTAGGTTAATCAAATAATAATAAATTATATTGATTTAATCTTAAATATGTAACATGTCATTCTTATAAAAAAAAATATAAATATAAATGATATCAGCTTAAATAAAAATAATAATAAATAATATTAATCATTAATATATTAAATCAAGTAGAAAATAGAAAACTAATAATTTAATGATGTTGACTATATATAATGAAATCTAACAATAGAATATATCAAAATTTTTAAAAAATCTTAACTTAGAAAAAAAAAATATAAATTAACATTATTATATATATAAAAGATTTTTTTGAACCAATTAGTTAATTCTAAAAACAATATAATAATATTTTCTAATTTTATTTTAGGAATAATCTAATAACTATGTAATAATATTTTCTAATAAAGCTTTTTAAAGCTAATGTTTTCCTTGATAACTATTTAAAAATACTAAGAAAAAACCAAACTAATACTTACATCTCTCAAACTTTTTCAATTTATCAAACTTTAAAACTTTTATATCTTAATAAAAACTAAGAATTGAATAATTTCCTAAATTTCTTTCTATCTTTAACTTTAATTCTAAAAACTATGTAATAATATTTTATAATTCTATTATAAGAATAATCTAATAACTATGTAATAATATTTTCTAATAAAACTTTTTGAAAACTATTTAGGAATACTAAAAAGAAACCTAAACTAATAGCTATATTTTTCAAACTTTTTCAATTTATCAAACTTTAAAACTTTTATATCTTAATAAAACTAAGGAGTGAATAATTTCCTAAATTTCTGCCTATCTTTAACTTTAATTCTAAACACTATGTAATAATATTTTCTAATTCTATTCTAAGAATAATCTAATAACTATTGAATAATATTTTCTAATAAAACTTTTTGAAAACTAATGTTTTTCTTGAGAACTATTTAGGAATACTAAAAAGAAACCTAAACTAATAATTATATCTTTCAAACTTTTTCAATTTATCAAATTTTAGAACTTTTATATCTTAATAAAAACTAAGGATCGAGTAATTTCCTAAATTTCTTCCTATCTTTAACTTTTTTGTAATCAAGATGAGAAATCCTAACCTTCATAAAAAATAAAAATGATTATAACCCTACATTGGGAGAAACTAAAGCCTAAAAATATATAAAGCCAAACTAAAAGTTTTATTTCTAAGATCAAATCAAGACTTTAAGGCACATTCATTCTTGATAACATGAAGCCATGCATTACTAATTTCAAGTCCTCCATCTCTCTTTTGGTTACTAAGATGTTTAACAATTTCTAAAGCTTCTCTGAACTTGTTTTTGAAGTAATGATTTTCTTTAGCTAGAATTTCAGTGTTTTCAAGGCAAATATGATATTTTGTGTTGAGGGAATGCTTAGCTAAGGCCGAGGAATGGGCTCTCTCATTATGAATATTTGCTCCATGCTCTTTGATTTTGACTCGGAAGGAGCACCGTGTCTCACCGATATAGCATTTCCCACATGAACAAGCAACCTTATAGACACTCTCGCATTGTTGTGGTTTACTGGGATCCTTTACTGTCCTAACTTTATGCCTAATGGTTTCAACTGGATTGAATTAGGTAGAGATTTCCTTTTTCTTTAAGACTCTAGCATTTTTTTTCTGTGACTCCTCTAATGCAAGGGAGGTAGGATTTTAAGGTTTATGGTTGGTTATGAGGGGGAGCCTTGCTTAAGGCCTTGTGAATGTCTCTTTTCCTATATCCAATGTTTTGGAAAACCTTGGAAAGGTGGTCTCTTTCTTTCTCAATACGCTCTTCATCCAAAAATTCGAATAGCCCTAATAGCTAAAGTGTTGAGGACACCCAACTTTTGGGAGGGGTGGTGATGAGAGTTGGCATGAAGGTAGTTATTTGTGTGAGTCTTCTTCCTGTAGACCTGATGTCCTAGAGTCCCATCATGCTTCCTGGAAATCAGTACATTAAGGAAGGGAATACTCCCATTTTCTTCCAACACCATTGTGAAATTGATATCATTGGACTAGTTGTTAAGATGCTCAAAGAATTTGTTAAGTTCATCCATACCATGGGGCCATCTTACGTTGGCATCATCTACAAATCTCTTCCATCTCATTGGCTTTAGATGATATGATTCAAGAGCTTTTCTTTGCTACACCATTAGTTTGCTCCTTTAAAACTAAAGATGGTTAACCTAAGGCATATATCTACTAGTCTAGCCATCTAAGGATCTGTAACATCTTTGATGAGGAATGGATTGCTTCATCTAGTGGAATCTTTGTAAAAAGCAAAACAACGTCAAAACTAATAAGAAGATCATTATGATCTAACTTTTCATGTTTTACGATTCTAACGAAATCATTTGAGTCTTTTATGTAGGAATCAGTATTCCATACCATAGGGCTTAAGAGCTTTGCTACATAGTTGACACTCTCATAGGTAGGTGAGCTAATTATATTAACTATTAGTATTCCAAACCATAGGGCTTAAAAACTTTGCTACATACTTGGCCAACTCATAGGTAGGAGAGCCAATTGTATTAATCATTGGTCTTAAGGGCATGCCTTCTTTGTGTGATCTTTCTCTTTAGATATAGTCTATGTTTGGTTCTTTCAACTAAATTTGATTCATTAATACCTCTCTTAATCCAAACATCTTATTCTCATAATCCTCAGTGTTCATTAATACCCTAGCCCCACCTTTATCACCTCTAAGAAAATTAATCTCGAATTATTTCTTAGGTTCTTAACGGCGAGAAATTATTTTTTTGCTTATGTTATTTCTGCGGGGTTTGATCATTCTAAGAATCATATCGGGGTTTGACCCTTCTAAGAATCATAGCACAATCTTGTCGAATAGATTCATTGTATTCCTCATCTAACGTCTTAATACCTTCTTCAATGCAACATATTGTATTTTATGTTGGGATGGATTACCAAACGCTCTTTCATTCCAACGATTACATAGGGGTGATTAACGAAGGCGAATCTAGGTATCTTGTGGTTTTCTCTACATTTTTTAAGAAATTCCAGATTTGCTATTCTCTTTTCAATTTTAACCTTCAATATATCCAGTTTTAACCTTCAATATATCCAGTAGGTGGATCTCATCACAAATATCCTGCTCAGCTCTTAGATTACGCAGGTAAGTGAGCTCAGCTCTTAGATTACGCAGGTAAGTGAGCTCAGCTCTTAGATTCCTACGTAGGTATGAGGAGTGTTGACCAAGAAGTGAAACCCTAATCCTAGAAGTGAAAATTAAAATTAAAAAAAACCTAAAATATGACAAAATCCTTAAAAGTTAGAAGAATCAAAACATATATATATATATATAATATTTTTATGAACTAATTAATTAATTCTAAAAATTATCCTTAAAAGTTAGAAGAATCAAAACATAAATATATATATAATATTTTTATCAACTAATTAATTAATTCTAAAAATTATATAATAATATTTTTTAATTTTAATTTAGGAATAATCAAATAACTATGTAATAATATTTTCTAATAAAACTTTTTAATCTTCTTGAAAACCATTTGAGAATACTAAAAAGAAACCTAAACTAATAATTATATCCTTCAATTTTTTTCAATTTACCAAACTTTAATAGAAACTAAGACTTGAATAATTTCCTAAATTTTTTAGGATCTTAAACTTTTTTTAATCAAGATGAGAAGTCCTAACCTTCATAAAAAAAAATAAAAATGATTATAACCTTAGATTGTGAGAAATTAAAGCTTAAGAATAAATTATATTGATTTTATCTTAAATATAAAAGATTATATAACATGTCGTTCCTATAAAAAAAAAATGTAAATGATGTGCTTAAACAAAAAAATAAATTATATTGATTTCATCTTAAACTTAGAACGTTATGTAACATGCCATTCCTTTAAAAAAGAAATAAAAAAGCAAATTATGTTCGCTTAAACAAAAAAAAAAATTATGTTGATTTCATCTTAAACATAGAAAGTCATGTCAGTGTCATTCCTATTAAAAAAAATGCAAATAATGTCGACTTAAGCAAATCATAAATTATATTGATTTCGTCTTAAACCTAAAACTTTATGTAACATGCCGTTCCTATTAAAAAAAATGCAAATAAAATCAACTCCTATATATTTCAAATCTTTAAACGCTCTCAAGAAATAGTTTGTCAACCCCTATATATTTTAAATCTTTAACAGCTTTCAACAAATAATTCAAATCTTTAATCGCTCTCAACGAATAGTTTGTCAACCCCTATATATATTTTAAATCTTTAACCGCTTTCAACAAATAGTTTGTGCATAACATAACCTGAGAATTAGAATGACGAAATTTGCATGATGTCATATTATATTCTTTCACTTCCGAATTTCGTATGCGATTCCATATTTGATTGTTCTCTAAAGTCTGAGAGCCAGAATTCGGCTGTAACATGGAAACCTGCATCTCCTGGTACTGATTCACAAGGTTTGTACTTCATCAAACCTCTTTTGTTATATCTTGTTCAAATTCGGCCAAATCCAATTGTTCAAATTCCAGATCCAGTAATGGTTACCAAGGAAAATTTTGCATGCATGTTGCATAATAGATCGTGCTTTTGGCTAGATTCTAATTCATTTTTTATTAAAAAATGGATTCTAACACCTTTCATAAATCTTTATAACAATCTATAATTTCTTCTGGCTATTCTCTTCATATAAATACTTAAGCCATGCTCTTTATATAAAAGAGAAAAACTTTGATGCATGGATAATAAGCACTTAGTAGGAAGCAACCCATTTAACTAGAAGAAGGCCATAGACAACTAGTGATTACAACTACACATGGAGAACAAGTAACATATAACTTATTTGTGGTTTATCATTTGTTAAAGTGGATGTGCTAGTTTATAGGTAGTAGAAATTCAATAGTCAGCATTCTTGGCGGAATTTTTTTAAGATATATTTTGAAGTTGTGGTGAATGGATCGATGTATTACTTGAAAAACAGATTACTAGGGTTCTATTTCTTGGTTGATTGCAAACATAAGATGATGTGTGAATTGCTCGGCTTTGGCAACTTTATATAGAGTATTCCACACTCGATTACCAAAACAATAAATACTGCATAGAGACTGTTCCATGATATGATACTAAAACTAGAAATAATTAAAGCTACTTGAATATATGTGCATCTAAAACGCTCGCATTATACAATATTAATAACATCATCCGTTACCAAAACAATAAAGAAGCCGTCTAAAAGTGCGACGTCCGGCCAAAACTTGGTCAGAATCCGGCGATATGAAATCTAAAAATCAGGCGATTTGTGTTGATTAAATCTTTTTTCTGAACATGTAGATGAATTTAGCACCCTGGAAAACCCCCAGGGCATCCAAATTATGTAGTATTAATACTGGTATTTGAGATTCTAAAAATTCTATCCCGGGTTCCAGCAAATTCGTGTCTAAAAATACGATTTTCTCCGGACGAAATCGTAGCAGTTTTAGACAAATCGAAACAATAAATACTTCTTAGAGTGTTCCAAGGTCTAGTACTAAAACAAATCTGAAATATAAATTAAAGAAGCTTGAATATAGGTGCATCTAAAATGCTCTCATTATACAATATTAATAACAATCAAACCATATGCAATTACGAGTAATATATATGGATCTAAAATGTTTTAAAATTCAATAACGTATATTATATATAATTTATAAATCTAATTGTGTATATCCTAGTATATGTTGTGGAATAACTCCGAGGATTATTTTCTTTTAGTATATATCAGTCGGTTATACATGTGCATGACTCTTAGGTTTATGCTTCCAAAAGGATACGTGGAGACTCTTCTTCTTATTCAATAATTGAAGCAAATATTTACAATATTTACACAAGGAACCATCATTTGGCTGGATTAGGTTTCCAACAATACCTGTTAATCTGAAGAGGTGCTTGTCAGTCCAAACATCATTGTGAAGTTTTCAAGTTTTTCTCTTCAAAGTGCTTTCAAGGTGAATATTTCTGCAATTCGCTCATTTGTGGAACAATGTCTCAAATGAATGGTCTTGGCCTCTTGATCCAGATTTATGTGAGAAAGAAATGAAAGAACGGATATAGAACCACATACACAAATATATTGCAAGGAACACAGTGATATAGAAAACACAAATTCTATTAGATGGTGGAAATAGAACGTACTATAAAATAAAGCAACTAGAATGGTGGTAATTTATCCTTGAGAAGAGATGTGATGACTACGCTCATTCATGACAAGATGAATACAAAAAGAGGCCAAAAGGGCCTATTTATCATAAGCATGAGGGAAAGATCCCTAAACATCCAAAAAACTAACCCTAGGAAATGAACCGTCATACATTTTCGGCCCCAAGGTGGTTAGTTCAACAGTTAACTTCCCCGTGTTGTCCCTAAGATCTGCACTGTACTGCTATAGGGAAAATCTAGAGCATTTAGATTGAGGTTAAATGGAAAATAACAACAATATAACATACATTCAGGGTTTAGCTAAATCAAACTTGTGGTTCATTTACTAATTTACCGTTTAATATTTCAATGTAAAATAAGATAAGCATTCATTAATTCAAATCTTCATTCTATATAACAGAGTTATAACGTGAAGCAATGAAAATAATACAGCATTTCATTTCAACAAATGATAAAGCTTAAGATTCATTAAACTGAAACAAACCATTATGCAACGCATACAACTTTCATTTCAAACGTAAATTAGCTGTAAAGACAATAAGGGCGGCACAAGCATTCACTCATAAAATATCATTGAACATATGTATCTATTACTGTATCAAAACTTATAGTTTCTCCAAGCCATATGCAAAGTCATAGCCCATGTCCAAAAATCGAACCCCTTCTTTCTCTTTCTCCTTTTAGATATAGTTTTCTGACATTTTAGGGTTTCGAAATTATCTTCTAACTAATAACTGATTCTCTTAATGACCAAACTAATCATTCTAATTTATCATACATACATCCCAATTCTTTACTTTTAAAAATATTTACACTATTAGTGGCAATCTTTAACAAAATATAACTATGCTTAACGAGTTCTTCTAACTAAAAGAACTTAAACAAACTTGGGGTATTACAAGAAAAGACTTTGTACACTTCTTAAGAGAAAAAGAGTGGAACTTCAACCAACTGGAAACTGCGTCTCGATCCATACAACATCAGAAACATTCATTTGCATTCAACTCTCTGGCTTTGAGGAGGCTTGACTCTTTGGATTTGCAATGTGTCCCAAAGCACGTGGGAGCCTAACTCTGTTGCAATGCCCAACTTATCATGGTTAACCTAATGTTTTTTCCTTTCAAGCGTGCACACATTTTTCCAATTTCTCTTTCGACTAAGGAGTTTTTCATTGTCCTTCTTTAATCCTTGTAAAAACCTACACAACCTATTATATTTAATAAGCAGTTTTATTCATTCCTTATTTGTCTCATTCAGCCTGCCATGTACCTGCTTATTCTCCTACTTCAATTCTTTGATTCGAACCTTGTATTTCTTTAATTTATTTTCCAATCTCTAATTAGTCTGAAGCTCAATGTTTTCAGGTGGTGTTGCATCTAATTTTTTTTCTACCTAGGTTGTTGAGAATTTGATGTCTATCTTTGAGTTGTCTTTAGAACCTCTATCCTGAATACTTGGTTCCTCTTCAGAATCCATAAGCATATTTGGTCGAACCAGAGATGAACATGGGACTGTGTTAATAGTCTTCTCTAAATTAGTTAACATCTCAACTACGTTTTTCTCCACTTCCATAGATGAGTTTGATTCTTCTTTGATATCTTCTTGAATTTCTTGAGTTTGTTGGAACTGTTCGTTTGTCTTAGCCTCCACGGACCTATTATTTTGTATGGGACTCGAGCTCATTAGTTCTTTGTCTTTATTAATTCTGGAGCTTGCTCTTGTTTGTACAAGTTTAGAAGTTGAACCTTTAACTCTTGATCTCTAAGCTTTTCTAGGTTCTTGATCTGATAAGTTGTCTAAATCTATGACCTTTTTCTCTTTTAGGGAAGGGTCAAATATAACTCGAGCTTTGAGCCTCAACTTATTCATGGGTTGATTATGTGGTCCCTTGAGATAATAAGATTTTGATTTTTTGATGCAAGAGCATAGATTACCTAGTGAAGTCACTTGTGACTTCACAAGGACAAGTGGAACATTCTAGAAGAGAATTAGAATCTCTCATGTAATTTTATGTTTTAATAAATAAAAAAAATATACAAGTTTGAATAAGTTGGAGAAGGATTCTCGAACCTTTCCAAGTTTAATAGTTAGGGAAAAGTTGATTAGTATTGTTGAGTTATTTTAGTAGTCAGTTAGATGAGTCATAGATCTGTTAGGTTTTCGATCCTATCTTCATGGATCTAAAGATCAAATTTATGTGTATTTAAAACACTGTTAGATTCATTTGTAAGGGGCTTGGGACAGCTTGCAGAAGCTCTTGGATAGATGGAGAACTTGGTAAGCTCGAATTGTTTATGGAAATCGATAAAGGAAAGCTCGGTACCTATTGGATACCTGGAGCAAATAAGAAACAAATATGTGGAAATTGTTTCTATATAATCGATCCAGGGTTCTATCTTCTAGCTCTGTAACTTTTGCTGAATAAATTAAAGTGATTTATGTGCAATTATTGAAATAGAATTATTGTGTGCTATCTTGATTTACTGTGTATTGATTATTTATTGATGGATTGAAAACACATAGTTGAGCAGAGTTAATCCTTGTTTAAATGTTTCATTAATACTCGAGATCTTTGTAAGACTCATAAGATTGCAACAGATTTACATTAAAATGCAGGTGATTATCCAGAATGCAAAGTATATAGAAATTGATGGGTTGAATTGACTTGGTTACAATTTACGAAGGTGAATGGTCGAAATTGAGGACACACATGCAATTTGTGGTATATTCATAGTGTTTTATGCCCAGGTAAATGTGTAATATGATCTTTACACTAAGAGGGATCCTTGTAGGAAGACTAAGAGGGTTATAGTCTGCATCATTTTTGGTATCAGAGCGGTAATAGACTTTTTTTTCTGAAAAGAGGGATTGTTAGTTTATGAGATAGGAGTTTTATTTCTTGTATGAAGGGTAAGATTATTTTCATTCCTATGTTACTAACTGATTCAGAGCAAGTTATTACTAATGAGAATAAAGTATCCAGAGGTGAATTGTTGTGCCAAAACATGTATATCAGAGTAGGGAGAGGTCGTGGAAGGAGAGGAATACCTGCTGGTAATGCAGAGTTGAGAGAGGAGGTAAGAACTCTTAGAGCAATGCTTGAAGCCTTGGAGACCTCTAGACATCGAGAGCACACTGGAGATACAAGTTAGGAAGAGATACCAGATTAGGATGAGGAGGAAACAAATTCTAAAACTCTTGAGGTAAGATTGTTAAAATCAATATTTGGTGCAGGTTCCAGTTCAAAAGTTGATGTGCCATTCTATAGTGGAAGCTTGGATCCAGAGGAACTAATTGATCAGATCAATGCTATGAATAAACACTTCGATTATGTTGAAGTGAAGGAATACAAGAAAGTTAGATTTGTTGTCATGAGGTTAAGAGGGCATGCATGCTTGTGGTGGGATGGTGTGCAAGAGGAGAGGATATTGAAACATAAATCCAAGATCAATAGCTAGAGCAGAATGATAGATAAACTAAGAGGTAAGTTTCTTCCTAAGGATTACCAATTGATTTTGTTTAGGAGAATGCAAAACCTTAAGCAAAATTCAATGACATTTAGGTAGTTTATTGAGGAGTTCTATAAGGTAAATATCGGATTTGGACACATAGAAGACACACTTGAAAGATAGGTATGTGAATGGTCTAAGGTTTGATATACAAGATGAATTAAGCTTGTTGTCATTGAGGTCTGTTGAGGAAGCATACCAGGTTTCTTTGAAGGCTGAGGAGAAGCTGATGAGAAGGAAGAGTCAGAAAAAAAGGTAGAGGGCTCTAGGGGAAGGGAACATCAGCAGAAAGGTGAAGCTAGCAATTCAAACCAGCATGCACAACCTGATAAACCGAATGATAACAAAGGATGAAGATTTGCTTCAAGAGGAAGAGGCAAAGGTAGAGGTGGACAAGTAAGGTGTTACACATGTGGACAACTTGGCCATATGTCATGGGATTGTCCATAAAACATTGTGAGGAAGAAAGGAGCACAAGTAGCGCAAGCTGAAAATGAAACTCCAAAGGAAATGGAAGTGGCGGAGAATTACCCAGAAGAAGGATAGGCTTTGATATGGAGGAAGGTAGATGTGGGAGTTGATGAATTAGTCCAGAGGAGAAGATTATTCAAGACAGTTTGCAAAACCAAAGGTAAGTGTTGCAAGTTGATAATAGATAGTGGAAGTACTGATAATTTAGTGTCTACAGAAATGGTGAACAAACTAAACTTGAAGAGAACAATACATCTAGAACCATACAGAGTTGCATGGATGCAGAAAGGACATCAAGTACTAGTGAATGAACAATGCCAAGTAGAATTCCAAATTGGGAATTATCCGGATGAGGTAAGATGTGACATAATTGAAATGGATGCTTGTCATATTTTATTAGGTAGGCCTTGGCAATTCGACAGAAATGCAATACATGAAGGAAATAGGAATGTGTATTCCTTTGAAATAAATGGAAAGAGGCATAGTCTTCATTCATTCAGAGGTAAGCAGGAGGAAGTCAGTAATCAATTGCTGATAATGAATGACAAGGAGTTCTTGAGAGAACAAGAAAGTTTGAGACAAAGATAAAGGTAATTTCACAAGCAAATTTATCAAATGATTTTGAGATTGTTATGACTAACAAAGTGAACAATGATTGGTTGATGAAAGGGACAGATCAACAGGGAATGTCTAATGCAAGTTGTGAAGAACCTGCAACCATTAATTAATGAAAATACACGAGATAGCAGAAATAATAGAACTCAGAATCGCTTTTATTGATCGCAGGCCACTTCGAGGGGGCAACCTCCTTTGAGCAATCTCAGTACAAATAACTTCACGGTGCCTTCATTGGTCTTAACACAAACTTATATACTAAGTCTAGGCGCCAATACCATGGGTCAATACCATGTGTCAATACAAACCATGGACCAATACAAACTATGGATCAACAATTACTACGGGATGAATTACAAAGCATATGCGTCCAACAACAATAAGACAAACTATGGATCAACAAATACTATGGGACGACTTACAAAGCATATGCGTCCAACAAAAATATACTAACAAAGTAAATAGAAGGGTTGACATGGGTTCCTAACATCCCCTCTCCCTTAGAAAAAGCTTTGTCCTCAAATCTTTAGATGTGGAAATTGATGCAGAATCTGAAGGAGTGGTTCCCCTGTAGCATCCTCGAGTTGCATTTCGGGCCACTGATGCCTTTTGAGTTGCAGGGAGGGTTGCTTGAAAGGCTATAGATGAAGAAGAACCATATCAGCTGTTTGAAAAGTACACTCAGAATGGTGCTGATCGGCTTGTTGTTTCAGTTGAATTCTTGCCATTGAAGATTGTCTTGTAGAATGAGAAGAATCTGATCGCGGTGTCGAAGAACCGAGTCAATTTCCTGAACTGGGGAGCTGCTGAGGGTGTATGGAGGAAGAAATGGAAGTGCATGTCCATAGATTGCTTCATATTGTGTCCTTTTAGATGTGGTATTGTACCACTGGAGTGCTTCTAGGAATCCATAGAAATAGTTGTCCAAATATCTGTAGGGATGGGAAAGGGTTTGACCAGTCCCGAAAGAAGTGTCGTTTCACCCTTGTTGACCTACAAAGTATCACAGTCAGCTACCAGCTGTTGAATTGTCATGTTCAGTCCCTTCCAAAAGAAGTTACATTGTTCCCAGTCATACATTTTTAGGAACCCAGAGTGCCCTGTTGATGAAGAAGCATGGAGTTCATAGAAGAGATAGCCCTGTTGAACAGATTGTAACCAATTTGGAACAAGTAAAGAAATAGATGTAAGAGAAATTGGGTCATCAAATGTGCGAGAAGGAGCATCTGCCACCATATTGTCCTTACCCTTCTTGTAAGTGATCACATAGGCATAACCCACGAGTTGGATAACCCATTTCAGGTGTGCTGGGGAAGAGACCCATTGTTCCAGGAAATTTTCCAGACTTTGGAGATCAGTCTTGATACATAAATAATTCCCTAATAGGTATGGCTGCCACTTTTGTACTGCATGCAAAATAGCCATCATTTCCTGCTGAGATGTATATGTGGCTAAATTCTTACTGGAAAGGTCTCTTGAAGGCGACAAGCCCACTAGTTCAACAAGGACACCTATATATCTATCCAAGGAAGTAGGGGAGACCGTTGATGGGTGCATCTGAATGGAATGGAGTAGAGCGATGACACCATGTGAATTCTTCTTAAGGATATTTTCCAGGAGATGTGAATTGATGATGTGGAGAGACCTTTTTTGTAAGCCCTTAAATTTGTGTTGTTTCCCATTGACTGAAAACTGCATCCAAAGTTCAGCAAAATCCCATAAGATGGGGACAAGTGTGTGTAACCATTGAATGCCCAAAACCACATCACATCCGCCTAGGGACAAGGAAAACATGTCAGAGTGTAGGTTATAATCTTCCAGAGAGATGCACACATTGTGACACTTCCCCTTGCAAGGTAAGGTGCCCCCATTGGCAATCATGACTTCAAAGTTGGAGCTAGGATGGACACAAAAATCAGCATGTTTGGCGATCTGAGGGTCAATGAAGTTATGAGTGCTACCAGAATCAATGAGTATTGTAAGAGGAATCTTCTTGAAGTAACCCCTGACCTGCATTGTTTGGGGGGTGGTGACGCCGGATAAAGCATGGAGAGATATCTCTGGTTGTTCATACTGAGATGGGGGGTCAATAGGCAACTCCTGAATGTCAACCTGATCATCCATTGTATCTGGAGCTTCTCCACCAATTCTAGAGGCAAGTGGAGAATCCATATCCAAGAGATAGAGCTTTTGTTGAACACATCTATGTCCTCGAGTGAATTTCTCATCGCAATTATAACAAAGCCCTTTTTCTCTGCGTGCCTGCATCTCTGTTTCAGAAAAATGCTTGATAGGAGTTGGTCGAGGAGCTAGCGAGATGGGAGGTTGTTGAGAACCCATATTTCAGAAGGGAACAAAAGTGGGTTTGGAGCGCTGTTGGGATGCAATCTTGTCTTCTGCCAACTTAGCCAACCCTAGGACTTCCATCATTGTGTTGAGACAGAACATTTTAATCTCTGACCAGATTTCATCCTTAAGACCATTAATAAAACAACTCCTATACAATTCATCAGACAATCCTTTTGTGTGATTGGCTAGTTTCTCAAATTATGTCTGATACTCTCTCACAATGCCACTTTGATGAAGTTTAGTGAGTGCTCCGGTGAATTCATCAAAAGCTCTAGGACCAAATCGGTGCAAAAGGAGTTGGAAAAAATATGTCCATTTTGGCTCGTCATGAGCCTTGATGTACTAACAGTACCATTGAAGGGATTCCTGTTCCAAATGGAAGGATGCAAGTGGAACTTTTTGGACATCAAAAGTATTATGCCAACTGAAATACTATTATGCACGATAGATCCATCCAATCGGATCAGTACCATTGAAGCAAGGAAATTCAAGCTTCGGACCACGGAAATTGCTGGAAGAAGAGAACCCATTGGCTGTAGAAGATTCTTGCTATATGTTATTGTTCATGGTTGAATGCTGAAGATGGAGGATGAGAAAATTTTCATCCAGAACTTGGAGTTTGGTTTGGATGGCTGCAAGTTCTTCCTCCATGGTTTTTGCTCCTACGCGGGTGACAACCATAACCAAGAGATTTTTTATTTTTTATTTTTTGTTTTTTTTGTTTTTTTGGGGGGGCATGGATAGAAAAACACAAACAAAAGCTTATTTAGTAAAGGGAAATTTGGATTTGGGAAAAAATCAGAGGGGTAATCAGGGTTTGACTAGGTTTTGGACACTTTTTGATGGATAGGAAAGCAAAAATTAGGGATTTCAGAAGCGGGGTGAAAGAATGAGAAAAATTTTCAAAGAGGGACAAAGAAGCAGAAATAGTGAATGAACACAGTGGAAAAATTTGGAGGCGAGTGGGTGAAAATTGAAGAAATTATGGAAAACCCTAAAAATAGACAAATGTGAGATTTCTGGCTTTGGAAAGTAGAATTTGGGATAGGGTCCTCAGGAATGAAATATGCAGAATGAGATTGCAGGGGTGTCCGGGAAGTTTCAAGGGAAATAGAGTTAAAACAAGGGAGATATGGCGAAAAAATGGATTTATTTTTTATTTTTTATTTTATTATTATTTTAGAATGGATCTGCTACGGCGCAGAAGGGAGCAGAAACAGATGGATCTGCAACGACGCGGAAGTGATCGGAAACAAATGGATATGAAACGACGCTGAATGGATCGAAAATGACTGGATCTGAAACGGATTTCATAATAGATCTGAAACAGATGGATCTAAAATGGCTGGATCGAAAATGGCGCGGAAGTGATCGACAACAGTTTAGCTGAAAATAGATATGGACCCTAGGTATGTGCAGCTTCCTAACAGTTCATGGGTTTCACTCGGCCACAATGCTATCCGACGGCTTGCGTATTGGGGCAGTACCCCTCACTCCACGACTTAGGTAAAACTGATAACCGCTTTGCCACAAATGACAACTCTTGGTTTACCTCACGAGTGGGAACTAGTCAATCAGGTAGGGGTCGTTGCCCTTTTCGCTGGCAGGTCCCCTCAATGGGCCAGCTACTTTGGGGTTCCTGTGGCACTCCTCACAATGAGTTTTAGGGCTTATGCCCAAGTACTTCCCATAATTAAGCGGATAGGGATTATTCCCAGATCCAAAGCTGCAACATATGCGAAAAACAAATTGGCTGAAATGTCACCCAACGAGCCCAAGAAAGTGCTCTGATACCAGATGTGAAGAACCTGCAACCATTAATTAATGAAAATACACGAGATAGCAGAAATAATAGAACTCAAAATCGCTTTTATTGATCGCAAGCCACTTTGAGGGGGCAACCTCCTTTCAGCAAGCTCAATACAAATAACTTCACAATGCCTTCATTGGTCTTAACAAAAACTTATATACTAAGTCTAGGCACCAATACCATGGGTCAATACCATGTGTCAATACAAATCATGGGCCAATACAAACTATGGATAAACAATTACTACGGGACGACTTACAAAGCATATGCGTCCAACAACAATAAGACAAACTATGGATAACAAATACTATGGGATGACTTACAAAGCATATGCGTCCAACAACAATATACTAACAAAGTAAATAGAAGGGTTGACATGGGTTCCTAACACAAGTTTTGCAATGATGGAGGAAGCACAACAAGGCTTAGTCATGGAGGGAGATAAATATTATATACTTGATGAAATTGTGAAGGAAGGTGATGTAACAGAAGCAAGAAAAGGGGAGAAAGGCCAAGGAATTCATGCAAAGAATTCTTGGATGTCAGAATTTTTCCTGACATTGCATTTTCTATTTGTTTTGTAACAGGGAAATTGATTTATTCAAATGCAGTAGAAGGTGAATCTTATGACAAGTTGTTTGCAATTCAAATCAAAGATGGACAGAACTGTTCTATGAAATCACAACATATACCTAAGGAACTAGTAAACCTGTTGCAAATAGTATGCTAGAAAAGATGGCTGAAGGGACTGTTCAAGATGAGAAAACTGCCCATATTAAAACTTTGGGTGTCTACTGCAATCCTACAGAAATACAACAGAGAGGGAACTCATGGACATGATCCCATGAACAAATTCAAGCTGAGGAGTCTGATGCAGGAGCATAGATTACCTAGTGAAGTCACTTCTGCCTTCACAAGGACAAGTTGGAACATTCTAGAAAAGACTTAGAATCTCTAATGTAATTTTCTATTTTAATAAAAAAAATACAAGTTTGAATAAGTTGGAGAAGGATTCTCGATCCTTTCCAAGTGTAATAGTTAGGGAAAAGTTGTTTAGTATTGTTGATTTATTTTAGTAGTCATATATAGATGAGTCATAGATCTGTTAGGTTTCTAATCCTATCTTCATGGATCTAAATACCAAATTTCTGTGTATTTAAAACACTGTTAGATTCGTTTGCAAGCATTAATCTCCGATACAATCACCAAAGTTAGGATCCACAAGAGGGGCTTAACCCATGTTGCGAAACTCACAAGGAGCATTGGAAGCAAATGTTACATACATGAATAATAATAATAATAATAATTAGTCAAATGTAATTATTAATTAATTTAACCAACAATCGTGTCTTTATAATTGAAAAGGCATGATGGGTTATATAAAATCCAACATATTGTAAATGTAACAATCATAAATTCATATTCAATAATTATTTATCTTTCCGATATGGAATTATTTTCTATTGGTTTGTTCTTGTGGACAATTTTACAGTGTAAACTAGATATGGACACTACATTGGTAGCAGAGCCTAGTCTGATCCAACCTTTGGCCATCATCTCATAGGTTCTCTGATCTGGGTTTGTGACCATCAAATCGGCCTTTGGCCAAAGTTCAAATTTTTTGTTATTATTCTACCATTCTTCACGCATCCTCCCCATACACTACGGAACACTCAACCCTTTCAATACTACCATGATCCATTCACACTCCTCATATCCTCTTCAAACCATCTCACTCCCTTCCACCTGCGCCCCTCCCTTCTCTACGCACTCCCCCTCCCTCCTTCTCTAAACCCACGTCGCCCTCGCTATCTCTCATTCACACGTCCAACTCCACCATCCACCTTCTGTTGCCATCAAAATCCTAACTCCTCCCACCTCACCTACTCCTTCAAATCCGCGACCCTCAACCGTGCTTTCATCAGTCCAATTCCGCGCCCACGTTTCCCTTGCACTCTACCTCTATGTGAAGTCACTCATTGCACCATACTTCCCCTCCGATCCCTTCATAGCACCCCCCCCCAACATCTCCCTCCCACATCCTGCCTACACTGCGGCTTGCACGCTCTCCCACATCCCCAATTGACTGCCCCAATTTTTTCGCACTGCGCCCTCACGCTCCACCCCGATGCCTTCCTCCTATTCCCCGCCCCTTCCTTTTGCGTTCTGTCCATCCTCCATCCTATTTAGACGATAATTCTCTTGCACTTGCACCAACACACATACCCCCCAATATCCCTCACATCACCTCTTATGCCTCCCTCCCATTGCACTTCCTAAGTCGTTGCATACGCCCAACACCCATCTGCTCTTTAGTGACCAATGCCCAAAACCACTTCTCTCCTCAATCCATTCAACATGCACACCCCAAGCCACACCTCTCCCTCCATGTAAACACTACCTATTCACCACTCTATCCCTTCGTTGACCTACAACCACACCTTCCCCTTCCATGCCCATTGCTTCAAAACCCTAAATATTTCCAATTCAAAATTGTTTTTTAATAATAACAGTACTTATTATTCAAATAGTACATATTATTATTAATTCAAAAACCCGATTTTATCCATTTCACCATCCATCCAAAAAAAATTCATCATATATTATTATAATTATAATTATTATATAATTATTAATAATAATATTGATATTATTATTAAACATTCATAATAATAATAATTATATTTATTTAATAATGTATTAATTACAATTATTATTTTATACAAAAAGGGAAAAGAAGACAAGAAGTCAAAGTCAAAGGAAGACCATCTATTGCAAGAGAAGTCGAAGACCATGGAAACCAATTTGCAATTACAAATAGAAAAAATAGAAGCTAAATTAAGGCGTTATAGAAGAGACAATAAATAATTGCAAGAGATGAATGAAAGTTTGGAAATGACGATTAAACTACGGAGATTTTAAATAGAATACAGAGAAGAGAAAATTTCCAACCAAAAAAATCAGAAAGAAAATTTGTTCGCACAAATTGACGAATTAAAGGACAAAAAAAAATTCAAATAGAAGTTACAAAACCAAGATAGCAAGAAAGAATTTAGCAATAATAAAGCCTAAAGAATGCGCTTAAATAAAATCCTTAACGAAAAGGATGAATAAATTGCGAAAATCCAGGGAAAATTAGAATACCAATTAGAATCAGAGATATGTCGACATCAACAACAAATAAAAGAACTCCAGCAAAAAAATGACGACACTAAAAAGGTGCGCAAGTTAGAGATCACAAAAGTTAATAACATGTTATCAAGCAATATTGAATAAATTTTCCAGCTAAGAAACCATAATAATACATTAGTTCCAAAAATCAAGAAATTGAAAAATAATCAAAAGACAAAGCACTCTATTGATGCTTGAAACAACATCAAAAGTTGATTTCGCAAAGTGTTGCGAAATTGTGCAAAAAAAATAAATTGTATCCTCGGTTATGTACACAAAGATGTGTTGAAGTCTCATTCTACATGTTCCTTATGCTCACTCTCGTACTTTGTGATTGAACAAAGTGGCCACACCTATGAGAAACTCTAAGTAGTGATGAAAAGACACTATGCATTTGTTTATGGTTGGTGTGGTCACGATAATTGGTTGGTGAAAGAAAACATTGAGGAGGTTGTATTCTTGTGATGTGCTTAGTTTTGTTGTTTAATGCTTGTATATTGTTCTATGCAATTGCAAAAAGGTTTGAAATTGAAAAAAAAATGTTTTTTTCACTAATGGAATAAAACATATACGTGGGTTGATGAACTTCTCTACACATATGTTATTCATCGAGGTCATGAATGTAATTTTTCTTTCAATTTATGCTCATCACACATATACGTGGGTTGATGAACTTGTCTACACATATGTTATTCATTGAGGTCATGAATGTAATTTTTCTTTCAATTTATGCTCATCAAAAAGGAGCTTTGCACTACCACTATGCATTTGGCCACCTTACCCTATGCTAATAAAGTCCTAACTTTCATCATACCACTGTGCACTTGGACACCTTACCCTATGTTAATAAAGTCCTAACTTTCATCATACTATAGCATTGAGCTCACATGCCTTGTGCATGAGACTAACCCCTCATGTTACTTGGTATATGAAATGATGAACAAGCATTACAAAGTCTGAAAATGTGGGTTTTGTTATGCATGTGGGATAAAGGCCTATGGGTAAAACAACAAAAGCATGACCGAGCAATGTATGTATTGACATAGTATTTGTTGGTGACCTTCCTCGTGAGTTGGTTCTCTACTGTGTTGAATGGTTTGATGAGTTGGAACATGTATGTTTGATTGGTGACTTGGCGCACGATGTAGACTCGATTGATGATGTGTCAATTACTTGGCTTGTGAATTGATACTTAGAGATTGGTGGTAAGTTGTGTTAAAATGTTTTTTCCTTGGTATTAATTTGAGAAATAACACAGTGCATGAAGTTTGGTCATTGTCAAGCATTAGATAGGATCCTATGTACTATCCATTGGAATTTTTAAAGGTTGATCAACTGCCATGGTGAAAGGTTGATGAGATCCACGATTGAAGTAACTTCCATGTGTGCTTTGTTGGTAATCTCGATCCTTTCACCACCCTCATTCACATGTTTTAGAGTATCCATGATGATCTAGTGAGTAAATATGGAGATTATCTTGAAGGTTGGAATGGGGTATGGCACGTTGCTGGGCTCAAGGCTCATTCCTTGCTCTTGTTATCTTGTTTCTGTGCTCTGAGACTGTGTAACCCTGTCAAATTTGAATGGTTAGTAGTACTCAAACAACAGTAAAAAAATTAGGGATTAGTGATAGGACTGGGAAGTAGGCGTCGTGTTGAACTCCTAGTACGTTAACCTAGATGCCTACAGACCCTGCAAATTGGACTTCAAGTTGATTTTATAACAAGGTATGTACACTATATGACACAATTTAATTGCAACATCTATATGCTTGGATTTGATTGATATTATTCGTTGTCAACCCTACTCAACTGACCCACCCTATTTCTTGCTTACTTTAACCATATTCCTGCTGGCTAAATGTTAAAAGGAGAATTGAACCTGTTTTTTTGGTTTACATTCTACATATTGGTTATGGGAAAACTAAGAAATATGAGAGTTTGAATTATTTGCAGTTGGTTAGAGATCATCATACTTGATGTTTGGAGCTTCATATGTTTAGTTACAAGCCTAGGGCCACATTATTCATCGTGTCTTCATGTAATGAAGGTGATCATAGTTTTGTTGTGTATCATGGATGATGTATCTCGTGCTTAATTTGATGTCTAATATTCATTTGTTTATTGTCAGGCCCATGGTCATTTAGCTCCCCACGTGTTCATATGATGAAGTCCATTTGTTTTCGGGTGTGTTCTCTTGACAGTGTTCCCTTTACTATTTCATCGAATCTCATGATGGAACATTGTTCCTCACCTACATGCATACACTCGTAGCCTTGGTATCCTTTGTTTCCTAAATGGATATATACCTTGATGTTAATGTTTGTAACATGGTCACTTTGTCTCTCCTGCAAAGGTATGAATTATGAGGTCGTTATGTTGGCTAAATTTAATCCTTTCATTGGTGTTTTTGGTCAAACCTGTCAGCTGTGACTCATACTATACTTTATTGAAGACCATTATTGCATTAATATAGAATCCTCTCCCTCTCTTGTCTTGTATCTATCCTCATTTTGAAACTTCATGTATGGTCCTATGATTACTTGTCGAGTTTTTCTCCTCCCGAGTGATGGAAGTGTAAATGGGTATTCAAGTTCGTTACCTATGAAAATCCATATTTTTTAACACTTTTATAATTCATGGGTAAATCCTTGAGGTCCTTCGACCTATACTATTGGAAATAATGTTATATGCAAGCTAGACAGGTCCTAAATGTTGAGATTTAAGTATATGAGCTAATTGATAGCGTCCATGACTTGCAGAGATTCACCATGAAGTTGGGGTTTTTATTGTTAAAGACAATATTTGTGCATCCTTTGATATTGTGCACAGAGGCTTAGATTGGTCAGGGGAAACTATAATTCTCTTATCTTTTGAACACTGGGAAACACACCATGTAACAAAATCACGGAAAGGGACAGCCCACAGATAGACTGCACGGGCTATATTGGTTTCCCATAGGTGACAGTGGTCTAGGCTAGTCAGTGGTTTTCCTCTGCTGTAGCGATTATAAGATGGAGATTGGAGGATGACACAAAGTGTCAAAAATATCATCCTCGTGATCATACAAATGTGTGTCAGAAGATCTTCTAGGTTTTGGAGGTTTTTCTTTTGAGCAAGAGGACGGCATGGGTAATAACTTCGGCTTGTAGTAAAATTAAAATAAACATGGAGGTTGGGAAAAAAACGTTACCCAGTGGGTGGATGGACCTCTATAAATAATGTTGGTGTTTTGGATGCAAATATTTGTACATGTGCTTTATCGTTTTTATAAAGAAAAATGAGCTTTATTCTTTTGAATATTTTCACTTTAATGGAAATAAATTGGAATTTGAATTATATGGCACGGATGTGTTGGGTAATTTATTGGGATGGCATGTCCATTTCCAATCGATTTGTGTGGACTTCATTTACATTCCTTTGTATATCGTGGAATACTTCCAGTCGGCTTGCGTGGGCATAGGTGGAAATCCACCTTTCTTTAGGCTGGGCGGTAATGGCTCTACCCCAAAGTGGTTTCAAAACTAAGATTTGGGATTTGTTGTCAATTAGACTCTACCATTTTCCGTAGCGGTTTTGGGCCAATGGCTCATCATGCCTTCTTTATATTCCACAATATTTCACGAAGCACTATTCTTCCTAGCTATTTCTATTTGTGGGATAATATGCACGTTTCGGCCCAATGCCTTTACACCTAAGTGCTTGCCTGTCTCCCCTGGTCCCTTTGTTATTTTTCCATGGTGCCAAATTTCTTAATTATAGAACCTACCATTTAGATTCCCTGACTGTCGACCTCAAACTCGGATAGATTCCCTAATGATTGACCCCATATGAGGAGGCATAGAACCTGCCATATGTCAAAATGTGGGCATTGGGACGATGAGGAGAAAGAGCACAAGACCTTTCTCACAATTTAGTAATTCTTGTGATTGGGATTAAAATTTGGGCATTGGGACGATGAGGAGAAAGAGCATAAGACCTTTCTCACAATTTAGTAATTCATGTGGTTGGGATTAAAATGTAGGAACCTTGGTGATGAGAAGAAAGAGCACGTGCCCTTTCTCACTATACAAGATACTTCGCCATTGTATAGGAATTAATTATGTGAATATTAAAAAATACATGCTAAACTCACGAAATCTAATAATTACAATAATTACACTTAATATTATTAGTAAGATTTTAAAATGATAATCAAATTTTTGGAAATTGATAATCACAACATTGGAAACTAGTATTCGCACTACTGGAAACTGATAATGACACTTACAAAAACCATTAATCATACTTTTGGAAATTGATGATCACACTTCTGGAAACTGATGATCACAATTCTAGAAACCGATAATCACACTTTTGAAAATCGATAATCACACTATGGAAAACCAGTAGTCACACTATCAGAACATGTTGTAAGTCTATATTCTCACTGGGAAGTCTAAGTTTAATGAAATCAAGGTTCATTAATAGAATTTTGGTTTTACTATACTACTATTCTCTCTACATATTTGTATGTGTTCTTCCATTTTATATTTCTACCTTCATTTATTTCTCTAAATAATCCAAATCAGTATCTCTCCATACTCTTTTTTAATGAATGGTTCAAATTATTCTCTCTTTAGGCCTTCAAGGGGCCTGAAGCATGGTTTCCTTGTCTCTCCTTTTCTGTTTTTGATAGTCACTAAAGGACTGATTAGGCTACTAAGATTATTGAAGGGTGTTGGAAGGATAAATGGAATTTACATTGGAAGAAAGATTTCAATTACACATACATTATTTGAAGATGGTGTCCTTCTTCTTGGAAATAGCACTAAAAGAAAAGTAGAAGAATTGAAAGTTTTGACGAAAAATCTTAGGTTGTCTAGTTATGAAAACTAGTTTGGAAGATCAATGCTACTACAAAGTCTAAAATTTTATTTTTGGATTGCTTTGTCCAACTAAGCTCTCACTTGAGATGTCTGTCCTAGTTTTTTAATCCCTCCATAGGAGTAGTGAAGAGTCTATACAATATCCTTTTGGATAGTTTTTTCACCAAGGAGGTTTAGAAGGATCTTATTTCTCTGTCATATGGAAAGGGTAAATAGGAAGGGGATCCACTAGTTGATAGTTTTAGTCTTGGGATGTAGCATCTATTTGTGTTAAACCACAAATCTCTTCCTATAGTAGCCTCTTAGGGCATCTGGATCACTAGAAATGATATAATATTTGAGGGTAAGTCTTATCCTCCCACTGAGGTATTCCATAAAATTAAGTTTGTTTATGATTATATTAAAATGTTCCCAAGGCTAGGATATGTGAGACAAGCAAGGTCACTTGTGATAGACAAAGATATTCCTTTGGGTTTCATTAATGGTACTAGCAATCATTATTTTTGTTTCAAATCGTGCCTTGGGAGAGGCTCCAACAACTAGAAAAACTCAAAGCATTCAGAGTCTTGCAAAGGATTGCAATGGAGAAATGTACCTCTAGTCTTCCAGTAAATGAGGATTCTCAATGTATTGTCTAGATAAATGGAAAGGTTGAGTTACATCACTTTTTTTTTCATCTTACGAAGTAAATAAAACTTCAAAAAGGAAATTTCTCCAATATCCTTTTCAATGATACAATCAAGGAGCATAATATGTTAGCATACAACATTTCAAAATAGGGCATACAACGTTTTCAAGGAATTTTCAAGATGACTATTCATAGGGATGATGTTTCTCCTTTATTTCTTCTTTCATATTAGATGACAATTCTAATGATACAATCCTAAATCGTTGCATTTTTGTGTTATTTTGTATAGTCAATATGTCCTAGCTACTTTGAATGTGGGCAATAATGTGTTGATCTTATGTAATTTTATATCAACCTTGCATAAGCTTTTTGTTTTTTATTATAGAATGATTATAGATATTTTGATGTCAATTGGGTCTAGCCTGAGTTATTGTTGGATGGAGTGTTATCCTCCCTACCCAGTTTATATTCCCATAAGTGACAAGTTGAGCTCATAACGCATTGTTGTATTGGCTTCAAACCCTATAATTGTTGACCTAGCCTTGTGGCCTAAAGAATCTTAGGTTTACCTTGTGTACCATCATCAAAATGAGGGGAAGTACCCACGGGTTTTCCTCAAGAATTGTAACCTAGAAAAAAAGAGAGGTATAGATGCACAATATGGTCTTTGAAACTTATGTGCCGAATAACACATCTAAAATGCAACTTTTTTCTCCTAGATATAAATTATGTTACAATTTTTTCTTTGGAAAATAAATATTACTTATATAGTTAAAGATATATAATGTGTTTTCAATTTTTCTTGTTAGTAGTTGCATTGTGGTTTTGTAATAAATTAGTGAGAGTTAACCTCAGTTTATCTATGCCCAATTCTTAATGTTTTAGTGTTTGCACCTTTTTTAGTATTTTATGAAGTTTTGGTTTCCAAATAAGTTGCACTACTTAGAATGATGATAAGCTAGGTTTATATTTTGATAGTCTCACTCACCATGTAATCAAAATATTCTTTGCTAATGAGGCTAGGTGCAAGTTTTATGTAAATTTGATAGAATATATTCATTAGAGATTGTGAAGATGGATTCATAAGTCTACTTTTACAATTACTTAGACATAAATAAATAATTAAGCGGAAATTACCACTTTAGGATGTGGGGTTGGGAAGGGATTAAAGTTGGGATTCAAGTATATTATGTTTGAAGGCTACTATTGGAGCATTATTGTTGTTAGAGAAAAACCCATGGACGTTAATTTCCAATACTGATCGTTGAAGTTAATATCCATGAGAGGAGATAAACCCATGTCGTGAAATTCAAGAGGAGCACTGGACATGAATGCCAACAATATCCCCCCTCTAGTGTTACCCAAGTGAGTTTCGAACTTGAGACATGTCCCTCTGATAACATTTGTAGGAGCATGATTATCGTTAGACCAAAATATGCAAGCGTTAATCTCCGATACAATCACCAAAGTTAGGATCCACAAGAGGGGGTTAACCCATGTTGTGAAACTCACAGGGAGCGTTGGATGCAGATGTTACATACCTGAATAATAATAATAATAATAATAATAATAAGTAATAATTAATCAAATGTAATTATTAATTAATTTAACCAACAATTGTGTCTTTATAATTGAAGAAGCATGATGGGTTATCTAAAATCCAACATATTGTAAATGTAATAGTCATAAATTCATATTCAATAATTATTTATCTTTCCGATATTGAATTATTTTCTATTGGTTTGTTCTTGTGAACAGTTTTACAGTGTAAACTGGATATGGACACTACATTGGTATCAGAGCCTAGTTTGATCTAACCTTTGGCCATCATCTCATAGGTTCTCTGATTTAGGTCTGTGACCATCAAATCGGCCTTTGGTCAAAGTTCAAATTTTTTTATTATTATTCTACCACTCTTCAGGAATTCTCCCCATACACTGCGACACAATCAACCCTTTCAATACTACCATGATCCATTCACACTCCTCATCTCCTCTTCAACCCATCTCACTCCCTTCCACCTACTCCCCTCCCTTCTCTACGCACTTGCCCTCCCACCTGCTGTAAAAGCACGCTGCCCTCTCTATCTCTCACCCGCACATCCAGCTCCACCATCCACCCTCTATTTCCATCAAACTCCGAACTCCTCCCAACTCACCCCCTCCTTCCAATCTGCGACTCTCAATTGTGCTTTCATCATTCCAATTCTACACCCACGTTTCCCTTGCACTCTACCTCTATGTGCAGTCACTCACTGCACCATACTGCCCCTCCTGTAATAGGCCATTTTGACCCTTATGATATATTGGCTTTTAATGTAAATATTGTATAAATGCGATGTATGTTTCCCTAGCATGGAGCTCAAGGGCAAGGCCTCGCTAGTGTATGCTCGGATTTTGTTAAAAAGGCAAGTAGTTGATATTTTACTACCCATGTGTTAATAAGCCATGAAATATTGTAATTTGATGTAAATATTAATATTTCAATAAAATACCAAAACTGGCTATGGAAGCAACTAATGAGAAGGGGCCATGTGTATTCCACTAGGGAGTGGTGAGGGGGTTGTGGGATTGAACCATAAGCTGCAAAATGTCATTTTGAGAACCCATTTGACTTTCCTTACTGACATTTAATTCATTTGTAAGAAAGTTGTTAAGAAATCAGTCCATGGCTTCAATGGAGCATGGGCAGCGCAGAAATTCATATGGCAGGTATGGGCTTTGTTTTTCTTGTACCACAAGTCACCCTACCTCATGGGATTTGGTTCTTCCTCATTCCCATTCCATTGTGGAAGATCCCCGGCATCTGTTTTCATCCATTACACATGCCCAACAGTGAGAAAAACCAGAAATCGCAACTTTGCAAGAACCCACATTTTGAAGTGCCATAAACACCCAGAATTTGGTATTGACAATGAAATCCAATGGGGGATCCATAGATATGAACCTTGGGGCGAAATTGAGAGTATTAGATACCCCGAAATCTATTGGAAAACCCAGTTTTTATAGCCCAAGAATCCAGTGACGGGATTGAGTTATTTCATGACAGAATTATGAGAAATCCAAGTGTGAAGGATTGAACAAAGGTTGGGTTTTCTTGATAAACCCAGTGAAGGCTGGAATCTCAAGTAATTAGCAGCTGGACCTTTCTATGCCCACCCTAAATAGCACTGGAGGGAAATGACACCTGAGGGACTGTGTAGTAGAGAAGAGGACCTTCCTTGTGTTGGATGAGGTAGGTATTGTGGGTGCCATGATTGTTGAGTTCATTTGAGATGCATGTAGCTCTGTGGTTGAGCTCACCGGCTTAGCATCCTCCTCCTTTTCTTATTTCATGCTTGATAAACCCAGCTGAGTGTTGGCTTAGCATGACTATTTGAGTGAAACCATGGCTATGAGTGAGCCTGTTTAGTTCCTCCTTAGTGGATACACAACCCATCTCGGGGGTGATCTCTTAGTTGAAAGAATATAGGTTGGACAGAGATCTATGGTTGGGTGGAACGTTGCTCTCACATAGCCAGTTGTTTGGACAAATTCATCTCAAAGATAAGTGTTCTCTATGGTTTAAATTATATGCATTCTGTGTTCTGCAATGTGTTAATTCTGAATGATAATTATTCATGTTAACGGATTGAAATGATTATCGTAATACTATTGATACAAAATCTGTGCATAACATTGGAATGGGATTGATTATCTGCATGTTGAATCATCCTCTGCTATGACAGATATGTTGATGCATTACCGTTTGTGTGTGTGCAAATATGTTTTAATTCCGCTATGTAATTTCATTATGCATTTTATTTTAATTGTACATTTCATTGTATGGTTGTGGGGAAATTTAGACACCCCCATAGCTCGGCCATGTTCCCTCTACAGGTCTGGATGACGGGAGGGGACGTGACACCTCCACTCCCATCACACCACACCCCCCCAACATCTACCTCCCGCATCCTACCTACACTGCGGCCTGCGTGATCTCCCACATCCCCAATTGACTACCCCAATTTCTTCGCACTGCACCATCACACTCCACCCCGATGCCTTTCTTCTATTCCTCGGCCCTCCCTTTTGTGTTCTGTCCATCCTCCATCCTATTAAAATGAGAATTCTCCTGCACATGCACTATCACACACACCCCCCAATCTCCCTCACATTGGCTCTTATGCCTCCCTCCCATTGCACCTCCTAAGTCATTGCATACGCCCAACACCATCCACTCTTAAGTGACCAATGCACACAACCACTTCTCCCCTCCTCAATCCATTCAACACGCACACCCCCAAGATGCACCTCTCCCTCCATGTAAACACTACCTCTTCACCACTCTATCCATCCGTTGACCTACAACCACGCCTTCCCCTTCCACGCCCATTGCTTCAAAACCCTAAATTTTTCCAATTCAAAATTGTTTTTTAATAATAATAGTACTTATTATTCAAATAGTACATATTACTATTAATTCAAAAACCCTATTTTCTCGATTTCACCAGCCATCCAAAAAAATTCATCATATATTATTATATAATAATAATATTGATATTATTATTAAACATTCATAATAATTATTATTATATTTATTTAATAATTGTATTAATTATAATTATTATTTTATACAAAAAAGGAAAAGAAGACAAGAAGTCAAAGTCAAAGGAAGACCATATATCGCAAGAGAAGTTGAAGACCGTGGAAACTAGTTTGTAATTACAAATAGAAAAAATAGAAGCCAAATTAAGGTGTTATCAAAGAGACAATAAATAATTGCAAGACATGAATGAAAGTTTGGAAATGACGATTAAACTACAGAAATTTCAAATAGAATACAGAGAAGAGAAAATTTCCGACCAAAAAAATCAGATAGAAACTTGTTCGCACAAATTGACAAATTAAAGGACAAAAAATATTTCAATTAGAAGTTACAAAACCAAGATATCAATATTTAAGAATTAGCGATAATAAAGCATAAATAATGCACTTAAACAAAATCCTTAACGAAAAGGATGAATAAATTGTGAAAATACACGGAAAATTAGAATACCAAGAATCAGAGATATGTCGACATCAACAACAAATAAAAGAACTCCAACATAAAAATGACGACAAGTGCTAAAAAGGTGCGCAAGTTAGAGATCACAAATGTCAATAACACGTTATCAAGCAATATTGAAGAACTTTTCCAGCTAAGAAACCATAATAAGACATTAGTTACAAAAATCAAGAAATTGAAAAATAGTCAGAAGACAGAGCACTCTAATGAAGACATCAAAGGAAAAATTCTAGAGAAGCAAGAAGAAAAATGCCACCTTCGAAATCACAATGAAGATCTTAAGGAACAACTTAAGAAGTCCAAAGATGAAGAAAAACCGCAAGAGGAGATTATTAAAAAGATTCAGAATGATAACAAGCTGTTAAAAAACAAATTAGAAGAAATACAGAATGAGACATCAAAATATTCAAAAATACAATTTGTAGAAAAATACACCCTTACAGATCCAGTTTAGATCACAGCTCAAGATGTCAACCCAATTGAAGAAAAGCATACACGAAAGTTAAAACAAGAAGATACTACAAACATGATTAAGGGAAATAACGTTATAATAATTCTCTATCGACATCCAAATCATAAAACTAGATATCCTAAAAATCATGAATGACTAACGAAAGATACTGACACCAGTACACTCAAAGCCCATTACGACAGTTCACTGTGGAAGCTCAACATTCAAAAACGAATCGATTTAGGATGGATTGATCCTTCTATATTTTGAAATTTATGTTCAACGCTCAGCAAGTCATATCGGGGTGTTTCATCAACTACAACACCACAAAGAACAATGCGACAACATTATAAGTATATGGCATAAATCTTCTTCATATGCTTTGAGGACAAATCATTTTTGAAGACAAAGGAAATGTTGCATACATGAATAATAATAATAATAATAATAATAATCGATAAGTAATAATTAATAAAATGTAATTATTAATTAATAACCAACAATCGTGTCTTTATAATTTAAAATGCATGTTGGGCTATAGAAAAGCTAATATATTGTAAACATAATATTCATAAATTCATATTCAATAATTATTTATCTTTCCGATAAGGAATTATTTTCTATTGGTTTGTTCTTTTGGACAGATTTATAGTGTAAACCGGATCTACGATACAATCGCTAAAGTTAATCCCCAATACAATCGCTAAAGTTAAGATCCACGAGAGGCGGTTAACTCATGTCGTGAAATTCGCGGGAAGCATTAGACGCAAATGCCAACAGTCGCCGCCCCCAAGTGTTACCCAGGTGAGTTTCAAACTCGATACCTATCCCTATGATACCATTTGTTGGAGCATGATTGTCGTTAAACCAAAATCCGCAAGCATTAATCTCTAATACAATCGCCAAAGTTAGAATCCATGAGGGGGGGTTAACCCATGTCGCAAAACTCACGAGAATTGTTGGATGCAAATGCCAACAACTACCTATGCTCATCATAGAAAATCCTTTTATGGGACTCATTGGGCTCTTATGGTCCTCTCTTGAATGAACTTTTGTTGCAATAACTTCAATGCTTAGACTAATTTGCTCGTAAAAATGGAAATTATAGAATGACTATTGTCACTAGTCATAACTTGCCTAGGATTTCTCATAAGCATGTCAAACAATAAATCAACTTGTACCCATGGATACTATTTTTCAAAAGGTAATAGGATCTGGGCAATCTATAGGAGTTATGAGCTCTACCATACAAAAATCTTATTTTTCACCTAATCAATTAAAATGGTGCTCTAGCCCAATTTGAATGACCACGACTTCTTCATTATAAACCCAAACCAAACATAAAATATATAAATTTGTATTTAAAAATATGTACTTTACGATGATTACATCGAACTTGAGAAGTTATGGCCTTCATATACTAATCACCACTCTAATACTACAAAATAAATTTAAGCCTAGATACATAACAAAAAAATGCACATCATTACACTTAATTTAACCCTTATCCTCTATAAAGTAAGGCTCATTGAGCAAACCTTTAGTTTGGGCTCTTCAAGGATATCTTGAGGAAGAAAACTAAATATTCTACATTTTTACTTTTTTTTTATTTGTCATCATCAAAATGTGATCAAGCAATCTTTGTCAAAAATTATTCCGATTTGCCATCATCAAAATGTGATCAAGCAATCTTTGTCAATGTGATCAAGCAATCTTTGTTCTTTTCAATACATAAATGGATTTCATATCCTTGAATGCCCTTAGCACAACCCGACTATGAAATGTTAACATTTGATATCTACAATTCCATCAATTCAAAACAAAAATTACCGTAAATTCCAAGCCAAAAATGCTAGTTTCCCTCTCATTATTTTGAATGGCAAGAAAAGAACCAATTCATAAAATGTTGCATTTAGACTATGGTTATCTTAAATATGATTAATCTTTGCTTAGTGGAGAACTTTATAATGAAAACCACTTTATACCTAATTAAGTGGATTTAGGCTCTCTTTAATGAAATATGTGAGCTAGAGTTTTACACATTGTAATATGGAGAATGGTTGGAGTTAAGCTGCACTGAAGTATCTTGGGAAGTCGAAGTTAGGAGATTGTCATGTGTGCTTTTATGTATTTTCTTAGAGGTTGAAGGTAGGAGATTGTTATGCGTGCTTTTATGTATTTTCATTATAATTAATTAAAAACAATTACTACTTGAATAGATAAAGTTGGGATGGATGTTATGAGAGAATATAAATAAAGTGTATACAAAAGAGCAATCACCAATCACCCTTGAGTATTTTTAATCACCCTTTGAGTATTTTTAAAACCTCGATTGTTGATGGTTGACTCTAAAAACTTGGTTAAATTTAGAATGGCAAAATAAATATACCCCATGACTATCTCAATAATGCCTAATATCTAAATTGACATAACATTTTGTACTATTACTATTAAAAAAGTATTCAAATGTCTTGGTCTACCGGCACGCATTGTCGTCCCTCTAACATGCATTACAATTTGATAGTATCTCTAAAATGGAATTGTTTAATTATAAACTTTTAGTAAAATAAAATACTATTAAAACTTAATTTCACTATATAAATTAAAATCTAAAAAAAAAATTAATAATCATCTATGAAAATGTGGCTATGGAAGCTTTCACTATTTCACTCTATACTTTGATTCACTCTTGAATAAGGATTATAATTTTTTTTTCTTTCTAAAAGAGGAGCTTTCACTATTTCACTCGACAAAACATATCCTACACTTTACAAGAAGGGGACTCGAACCGCCCTTTCTTCACCAGGTGCTGAAGCTCACGTTAAACAAAATCATACAACACACACTTTACCACGGGGACGGGGAGAGCATGGCTTCCCTTTTTATACCAACCACTCAAATCCAAGTTGTCACCCGTACAACTAATAAAAATATAAACTTTAACCTCAGAGGGAACCTTGAGCTCCTTTAGATACCATATACAGGAGCATCCAATAATTAATGCTGACGTGGAAGAATCGATGGAAAGTTGACGTGGCGGACGGAATTGTGCAGAACTTACAAGTTACCCTCATCACGCGCGTATCTCATCCTCGGCTTCGGTTCGACTCTCCGCGGGGAAGCTCTGGTTTCCAGCTCTTTCACCTTCCCCACCGACAGTGAATTTCATCCATTTTTTCCTCTTGCAGGCGATCATCAAGAAGTAGCCCACAACGCCCAGAACCGTGGCAGAGGAAGCCAGTATGTAGACGACTGGATTGGCCAGAGTCATGATGTAGAGTAGAAACGCCACGGGCACCGCGCACCCGCAAACCAGCACCGGGATCCCGACGGGAACCCTATATGGCCTCTTCAGCAACGGAAATTTCCTTCTCAACCACAAAAACGACGCGAACTCCAGCAGCATCCCGCAGCTGTACAGAAAATTGGCGGCGGTAATGATGTTCTCGAAGCTCACGTAGGAGAGGGCCAACGTCCCGCACGCAGAGGCAACGATACCCCACGTAGGCGTATTGAAGGTCGGCGACCTCGTGGCCATGAAAGAGGGGAGGATGCCCATTTCCGCCATGCCCAGCAACTGAAACGAAGCGCTGCTCAGCTGGGCTTCGAAGAGTCCCACGGTGGACAGCACGGCGCCGATCTCGACCCAGTACTTGAGCCACGCACCGGCTATGTGCCCCGCGGCTTTGGCCAGGTAGCCGTCGCCCCAGAGATCCCGGTCCAGCTCTAGCGCACCGGTGACAGCAAGTAACGGCAAAACGTAGCCCAAGACTGTCAAAACCCCAGCGCAAAGCAACGCAAGGGGAAATGTCCGCTGCGGGTTCTCCACCTCCCCAGCCAGAGTGCTCGCGTTGTCCCAGAAATTCAAGTTCCAGAACAGCGTATTGAAATACAAGGATCGGTCCAGGTGACCCTGGTCGCCCACGCGCCAGCGCGAGGGCTTAATCCGGGGAATCGAAATCAGGGTCATGAGGATGAACGGGAGCAACGATACCGTCCCCAGAACGACCGCGGTCCAGCCAACAATCGAGAGGCCTGTGAAGTTCAAGTAGCTCAGGATAATCGTATAAAGCAGAATCCCGACTTTTCTGACCGGGCCGTGCCCAAAGACCGCCAGAAGCACCGTGAGGTAGTCGAAGCAGAGCGCCGGGTAGGCGGCATTGTTGATGACACCACTGATCCACTTCCACCAGCCCATGAGGAATCCCCAGAAGGGCCCGAAGGCCGCCCCGGCCCAGACCACGTAGCCGCCATTGCCCGGGTAGGCCGTGGCGAGCTCCGCCGTCACTAGGGCCTCCGGGATGCTCCATATGAACGGGAAGACGAGGAAACCCACTATGGCCAACAGCGGACCGGCCGCTTGCACCGCCGGCTCTTCGCCGAACGGCCCCCCTGAGACTTCAAAGTATATCAGAAATATCAGCGGGATGAGTTTCAGCTTCTTCGCTTTCGATGCTGGAGGAGGTTCGATCCGCTGACCACCGGCTCCAGTAATTCCGTTTTCTTGATCTCCATCGTCGTTCGAAGAACCGCCCATCTGAATCCTGGTTTTGGTACGGGAAATCCCCAATCTCAGTACAGAACGAGATCGGGATTGAAGGACAGAGAAATCTACGAGAGAACAGAAGAATCATAGATCTCTGTACTGGAACGATTGCTTTATAAGATTCCGTCTCTGAGGAAAACGGATGAACCATACAGAGACATGTGCGACTCACCGTGAAAAAGTATTTGTCGAATAATATATCCTTTGCCGTGTATTTTATCAATATTTTGATTGGCAAGGAATATCGATCTTCCATTATGGTGATTGTGAGAATGCGATACAACTCTAAATAATTGCAAAGCCATATTAAAAGAAGCGGATAATTATTATTTATTATTCTATTCAATTGAACATATATATATGGCAAACCAATGTAAAACGTGACTGTTTTTTCATACAGATATACTAGAGAATAAAAGTGGCTGTGTATCTTTTTTTTTTTTTTTCAGTAGAAAAAAATGCATATTATTGATATTAATTAGTGAATAAAATAGTATACCATGAGTTTATAACAATATTAATATTAATTAGTGAATAAAATAGTACATGATGAGTTTACAACAAAAAACTTGTTTAGATAGAGCAAAATTTTGTCCAAAAACTATAGCAAAAAATAAAGTAACAAATATTTGAGACAACTATATCTCATAGACATAGATATTAACAGAGCCATCTGCAACTCTGCATCCCTCTTGAAATTCTTCTCATGCTGACGATAAATATGATCAAAAGAGATATTTCTGAACATGTTCAGCATAGATTTAATCGAATCACACCAATGATTAAGCTTTGCCACCTGTAAGGAGTACTGTCCACAAACCTATTTGATGATAACCGGTAAGTCATCTAAACCTTGCAAATTATCAATACCAAAAATGTTGACCACTTTCAAAATACACCAAAAAAAAACTAAAAGTTCAGCTTTCATATTTATCCCAGACCAACAATTAAACCTGAGAGTGAAGAAAGGTACATCATTGATACACATTTGTATGTTCAATTGAATAGAATAATAAAAGCTACCGGTCAGGCTCTATACATACTTCCAATCCGAATATCATACATTTATCTCTTAAGATCCTTTGGCAATAAATAAAAGCAAAAGCCTAGATAGCGATCAACCTGCTACCCACGTGAAATGTTTGTGGAAGCGTAAAACACGAGATCGTGATCAACCTGCAACCCACGTAAAATGTGTTTTTAGAATGGCATATTATAAAATTATAAAATGTGTTTAGAATTTCATAAATTATAAAATTATAACAGTGAAAGTATTAATGTTTAGAATGGCATATTATAAAATTATAAAATGTGGTCAGAATATCATAAATTATAAAATTATAACAGTGAAAGTATTTATGGTTGAAATTGTATATCTTAAATATAATAAGGTATTTAGGTAATTAACATTTATCATTAAAATTATTTTTCAATTTAGGATGAGGAAAATACTGTAAAGTATAAATACATAAATAAAAATGTAAATGATATTAGGTTAATCAAATAATAATAAATTATATTAATTTAATCTTAAACATGTAATATGTCATTCTTATAAAAAAGAAAATAAACATACAAATGATATTAGTTTAAATTAAAAAAATAAAAAATAATATTAATCATCAAAATATTAAATCAAGTAGAAAATAGAAAACTAATAATTTAATGATGTTGACTATATATAATGAAATCTAACCATAGAATATATCAAAATTTTTAAAAAATCTAAACTTCGAAAAAAAGAATTTTAAATTAACATTATTATATATATATATATATAAAAGATTTTTTTTAACCAATTAGTTAATTCTAAAAACAATATAATAATATTTTCTAATTTTATTCTAGAAATAATCTAATAACTATGTAATAATATTTTCTAATAAAGCTTTTTAAAGCTAATGTTTTCCTTGATAACTATTTAAAAATACTAAGAAAAAACCAAACTAATACTTATATCTTTCAACTTTTTCAATTTATCAAACTTTAAAACTTTTATATCTTAATAAAAACTAAGAATTGAATAATTTCCTAAATTTCTTTCTATCTTTAACTTTAATTCTAAAAACTATGTAATAATATTTTATAATTCTATTATAAGAATAATCTAATAACCATGTAATAATATTTTCTAATAAAACTTTTTGAAAATTATTTAGGAATACTAAAAAGAAACCTAAACTAATAACTATATCTTTAAAACTTTTTCAATTTATCAAACTTTAAAACTTTTATATCTTAATAAAACTAAGGAGTGAATAATTTCCGAAATTTCTTCCTATCTTTAACTTTAATTCTAAACACTATGTAATAATATTTTCTAATACTATTCTAAGAATAATCTAATAACTATTGAATAATATTTTCTAATAAAACTTTTTGAAAACTAATGTTTTTCTTGAGAATTATTTAGGAATACTAAAAAGAAACCTAAACTAATAATTATATCTTTCAAACTTTTTCAATTTATCAAATTTTAGAACTTTTATATCTTAATAAAAACTAAGGATCGAGTAATTTCCTAAATTTCTTCCTATCTTTAACTTTTTTGTAATCAAGATGAGAAATCCGAACCTTCATAAAAAATAAAAATGATTATAACCCTAGATTGGGAGAAGCTAAAGCCTAAAAATATATAAAGCCAAACTAAAAGTTTTATTTCTAAGATCAAATCAAGACCTTAAGGCACATTCATTCTTGATAACATGAAGCCATGCATTACTAATTTCAAGTCCTCCATCTCTCTTTTGGTTACTAAGATGTTTAACAATTTCTAAAGCTTCTATGAACTTGTTTTTGAAGTAATGATTTTCTTTAGCTAGAATTTCAGTGTTTTCAAGGCAAATATGATATTTTGTGTTGAGGGAATGCTTAGCTAAGGCCGAGGAATGGGCTCTCTCATTATGAATATTTGCTCCATGCTCTTTGATTTTGACTCGGAAGGAGCACCATGTCTCACCAATATAGCATTTCCCACATGAACAAGTAACCTTATAGACACTCTCGCATTGTTGTGGTTTACTGGGATCCTTTATTGTCCTAAATTTATGCCTAATGGTTTCAACTGGATTGAATTAGGTAGAGATTTCCTTTTTCTTTAAGACTCTAGCATTTTTTTTTCTGTGACTCCTCTAATGCAAGGGAGGTAGGATTTTAAGGTTTATGGTTGGTTATGAGGGGGAGCCTTGCTTAAGGCCTTGTGAATGTCTGTTTTCCTATATCCAATGTTTTGGAAAACCTTGGAAAGGTGGTCTCTTTCTTTCTCAATACGCTCTTCATCCAAAAATTCAAATAGCCCTAATAGCTAAAGTGTTGAGGACACCCAACTTTTGGGAGGGGTGGTGATGAGAGTTGGCATGAAGGTAGTTATCTGTGCAAGTCTTCTTCGTGTAGACCTGATGTCCTAGAGTCCCATCATGCTTCCTGGAAATCAGTACATTAAGGGAATACTCCCATTTTCTTCCAACGCCATTGTGAAATTGATATCATTGGACTAGTTGTTAAGATGCTCAAAGAATTTGTTAAGTTCATCCATACCATGGGGCCATCTTACGTTGGCATCATCTACAAATCTCTTCCATCTCATTGGCTTTAGATGATATGATTCAAGAGCTTTTCTTTGCTACACCATTAGTTTGCTCCTTTAAAACTAAAGATGGTTAACCTAAGGCATATATCTACTAATCTAGCCATCTAAGGATCTGTAACATCTTTGATGAGGGACGGATTGCTTCATCTAGTGGAATCTTTGTAAAAAGCAAAACAACGTCAAAACTAATAAGAAGATCATTCTCATCTAACTTTTCATGTTTTACGATTCTAACGAAATCATTGGAGTCTTTTATGTAGGAATCAGTATTCCAAACCATAGGGCTTAATAGCTTTGCTACATAGTTGACACTCTCATGGGTAGGTGAGCTAATTATATTAACTATTAGTATTCCAAACCAGAGGGCTTAAAAAATTTGCTACATACTTGGCCAGCTCATAGGTAGGAGAGCCAATTGTATTAATCATTGGTCTCAAGGGCATGCCTTCTTTATGTGATCTTTCTCATTAGATATAGTCTATGTTTGGTTCTTTCAACTAAATTTGATTCATTAATAACTCTCTTAACTTCTTTTATTACTTTTACTATGGTTTTTTTTTAAGTTTAGTGTAGCTACCACTTGAATTGAAACGTTCCAAACATCTTATTCTCATAATCCTCATTGTTCATTAATACCCTAGCCCCACCTTTATCACCTCTAAGAAGAATTAATCTGGAATTATTTCTTTGGTTCTTAAGGGCGAGAAATTATTTTTTGCTTATGTTATTTCTGCGGTGTTTGATCATTCTAAGAATCAATCATATCGGGGTTTGACCCTTCTAAGAATCATAGCACAATCTTGTCGAATAGATTCATTGTATTCCTCATCTAATGTCTTAATACCTTCTTCAATGCAACATATTGTATTTTATGTTGGGATGGATTACCAAACGCTCTTTCATTCCAACGATTACATAGGGGTGATTAACGGAGGCGAATCTAGGTATCTTGTGGTTTTCTCTAAATTTTTTAAGAAATGCCAGATCTGCTATTCTCTTTTCAATTTTAACCTTCAATATATCCAGTAGGTGGATCTCATCACAAATATCCTGCCCGTACAGGTAAGTGAGTTCAGCTCTTAGATTACGCAGCTAAGTGAGCTCAGCTCTTAGATTCCTACGTGGGTATGAGGAGTGTTGACCAAGAAGTGAAACCCGTGAAAACTAAAATTAAAAAAAAAATCTAAAATATGACAAAATCCTTAAAAGTTAGAAGAATCAAAACCTATATATATATATATAATATTTTTATGAACTAACTAATTAATTCTAAAAATTATATAATAATATTTTTTAATTTTAATTTAGAAATAATCAAATAACTATGCAATAATATTTTCTAATAAAAATTTTTAATCATCTTGAAAACCATTTGGGAATACTAAAAAGAAACCTAAACTATAATTATATCCTTCAATTTTTTTCAATTTACCAAACCTTAAAAATTCTATATTTTAATAGAAACTAAGACTTGAATAATTTCCTAAATTTCTTAGGATCTTAAACTTTTTTTTAATGAAGATGAGAAGTCCTAATCTTCATAAAAAAATAAAAATGATTATAACCTTAGATTGTGAGAAATTAAAGCTTAAGAATAAATTATATTGATTTTATTTTAAATATAAAAGATTATATAATATGTCGTTCCTATAAAAAAAAAAAATGCAAATGATGTGCTTAAACAAAAAATAATAAATTATATTGATTTCATCTTAAACTTAGAACGTTATGTAACATGCCATTTCTTTAAAAAAGAAATAAAAAAGTAAAGTATGTTCGCTTAAACAAAAAAAATAAATTATGTTGATTCCATCTTAAACATAGAAAGTTATGTCAGTGTCGTTCTTATTAAAAAAAATGCAAATAATGTCGACTTAAGCAAAAAATAATAAATTATATTGATTTCATCTTAAACCTACAACTTTATGTAACATGCCGTTTTATAAAAAAATACAAATGATGTCGACTTAAACAAAATATAATTTTTAAATATAATAAATTATATTGATTTCATCTTAAAATAGATATATCAGACAACCGATCAAATATCTTAATGTGTAAAAAATTAAAAAAAAAATAAAAATAAAAAAACATTACACATCAAGAAATTGGATCCCTCTCAATATTTGATAGATCTAGATTTAAGATGAATCTATACTCCTAATATATTTCAATCTATGCTTATACTTAGATAGAAACCTTCACCCAAAAGTCAACTCCTATATATTTCAAATCTTTAATCACGCTTAAAGAATAATTTGTCAACCCCTATATATTTTAAATCTTTCACCGCTTTCAACAAATAATTCAAATCTTTAATCGCTTTCAACGAATAGTTTGTCAACCCCTATATATATTTTAAATCTTTAACCGCTTTCAACAAATAGTTTGTGCATAACATAACCTGAGAATTAGAATGACGAAATTTGCATGATGTCATATTATATTCTTTCACTTCCGAATTTCGTATGCGATTCCATATTTGATTGTTCTCTAGAGTCTGACAGCCAGAATTCGGCTGTAACATGGAAACCTGCATCTCCTGGTACTGATTCACAAGGTTTGTACTTCATCAAACCTCTTTTGTTATATCTTGTTCTAATTCGGCCAAATCAAATTGTTCAAATTCCAGATCCAGTAATGGTTACCAAGGAACATTTTGCATGCATGTTGCATAATATATCGTGCTTTTGGCTAGATTCTAATTCATTTTTATTAAAAAATGGATTTAACACCTTCATAAATCTTTATTTCATCCAAATTTATCATTCTCAATAATCTATAATTTCTTCTAGCTATTCTCTTCATATAAATACTTAAGCCATGCTCTTTATATAAAAGAGAAAAACTTTATATGCATGCCCAATCATCTATGAAAACTTATTAAAAATGCTAGTTGAGTTTTCGATTACTACCTATAATATCATCCATGTATGATTCTTAGTTGATGCTTGGATAATAAGCACTTAGTAGGAAGCAACCCATTTAACTAGAAGAAGGCCATAGACAACTAGTGATTACAACTACACATGGAGAACAAGTAACATATAACTTATTTGTGGTTTATCATTCGTTAAAGTGGATGTGCTAGTTTATAGGTAGTAGAAATTCAATAGTCAGCGTTCTTGGTGGAAAATTTTTAAGATATATTTTGAAGTTGTGGTGAATGGATCAATGTATTACTTGAAAAACATATTACTAGGGTTCTATATCTTGGTTGATTGCAAACATAAGATGATGTGCGAATTGCTCGGCTTTGGCAACTTTATCTAGAGTATTCCACACTCGATTACCAAAACAATAAACACTGCATAGAGTGTTCCAAGCTATGATAATAAAACTACAAATAATTAAAGTTGCTTGAATATATGTGCATCTAAAACGCTTGCATTATACAATATTAATAACATCATATGTTACCAAAACAATAAAGAAGCTGTCTAAAAGTGCGATGTCCGGCCAAAACTTGGTCGGAATCCGGCGATATTAAATCTAAAAATCAAGCGATTTGTGTTGATTAAATCTTTTTTTTCTGAACATCTAGATGAATTTAACACCCTGAAAAACCCCCAGGGCATCCAAATTATGTAGTATTAATACTGGTATTTGAGATTCTAAAAATTCTATCGTGGATTCCAGCAAATTCGTGTCTAAAAATACGATTTTCTCTGGGCGAAATCGTAGCAGTTTTAGACAAATCGAAACAATAAATACTTCTTAGAGTGTTCCAAGGTCTAGCACTGAAACAAATCTGAAATATAAATTAAAGAAGCTTGAATATAGGTGCATCTCAAATGCTCTCATTATACAATATTAATAACAATCAAACAATATGCAATTACGAGTAATATATATGGATTTAAAATATTTTAAAATTCAATAAAGTATATTATATATAATTTATAAATCTAATTGTGTATATCCTAGTATATGTTATGGAATAACTCCGAGGATTATTTTATTTTAGTATATATCAGTCGGTTATACATGTGCATGACTCTTAGGTTTATGCTTCCAAAAGGATACACGGAGACTCTTCTTCTTATTCAATAATTGAAGCAAATATTTACAATATTTACACAAGGAACCATCATTTGGATGGATTAGGTTTCCAACAATACCCCTTAATCTCAAGAGGTGTTTGTCAGTCCAAACATCATTGTGAAGTTTTCAAGTTTTTCTCTTCAAAGTGCTTTCAAGGTGAAGATTTCTGCAATTCGCTCATTTGTGGAACAATGTCTCAAATGAATGGTCTTGGCCTCTTGATCCAGATTTATGTGAGAAAGAAATGAAAGAACAGATATAGAACCACATGCACAAATATATTGCAAGGAACACAGCGATATAGAAAACACAAATTCTATTAGATGGTGAAAATAGAATAAACTGTAAAATAAAACAACTAGAATGGTCGTAGTTTATCCTTGAGAATAGATGTGATGACTACGCTCATTCATGACAAGATGAATACAAAAAGAGTCCAAAAGGGCCTATTTATCATAAGCATGAGGGAAAGATCCCTAAACATCCAAAAAACTAACCCTAGGAAATGAACTGTCATACGTTTTCGGCCCCAAGGTGGTTAGTTCAACAGTTAACTTCCCGGTGTTGTCCCTAAGATCTGCACTGGACTGCTATAGGGAAAATCTAGAGCATTTAGATTGAGGTTAAATGGAAAATAACAACAATATAACATACATTCAGGGTTTAGCCGAATCAAACTTGTGGCTCATTTACTAATTTACCGTTTAATATTTCAATGTAAAATAAGATAAGCATTCATTAATTCAAATCTTCATTCTATATAACAAAGTTATAACGTGAAGCAATGAAAATAATACGGCATTTCATTTCAACAAATGATAAAGCTTAAGGTTCACTAAACTGAAACAAACCATTATGCAACGCATACAACTTTCATTTCAAACGTAAATTAGCAGTAAAGATGATAAGTGGAACAAGCATTCACTCATAAAATATCATTGAACATGTATCTATTACTGTATCAAAACTTATAGTTTCTCCAAGCCATATGCAAAGTCATAGCCCATGTCCAAAAATTGAACCCCTTCTTTCTCTTTCTCCTTCTAGATATAGTTTTCTGACATTTTAGGGTTTTGAAATTGTCTTCTAACTAATAACTGATCCTCTTAATGACCAAACTAATCATTCTAATTTATCATACATACATCCCAATTCTTTACTTTTAAAAATATTTACACTATTAGTAGCAATCTTTAACAAAATATAACTATGCTTAACGAGTTCCTCTAACTAAAATAACTTAGACAAACTTGGGGTATTACAAGAAAAGACTTTGTACACTTCTTAAGAGAAAAAGAGTGGAACTTCAACCAATTGGAAACTACATCTCGATCCATACAACATCAGAAACATTCATTTGGGTTCAACTCTCTGGCTTTGAGAAGGCTTGACTCTTTGGCTTTGCAATGTGTCCCGAAGCACGTGGGAGCCTAACTCTGTTGAAATGCCCAACTTATCATGGTTAACCTAATGTTTTTTCCTTTCAAGCGTGCACACATTTTTCCAATTTCTCTTTTGACTAAGGAGTTTTTCATTGTCCTTCTTTAATCCTTGTAAAAACCTACACAACCTATTATATTTAATAAGCATTTTTTTCATTCCTTATTCGTCTCATTCAGCCTGCCATGTACCTGCTTATTCTCCTACTTCAATTCTTTGATTCGAACCTTGTATTTCTTTAATTTATTTTCCAATCTCTAATTAGTCTGAAGCTCAATGTTTTCAGGTGGTGTTGCATCTAGTTTTTTTTCTACCTAGGTTGTTGAGAATTTGATGTCTATCTTTGAGTTGTCTTTAGAACCTTTATCCTGAATACTTGGTTCCTCTTCAGAATCCATAAGCATATTTGGTCGAACCAGAGATGAACTTGGGACTGTGTTAGTAGTCTTTTCTAAATTAGTTAACATCTCAACTACTTTTTTCTCCACTTCCATAGATGAGTTTGATTCTTCTTTGATATCTTCTTGAATTTCTTTAGTTCATTGGAACTGTTCGTTTGTCTTAGCTTCTACGGACCTATTATTTTGTATGGGACTCGAGCTCATTAGTTCTTTGCCTTTATTAATTCTGGAGCTTGCCCTTGTTTGTACAGGTTTAGAAGTTGAACCTTTAACTCTTGATCTCTAAGCTTTTCTAGGTTCTTGATCTGATAAGATGTCTAAATCTATGACCTTTTTCTCTTTTAGCGAAGGGTCAAATATAACTCGAGCTTTGAGCCTCAACTTATTCATGGGTCGATTATGCGGTCCCTTGAGATAATAAGATTTTGATTTTTTGATGCAGGAGCATAGATTACCTAGTGAAGTCACTTGTGACTTCACAAGGACAAGTGGAACATTCTAGAAGAGACTTAGAATCTGTAATGACCCTTTTTCAAAATTTTATTAAAATGCCCAATTTTCCACTTTTTTTCCCAATTTCGACCTTTGACTAGTTTTACTGTTTTGACCTCCAAATCAACCCAAATGCTCCCAAATATTCTGTAGGAGTGTATGAATGGTATTTAGACTTGAATATCAGGTTTAGGGATGTTTTATGGCCCTCCAAATACTGCTTCAAACTTGATTTGTATTCTGATCAATATATGTAATTTTGACTAGTAATTTGTGCATCAAATCCCCCCCGGGTAACACTGCAAATGGCCTTCCAAATACCTCCAAACTCCCACAAATTTATGAACACAGGTATATAATGTGTTAAGTATGTGATTAAGGTCTCATATGCACCATTAATTGAGTTTTACTACTATTCTAACTCTCTCACATTCAACAGCAAAAACCCCCAATTCGACCCTTGGGGAAATGACACTATTTCACCTCCCAATACAACTAAACTGAGTAAAAATGCTTCAAATGCTCAAGTACAGTACATGAAACTTGTAGAAGACATCCATGGAAGTATATTGATCACAAATATATCAGACAATCATCCATCCATTCGAAATAATCAACATTATAGTGTCATACATCAATGCATTGGGGAAATGGACATTGTTTGCTCATTAATCAATAGTTTTGCATACAACCAGTGGGTATTTCGACCTGATACTTTCTAAATATTAATAACAGAGGATATGAAGCTATTACAATCAGAAATATATAATGAGAAGCTCTCTTAAGAAGCACAAGTGCTCACCAAAAATGCCCTCCCTCAAGGAGCATGAATATGCCTTCAAAACGGGAAACGGTGGAGAGAAAGTGTTGCACTAAAACAAACCATGAAAATTACTGTAACTGCTACCTGAAAATACAAACTCCATTAAAGCACCATGAAAGACCTGAGTGGCCTCTCCAAACACCAACTTGGATGGGAATCTTTCACCCTCGAAATTGGCTAAGGCAAGAAACTAGTCATCCACTAGCTCTCTCTTCACAAATGCAATTTTTCTCAAATCATCAAAAGCCATTCTCATACTTCATTTCTACATTTTATAACCAACATTAGACTTCTAAGGGTCGAAATCCTCTCAATAGATTCAATAGATTTCCATTTAGGAAATATTCCACATTTGCCACTTGTCTCCTAGTTCCAACCTTCCATCTTCTCCCAAATTCGATTTTGAGTCTCTTTGGCTTCTCCAACTCCCATGAGCGCCTTTCTTGAGCCTATTTTTGGGACTGACATGTCATAGTGGTCAGATGTCAGAGGTCAGGTTTGCAATTTGTCATATTTTTCATATATGCTCCATCATTGGTGTCATAGGGGCTAGGGAATCTAGCCCAAGTGTCCACAAACTTCCAATTTGACTCTTTATCTTCCATGGAGGTTACCAATCCTTCCCAATTCGACCTAAGATGATCAATGACATGTGTTATGACTTACCAACTCACCCAAGAGTGTTCACCTTCCCATTAATTCGAATTTGCAAGAGAGAGATACCATGTATTATGAAAAATCAAGCTAGTGTGGGTCCCACATCCTCCATATGTCTCCAAAATCATTTGTCATCTAGGATTTCTCTTGAATTTATTTATTCACTCTATTTATTAAATAATTGAACCCTTCTAATGTCTAAACATCATTTATTAGCTTCCTTATTATTATACCACATGTGCCCATCCAACCTAGGAAACTAGTAGGATTGATGGGATTGTCTTACTATGAAATTATTTGAATGGGGACATTACAGTCCTCCCCACCCAAGATTGCTTGCCCTCAAGCAATCTCAATTTACCATGCTTCAAACTTGTACCTCCTCTATCAGGTGGCTTTCCATGAGTAATGTCTCCCAAAATCTTTCTATTCCGGTGCTTCATGCTATGGGAAGAAACTACCTCATTCGGATAGGTGTGTTGCCCTCCCACAATCCTTAGTACTCCTTTTGAATCTTGAAATTTCATTTCAGGAATTTTATAATTTATTGTATGCTTTCCTATTGAATACAACCATTGCACTCCCAAAACAACATTAGTATCAGCAATATCAACCACATAAAAACTATCGACAAAAGTATAGTTACCTACGGTGACTTGCAGCTGTGGAATCCATGTTTTGTACTCCATTGTGTTGTGACTGGGAATGACAACTGTAAAGCCATCAAATGGTTCAATAGGTATCTTTCTTTTCTCCACTATCTATGCATCAATGAATTTATGGGTGGATCCTCCATTTACCAAAACTGAAGTTATTTGTCCTTGTACCACGCCCTTGCATCGGATAGTATGCTAGCGAGGTACTGCTGAAAGTACAGCCATTGTTACTTTGGTGGGTGAGGGATGCTTCACCTCTGGTTTTCCTTCTTCTATTGTAGTATATCCTTCTTCTTGGGATGAATTATGTCCTTCTGCTTCCATGCCCCCTTCATATCCCTCATCACAAAATACTTCAATGAATTGGGCCTTTCCTTTAGCACATTTATGTCCAGGTACCCATGGTTGGAAGCATGAGTAACACAATTTATTCCTTTTGAGTTCTTCCCTGCTTAGTTCCTCTTTCTTATCCTTTCCATATTCCTCTTCTTGCCATCGATTCTTATCAAGTGCATCTCTTTGCAAAGGTTTCTTTTCAATTCTGAAGTCAGGCTTGGGAGGAAATCTCGTTCTAGGAAGCACATTTTGGAGATCCCTAGTCAAGCTCATTGCATCTTTTAATGTAGTTGGCTTGTGGGATTTGACCAAACCTTTTAAGGGTTCAACCAAACCTTCAGTGAACAGAAATACCAACCTTCCCATAGATACATCAGCCACCTTGACCGATAATTTTTGAAATTCCAACATATATTCAGTAGGGGTCCCAGTTAGCTTTAATTGCGCTAATTCCTTGAAAGGAAATTCTGGATATTTTTGTTCAAATCTCTCTAGTACCCTGTCAAAAAATTCTCCATATGTTTTAACCTGATCATGACCCAAGGTTTTCAGGCCATAGAACCACCATTCATTGGAATCCCCTTCTAAATGAAAAATGGCCATTTTTAATGCATCATCTTCCAACATAGGATTTAGCTGAAAATATACATCCAATTTTGCACCCAAGTGTTAGCAGAATTTTGAGAAGAACCATCAAAAGTAGGAAGTGACATTTTTCCAATAGCACTTTTTAATTCTTTGTTTTGGAATGGACTCCTATTGTCTCCCTTCCTTTTAATATTTTTCATAGCATCAATGTAGTCACTGAGTGGTACACCTCTTTTACACTCTTCATTCAAATCATTCCAATCATTTACTAGTTTCTTGTAATCCAATTCAAGATTGGGATCTTCTTTGGGTGTGAGAAATTTAGGTGCAGTATGCCTTTGTGTGCTTTGAAATTCATCAGGTCTATTATGAGGTCATGTACTTGAGAAAATATGCTCATTCCCTTTCATCTTTTCCCTTGAGTGTGAACCACTATTATCTCCTATCATCCCTTTGCTTTGAAGCTGGCTAATCAACAATTCGAGTCCTTGCAACAATCTGTCACCTATCCTATCCATGTTTGTTGAAATTTTAGAGAAACATGGGTCTAAGGTTGCAATAAGTTCCTCCTTATGTTTTAATTTTTCATCCTCCTCTCTACCCATGGTTTCAGTGAAAGACATCTCTTCTTCTACTACCTCTTCTTCAACAAAAACCTCTTCAACTATTGGTTCAAAGGGTGGTGGATTATTCTTTTGACTTCTTTTTAAGACCATCAGGTGCCAAGAACATGCTTTGATACCACTTGTAATGACACTTTTTCAAAATTTTATTAAAATGGCCAATTTTCCACTTTTTTCCCCAATTTCAACCTTTGACTAGTTTTACTGTTTTGACCTCCAAATCAACCCAAATGCTCTCAAATCTTCTGTAGGAGTGTATGAATGGTATTTAGACTTGAATATCAGGTTTAGGGATGTTTTATGGCCCTCCAAATACTGCTTCAAACTTGATTTGTATTCTGATCAATATATGTAATTTTGACTAGTAATTTGTGCATCAAATCCCCCCCGGGTAACACTGCAAATGGCCTTCCAAATGCCTCCAAACTCCCACAAATTTATGAATAGAGGTATATAATGTGTTACGTATGTGATTAAGGTCTCATATGCACCATTAATTGAGTTTTAATATTGTTCTAACGCTATCACATTCAACAGCAAAAACCCCCAATTCGACCCTTGGGGAAATGACACTATTTCACCTCCCAATACAACTAAACTGAGTAAAAATGCTTCAAATGCTCAAGTACAGTACATGAAACTTGTAGAAGACATCCATGGAAGTATATTGATCACAAATATATCATACAATCATCCATCCATTCGAAATAATCAACATTATAGTGTCATACATCAATGCATTGGGGAAATGGACATTGTTTGCTTATTAATCAATAGTTTTGCATACAACCAGTGCGTATTTCGACCTGAGACTCTGAATATTAATAACAGAGGATATTAAGCTATTAAAATCATAAATATATAATGAGAATCTCTCTCAAGAAGCACAAGTGCTCACCAAAAACGCCCTCCCTCAAGGAGCATAAATATGCCTTCAAAACCGGAAACGGTGGAGAGAAAGTGCTGCACTAAACCAAACCATGAAAATTCTTGTAGCTGCTACCTGCAAATACAAAATCCATTAAAGCACCATGAAATACCTGAGTGGCCTCTCCAAACACCAACTTGGATGGGAATATTTCACCCTCGAAATTGGCTAAGGCAAGAAACTAGTCATCCACTAGCTCTCTCTTCACAAATGCAATTTTTCTCAAATCATCAAAAGCCATTCTCATACTTCATTTATACATTTTATAACCAACATTAGCCTTCTAAGGGTCGAAATTCTCTCAATATATTCAATAGATTTCCATTTAGGAAATATTCTACATTTACCACTTGTCTCCTAGTTCCAACCTTCTATCTTCTCCCAAATTCGATTTTGAGTCTCTTTGGCTTCTCCAACTCCCATGAACGCCTTCCTTGAGCCTATTTTTGGGGATAACATGTCATAGTGGTTAGATGTCAGAGGTCAGGTCTGCAATTTGTCATATTTGTCATAGATGCTCCATCATTGGTGTCATAGGGGCTAGGGAATCTAGCCCAAGTGTCCACAAACTTCCAATTTGACTCTTTATCTTCCATGGAGGTTACCAATCCTTCCCAATTCGACCTAAGACGCTCAATGACATGTGTTATGACTTACCAACTCACCCAAGAGTGTTCGCCTTCCCATTAATTCAAATTTGCAAGAGAGAGATACCATATATTATGAAAATTCAAGCTAGTGTGTGTCCCACATCCTCCATATGTCTCCAAAATCATTTGCCATCTAGGATTTCTCTTGAATTTATTTATTCACTCTATTTATTAAATAATTGAACCCTTCTAATGTCTAAACATCATTTATTAGCTTCCTTATTATTATACCACATGTGCCCATCCAACCTAGGAAACTAGTAGGATTGATGGGATTGTCTTACTATGAAAATATTTGAATGGGGACATTACATAATCTCTCATTTAATTATATGTTTTAATAAATAAATAAAAATATACAAGTTTGAATAAGTTGGAGAAGGATTCTCGAACCTTTCCAAGTTTAATAGTTAGGGAAAAATTGGTTAGTATTGTTGAGTTATTTTAGTAGTCAATTAGATGAGTCATAGATCTGTTAGGTTTTCGATCCTATCTTCATGGATCTAAAGACCAAATTTATGCGTATTTAAAACACTATTAGATTCATTTGTAAGGGGCTTGGGACAGCTCGCAGAAGCTCTTGGATAGATGGAGAACTTGGTAAGCTCGAATTGTTTCTGGAAATCGATAAAGGAAATCTCAGTACCTATTGGATACCTAGAGCAAATAAGAAACAAATCTGTGGAAATTGTTTCTATATAATCGATCTAGGGTTCTATCTTCTAGCTCTGTAACTTTTGCTGAATAAATTAAAGTGATTTATGTGCAATTATTGAAATAGAATTACTGTGTGCTATCTTGATTTACAGTGTATTGACTATTTATTGATGGATTGAAAACACACAGTTGAGTAGAGTTAATCCTTGTTTAAATGTTTCATTAATACTCGAGATCTTTGTAAGACTCATAAGATTGCAAGAGATTTACATTAAAATGCAGGCGACTGTCCAGAACACAGAGTATATAGAAATTGATGGGTTGAATTGACTTGGTTACAAGTTACGAAGGTGAATGGTCGAAATCGAGGACACGCATGCAATTTGTGGTATATTCATAGTGTTTTATGCCCAGCTAAATGTGTAATATGATCTTTACACTAAGAGGGATCCTCGTAGGAAGACTAAGAGGGTTATAGTCTGCATCATTTTTGGTATCAGAGCGGTAACAGACATTTTGTTTCTGAAAAGAGGGATTGTTAGTTTATGAGATAGGAGTTTTATTTCTTGTATGAAGGGTAATATTATTTTCATTCCTAAGTTACTAACTGATTCAGAGCAAGTTATTACTGATGAGAATAAAGTATCCAGAGGTTAATTGTTGTGCCAAAAGATGGATATCAGAGTAGGGATAGGTTGTGGAAGGAGAGGAATACCTGCTGGTAATGTAGAGTTGAGAGAGGAGGTAAGAACTCTGAGAGCAAGGCTTGAAGCCTTGGAGACCTTTAGACATCGAGAGGACACTGGAGATACAAGTGAGGAAGAGATACCAGATTAAGATGAGGAGGAAACAACTGCTAAAATTCCTGAGGTAAGACTGTTAAAATCAATCTTTGGTGCAGGTTCCAGTTCAAAAGTTGATGTGCCATTCTATAGTGGAATCTTGGATCCAGAGGAACTAATTGATTAGATCAATACTATGAATAAACACTTTGATTATGCTGAAGTGAAGGAATACAAGCAAGTTAGATTTGTTGTCACGAGGTTAAGAGGGCATGCATCCTTGTGGTGGGATGGTGTGCAAGAGGAGAGGATATTGAAACATAAATCCAAGATCAATAGCTGGAGCAGAATGATTGATAAACTAAGAGGTAAGTTTCTTCCTAAGGATTACCAATTGATTTTGTTTAGGAGAATGCAAAACCTTAATCAAAATTCAATGACAGTTAGGGAGTTTACTGAGGACTTCTATAAGGTAAATATCGGATCTGGACACATAGAAGACACACCTGAAAGCTAGGTATGTGAATGGTCTAAGGTTTGATATACAGGATGAATTAAGATTGTTGTCATTGAGGTCTGTTGAGGAAGCATACCAGGATTCTTTGAAGGATGAGGAGAAGCTGATGAGAAGGAAGAGTCAGAAAAAAAAGGTAGAGGGCTCTAGGGGAAGGGAACATCAACAGAAAGGTGAAGCTAGCAGTTCAAACCAGCAAGCACAACCTGATAAACCCAATGATAACAAAGGATGAATATTTTCTTCAAGAGGAAGAGGAAAAGTTAGAGGTGGACAAGTAAGGTGTTACACATGTGTACAACTTGGCCATATGTCATGGGATTGTCCAGAAAACATTGTGAGGAAGAGAGGAGCACAACTAGTGCAAGCTGAAAATGAAACTCCAAAGGAAATGGAAGTGGCAAAGAATTACCCAGAAGAAGGATAGGCTTTGATATTGAGGAAGGTAGATGTGGGAGTTGATGAATCAGTCTAGAGGAGAAGATTATTCAAGATAGTTTGCAAAACCAAAGGTAAGTGTTACAAGTTGATAATAGATAGTGGAAGTATTGATAATTTAGTGTCTAGAGAAATGGTGAACAAACTAAACTTGAAGAGAACAATACATCTAGAACCATACAGAGTTGCATAGCTGCAGAAAGGACATCAAGTACTAGTGAATGAACAATGCCGAGTAGAATTCTAAATTGGGAATTATCGAGATGAGGTAAGATGTGACATAATTGAAATGGATGCTTGTCATATTTTATTACGTAGGCCTTGGCAATTCGACAGAAATGTCGTACATTAAGGAAATAGGAATGTGTATTCCTTTGAAATAAATGGAAAGAGGCATAGTCTTCATCCATTTAGAGGTAAGCAGGAGGAAGTCAGTGATCAATTGCTGATAATGAATGACAAGGAGTTCTTGAGAGAATAAGAAAGTTTGAGACAGAGATAAAGGTAATTTCACAAGCAAATTTATCAAATGATTTTGAGATTGTTATGACTAACAAAGTGAACAATGATTGGTTGATGAAAGGGATAGATCAATAGGGAATGTCTAATGCAAGTTGTGAAGAACCTGCAACCATTATTAATGAAAATACATGAGATAGCAGAAATAATAGAACTCATAATCGCTTTTATTGATCGCAGGCCACTTCGAGGGGGAAACCTCCTTTGAGCAAGCTCAATACAAATAACTTCACGGTGCCTTCATTGGTCTTAACACAAACTTATATACTAAGTCTAGGCACCAATACCATGGGTCAATACCATGTGTCAATACAAACCATGGGCCAATACAAACTATGTATCAATAATTATTATAGGACGACTTACAAAGTATATGCGTCCAACAACAATAAGACAAACTATGGATCAACAAATACTACGGGATGACTTACAAAGCATATGCGTCCAACAACAATATACTAACAAAGTAAATAGAAGGGTTGGCATGGGTTCCTAACATCTCCTCTCTCTTAGAAAAAGATTTGTCCTCAAAGTTTTAGATGTAGAAATTGATGCAGAATTTGAAGGAGTGGTTCCCTTGTAGCATCCTCGGGTTGCATTTTGGGCCACTGACGCCTTTTGAGTTGTAGGGAGGGTTGCTTGGAAGGATATAGACGAAGAAGAACCATATCAGCTGCGTGAAAAGTGCGCTCAGAATGGTGTTGATCGGCTTGTTGTTTCAGTCGAATTCTTGCCATTGAAGATTGTCCTGCAGAATGAGAAGAATCTGATCGGGGTGTCGAAGAACCGAGTCAATTTCCTGAACTGGGGAGCTGCTGAGGGTGTATGGAAGAAGAACTGGCAATGCATGTCCATAGATTGCTTCATATGGTGTCCTTTTAGATGTGGTATTGTACCACTGGAGTGATTCTAGGAAATCCATATAAATAGTTGTCCAAATCTCTGTAGGGATGGGCAAGGGTTTGAGCAGTCCCGAAAGAAGTGTCGTTTCACCCTTGTTGACCTGGAAAGTATCACAGTCAGCCACCAGCTGTTGAATTGTCATGTTCAGTCCCTTCCAAAAGAAGTTTCATTGTTCCCAGTCATACATTTTTAGGAACCCAGAGTGCCCTGTTGATGAAGAAGCATGGAGTTCATAGAAGAGATAGCCCTGTTAAACAAATTGTAACCAATTTGGAACAAGCAGAGAAATAGATGTAAGAGAAACTGAGTCATCAAATGTGAGAGAAGGAGCATCTGCCACCATATTGTCGTTACCCTTCTTGTAATTGATCACATAGGCATAACCCACGATTTGGATAACCCATTTCAGGTGTGCTCGGGAGGAGACCCATTGTTCCAGGAAATTTTTTAGACTTTGGAGATCAGTCTTGATGCAGAAATAATTCCCTAATAGGTATGGCTGCCACTTCTGTACTGCATGCAAAATAGCCATCATTTCCTACTGAGATGTAGATGAGGTTAAATTCTTACCGGAAAGGTCTCTTGAAGGCGACAAGCCGACTAGTTCAGCAAATATCTATCCAAGAAAGTAGGGGAGACCGTTGATGGGTGCATCTGAATGGAATGGAGTAGAGCGATGACACCATGTGAATTCTTCTTAAGGATATTTTCCAGGAGATGTGAATTGATGATGTGGAGAGACCCTTGTTGTAAGCCCTTAAATTTGTGTTGTTTCCCATTGACTGAAAACTGCATCCAAAGTTCAGCAAAATCCCATAAGATGGGGACAAGTGTGCATAACCATTGAATGCCCAAAACCACATCACATCCGCCTAGGGACAAGGAAAACATGTCAGAGTGTAGGTTATAATATTTCAGAGAGATACGCACATTGTGACACTTCCCCTTGCAAGGTAAGGTGCCCCTATTAGCAATCATGACTTCAAAGTTGGAGCTAGGATGGACAAAAAAATCAGCATGTTTGGCGATCCGAGGGTCAATGAAGTTATGAGTGCTACCAAAATCAATGAGTATTGTAAGAGGAAGCTTCTTGAAGTAACCCCTGACCTGCATTTTTTGGGGGGTGGTGACGTTGGATAAAGCATGGAGAGATATCTCTGGTTGTTCATACTGGGATGGGGGGTCAATAGGCAGCTACTGAATGTTGACCTGATCATCCATTGTATCTAGAGCTTCTTCACCAATTTTAGAGGCAATTGGAGAATCCATATCCAAGAGATAGAGCTTTTGTTGAACACATCTATGTCCCCGAGTGAATTTCTCATCGCAATTATAACAAAGCCCGTTTTCTCTGCATGCCTGCATCTCTGTTTCAGACAAATGCTTGATAGGAGGTGGTCGAAGAGCTAGCGGGATGGGAGGTCGTTGAGAACCCATATTTCAGAAGGGAACAAAAGTGGGTTTGGAGCGCTGTTGGGATGCAATCTTGTCTTCTGCCAACTTAGCCAACCCTAGGACTTCCATCATTGTGTTGGGACAGAACATTTTAACCTCTGACCAGATTTCATCCTTAAGACCACTGATAAAACAACTCCTATAGAATTCATCAGACAATCCTTCTATGTGATTGGCTAGTTTCTCAAATTATGTCTGATACTCTCTCACAGTGCCACTTTGATGAAGTTTAGTGAGTGCTCCAGTGAAGTCATCAAAAACACTAGGACCAAATCAGTGCAAAAGGAGTTGGAAAAAATATGTCCATTTTGGTTCGTCATGAGCCTTGATGTACTAACGGTACCATTGAAGGGCTTCCTATTCCAAATGGAAGGATGTAAGTGGAACTTTTTGGACATCAAAAGTATTATGCCGACTGAAATACTATTATGCACGATAGATCCATCCAATCGGATCAGTACCATTGAAGCAAGGAAATTCAAGCTTCGGACCACGAAAATTGCTGGAAGAAGAGAACCCATTGGATGCAGAAGATTCTTGCTATCGATTATTGTTCATGGCTGAATGCATAAGATGGAGGCTGAGATATTTTTCATCCAGAACTTGGAGTTTGGTTTGGATGGCTGCAAGTGCTTCCTCCATGGTTTTTGCTCCTACGCGGGTGACAACCATAACCAAGAGATTTTTTTTTTTTTTTTTTGGGAATGGATAGAAAAACACAAACAAAAACTTATTTAGTAAAGGGAAATTTGGATTTGGGAAAAAATCGGAGGGGTAATCAGGGTTTGACTAGGTTTTGGACACTTTTTGATGGATAGGAAAGCAAAAATTAGGGATTTCAGAAGTGGGGTGAAAGAATGAGAAAATTTGTCAAAGAGGGACAAAGAAGCAGAAATAGGGAATGAACATAGTGGCAAAATTTGGAGGCGAGTGGGTGAAAATTGAAGAAATTATGGAAAACCCTAAAAATAGACAAATGTGAGATTTCTAGCTTTAGGAAGTATAATTTGGGATAGGGTCCTCAAGAATGAAATATGCAGAATGAGATTGCAGGGGTGTCCGGGAAGTTTCAAGGAAAATAGAGTTAAAACAAGGGAGATATGGCGAAAAAATGGATTTATTTTTTATTTTTTATTTTATTATTATTCTAGAATGGATCTGCTACAGCGCAGAAGGGAGCATAAACAGATGGATCTACAACAACGCGGAAGTGATCGGAAACAAATGGATCTGAAACGACACTGAATGGATCGAAAACGGGTGGATCTGAAACGGATTTCAGAATAGATCTAAAACGACTGGATCTAAAATGGCTGGATCGGAAACGACGCGGAAGTGATTGGAAACAGTTCAACTGAAAATAGATATGGACCCTAGATATGTGCGGCTTCCTAACAGTTTAGGGGTTTCACTCGGTCACGAATGTTGTCCGACGGCTTGCATATTGGGCTCCGATAAATATGATCAAAAGAGATATTTCTGAACATGCTCAGCATAGATTTAACCCAATCACACCAATGATTAAGCTTTGCCACCTGTAGGGAGTATTGTCCACAAGTCTATTTGATGATAATCGGTGAGTCATCTAAACCTTGCAAATTATCAATACCAAAAATGTTGACCACTTTCAGAATGCACCAAAAAACTAAAAGTTCAGCTTTCATATTTATCCTATTTATCCCAGACCAGCAATTAAACCTGAGAATGAAGAAAGGTACATCATTGATACACATTTGTATGTTCAATTGAATAGAATAATAGAAGCTACCGGTAATATACAAACCAGGCTCTATACATACTTCCAATCCGAATATCATACATTTATCTCAAAAGATCCTTTGGCAATAAATAAAAGCAAAAGCCTAGATAGCGATCAACCTGCTACCCACGTGAAATGTTTGTGGAAGCGTAAAACATGAGATCGTGATCAACCTGCAACCCACGTAAAATGTGTTTTTAGAATGGCATATTAAAAAATTATAAAATGTGTTTAGAATTTCATAAATTATAAAATTATAACAGTGAAAGTATTAATGTTTAGAATGGCATATTATAAAATTATAAAATGTGTTCATAATTTCGTAAATTATAAAATTATAACAGTGAAAGTATTTAGGGTTGAAATTGTATATCTTAAATATAATAAGGTATTTAGGTAATTAACATTTATCATTAAAATTATTTTTCAATTTAGTTTGAAGAAAATACTGTAAAGTATAAATAAATAAATAAAAATGTAAATGATATTAGGTTAATCAAATAATAATAAATTATATTAATTTAATCTTAAACATGTAACATGTCGTTTTTATAAAAAAAAAATACAAATACAAATGATATCCACTTAAATTAAAAAAAAAAAAAAAAATATTAAACATCAAAATACTAAATCAAGTAGAAAATAAAAAACTAATAACCTAATGATGTTTACTATATAGGATGAAATCTAACAATAGAATATATCAAAATTTTTAAAATATCTAAACCTAGAAAAAAAGAATTTTAAATTAACATTATTATATATATATATATAAGATTTTTATTAACCAATTAGTTAATTCTCAAAACAATATAATAATATTTTCTAATTTTATTCTAGGAATAATCTAATAACTATGTAATAATATTTTCTAATAAAGCTTTTTAAAGTTTATGTTTTCCTTTATAACTATTTAAAAATACTAAGAAAAAACCAAACTAATACTTATATCTTTCAAACTTTTTCAATTTATCAAACTTTAAAACTTTTATATCTTAATAAAAACTAAGAATTAAATAATTTCCTAAATTTCTTTTTATCTTTAACTTTAATTCTAAAAACTATGTAATAATATTTTATAATTCTATTATAAGAATAATCTAATAACTATGTAATAATATTTTCTAATAAAACTTTTTGAAAACTAATGTTTTCCTTGAAAACTATTTAGGAATACTAAAAAGAAACCTAAACTAATAACTATATCTTTCAAACTTTTTCAATTTATCAAACTTTAAAACTTTTATATCTTAATAAAACTAAGGATTGAATAATTTCCTAAATTTCTTCATATCTTTAACTTTAATTCTAAACACTATGTAATAATATTTTCTAATTCTATTCTAGGAATAATCTAATAACTATGTAATAATATTTTCTAATAAAACTTTTTGAAAACTAATGTTTTTCTTGAGAACTATTTAGAAATACTAAAAAGAAACCTAAACTAATAATTATATGTCACGTACCCACCCATTCAACCAATGCATGGCAGGGTAACATGATTCCAAACTCAGGGCTTTCACATGATTTCAGCCCATTGTTAGATTCATACAAATAAAAATGTGAGTGTGCAGATGTAAATCAAAGAAACTATGCACAACGGAATTTAAAACAACATCCATACACACAATTTCATATGCATACAGCATATCCAAAAACAATTATCAATCTAAACATTGCAGAAGTAAATGCATAGACAACAAGACACTTATCTTTATCGCGCAATTGTCCCAAGCAACTAGCTATGTCACTGCAATGTTCCACCCAGCCATAGGCTCTTCGACAGCTTATACTGAGTCCGTCCGAAGGCCACCCCCGAGATGGGCATGATTCGCACAAGGAAAGGGAACATTCACTCGATACCAACTGTCACAACCAATTAATCATTCCATCTGAGCCAAGCCAGTCCATAGCTGGGTTATCAGGCTACAATTGAACCCTGGATTGTCACACTCAAGCTCAAGCCCAAGCCATGGATACCCATACCCATACCCAACATACTCTTCTCTCACACAGTAAGCACAAACAGAGGCATGGATACACATTTTAGACAGTGGGGTTTAGAAATAAGATGGCCATGGGTTTTCCCAAAAACGTTCCCAACCAAAAACGGATTTTTAGGATGGGAAAAACAACCACAGGGGGAAAAATGATTTCTCCCCAAATATCTCAGCCTTCAACAGCCCAACACGGTCTCTATTGAACCCCCCCTTCGATTTCCCTTCTTCCCCACTGGTATACATCACAAAAACGCCCTTCTCTGCTGGGAGAATGAAGAAAAACGTAGCCCCCATGCCTGGAAAACACCCAGGTAGTTCTAACTCGTGAGGGAGGAAAAGGGATGGTTGCCTAATGGCTTAGGGAGCAATTTCATGGCGCTATTCTTGCCCAAGGAGATCAACACGATTTTCCATGAAGGGTGGCTTGCCCATACCCGATTTTGGACAGCCATACCTCCCCGTTCCCAAGGCATTAACTTCCCCAACCAACTCTTGGGAGAAATCAATGGTTGGGTACAAAAGTCAACATGGGTAGTTGAGGGTTTGATGGGTTCTCTCATTGACACTTGGATTGACTCTATTAATTCAAGGGTTTGAATGTTTTCCCTCCCAATTCCTTGTGAAATCATGCCCCCATCTCTTTGTTGCATTGCATAGCTAGTTGTGGGCATTTTTATTAAAATGCATATTACATGATGTTGAAATTCCAATGTGCCTGACTAGCACGCAAAGCATATGCATCAATAAATCGATGGCAGGGCCTTGGCCTTGAGCTCCTCACCATGATTTCATAGCAATATTACATCAATTACATTTGAATGTAATGGGGTCAATAATGGGGACGTTACATTATATCTTTCAAAAATTTTCAATTTATCAAATTTTAGAACTTTTATATCTTAATAAAAACTAAGGATCGAGTAATTTCCTAAATTTATTCCTATCTTTAACTTTTTTGTAATCAAGATGAGAAATCCTAACCTTCATAAAAAATAAAAATGATTATAACCCTAGATAGGGAGAAACTAAAGCCTAAAAATATATAAAGCCAAACTAAAAGTTTTATTTCTAAGATCAAATCAAGACCTTAAGGAACATTCATTCTTGATAACATGAAGCCATGCATTACTAATTTCAAGTCCTCCATCTCTGTTTAGGTTACTAAGATGTTTAACAATTTCTAAAGCTTCTATGAACTTGTTTTTGAAGTAATGATTTTCTTTAGCTAGAATTTCAGTGTTTTCAAGGCAAATATGATATTTTGTGTTGAGGGAATGCTTAGCTAAGGCCGAGGAATGGGCTCTCTCATTATGAATATTTGCTCCATGCTCTTTGATTTTGACTCGAAAGGAGCACCATGTCTCACCAATATAGCATTTCCCACATGAACAAGTAACCTTATAGACACTCTGGCATTGTTGTTGTTTACTGGGATCCTTTATTGTCCCAACTTTACGCCTAATGGTTTCAACTAGATTGAATTAGGTAGAGATTTCCTTTTTCTTTAAGACTAGCATTTTTTTTTCTATGACTCCTCTAATGCAAGGGAGGTAGGTAGGATTTTAAGGTTTATGGTTGGTTATGAGGGGGAGCCTTCCTTAAGGCCTTGTGAATGTCTCTTTTCCTATATCCAATGTTTTGGAAAACCTTGGAAAGGTGGTCTCTTTCTTTCTCAATATGCTCTTCATCAAAAATTCGAATAGCCCTAATAGCTAAAGTGTTGAGGACACCCAACTTTTGGGAGGGGTGGTGATGAGAGTTGGCATGAAGGTAGTTATCTGTGTGAGTCTTCTTCCTGTAGACCTGATGTCCTCGAGTCCCATCATGCTTCCTGGAAATTAGTACATTAAGGAAGGGAATACTCCCATTTTCTTCCAACGCCATTGTGAAATTGATATCATTGGACTAGTTGTTAAGATGCTCAAAGAATTTGTTAAGTTCATCCATACCATGGGGCCATCTTACGTTGGCATCATCTACAAATCTCTTCCATCTCATTGGCTTTAGATGATATGATTCAAGAGCTTTTCTTTGCTACACCATTAGTTTTCTCCTTTAAAACTAAACATGGTTAACCTAAGGCATATATCTACTAATCTAGCCATCTAAGGATTTGTAACATCTTTGATGAGGGATGGATTGCTTCATCTAGTGGAATCTTTGTAAAAAGCAAAACAAAGTCAAAACTAATAAGAAGATCATTCTGATCTAACTTTTCATGTTTTACGATTCTAACGAAATCATTGGAGTCTTTTATGTAGGAATTAGTATTCCAAACCATAGGGCTTAAGAGCTTCGCTACATAGTTGACACTCTCATAGGTAGGTGAGCTAATTATATTAACTATTAGTATTCCAAACCATAGGGCTTAAAAAATTTGCTACATACTTGGCCAGCTCATAAGTAGGAGAGCCAATTGTATTAATCATTGGTCTCAAGGGCATGCCTTCTTTATGTGATTTTTCTCATTAGATATAGTCTATGTTTGGTTCTTTCAACTAAATTTGATTCATTAATAACTCTCTTAACTTCTTTTATTACTTTTACTATGGGTTTTTTTAAAGTTTAGTGTAGCTACCACTTGAATTGAAACGTTCCAAACATCTTATTCTCATAATCCTCATTGTTCATTAATACCCTAGCCCCACCTTTATCACCTCTAAGAAGAATTAATCTGGAATTATTTCTTAGGTTCTTAAGGGCGAGAAATTATTTTTTGCTTATGTTATTTCTGCGGGGTTTGATCATTCTAAGAATCAATCATATCGGGGTTTGACCCTTCTAAGAATCATAGCACAATCTTGTCGAATAGATTCATTGTATTCCTCATCTAATGTCTTAATACCTTCTTGAATGCAACATATTGTATTTTATGTTGGGATGGATTACCAAACGCTCTTTCATTCCAACGATTACATAGGGGTGATTAACGAAGGCGAATCTAGGTATCCTGTGGTTTTCTCTACATTTTTTAAGAAATGCCAGATCTGCTATTCTCTTTTCAATTTTAACCTTTCAATATATCCAGTAGATGGATCTCATCACAAATACCCTGCCCGTACAGGTAAGTGAGCTCAGCTCTTAGATTACGCAGGTAAGTGAGCTCAGCTCTTAGATTCCTACGTAGGTATGAGGAGTGTTGACCAAGAAGTGAAACCCGTGAAAACTAAAATTAAAAAAAAAAAGTCTAAAATATGACAAAATCCTTAAAAGTTAGAAGAATCAAAACCTATATATATATATAATATTTTTATGAACTAACTAATTAATTCTAAAAATTATATAATAATATTTTTTAATTTTAATTTAGGAATAATCAAATAACTATGCAATAATATTTTATAATAAAATTTTTTAATCATCTTGAAAACCATTTGGGAATACTAAAAAGAAACCTAAACTAATAATTATATCCTTCAATTTTTTTCAATTTACCAAACCTTAAAAATTCTATATTTCCTAAATTTCTTAGGATCTTAAACTTTTTTTAATGAAGATGAGAAGTCCTAATCTTCATAAAAAAATAAAAATGATTATAACCTTAGATTGTGAGAAATTAAAGCATAAGAATAAATCATATTGATTTTATTTTAAATATAAAAGATTATATAACATGTCCTTCCTATAAAAAAAAAATGCAAATGATGTGCTTAAACAAAAAATAATAAATTATATTGATTTCATCTTAAACTTAGAACGTTATGTATATGCCATTTCTTTAAAAAAGAAATAAAAAAGCAAAGTATATTAGCTTAAACAAAAAAAATAAATTATGTTGATTCCATCTTAAACATAGAAAGTTATGTCAATGTCGTTCTTATTAAAAAAAATGCAAATAATGTCGACTTAAGCAAAAATAATAAATTATATTGATTTCATCTTAAACCTACAACTTTATGTAACATGCCGTTTTATAAAAAAATACAAATGATGTCGACTTAAACAAAATATAATTTTTAAATATAATAAATTATATTGATTTCATCTTAAAATAGATATATCAGACAACCGATCAAATATCTTAATGTGTAAAAAATTTAAAAAAAAATAAAAATAAAAAAACATTACACATCAAGAAATTGGATCCCTCTCAATACTTGATAGATCTAGATTTAAGATGAATCTATACTCCTAATATATTTCAATCTATGCTTATACTTAGATAGAAACCTCCACCCAAAAGTCAACTCCTATATATTTCAAATCTTTAATCACTCTTAAAGAATAATTTGTCAACCCCTATATATTTTAAATCTTTCACCGCTTTCAACAAATAATTCAAATCTTTAATCGCTCTCAACGAATAGTTTGTCAACCCCTATATATATTTTAAATCTTTAACCGCTTTCAACAAATCGTTTGTGCATAACATAACCTGAGAATTAGAATGACGAAATTTGCATGATGTCATATTATATTCTTTCACTTCCGAATTTCGTAACATGGAAATCTGCATCTCCTGGTACTGATTCACAAGGTTTGTACTCATCAAACCTCTTTTGTTATATCTTGTTCTAATTCGGCCAAATCCAATTGTTCAAATTCCAGATCCAGTAATGGTTACCAAGGAACATTTTGGATGCATGTTGCATAATAGATCGTGCTTTTGGCTAGATTCTAAATCAGTTTTATTAAAAAATGGATTCAACACCTTCATAAATCTTTATTTCATCCAAATTTTTCATTCTCAATATCTATAATTTCTTCTCGCTATTCTCTTCATATGAATACTTAAACCATGCTTTTTATATAAAAGAGAAAAACTTTATATGCATGCCCAATCATCTATGAAAACTTATTAAAAAATGCTAGTTAAGTCTTGGATTACTACCTATAATATCATCCATGCATGATTCTTAGTTGATGCATGAATAATAAGCACTTAGTAGGAAGCAACCCATTTAACTAAAAGAAGGCCATAGACAACTAGTGATTACAACTACACATGGAGAACAAGTAACATATAACTTATTTGTGGTTTATCATTCTTTAAAGTGGATGTGCTAGTTTATAGGTAGTAGAAATTCAATAGTCAACGTTCTTGGTGGAAATTTTTTAAGATATATTTTGAAGTTGTGGTGAATGGATCAATGTATTACTTGAAAAACATATTACTAGGGTTCTATTTCTTGGTTGATTGCAAACATAAGATGATGTGCGAATTGCTCGGCTTTGGCAACTTTATCTAGAGTATTCCACACTCGATTACCAAAACAATAAACACTGCATAGAGTGTTCCAAGCTATGATACTAAAACTAGAAATAATTAAAGTTGCTTGAATATATGTGCATCTAAAACGCTTGCATTATACAATATTAATAACATCATCTGTTACCAAAACAATAAAGAAGTTGTCTAAAAGTGCGATGTCCGGCCAAAACTTGGTCGGAATCCGGCGATATGAAATCTAAAAATCAAGCGATTTGTGTTGATTAAATCTTTTTTCTGAACATCTAGATGAATTTAGCACCCTGAAAAACCCCCAGGGCATCCAAATTATGTAGTATTAATACTGGTATTTGAGATTCTAAAAATTCTATCCTGGATTCTAGCAAATTCGTGTCTAAAAATACGATTTTATCCGGGCGAAATCGTAGCAGTTTTAGACAAATCGAAACAATAAATACTTCTTAGAGTGTTCCAAGGTCTAGCACTGAAACAAATCTGAAATATAAATTAAAGAAGCTTGAATATAGGTGCATCTCAAATGCTCTCATTATACAATATTAATAACAATCAAACAATATGCAATTACGAGTAATATATATGGATTTAAAATGTTTTAAAATTCAATAACGTATATTATATATAATTTATAAATCTAATTGTGTATATCCTAGTATATGTTGTGGAATAACTCCGAGGATTATTTTATTTTAGTATATATCAGTCGGTTATACATGTGCATGACTCTTAGGTTTATGCTTCCAAAATGATACACAGAGACTCTTCTTCTTATTCAATAATTGAAGCAAATATTTACAATATTTACACAAGGAACCATCATTTGGATGGATTAGGTTTCCAACAATACCCCTTAATCTGAAGAGGTGTTTGTCAGTCCAAACATCATTGTGAAGTTTTCAAGTTTTTCTCTTCAAAGTGCTTTCAAGGTGAAGATTTCTGCAATTCGCTCATTTGTGGAACAATGTCTCAAATGAATGGTCTTGGCCTCTTGATCCATATTTATGTGAGAAAGAAATGAAAGAACATATATAGAACCACATACACAAATATATTGCAAGGAACACAGTGATATAGAAAACACAAATTCTATTAGATGGTGAAAATAGAATAGACTGTAAAATAAAACAACTAGAATGGTGGTAGTTTATCCTTGAGAATAGATGTGATGACTACGCTCATTCATGACAAGATGAATACAAAAAGAGGCCAAAAGGGCCTATTTATCATAAGCATGAGGGAAGGATCCCTAAACATCCAAAAAACTAACCCTAGGAAATGAACTATCATATGTTTCCGGCCCCAAGGTGGTTAGTTCAACAGTTAACTTCTCGGTGTTGTCCCTAATATCTGCACTGGACTGCTATAGGGAAAATATAGAGCATTTAGATTGAGGTTAAATGGAAAATAACAACAATATAACATACATTCAGGGTTTAGCCGAATCAAACTTGTGGCTCATTTACTAATTTACCATTTAATATTTCAATGTAAAATAAGATAAGCATTCATTAATTCAAATCTTCATTCTATGTAACAGAGTTATAATGTGAAGCAATGAAAATAATACGGCATTTCATTTCAACAAATGATAAAGCTTAAGATTCACTAAACTGAAACAAACCATTATGCAACGCATACAACTTTCATTTCAAATGTAAATTAGCAGTAAAGAAAATAAGGGGCACAAGCATTCACTCATAAAATATCATTGAACATGTATCTATTACTGTATCAAAACTTATAGTTTCTCCAAGCCATATGCAAAGTCATAGCCCATGTCCAAAAATCGAACCCCTTCTTTCTCTTTCTCCTTCTAGATATAGTTTTCTGACATTTTAGGGTTTTGAAATTGTCTTCTAACTAATAACTGATTCTCTTAATGACCAAACTAATCATTCTAATTTATCATACATACATTCCAATTCTTTACTTTTAAAAATATTTACACTATTAGTAGCAATCTTTAACAAAATATAACTATGCTTAACGAGTTCCTCTAACTAAAATAACTTAAACAAACTTGGGGTATTACAAGAAAAGACTTTGTACACTTCTTAAGAGAAAAAGAATGGAACTTCAACCAATTGGAAACTACGTCTCGATCCATACAACATCAGAAACATTCATTTGGGTTCAACTCTCTGGCTTTGAGAAGGCTTGACTCTTTGGCTTTGCAATGTGTCCTGAAGCAAGTGGGAGCCTAACTCTGTTGAAATGCCCAACTTATCATGGTTAACCTAATGTTTTTTCCTTTCAAGCGTGCACACATTTTTCCAATTTCTCTTTTGACTAAGGAGTTTTTCATTGTCCTTCTTTAATCCTTGTAAAAACCTACACAACCTATTATATTTAATAACCAGTTTTTTCATTCCTTATTCGTCTCATTCAGCCTGCCATGTACCTGCTTATTCTCCTATTTCAATTATTTGATTCGAACCTTGTATTTCTTTAATTTATTTTCCAATCTCTAATTAGTCTGAATCTCAATGTTTTCAGGTGGTGTTGCATCTAGTTTTTTTTCTACCTAAGTTGTTGAGAATTTGATGTCTATCTTTGAGTTGTCTTTAGAACCTTTATCCTGAATACTTGGTTCCTCTTCAGAATCCATAAGCATATTTGGTCGAACCAGAGATGAACTTGGGACTGTGTTAATAGTCTTTTCTAAATTAGTTAACATCTCAACTACTTTTTTCTCCACTTCCATAGATGAGTTTGATTCTTCTTTGATATCTTCTTGAATTTCTTTAGTTCATTGGAACTGTTCGTTTTTCTTAGCCTCTACGGACCTATTATTTTGTATGGGACTCGAGCTCATTAGTTCTTTGTCTTTATTAATTCTGGAGCTTGCCATTGTTTGTACAGGTTTAGAAGTTGAACCTTTAACTCTTGATCTCTAAGCTTTTCTAGGTTCTTGATCTGATAAGCTGTCTAAATCTATGAACTTTTTCTCTTTTAGCGAAGGGTCAAATATAACTCGAGCTTTGAGCCTCAACTTATTCATGGGTCGATTATGCGGTCCCTTGAGATAATAAGATTTTGATTTTTTGATGCAGGAGCATAGATTACCTAGTGAAGTCACTTGTGACTTCACAAGGACAAGTGGAACATTCTATAAGAGACTTAGAATCTGTAATGACCCTTTTTCAAAATTTTATTAAAATGCCCAATTTTCCACCTTTTTCCCCAATTTCGACCTTTGACTAGTCTTACTGTTTTGACCTCCAAATCAACCCAAATGCTCCCAAATATTCTGTAGGAGTGTATGAATGGTATTTATAATTGAATATCAGGTTTAGGGATGTTTTATGGCCCTCCAAATACTTCTGCAAACTTGATTTGTATTCTGATCAATATATGTAATTTTGACTAGTAATTTGTGCATCAAATCCCCCCCGGGTAACACTGCAAATGGCCTTCCAAATGCCTCCAAACTCCCACAAATTTATGAACAGAGGTATATAATGTGTTAAGTATGTGATTAAGGTCTCATGTGCACCATTAATTGAGTTTTACTACTGTTCTAACTCTCTCACATTCAACAGCAAAAACCCCCAATTCGACCATTGGGGAAATGACACTATTTCACCTCCCAATACAACTAAACTGAGTAAAAATGCTTCAAATGCTCAAGTACAGTACATGAAAATTGTATAAGACATCCATGGCAGTATAGTGATCACAAATATATCAGATAATCATCCATCCATTCTAAATAATCAACATTATAGTGTCATACATCAATGCATTGGGGAAATGGACATTGTTTGCTCATTAATCAATAGTTTTGCATACAACCAGTGGGTATTTCGACCTGATACTTTCTGAATATTAATAAAAGAGGATATTAATCTATTACAATCAGAAATATATAATGAGAAGCTCTCTCAAGAAGCACAAGTGCTCACAAAAAACGCCCTCCCTCAAGGAGCATGAATATGCCTTCAAAACTGGAAATGGTGGAGAGAAAGTGTTGCACTAAAACAAACCATGAAACTTCCTGTAGTTGCTACTTGCAAATACAAACTCCATTAAAGCACCATGAAAGACCTGAGTGGCCTCTCCAAACACCAACTTGGATGGGAATCTTTCACCCTCAAAATTGGCTAAGGCAAGAAACTAGTCATCCACTAGCTCTCTCTTCACAAATGCAATTTTTCTCAAATCATCAAAAGCCATTCTCATACTTCATTTATACATTTTATAACCAACATTAGCCTTCTAAGGATCAAAATACTCTCAATAGATTCAATATATTTCCATTTAGGAAATATTCCACGTTTGCCACTTGTCTCCTAGTTCCAACCTTCCATCTTCTCCCAAATTCGATTTTGAGTCTCTTTGGATTCTCACACTCCCATGAGCGCCTTCCTTGATCCTATTTTTGGGACTGACATGTCATAGTGGTCAGATGTCAGAGGTCAGGCCTGCAATTTGTCATATTTGTCATAGATGCTCCATCATTGGTGTCATAAGGGCTAGGGAATCTAGCCCAAGTGTCCACAAACTTCCAATTTGATTCTTTATCTTCCATGGAGGTTACCAATCCTTCCCAATTCGACCTAAGATGCTCAATGACATGTGTTATGACTTACCAACTCACCCAAGAGTGTTCACCTTCCCATTAATTCGAATTTGCAAGAGAGAGATACCATGTATTATGAAAAATCAAGGTAGTGTGGGTCCCACATCCTCCATATGTCTCCAAAATCATTTGCCATCTAGGATTTCTCTTGAATTTCTTTATTCACTCTATTTATTAAATAATTGAACCCTTCTAATGTCTAAACATCATTTATTAGCTTCCTTATTATTATACCACATGTACCCATCCAACCTAGGAAACTAGTAGGATTGATGGGATTGTCTTACTATGAAATTATTTGAATGGGGACATTACAGTCCTCCCCACCCAAGATTGCTTGCCCTCAAGCAATCTCAATTTACCATGCTGCAAACTTGTCCCTCCTCTATCAGGTGGCCTTCCATGAGTAATGTCTCCCAAAATCTTTCTATTCTGGTGCTTCATGCTATGGGAAGAAACTACCTCATTCGGATGGTGTGTTGCCCTCCCACAATCCTTAGTACTCCTTTTGAATCTTGAAATTTCATTTTAGGAATTTTATAATTTACTGTATGATTTCCTATTGAATACAACCATTGCACTCCCAAAACAACATTAGTATCAGCAATATCAACCACATAAAAACTATCGACAAAAGTATAGTTACCTACGGTGACTTGCAGCTGTGGAATCCATGTTTTGCACTCCATTGTGTTGTGACCGGGAATGACAACTGTAAAGCCATCAAATGGTTCAATAGGTATCTTTATTTTCTCCACCATCTCTGCATCAATGAATTTATGGGTGGCTCCTCCATCTACCAAAACTGAAGTTCTTTGTCCTTGTACCACGCCGTTGCATCGGATAGTATGGTAGCGAGGTACTGTTGAAAGTACTGCCATTGTTACTTTGGTGGGTGAGGGATGCTTCACCTCTGGTTTTCCTTCTTTTGTTGTAGTATATCCTTCTTCTTGGGATGAATTATGTCCTTCTTCTTCCATGCCCCCTTCATATCCTTCATCACAAAATACTTCAATGAATTGGGCCTTTCCTTTAGCACATTTATGTCCAGGTACCCATGGTTGGAAGCATGAGTAACACAATTTATTCCTTCTGAGTTCTTCCCTGCTTAGTTCCTCTTTCTTATCCTTTCCATATTCCTCTTCTTGCCATGGCTTCTTATCAGGTGCATCTCTTTGCCAAGGTTTCTTTTCAATTCTGAAGTCAGGCTTGGGAGGAAATCTTGTTCTAGGAAGCACATTTTGGAGATCCCTAGTCAAGCTCATTGCATCTTTTAATGTAGTTGGCTTGTGGGATTTGACCAAACCTTTTAAGGGCTCAACCAAACCTTCAGTGAACAAAAATACCAACCTTCCCATAGATACATCAGCCACCTTGACCGATAATTTGAAAGTCCTACATATATTCAGTAGGGGTCCCAGTTAGCTTTAATTGTGCTAATTCCTTGAAAGGCAATTCTGGATCTTTTTGTTCAAATCTCTCTAGTACCCTGTCAACAAATTCTCCATATGTTTTAACCTGATCATTGTTGAGATATTGTAACTTCAAAGAATATTATATTTGTACTTTATTATTCCGGAGATGATTCATTCCTCCGTGAAGATCTTATTGTATATCCGGAGATGTTTATTCCTCCGTCGGAATGTGGTAACTTGGGTTATTAGACTTCCCTAGTGGGGGTCGGCCCTGTATGTGTTATGTGGGTCAAAGGGTTATTAGACCACCCTAGAGGGGTCGGCCCAGTTAGTTATAATGGGGTATTTAACCTAATGGTTAAATACGAGCCTACATGTACTTGTGTAAAATACATATCAGAGTAGTGTATAAATAGAGGAGGTGTGTTCCTCATTATATACATTCACTCACTTGAGGATAGCGCACTTGTGGAGGAGAGGTCTGCTATTGTGGAGGAGGAGATCATGTCTCAGGGTTTCATCTTTGTATATTGCTGGTCATTTATATTGAGGAAGCTTTGCTGGGTTTTCTACCCCATGAGGGTTTCCCAGGATAAATCTCTGTCTCTTGTGTTTATGCTGTGCTTGTTGTTTCTTCAGTGATCCTGTATATGCTATTATTGTGAAATGGAATGTAATGCTGCTATTTTCTGTCTTAGCATATTAAATCTTAACATGGTATCAGAGCTAACCTGAAGGAAGACAAGGTATGGCACTAACGACACTTGCTTTACTCACGACAATTTGAAGGTTAGGGTTTTACATAGCAAAAACCAGTCATCGTAGCACTTTCGCTATAAATCCGTTTTGGCGAAGTTTTCGGATCTGAAATTGTTACAGGACGAAGACTAAATCTCCAGGTACCTCGTGTCCAAAGGAAAACCTCTAATTCGTTGTACTTTGTGATTTATGATCTGTACAATATAGGGTTTCTGCCTCTTCCAGATCTGAGTCAAAATCAGGTGACCTTGGGAAAAAGGTCATATCTTGGGATAGGAAGCTCCAAATGAAATTTCGTAAAAAGTGACAGGTAGTAAACAGTCTGTACTATCTCAGAAAACCTTTTCAGAGGACGAAGTTGAACCAGTGACACGTGTCACTCCGTACAAGTTCGCCATCTTGTATTATCCCATAAACAGGTCATGTTACGACACTTGGCATAACTCTCTCTTAGAGAGTCCAATTGAGGTCAGACCTGTCAGGATGGAAATATAACAGGCCAATATACATCAGGAAAGTTTTTCAGAGGCCGAAGTTCAAACAGTGACACGTGGCACGCCTTACAAGTTCGCTCTTCTGTTTTATCCCAAAACAGGTCACGTTGCGACATTTGACATAACTCTCTCTCAGAGAATCCAATTGAGGTCAGACCTGTCAGGATGGAAAGATATCAGGTCATGCTATCTCAGAAAACTTTTTCAGACCCTGTGGATTGAAAACTTTGGAGTTACACCAGAAACAATCAGGTACATATTTTTGTCAAAACAGAATTATTTTTGAGTACCTTCATTCATGGCTTCCGGAATTTAGGGCTTTGAAGAAAGTTGGAATTTTTGTAAACGGAGACCACGGCTGAATGCTACTCATAAAAATAGAAATTTAGAGACCAAGATCATATTTTTTGGTTGGGCAGAAGGCCGGGCTTGATCAAACCCTAGTTCGGGACTTTGATCAGAAAAGTGGAAAATTAGGGCTTCTGTAAAAATGAGAATTTTTGAAATCTGTGACCATGGCTGGAAGCTCCTCAGAAAAATAGAAGCTTAGAGCTTTGGATCAAACATTTTGATTGGGCAGAAGAGTGGGATTCATCAAACCCCAGTTCAGGGTCACGTCCAGTGAATCCAGAAGTTTCAAAGGCAAAATTGAGGAGTGAAACTTTGCAGTTTTCAAATTCTGAATATATTAGTTTGATCAGCTCATCAAGGCGCATATTTCTATCCTTTCAGAAGTTTGAAATTCAAAGTTTGAATTTTTGGGGTTTCTCTGACAAACCCATATCCAGCTCCAGGTCCAGTTCTTGCAAATCAAGTGGATAGGGTTAATCCTAGAAGAAGATGGATTGGTCACCTGCATAAGTGAAGGAGTTCCTGTTTCAGAGGGAGATGAGGCTAAGGCTTTACATAAGGAGATTACAAGCGATCTTGACAGGTATGACTCATCGAGGTATGTTTTGAGATTTGTTCATGATTAAGTTTATGGTATGTTTGTCTTCATGTTATTACGGTTAGTACAATCTTGATTTTAGATTTGTTGTATCACCTTAACAAAATTATGAATGCATGATAGAAGATATTCATTGGTTAGGGTGTTGACACTTATGATTGTACTAATGCATTATAATGTTGTGTGAGGTTGATGTTGTCTGCTAACAAGATACAGGTACATCACAAAAGACAAATCAGGCTCCATGACCATGAAAACATGAAGACAAAGACTCATCCATAATCTTTGTTCTACTTACGAGGTATGTATGACTTTGTTATATTATGCTTAACCTATGAGACATGCAGGTTCTAGCTCAGGATCTCTAAATCATTGAAGAGATTGTTTAGGTATGTTGTACATAACCAAGTAGGTATACTAATCCAGGTATGTTTCCCATGAATCTTACCTTGTGTTAGGATCCCTTATATAAGTATACTTGATATGATTGGTTATGCTTATTCATAAAGTTAGTAATCAAGGGTTTATGCATGATTTAATTAACCAGAAGAGTACTATGATCAAACAAGAATATGCATGATTAAAAGAAGACTTACTTGAAACCCTCAATACTAATGATCATGACTATACATATTCAAGATTATTTAGAATTAGAATGTTTTGAGAATATACTAATGAATGAATGTTTGTGTATGAGATCATGAGGATGACACTAGTGCACACTTGAGCATGCACAGTGGTACAGAATGAATAGAAGTTCAAAGGACATATAGAAGATCAAGCGGGAGGCAACCACACAAACATAAAAGATAAGTATTTGAGTTGTTATTTGAAATAGTAAATGATATTTCTTGTATGCATATTTGTATTCCTAGAACATATCATGCTGAGTGCAAACATTCATAGAGCATTGAACATTATACTACTAATATGCATATGATTGGTAAGTTGGACAAACATTCCATTGTTGCTTGTCTAGAATGAAACCTGTTTGCTGACATGCTGAGAGCTGTGCACACTCTCGATAGTATGTTCTGGTAGAGATGGAAGGCATCTAGATAGCCACTGTATGCATACAGGATATGGGAAAGTGTTGTGCCAAAGTATTGGTCAAGATAGTTGCATAACTATGTAAATGATATCTGTATGCATAATAGGTTATCATGATTTCATGATTATGAAGGATTACTAATCATGTACTTAATTTTGTTTTGTAGGAAAGATCATGAAGAATAATGAACACCGAACAAGTGATGGATGTTCAACAAGAAGATTTACAAATCAAACAAAATATAGAAGGCTTGTGGCTAGAAGATTCTCTTAGAAAGAGGAAGAGAATCATGATGAGATGTTTGCTCCAAGTGGCTAGATAAGACCATTCTCTTAATGGTGCAATTAAAGAAGAAGTGTGAATCAGGTTCTGTATGGGTTCCCAGGATCAATAGTATATTGATGAGAATACATGTGGGGATTGTATCATCCTTGAACACTTGTTCTAAAGTGAGCCGTAGACAGGTGTCTCTGAGAAAGAAAAGGGATTGGATCATCCCTGGACTTTCAGTCCTAAAGAGAGCCGTAGACGTGAGGTCTCCGAGAATGAAGTCCTTAGTGGATAGTTGAGGGGATTGGATCATCCCTGGACTTTCAGTCCTAAAGAGAGCTGTAGACGTAAGGTCTCCGAGAATGAAGTCCTTAGTGGACATTTAAGGGGATTGGATCATCCCTGGACTTTCAGTCCTAAAGAGAGCCGTAGACGTGAGGTCTCCGAGAATGAAGTCCTTAGTGGACAGTTGAAGGGATTGGATCATCCCTGGACTTTCAGTCCTAAAGAGAGCCGTAGACGTGAGGTCTCCGAGAATGAAGTCCTTAGTGGACAGTTGAGGGGATTGGATCATCCCTGGACTTTCAGTCCTAAAGAGAGCCGTAGACGTAAGGTCTCCGAGAAGTGGGGATTGTATCATCCCCAGACCTTGGTCCCTGAATTGATCCGTAGACATATGGTCTTCGAGAATAAAGTGATGGGGATTGCATCATCCCGGAACCACTAGTTCAAAATGTACGTGAGGACTGCATCGTCCATGAACTGGGTTCAAAATGTACGTGAGGACTGCATCGTCCATGAACTGGGTTCAAAATGTACGTGAGGACTGCATCGTCCATGAACTGGGTTCAAAATGTACGTGAGGACTGCATCGTCCATGAACTGGGTTCAAAATGTACGTGAGGACTGCATCGTCCATGAACTGGGTTCAAAATGTACGTGAGGACTGCATCGTCCATGAACTGGGTTCAAAATGTACGTGAGGACTGCATCGTCCATGAACTGGGTTCAAAATGTACGTGAGGACTGCATCGTCCATGAAATGGGTTCAAAATGTACGTGAGGACTGCATCGTCCATGAACTGGGTTCAAAATGTATGTGAGGACTGCATCGTCCATGAACTGGGTTCAAAATGTACGTGAGGACTGCATCGTCCATGAACTGGGTTCAAAATGTACGTGAGGACTGCATCGTCCATGAACTGGGTTCAAAATGTACGTGATGGGATTGCATCATCCCTAGACATGAGACTTGTCTTAAAGTGATAAGGACTAATCATCCTGTAAGTAGATTGGGATTGCATCGTCCCTAGACATGGTGAGGTGTCTTAAAGTGATAAGGACTAATCCTCCTGTAAGTAGATTGGGATTGCATCGTCCCTAGACATGGTGAAGTGTCTTAAAGTGATAAGGACTAATCATCCTGTAAGTAGATTGGGATTGCATCGTCCCTAGACATGGTGAGGTGTCTTAAAGTGATAAGGACTAATCATCCTGTAAGTAGATTGGGATTGCATCGTCCCTAGACATGGTGAGGTGTCTTAAAGTGATAAGGACTAATCATCCTGTAAGTAGATTGGGATTGCATCATCCCTAGACATGGTGAGGTGTCTTAAAGTGATAAGGACTAATCATCTTGTAAGTAGATTGGGATTGCATCGTCCCTAGACATGGTAAGGTGTCTTAAAGTGATAAGGACTAATCATCCTGTAAGTTGATTCGGGATTGCATCATCCTTAGATATGGTGAGGTGTCTTAAAAGGATAAGGATTGATCATCCTGTAAGTTGATCTGGATTGCATCATCCATAGACATGAGAGATGTCTTAAATTGAGAGGGATTGATCATCCCATAAGTGGATCAGGATTGTATCATCCTTGGACCTATGTCCTAAAGTGAGAGGGATTGACCATCCCGTAATTGGATCATGTGTGTTGCAGGGTATGCTGCTGTTGTGTATACTTGTATCAGTGTGGATACTTGTATTGATAGATGTATTAGTGAGAATACATGCTTTTGATGATAGATGTATTAGTGAGAATACATGCTTTTGATGATATATGTATTAGTAAGAATACATGTTTTGATGATAGATGTATTGGTGAGAATACATACTTTTGATGATACATGTATTGATTAATGTACTTGTATGGTTGAGGATACTTATGTTGTAGATCGAGATGATCTAGATGCTGTAGATCGAGATGATCCAGATGTTGTAGATCGAGATGATCCAGATGCTGTAGATCGAGATGATCCAGATGCTGTAGATCGTGATGATCCAGATGCTGTAGATCGAGATGATCCAGATGCTGTAGATCGAGATGATCCAGATGGTGTAGATCGAGATGATCCAGATGCTGTAGATGAGATGATCCAGATGCTGTAGATCGAGATGATCCAGATGTTATAGATCGAGATGATCCAGATGCTGTAGATCGAGATGATCCAGATGTTGTAGATCGTGATGATCCAGATGCTGTAGATCGAGATGATCCAGATGCTGTAGATCGAGATGATATGACAATGCTGATGATCGTGAGATAACGATGCGGATGATCGTAAGATGACGATGCTAATGATCGTGTGATGACGATGCTGATGATCGTGAGATGACGATGCTGATGATCGTATGATGACGATGCTGATGATCGTGAGATGACGATGCTGATGATCGTGTGATGACGATGCTGATGATCGTGAGATGACGATGTTGATGATTGTGTGATGACGATGTTGATGATAGTGAGATGACGATGTTGTTGATCATGTGATGACGATGCTGATGATCGTATGATGACGATGCTGATGATCGTGAGATGACGATGCTGATGATCGTATGATGACGATGCTGATGATCGTGAGATGACGATGCTGATGATCGTGTGATGACGATGCTGATGATCGTGAGATGACGATGTTGATGATCGTGTGATGACGATGTTGATGATAGTGAGATGACGATGTTGTTGATCATGTGATGACGATGCTGATGATCGTGTGATGGCGATGCTGACAATCGTGAGGATTCAGATATTGATGTTGCTGTAGCTGTTTGAGTGCTGCAGAAGATAAAGACTCAGTACTGAAGATGTTGATGTTCCAGTATTGAAGATATTCCAGTAACTAGTTGAGTTACTGATGATGTTGAGAAATCTTCCAATGATTTATAGATGTATCATGTATGATGTTGATGACTCCTTGCTCGTGCAGATGCTGTTATAATATCCTTCTCGTTAAGGGGGAGTGTTGAGATATTGTAACTTCAAAGAATATTATATTTGTACTTTATTATTCCGGAGATGATTCATTCCTCCGTGAAGATCTTATTGTATATCCGGAGATGTTTATTCCTCCGTCGGAATGTGGTAACTTGGGTTATTAGACTTCCCTAGTGGGGGTCGGCCCTGTATGTGTTATGTGGGTCAAAGGGTTATTAGACCACCCTAGAGGGGTCGGCCCAGTCAGTTATAATGGGGTATTTAACCTAATGGTTAAATACGAGCCTACATGTACTTGTGTAAAATACATATCAGAGTAGTGTATAAATAGAGGAGGTGTGTTCCTCATTATATACATTCACTCACTTGAGGATAGCGCACTTGTGGAGGAGAGGTCTGCTATTGTGGAGGAGGAGATCATGTCTCAGGGTTTCATCTTTGTATATTGCTGGTCATTTATATTGAGGAAGCTTTGCTGGGTTTTCTACCCCATGAGGGTTTCCCAGGATAAATCTTTGTCTCTTGTGTTTATGCTGTGCTTGTTGTTTCTTCAGTGATCCTGTATATGCTATTATTGTGAAATGGAATGTAATGCTGCTATTTTCTGTCTTAGCATATTAAATCTTAACAATCATGACCCAAGGTTTTCAGGCCATAGAACCACCATTCATTGGAATCCCCTTCTAAATGCAAAATGGCCATTTTTAATGCATCCTCTTCCAAAATAGGATTCAGCTGAAAATATACATCCAATTTTGCACCCAAGTGTTAGCAGAATTTTGAGAAGAACCATCAAAAGTAGGAAGTGGCATTTTTCCAATAGCACTTTTTAATTCTTTGTTTTGGAATGGACTCCTATTGTCTCCCTTCCTTTTAATGTTTTGCATAGCATCAATGTAGTCACTGAGTGGTACACCTCTTTTACACTCTTTATTCAAATCATTCCAATCATTTACTAGTTTCTTGTAATCCAATTCAAGATTGGGATCTTCTTTGGGTGTGAGAAATTTAGGTGCAGTATGCCTTTGTGTGCTTTGAAATTCATCAGGTCTATTATGAGGTCATGTACTTGAGAAAATATGCTCATTCCCTTTCATCTTTTCCCTTGAGTGTGAACCACTATTATCTCTTATCATCCCTTTGCTTTGAAGCTGGCTAATCAACAATTCGAGTCCTTGCAACAATCTGTCACCTATCCTATCCATGTTTGTTGAAATTTTAGAGAAACATGGGTCTAAGGTTGCAATAAGTTCCTCCTTATGTTTTAATTTGTCATCCTCCTCTCTACCCATGGTTTCAGTGAAAGACTCCTCTTCTTCTACTACCTCTTCTTCAACAAAAACCTCTTCAACTACTGGTTCAAAGGGTGGTGGATTATTCTTTTTACTTCTTGTTAAGACCATCAGGTGCCAAGAACATGCTTTGATACCACTTGTAATGACCCTTTTTCAAAATTTTATTAAAATGCCCAATTTTCCACTTTTTTCCCCAATTTCAACCTTTGACTAGTTTTACTGTTTTGACCTCCAAATCAACCCAAATGCTCCCAAATATTTTGTAGGAGTCTATGAATGGTATTTAGACTTGAATATCAGGTTTAGGGATGTTTTATGGCCCTCCAAATACTTCTGCAAACTTGATTTGTATTCTGATCAATATATGTAATTTTGACCAGTAATTTGTGCATCAAATCCCCCCCGGGCAACACTGCAAATGGCCTTCCAAATGCCTCCAAACTCCCACAAATTTATGAAAAGAGATATATAATGTGTTACATATGTGATTAAGGTCTCATATGCACCATTAATTGAGTTTTACTACTGTTCTAACTCTCTCACATTCAACAGCAAAAACCCCCAATTTGACCCTTGGGGAAATGACACTATTTCACCTCCCAATACAACTAAACTGAGTAAAAATGATTCAAATGCTCAAGTACAGTACATGAAACTTGTAGAATACATCCATGGCAGTATATTGATCACAAATATATCATAGAATCATCCATCCATTCGAAATAATCAACATTATAGTGTCATACATCAATGCATTGGGGAAATGGACATTGTTTGCTTATTAATCAATAGTTTTGCATACAACCAGTGGGTATTTCGACTTGATACTTTCTGAATATTAATAATAGATGATATGAAGCTATTACAATAAAAAATATATAATGAGAATCTCTCTCAAGAAGCACAAGTGCTCACCAAAAACGCCCTCCCTCAAGGAGCATGAATATGCCTTCAAAACTGGAAACGGTGGAGAGAAAGTGCTGCAATAAACCAAACCATGAAACTTCCTGTAGCTGCTACCTGCAAATACAAAATCCATTAAAGCACCATGAAAGACCTGAGTGGCCTCTCCAAACACCAACTTGGATGGGAATCTTTCACCCTCGAAATTGGCTAAGGCAAGAAACTAGTCATCCACTAGCTCTCTCTTCACAAATGCAATTTTTCTCAAATCATCAAAATCCATTCTCATACTTCATTTCTACATTTTATAACCAACATTATATTTCTAAGGGTCGAAATCCTCTCAATATATTCAATAGATTTCCATTTAGGAAATATTCCACATTTGCCACTTGTCTCCTAGTTCCAACCTTCCATCTTCTCCCAAATTCGATTTTGAGTCTCTTTGGCTTCTCCAACTCCCATGAACACCTTCCTTGAGCCTATTTTTGGGGCTGACATGTCATAGTGGTCAGATGTCAGAGGTCAGGTCTTCAATTTGTCATATTTTTCATAGATGCTCCATCATTGGTGTCATAGGGGCTAGGGAATCTAGCCCAAGTGTCCACAAACTTCCAATTTGACTCTTTATCTTCCATGGAGGTTACCAATCCATCCCAATTCGACCTAAGACGCTCAATGACATGTGTTATGACTTACCAACTCACCCAAGAGTGTTCACCTTCCCATTAATTCAAATATGCAAGAGAGAGATACCATATATTATGAAAAATCAAGCTAGTGTGTGTCCCACATTCTCCATATGTCTCCAAAATCATTTGCCATCTAGGATTTCTCTTGAATTTCTTTATTCACTCTATTTATTAAATAATTGAACCCTTCTAATGTCTAAACATCATTTATTAGCTTCCTTATTATTATACCACATGTGCCCATCCAACCTAGGAAACTAGTAGGATTGATGGGATTGTCTTACTATGAAATTATTTGAATGGGGACATTACATAATCTCTCATGTAATTATATGTTTTAATAAATAAATAAATATATACAAGTTTGAATAAGTTGGAGAAGGATTCTCGAACCTTTCCAAGTTTAATAGTTAGGGAAAAATTGGTTAGTATTGTTGAGTTATTTTAGTAGTCAGTTAGATGAGTCATAGATCTGTTAGGTTTCCGATCCTATCTTCATGGATCTAAAGACCAAATTTATGCGTATTTAAAACACTATTAGATTCGTTTGTAAGGGGCTTGGGATAGCTCGCAGAAGCTCTTGGATAGATGGAGAACTTGGTAAGCTCGAATTGTTTGTGGAAATCGATAAAGGAAATCTCAGTACCTATTGGATACCTAGAGCAAATAAGAAACAAATATGTGGAAATTGTTTCTATATAATCGATCTAGGGTTCTATCTTCTAGCTCTGTAACTTTTGTTGAATAAATTAAAGTGATTTATGTGCAATTATTGAAATAGAATTACTGTGTGCTATCTTGATTTACAGTGTATTGACTATTTATTGATGGATTGAAAACACACAGTTGAGCAGAGTTAATCCCTGTTTAAATGTTTCATTAATAATCGAGATCTTTGTAAGACTCATAAGATTGCAAGAGATTTACATTAAAATGCAGGTGACTGTCCAGAACACAGAGTATATAGAAATTGATGGGTTGAATTGATTTGGATACAAGTTACGAAGGTGAATGGTCGAAATCGAGGACACGCATGCAATTTGTGGTATATTCATAGTGTTTTATGCCCAGGTAAATGTGTAATATGATCTTTACACTAAGAGGGATCCTCGTAGGAAGACTAAGAGGGTTATAGTCTGCATCATTTTTGGTATCAGAGCGGTAACAGACATTTTGTTTCTGAAAAGAGGGATTGTTAGTTTATGAGATAGGAGTTTTATTTCTTGTATGAAGGGTAATATTATTTTCATTCCTAAGTTACTAACTGATTCAGAGCAAGTTATTACTGATGAGAATAAAGTATCCAGAGGTTAATTGTTCTGCCAAAAGATGGATATCAGAGTAGGGAGAGGTCGTGGAAGGAGAGGAATACCTGCTGGTAATGTAGAGTTGAGAGAGGAGGTAAGAACTCCGAGAGGAAGGCTTGAAGCCTTGGAGACCTTTAGACATCGAGAGCACACTGGAGATACAAGTGAGGAAGAGATACCAGATTAAGATGAGGAGGAAACAACTGCTAAAATTCCTGAGGTAAGACTGTTAAAATCAATCTTTGGTGCAGGTTCCAGTTGAAAAGTTGATGTGCCATTCTATAGTGGAATCTTGGATCCAGAGGAACTAATTGATTAGATCAATACTATGAATAAACACTTCGATTATGATAAAGTGAAGGAATACAAGCAAGTTAGATTTGTTGTCACGAGGTTAAGAGGGCATGCATCCTTGTGGTGGGATGGTGTGCAAGAGGAGAGGATATTGAAACATAAATCCAAGATCAATAGCTGGAGCAGAATGATTGATAAACTAAGAGGTAAGTTTCTTCCTAAGGATTACCAATTGATTTTGTTTAGGAGAATGCAAAACCTTAATCAAAATTCAATGAAAGTTAGGGAGTTTACTGAGGAGTTCTATAAGGTAAATATCGGATCTGGACACATAGAAGACACACCTGAAAGCTAGGTATGTGAATGGTCTAAGGTTTGATATACAGGATGAATTAAGATTGTTGTCATTGAGGTCTGTTGAGGAAGCATACCAGGTTTATTTGAAGGATGAGGAGAAGCTGATGAGAAGGAAGAGTTAGAAAAAAAAGGTAGAGGGCTCTAGGGGAAGGGAACATCAACAGAAAGGTGAAGCTAGCAGTTCAAACCAGCAAGCACAACCTGATAAACCCAATGATAAAAAAGGATGAATATTTTCTTCAAGAGGAAGAGGAAAAGTTAGAGGTGGACAAGTAAGGTGTTACACATGTGTACAACTTGGCCATATGTCATGGGATTGTCAAGAAAACATTGTGAGGAAGAGAGGAGCACAACTAGTGCAAGCTGAAAATGAAACTCCAAAGGAAATGGAAGTGGCAAAGAATTACCCAGAAGAAGGATAGGCTTTGATATTGAGGAAGGTAGATGTGGGAATTGATGAATCGGTCCAGAGGAGAAGACTATTCAAGATAGTTTGCAAAACCAAAGGTAAGTGTTACAAGTTGATAATAGATAGTGGAAGTACTGATAATTTAGTGTCTATAGAAATGGTGAACAAACTAAACTTGAAGAGAACAATACATCTAGAACCATACAGAGTTGCATAGCTGCAGAAAGGACATCAAGTACTAGTGAATGAACAATGCCGAGTAGAATTCTAAATTGGGAATTATCGAGATGAGGTAAGATGTGACATAATTGAAATGGATGCTTGTCATATTTTATTAGGTAGGCCTTGGCAATTCGACATAAATTCCGCACATGAAGGAAATAGGAATGTGTATTCCTTTGAAATAAATGGAAAGAGGCATAGTCTTCATCCATTCAGTATGACAAATACTATGGGATGACTTACAAAGCATATGCGTCCAACAACAATATACTAACAAAGTAAATAGAAGGGTTGACATGGGTTCCTAACACAAGTTTTGCAATGATGGAGGAAGCACAACAAGGCTTAGTCATGGAGGGAGATAAAAATGATATACTTGATGAAATTGTGAAGGAAGGTGATGTAACAGAAGCAAGAAAAGGGGAGAAAGGCCAAAGAATTCTTGGATGTCAGAATTTTTCCTGACATTGTATTTTCTATTTGTTTTGTAATAGGGAATTTGATTTATTCAAATGCAGTAGAAGGTGAATCTTATGACAAGTTGTTTGCAATTCAAATCAAATATGGACAGAATTGTTCTATGAAATCACGACATATACCTGAGGAACTAGTGAACCTGTTGCAGATAGTATGCTGGAAAAGATGGCTGAAGGGACTGTTCAAGATGAGAAAACTGCCCATATTAAAACTTTGAGTGTCTGCTGCAATCCTACAGAAATACAGCAGAGAGGGAACTCATGGACATGATCCCATGAAAAAATTCAAGCTGGGGAGTCTGATGCAGGAGCATAGATTCCCTAGTGAAGTCACGTGTGACTTCACAAGGACAAGTTGGAACATTCTAGAAGAGACTTAGAATCTCTAATGTAATTTTCTGTTTTAATAAAAAAAAAATGCAAGTTTGAATAAGTTGGAGAAGGATTCTGGATCCTTTCCAAGTGTAATAGTTAGGTAAAAGTTGTTTAGTATTGTTGATTTATTTTAGTAGTCAGATAGATGAGTTATAGATCTGTTAGGTTTCCGATCCTATCTTCATGGATCTAAAGACCAAATTTCTGTGTATTTAAAACACTGTTAGATTCATTTGTAAGGGGATTGGGACAGATTGTAGAAGCTCTTGGATAGATGGAGAGCTTGGTAAGCTCGAATTGTTTCTGGAAATCGATATAGGAAAGCTCGGTACCCGTTGGATACCTAGAGAAAATAAGAAACAAATTTGTGGCAATTGTTTCTATATAATCGATCCAGGGTTCTATCTTCTAGCTCTATAACTTTTGCTGAATAAATTAAAGTGATTTATGTGCAATTATTGAAATAGAATTACTGTGTGCTATCTTGATTTACTACATGTATTGATTATTTATTGATGGATTGAAAACACACAGTTGAGCAGAGTTAATCCTTGTTTAAATGTTTCATTAATACTCGAGATATTTGTAAGACTCATAAGATTGCAGGAGATTTACATTAAAATTTAGGCGATTGTCCAGAATGCAAAGTATATAGAAATTGATGGGTTGAATTGACTTGGTTACAAGCTACGAAGGTGAATGGCAGGGAAAATTTTAGGGGCTAATCTTAGCCCATGGGCTAAATTTAGAGGTTTTAATTTTTTAGTGGGCTATTAAACTAACGTTTACTATGATTAGCCCAATTTTTATGTATTTATTTTTACTAAATGACACATTAGCCCCATAAAATATATAAAGGGGACACTAAATTAAACCATTTCGCCCCTCTCTGATACGATTTCAAGCTCCCATCTCCTAATAAAATAACCCGCTCTCTTTAATTCACCCAAATTTATAGAAATGGCATTTGATGAGGGTAAATTCGCCCTCGGTGATCATGGAAATCCAGTTTTTTGGTAATTTCATCCACATATTATGGATTGAAATCTATTTTCAATTTTAAAACGCCCTATATATATATAGGTTGTTTTCGATTTACTCCTGTGCTAATCTGCTATATTCTTCTGTGTTTCATCCCTACAGTCTTCCCTTTCTGCTCAGTGTTGCGTGCTGCCATCTCTGTCAACCCGCATGCCTGTCTACCAGCCATATTCTAGCAAAGAAAGCAATGTCGGAAGCATTGTCGAGCTTGCACTTCCACCAAGGTTTCGATTCTCTCTCCCCATCGGCTCTTCAAAAGCTTCGTTAAGGGCCAACTTTGAATTTGAGGAATAACCAAGAAATCGTTGCGAAATAAGGATAAGCCATAGTTGCTTTTAGCTCTCTGTAGACGCTAAACATTCTTCAATAAATTGTATTATTCAATGGAAAAGTGTTGAAGTGAGGTGCATGATAAATCTGGAGTGGGTTCTTGTTTAATAACTTGGCATAAATATTCACACCGATTCTGGAATTTAGTATACCTCTCCTTGAAACTCCAGGAAGAAACTTGCACCAAAGATTCTCTCCAGTAAAGGAACTCTGTCAGTTTGCGTCTATGAGCTTTTGTGCTATACCTGTCTTGATTCCAGATTCTTATATTTGTATTTGAACTTGATGCCGTACTGGAATGGTTTCTTGAATCCAAAGCTCTCTTTACCATTCTGCACTACACATAGTCCGATCTCTGTAAATGAAGACTCTAAATCAATAATACTATCCACCGTCTACCAGATTCGATAAGATCGCAGTCTGAGAATTGAACCCACTCACATACCTAAACTTCTGATGTCTCACTCCTTCTCTAGAAATATGATCACACCGGTAACTGGATGAAAAGTTCTCATAACCTACAGTTTGAATACCCCGGATCCCGATCCCTTGATGCTGATATAACTGGATTTATTTCCAGTCCTAAGTTTATTCTTATCCCGATCCCTTGACGCTGATATAACTAGATTTATTTCCAGTCCTAAGATTATTCTTTCTTCCTGTAAACTCTCAGTGCCATTATCAGTTGACCAGATGGTGATCGCTGTCCCTAACAATACCCCTGTGTAAGCGAACAAATTGGGGGCTCTCGGTTGATGGACAAATTAACCCAAGATTTAGCAGGACCTGTCATCATGGCGGTGATGCACGGATTTCACGCTAAAGAAGATCATCCTGTCTTCTGAAGCTTTATACTTACGCAGGGTTAGACGTTGTGTTTACCTCGTGGAAGACTCCACTTACGGTGGTGATGAGTAACCACTTAGAGCAACAGAAACACTGTTGAATTAAAAGCTTCCCACAATACTATGAGTTAGTAATTGATCAGACTGGAGCATTCGATGCTTAAACCGTATCCGTATTACCAGGTCAATCCTTGCGTGGATCAAAAACAAACTCCCTATATCCACCGGCTTATTAAGTAGGAGAGTTAATTGAACACGTATAGTTAGTAAAAATTGTTTTGATTAGTTGTTGCAAATCCAGGGAATTACTACAGAGCTATAAGTAAATTGTTTATAACTATGAGTTTATCTTTTTGTGTAAATTATGCATTGTAGAGTAGATCCGATCGTTGGTATCATTGCATCGATTTTCCTGTGCACAATTGCTGTAAAACCTCTGTACCCTTGCTTAAAGAAAAGAAAAGAGAATTGCTAACCTTCAAAACCACTGTATACTGGGAACCAGTTGGAGGTTCATTCTCACTCCTACGCTCTCCTTTACCAGGTATTGAAATCACTCATGTCCCGCCGCAGAAGGTGTTTTATCTCTATATTCTCTACCCTTGTCGAGATCGGCTGGAGCTATTAATTTAGTTTCCATATCTATGTAATCGAATGGATCTGTTTATCGTTTACATTTGGGCATTGTAGTTATATATTGCTTTCTGTATTGGTTAACGGAAGATATTTTTACCTTTGAATTTGCTACCGTATTATAGATCGGTCTAGTTATCAATTTAGTCTCTGCATTTATGCGGATCGGTTTGATCTATTCATTGTTCTATTGGGGACCTTCCATTTTGTATTGCCTCCGGTAATTGTTAACCCTAGACCGAAACCTGTTTAGTGCATTAGATTATTACGCTGAGTGCATGTTCTAGCAGATCTCTAGATCATAGGCGCTTCTAATCTTAGACCCCATGCAGCATTACCGACAAGGATTGACTTATAGTCAATCTCTTGTCTTCCTTGCTAATAATTAGTTTCTGATTATTTGGTAATTCGGAAATGACTATCATTGGGACTCCTCTTAAGCCTTGCACAAATAAACAAAAACTAGGAACGAGAATATTTGCGTTTAAAACTTAAATTGAAGGCCGATATAAAAACTATATTGCAGACCTTAAAACCATAAAAATTCTCATGATAAAATTTAAATGATGATTGAAAGATTGACGTCATTTTAACAATGATTTGGGGATAGTAATAATCTCTGTAAAGGAGCTCCAGTCCTTACTTTTTCAAAACGATATTAAGGAAGCATTAATGTTAGGCGTGGAAACCTTAGTTACAGAACGCTTCATCTTCAACTATAAATATATGATATGTTCATTTAATAAAAGTTTAATAGCATAGATTGTGTTTATGAAAACATAAAGATTACTAAATTTAAAAGCGACAACTTGGATGCATATATACTTGAGTACTTGTTTAAAATCAAGGGAATGGAACATTATATTCTAAACTATTAGAAAGTATAAATATCATATGTAATGTATACCATGGAATGGAAATTATACATGTGATAAGTAAGAAGGTTCATCTTATAAGTTATGCGCTTTTTATAAATTCTTTAATGTTATTGGGAAAATACCAAAATCATATATATATGTAGAAACATAGGAAAATTATTTTAGGTAGATTCTCATGCTATAATTTTGGGTAAGATTGTATGTTCATGATTTATGGAAGGACCAAAAATGTATAGGGTAGTATTATTAAAATAAATAAAAAATAAATAAGTGTGCTACATTTATTATGATTGGAATCCTAAAACCTTTAGTGAATATTGTATAAACTTCATAAGCTTAAACCATCATTAGTGGATATTCTATAGTATAGATTTCACTTTTTGCATAGAATAAGGTGAGGCTGAATTATCAATATATGATACATGGTGAAAATTAATTGAAATAATAAATTAAAAATACAATGATAAGGGTGACAAGTGCTTTATTTTAATAATTTTATTTCTGATTTGTACATATAAATTTGTAAGAGTAGATAATGGTTAAGGATGAAATTATTTTGGTAAGAGGGTAGAATATATATATATATATATATATATAAAATGACTTGATATATAATTTATAGAAGACATAAATTAGGTAAATTGAACATCCTAGTTATATTGAATGGATAGATTAAATTGTTGAATGAGATGAAGGTTATATGTGTATATATGTGTTGTTGGAAAGAAATCCTATATAAGTAGGTAATTATAAAATGTTGGAAATAGTAATCCTTACTATTAATATAGTTTTTAATGATGGTAGAATGTAAGAAATTAGATATATGTACCTTAGGTAAATTGTTATGACTATGAATACTATAATTATAATAAGACTATGATCATAAAAAGAGGAGTTACTTTTGGTAATAACCACGTTTGCATAAGACAACTAATGATTTAACTATAAAGACAGATAATGTGGTATAAATTTAGATGGAAATGAATATCTTATTCCATGCTTGAAATTAGGTCATTATACTCAACACACAAGGGTTGTTAGAGTAAAGACTATAATCACTATAATAGGATTATAGTATGTATTTCCCCAATTATATAAACTATATTCGAATTATCTTTTAAAATTGTTAGGGAATATGTATTTCAAGGGATGCAAGTGAGTGAATGGGGAAGGTCTAAATAGTTTGATCATCATAAATAAATAATGACACTAATTTTCCGGCATGACAATGTTGCTAAAAAAAATGAAAAGGTATAAACTCAACGTGACCATGACAACGGTAAATGAAGAATTCTTAATTGAGAAAGTCCACCAATAGGGCCAAATGAAGACTATTTTCGTAAAACAAAGTATGGAGATGATTATCATAATAAATCGAACGCAATGAAGCTAACAATATTACGACATGGTCAATCCTTGATGAAAAGATGACTATCCCTCGATGTAGAACTCGATAAGGTTATGAAAAACACACATTATACGACTTGATGAGTCTGTCAAAGTAACCCTGTGACAACAGAATGATGAAATGAAGTAACGACGTGATAAGCTCATTAACTTGGAAATGATGTTACTGATGAAAGGACTAAGAGTTAAATTTTAACATGTTCAACTAAGTCACCAAATTTCGATGCCTAAAATCTTATTGAATTGAGAACCAAAACTATCAAAATATTAAGAGGTATTTGGAAGTAGTCTTATGGAATTTGGTTTTTGGCAGTTATTAGAGGGTCTCTCCTGATATGTTAAGACCGTGATTATATCTTACCGAATATTTTATGATGTTTACCTTCTGGTCTTGGAGGGAGGATAACCAAATAGATTTAAATCCTTGCTTGGATTTGTTATGCTTTGATAAACTATGGGGTGGCTATTGACGCAATGCAGCTTGTTGAAAATTTGGACGTCATAGACCTTTGTAGATGAATAGAAGGTATAGAAAATCTAAGTTGACACTGACTTTATAAGAGTATTATTAGAGTCGCATTACGCAAAATTACAATTGAGTTCTTGAGGATGTATTGGAACCATAATAGATGATCCAGAAAACTAATGATTAGAACGACTAGTGTTTATGGCCATGATTGTTTGAGAAAAATAGAAGAGAATGACAAGAAGATGAAAATAGGAAATTAAAGTAAAGCCTAAATATCGAAAGTACAAGAACAAAATTTAACTTTGGGATGAAGTTCTATATAAGGAGGGGTGCATGTAGTGCCCCTAGATGGTTGTAGACCTTAAGGGCACTTGTCGAGTGACCTAACTAATTGAAACTTCCACAAGATAACCATTTGAGTATCATAATGGAATTGATTGAAGAAATCCTATGTGAATAGCCGGAAATAAATCCTATGTGAATAGGAAACAAATCAAATAAAAATGATCTTAATTCAATAAGTACTGGATAATGGCTCTTTCCCTAGGATATTATACTTTAATAAATATGTTGTTTTATTATTATATGTAGTTTATGCATTATTGAAAAATTCACCAAGTATTCATAATGTTTTATAATTTAATAAAAGATTCACCAAGACTTTACAAGGTTTTATAATTTATTGAAAGATTCGCCAAGTTTTTACAAGATTTTATAATTCAATAAAAGATTAGCCGAGATTTTACAAGATTATATAATTTGGTGTGACATTTGCCAAAAAATTATATATAGGTATTATTTAATTGATAAAATAGCCTTCATATTTTCCTATGTATCATGGGGATTAGCCCAATTATTATACATAGAAATTTACGGGGGGTTCTTAAAATTTTCCCTAATGAATGGTCGAAATCGAGGGCACGCATGCAATTTGTGGTATATCCATAGTGTTTTATGCCCAAGTAAATGTGTAATATGCTCTTTACACTAAGAGGGATCCTCGTAGGCAAACTAAGAGGGTTATAGTCTGCATTGGTCTTCAGGATTTTCTTTATTAACTTAGATTTCTTTTTCATCATTCAAGGAATTATTTGAGTGTTTTTCCCTGTGAGATTGAATATTCTTGGTTTATGCTAGTGGCTTTACTGTCCCTCTCATTCTCGAAATCATTTTTATTTCCTCCTCAAAATTTTGTTTCTCATCAGTTCTAGCACCGCCATAATATTCAAGGGTTTTGTAACTGGTAGAAGCATTCTTAGTATCTCCTGGAAAAAAATGGTTTTCTAGGGCTCCAAATTCAGAGTGTGAGACAAAATGATCCCAATTCTTATTGAACTTGTTCAATTCTTGAATAATTAGCAACTTGATTTAGCCTCGATGGAATATACTATGATCACTTTGAAGGAAATTCCTAACCCTAAAGGCCATTTTGGACAGGCTCGTTAAGAAATAGAACGGGAGGTTCATCCTTGCAATATCATCTAGATGTAGCAAAAAATGCATGTGATAGAGGTGAACGGTTGCATACCTTCCCTCTACGGTGATATACCTCTATACCATCTTCAACAGGTCACTATATTCTTTCTTGAGACAAGCCCGCAAATCTCCTTTGCGCCAGTCTGAATCTCTGTAGTTGTTAAGGAGAAAGCGATTACACTGTATAATGTCAACAACTTGAAGCTTAAACCACTGCTCGTTTCCCTGTGGGAGTTTCGATGCTATGGCAATTGAATTTTCTGAAATAGGGAAATTCACATATCCCATAGTGATGGTCTTTCCATCAAATCCCTCTGTGAATTCCCTTTACACCTCTGCATGATGACCCTGTAATTTTTCACAATAGAGAAACCATCCAGCCCTTTTAAATTTGACATTGAATTCTGGGTATGCCTCAAGAATATTAGTCCCTATAGGCTCATACCTCACTACATGACTACTTCGATGCACATACATGATGGAATCTTTCATTGCTATGAAAAATAAGATGAAGCATGTGTATGATACCTCAGAATTACAGAGTGATATACAATGCCTTAAAAAGACCTGTGGATAATCTCTTTAAATGACCACATTGACAACAGAGAAAATCATGAGAAAATTAGATTGAATGAATCTATAAAATCGGGAATTCTCAAACTTTCAAACCCATGATTGACCACCAATTTCATTTATTGTAGTTGCAGGTCTCCCAAAATGACATGACAGAAGGTGTTGTTAGAATGATGACTCTGAAAATCATGTCAGTTCTGCAACACTTAGTGGGCAGTTTGGTAGCGATCTTAGTTTGGTAGCGCTATTTTGGCAGTTTTGTAGCGCTATTGAAATTTAGCTTTGATTAACCAACACGCTTAACTTAAAAAAGATTAAGTCATTTGATTAAGGACTCTACCTACAAAATTGGAATATAACAAGGAAAAACTTGTGCCACCATATTGCATTACAAACTAATAATTGAAATTTGAAAGTAAAGAAGCTTAACATCACAACATCCTGACACAAGTCGATGAAAGATTGCTTTGATTTAATTGGACGAGGAAATAACCATGAGGGAAAAGGAGTTAAATGAAAAGGTTTTTGGGCTAGGAAATAGACAATCTGGATTGCAGACCCATGTACTAACAACCGGGGTCAAACTTTTGCATACAATCTCTATTTGGGGCACTTGGTAGACCGTTGGAAAGATCTAGCCAAGGAGTAGAATAGTGTATTGATCCCAAACGAGAACCTATAGCTATTGTTGTTAGAATTCTGATAATTTCATTCAAATATTATCTAGGTTCATACTAAGAGAATAACATGCACAACATAACAATCATAGACACAAGAGACACAGAGTTTCCTCGGGGAAAACCAAGAAGGTGAAAAACCCTGCAACTTTCTCAGAGATAGAATGAGCACCAATAAAAATATCACAAAGATCAAACCCCAAAAGATAGATGTCTTGAATAGCTACTCCTCCTCCACTTGTGTGCACTCCTCTCTCTCAACTATGCGAGTTGGATGAGTGAGTGAATGAATAGAATGAGAGAGTCGCACTCTCTATTTATACATTAACTTAACTTGCCTTTAACCCTAACAGGGTCGAATTCCTAAGGAAGCCTAATAACCCATCCACATGACTCATACACGGCCGACCTCACCAAGGTGGTCTAATAACCCATCAAATATAAGTTACGACACTTACAATGTAACTTATGACACTTGAAAATACAAATGAAGACACTGACAATAGGAGGAATAATACATCTATGTTGGGGATACAATAAAGTACAAATGTAATACATACAATATACAAATGATATCTTTCGAAGTTACAAATATATCAACACTCCCTCTTAACTATGAAGGTATTCTCTTGACATAGGTCATCAAAACATAAAGTCGTAAGTCTTCAATATTGGATTTGGATCATCCTCACTGGATCATTGGAGCATCATCGTCACTACTGCTGTACTTGTCATTTCGATCACTGGTGCTATCTCTCAATTCTTCTCGTCATAGGAAGTTCTACAGAGCCAACCCTTTTTCATGCTGGATGTAGGCCTAGCCTCCATGTAGGTCTTCATCATATCTGCGAGCGGCCCAATAGAGGTGGAATCTCAGGAATGATTATGTGCATCTGCAAAACCTCGAAAGAGCATATCAGGACTGATTACGAGCTTACTGCTCAACCTATAAGATCTCCCAGGACTAAATTACAAGCATACCTCGCAAAACCTCAAAAGAGCATCCCAGGACTGATTATGAGCTTACTTCTCAACCTATCGGATCTCCCAGGAATAAATTACATGCTACGTGGCAAAACCTCGAAAAAGAATCCCAGGATTGATTACGATCTTACTGCTCAACCTATCGGATCTCCCAGGAATACATTACATGCTACCAAGCAAAACCTTGAAAGAGCATCCCAGGACTGATTACGAGCTTACTGCTCAACCTATCGGATATCCTAGGAATAAATTACATGCTGACCTCGCAAAACCTCGAAAGAGCATCCCAGGACTTATTACGAGCTTACTTATCAACCTATCGGATCTCCTAGGAATAAATTACATGCTACCAGGAAAAACCTCGAAAGAGCATCCCAGGACTGATGACGATCTTACTGCTCAACCTATCAGATCTCCCAGGAATACATTACATGCCACTGCACAACCTACCACATATCCACGGTCTCAGAGTATCATCCTGATACTCATGATCAACCTGATCATCCTCGCACGGAGCATCATGCTGATGCTCATGATCATACTGATCATCATCATATAAAACATCATCCGGAGCATCGTCCTGATGCTCGTCACATAGAACTTACATCAACATCCATGGGAAGGATCCTCCTACCACCATGCTTGGAATGGCTCCAGCATCTGTGTACTGTTACTTCCTTCTGTAAGCATCTTCAATCTGAAGAACACCAAGCCTCTCTCTGAAGTACTCAAACTTCACCCTGGCTAGTGGTTTGGTCAACACATCTGCTATCTGCTCGTTCGTCGCAACATACAGGAGCTTCACTACTCCTCTCTGCACCATATCCCTTATATAGTGGTACTTGATCTCGATGTGCTTCGACTTGTCATGGAACATCGGGTTCTCAAATAGCTTCACACAACTCCGGTTATCACAGAATATGCAAGTAGCATCCAACTTGAGATCAAACAAATCAAACAGTAGCTTTCTTATCCATACTGCCTCACAAATCATCAAACAAGATACAACATACTCTACTTCGGTTGTACTTAGTGCTACGCAAGATTGCTTCCTGCTAAACTAGGAGATCACACCTGATCCCATACTGAAGCAGCACGCCGAAGTGCTCTTCCTATCTGTAGGACTGCTTGCCCAATCTAAATCAACACAACCCTCTAGGTTAAACTTTTGATTCACATCATACTTGAGCCCATAATCAACCGTACCCTTCAGGTACCTCATAATATGCTTTACAGCAATCAAGTGAACATGTGTAGGATCCGTCAGGAACTGGCTCAAGGTGTTCACAACAAAGCAAATATCCTGTCTTGTGTTCATTAGGTACATCAAGGAACCAATCATTTGACAATACATCATGGCATCAACCGACTTTGATGAAGCATCACTCAATAGCTTCAGGTTCGATGCCATAGGTGTGGCCATGGCCTTGCAGTCCATCATCTCGAACCGCTTCAGGATCTCTACTACATACTTCCCTTGTCCAAGGAAGATTCCATCTGCACTCTGCCACACCTCCATACCTAGAAAGTAATGCATCATACCCAAGTCCTTGATCTCGAACTCGGCATCAAGATTCCAATTCATTTCGGAAATCAACCTATCCTCACCTGTCACAAACAGGTCATCTACATACTTTAGGAGTATCACTGGATTGCCTTCCTCAACCTTGTAGTAAAGGTTGGAATATGCTTTACTCTTGGTAAATCCCAAACTAGTCAGGAAGTTGTCAATCCTGCTGTACCATGTCCTGGGTGCTTGTTCCAAACTGTACAAGGATCTCTTTAGTTTGCACACATGTGACTCCCTGTCATGTATCTCAAATCTGAGTGGCTGGTCCACATAAACTTCCTCTTCGACTATACCATTCAAGAAAGCTATCTTGACATCCATTTGGTGTATCTTCCACTTCATCACTGTAGCTAGAGAAAGTACTGTTCTGATGGAAGTATATCTGGCTACAGGTGCAAGGTCTCTTCATAATCTATCCCTTCTTTCTGGGAGAAGCCACGAGCCAAAAACCTTGCCTTGTATTTCTCTATGCTACCATCTGAAGCATGCTTGATCTTATAGATCCATTTGTAAGTCACAATAAACTTCCCTTCCGGTCTTGGGACCACATCCCAAACACCATTCTTCATGATCGACTGGTATTCCTTGACCATGGCCTCCTTTCCATTCTTTCTTTTATGTCGCTTCTTCATAAATGGAAGGTTATTTGTCCATTATGTCACATAGTAAGGCTACATAGCTAGTGTGTGACATTGTTCTTTTTCCTTCTCTGTGTTCCTATTCTGGAACACCATACCTCTCTGCATCTTGGATGAGCTCTCTTGCCCATGTTGGTTTTCTCTTGTGAGTGTTCTTCTCACGAGGTGGATCTACAAGCTCTTGTGGATCTTCTATTTTACGGTCCTATTTTGGAGTTGCTTTGTTCATGGTGGTGTCTTGTATTCTGGGTACTCTTGGTTCTTCATTGTTTTCAACAGGTTGCTTCCTCGATTTGATGTATGTTGAGTCTTCATCAAAAGTCACATCCCTGTTGATGTCAATCTTCTTGAATCCTCGAAAGTAGATTCTGTATGATTTCGAGTTTTCACTGTATCCCACAAATATACCCTTCTTTCCTTAAGGATCTAGCTTTGTCCTCTTTTCTCTTGGAACATGTGTGTATACTAGACAGCCAAATATCTTGAGATGGCTAACTTCTGGTTTCTTACCAGAGAGAAACTTCTTCTGGTGTCTTGTTGTCAAGTATCTTGTGTGGTGTTCTGTTTTGTACATATACAGCTGTCCTTGCTGCTTTTTCCCATAGGTGCATAGGTAGATCTTGGTCATGAAGCATTGTCCGTGCTGCTTCCATGATTGTTCTATTCTTCCTTTCTGCAACCCCATTTTGTTGTGGATTGTAAGGAGTGGTCAACTCCCTCTTAATCCCTGAATCACTGCATAACTTCTTGAAGTCCCCTGAAGTGAATTCTTCGCCATTGTTAGATCTAAAGGTCTTGATCTTCTTATCAGTTTCGTTTTCTATCAAGGCTTTGAATTCCTCAAACTTATCAAACACTTCATCTTTGTTCTTCAAGAATTAAACCCAAGTCTTCCTAGAGAAATCATCAATGAAAGAAACATAATATACATACCCACTCAGAGAACTAGATGACATTGGACCACATACATCGGAGTGGATAATTTCCAAAATTCCTTTTGCCTTGCTTTCACTGCTTGGAAATTCCTTCTTTGTGTTCTTTCCTTTTGCACATCCTTTGCAGACACCTTCATGCTTTGACTGGATTTCAGGAAGACCTTCTACTGCTTTGCTTTTAATTGGTAGTGCTCTATAGTGCACATGTGCAAGCCTTCTATGCCAAAGTTCACTTGGCTCCATGGATTCATGTACCATGGATTGTTTAGGTTGTCCCTTCAATTTGTACAATCCTCCCTCTTGATCTCCAATTATTACTGCATCATCTATGGTCTTACCTTTTGGCCACATAAGTACTTGGCCATCCACAAATGCAACGCTCATCCCTTTTGCATCCAAGGATGATATGGAGAGAAGATTCTTCTTAAGTCCAGGTACATATAGAACATATTGCATCTTTAAAGACTTCCCAGAGTCTAATTTGTAGGGAGCTTCACCACTTCCTTTTATTGGGTATTGATAGTCATCCCCAATTTTCACCTTATGAGGTGACTCATGCTCAGATAGGTCCATAATAGATTCTTTAAATCTTGTCATATGTTTGGAAGCCCCACTATCAATAATCCAATCATTACACCCATGTGTAACAGTACCTGTGAGAGTAGAGATTAGAACATATTCTTCATCACTTGAAGAGTCTCCACTTTCTTCCTTAGTTAGAATTTCTGGGAGGTTCATCATCCTCAGCAACATGAGCATGATATCTCTTCTTTTTGTTCTTCTTCTTGTTGTTGTTGAATCCTTTTCTTTTCCTGGGACATTCTTAGCCAAAGTCTCCATTCTCATCACATATGAAGCATCTCAGATATTTCTTCTCCCTTTGATGGCGGTGAGAATATTTCTTTTGATGAGGTTGCTCCCTCTTGAACTTACTTCTCCCAGTGTGAGCTGTGAGAGCTTGGTCTTCACTTCCCATAGTTTCTTCTCGAGCCAGAAGCCTAGCTTCTTCTTGTGAGCATTCCTCCCACAGTCTACTGAAAGAGATCAATTTCCTTCTTGCACAGATTCCTTGGATGAAGGAGTCCCATGACCTGGGTAGGCCATTCAAAGTGGTCATCATAATTTCTCCATTCTCTACTACTTCATCCATAGATTCAAGTTGTTCTTTGATTTGAGAGACCTTACTAAAGTAGGATTGAATGGTCTCTCCATTCTGGATCTTTACACCTTTCAATTGGTTCCGTAGTGTCATCTTCCGATTTATATTCTTTCCTTCAAACAACTTGGTTAAGGAGACAAACATCTCCTTAGGTGTCTTTAGAGAAGACACATGGCGTATGAGATGGTCTTTGATAGAATATGCAATGATTATCTTGGCCTTAACCAAGTTCTTCTTATGTAAGGCCTTAACCTCATCTCCCTCTAGAACTGGAACCTCTTCAATTATGTAGGTGTCCAATTCATTCTCTTCTAGGATTAACCCAATCCTATACTTCCATGCTCGGAATTTATCAGCCCCTTCAAGCTTTTCCTCAAGCTTGGTGTCGTGAGACATCTTAATGAGAAACTCAAATGGAAATAAAAGATTTAGGTCTTACCACTTGATTTGCTGAAATTGGATCTGGAGCTGGATTAGGGTTTGTTAGAGAAACCCTAAAAATTCAAATTTTGAATTTCAAGCTTCTAATTGGATGGAAAGATACACCTTACTAAGTTGATCAAGCTGGTATACTTCAATTTTGAAATCTCCAAAATTTGACCCCTCAAAATTGACTTTGAAACTTTTGGATTTGCAATTTCTGTCAAAATCTAGTTTTCTGGTCAAAATCCCGAATTAAGGTTTGATAGAGCCCGAGGTTCTTCCCAACAAAAATGTTCGATCTTGGTCTCTAAACTTTGATTTTTCTGAGGAGCATCCAGCCGTGGTCTCAGATTCCAAAAATTCCAACTTTTGTAGAAACCCTAATTTCTCGCAGTAGTGACAGGCCAAAAACTGAAAGTGCTCATAATTGAATTTTGTTTCAACTAAAAGATGCGCCCTTGCTAGGTGAGTCATCCTAGTGTCCTGCCTTTGATGATCTGTGGAGAGAAACCCAAAAATTAAGAATCCCTAGCTTCTACAGCTGCACAATGTCTTCTTCTTAGTCCCACTCTGAAACCATGTTAGAATTCTGATAATTTCATTCAAATATTATCTAGGATCCTGCTAAGAGAATAACATGCACATCATAATAATCATAAACACAAGAGACACAAAGTTTCCTCAGTGAAAACTAAGAAGGTTAAAAACCTAGCAACTTCCTCAGAGATAGAATGAGCACCAATACAAAGATCACAAAGATCAAACCCCAAAAGATAGATGTCTTCAGCAGCTGCTCCTCTTCCACTTGTGTGCACTCCTCTCTCTCAACTATGCGAGTTGGATGAGTGAGTAAATGAATAGAATGAGAGAGTCGCACTCTCTATTTATACATGAACTTAACTTGCCTTTAACCCTAACTGGTACGAATTCCTAAGGAATCCTAATAACCCATCCACATGACTCATACAGGGTTGACCCCACCAAGGTGGTCTAACAACCCATCAAATATAAGTTACGACACTTATAATGTAACTTGTGACACTTGCAAATACAAATGACGACACTTCCAATCAGAGGAATAATACATCTCCATTGGGGATACAACCAACCTAGATCCAAATCCTAGGCTCTATCAAACGCCAAGAGGGATCAAATCTCTCGAGGTGCAAATCTCTCCTCGAATAGCTCCTTGAGTGCAATACCTGAGAGGAGGTTTGCACCTCGGGAGATTTTATCTCTCTCGACTCTTGATAGAGCCTAGGATTTGGATCTAGAATGGTTCCAGTCGTGGGTGGTGACACAAAACTTTAGTTTGATCAACATTGTAAGGAACGGGCTAAGTTGAAAACATAGATAGAATTATGAGGATTACCATAATGTAAGTAATAAGTATTAAGGATTGAGTAAATTGTTAAAGCAAAGGTTTGCACCTTTTTTTAGTGAAGAAAATTAGCAAAGGTTTGCACCTCAAGGGATTTGATCAATTATAGTACAATGTGATCAACTTTGATATTTATTCTTCCTTTTTTCTTGATTCCACTCCTGCTCCCTTTGGCATATTCTCGTATCGATCATATGTGAAAGGAGGAAGACCATCCAAACCTTTTACTCATGATATTGTTGTAAATGTGAGTCCCCATCATTCTTTGTTTCCAATATTTATAGTTTCCTTCTCCAATGATAATCCCCATTTTTTTTTTTGCACTGTTGATGTAAATATATTAAATGTTGCAACACTCGTTGGGGCCAAAAGAAGGAATGGTGACTTATCTGGAAATAATCAATTTTTAGTGTTTTTCTAATAGCTCCAATAAAGTAAGATTTTATTGTACCTGCAGTTCCTTGGATAATCATTTGTAGTGATTCATTGTTCCCACTTCTGTAATGCTCAAGAATAATCTCAAATGATTTTCTTTGCTTCTCTGATAAGATTTCAATTGAATAATTTTGAGTATGATTATTATGAACAATGACTTTCAATTGTCAGTTTTCAGATACGAACTGTAGTGCATGATTGGAAGTTTCCATATCAACAAAATTAGAGTTCCAATTTTCCTTGTTATCACATTCCATGTATCCAAGTATGTCATATTCATTGGTAGTTATATATTGATTCCTATATAACCTTGAAATTATCTCCCATTCATGCTTTTGAGAATCCCTTTGCACAAATAACACTTCTTCATGATCTATTTAGTTCACGGTTTTGTTTTTTATGTTCTTCTATATGTTATGATGAGTCTTCTTCTCTCTCTTCTATACATTTGTCGTACTTTTATTTTTTGATCATCAATATATTAATTATTTGCAATATTATCATGAGGATCCACAATATACCCTAAAATAGAAAAAAAAAATGTAATATGTTGAAATCATTGCAAATAGTTTTTCTATTAAATAGATAAATTCAATGTATAAATGTAAATAACAAAAAACAATGCATTGTTGAAATCAATGCAATTTTTTTACTTTTTATTAATTTGATAAATTGAATACATACATGTAAAAAAAAAAATGCATTGCTAAAATCAATACAGCAAATCAAATAAATATGTATCTTGTGTTATTTAACAACATTTGTGTGTGGTCTATTGGTAAGCAGTAAGGTTATTGGGCTTGTGTTAACCTAGAGACCAAGGTTCAAAACCCTTTTGGCTTGGAGTTATATTTAGTTATCAAATCTAACTATTGTTATGGCTAGCATTGTTGAAATCAATGCATCCAATCAAATCAATATGCATCTTGTGTTTTTGAAGAACATTTGTTTGTGGTTTATTAAACAATGCATTGTTGAAATCAATGCAACAATGTTTTTTTATTAAATTGATAAATTCAATGCATACATGTAAAAAACAAAAACAATGCATTGTTGAAATTAATGCAACTAATGAAATCAACATACATCTTTTGTTTCTATTTTTTATATTTCTTATGTGGGCTATAGTATTTTTTTTACTTCTTTTGTTTCTACTTCTTATGGCTACTATAATATATTTTTTACTTCTTTCTTTTATTTCTTATGTTTCTACTTTTTATGTCAGTTATTCTTTATCTTTTTTACTTGTTATATTTCTAATATTTGTTTTACGCATTGTTGAAATCAATGCAACCATGTTTTTTTATTAAGGTTCAAATCCATTCTATTTTTTCTATTTCTTATTGTTAAGATTCAATATGCTAAGACAGAAAATATCAGCATTACATTCCATTTCACAAAAATAGCATATATAGGATCACTGAAAGAACAAGAAGCACAACATAAACACAAGAGACAGAGATTTATCCTGGGAAACCCTTATGGGGTAGAAAACCCATCAAAGCTTCCTCAATATAGATGACCAACAAATACAAAAGATGTAATCCCAAACATGAGCTCCTTCTCCTCCATAGCAGATCTCTCTCTCTCACCTATGAGGTATTCACAAGTGAGTGTGATGTGTGTTAAATGAGGAACACACCTCCTCTATTTATACACAACTCTGACTTGTCTTTTACACAAGATAGGTCGGCCCCAACTTAACCACTTTACATAATGTGACAGGGCCAACCCGACTAGGGTGGTCTAATAACCCTTTAACCCACATAACACATACATGGCCGACCCCCACTAGGGAAGTCTAATAACCCAAGTTACCACGGAGGAATAAACATCTCCGGATACATGACAAAGTCCCATCGGAGGAATGAAACATCTCCGGAATAATAAAATACAAATATAATATTCTTAGAAGTTACAATATTTCAACACTCCCCCTTAACGAGAAGGATATTATAACAACATATGCAGGAGCAAGGAGTCATCAACATCATACATGATACATCTATAAATCATTGGAAGCTTTCTCAACATCATCAGTAACTCAAGTAGTTACTGGAACATCTTCAATATTGGAACATCAACATCTTCAGTACTGAGTCTTCATCTTCTGCAGCACTCGAACAGCTACAACAACATCAACATCAACATCTGGATCCTCACGATCATCAACATCGTCATCACACGATCATCAACATCATCATCACACGATCATCAACATCGTCATCTAGATCATCATGATCAACAACATCGTCATATAGATCATCACGATCAGTAGCATCATCATCTAGACCATCACGATCAACAACATCGTCATCTAGACCATCACGATCAGCAGCATCGTCATCTAGATCATCACGATCAACAACATCGTCATCTAGATCATCACGATCAACAACATCATCATCTAGATCATCACGATCAGTAGCATTGTCATCACAACAACATCAACTGGATCCTCTCGATCAATAGCACAATGGCAGCATACCCTGCAACACACATGATCTATTTAAGAAACCATATCATGTCTAGGGACGATGCAGTCCACTCGTCAACTTAGAGAAAGTCTAAGGACCACTCTCGGAGACAACTGTCTGTGGATCAGTTTAGGACTGAAGTCCAGGGATGATACAATCCCCTCACTCTTGGAGACATCTGTCTACAGATCAGTTTAGGACTGAAGTCCAGGGATGATACAATCCTCTCACTCTTGGAGACATCTGTCTGTGGATCAGTTTAGGACTGAAGTCCAAGGATGATACAATCCTTTCACTCTCAGAGACATCTGTCTGCGGATTAGTTTAGGACTGAAGTCCAGGGATGATACAATCCTCTCACTCTCAGAGACATCTTTCTGCAGATCAGTTTAGGACTGAAGTCTAGGGATGATACAATCCTCTCACTCTCGGAGACATCTGTCTGTGGATCAGTTTAGGACTGAAGTCTAGGGATGATACAATCCCCCTCATGTACATTTTGAACTAGTGGTTCCGGGATGATGCAATCCGTCACATACATTTTGAACTAGTGGTTCCGGGATGATGCAATCCTTAGCACGTACATTTTGAACTAGTGGTTTCGGGATGATGCAATCCCCATCACATACATTTTGAACCAAGCGTTCAGGGACGATGCAATCCCGACCGCAGTGCCAATCCTTTTTCATACTGGATGTGATCTAGATTAAATCTAGAATTTTATCACCTGTGAATGATCATCTACTGCAGTCCAGAAGCGAACATTACATCATTACAGGACCTGCGAATGATCACTTGCTGCTACACTAAGTAGTCGAGGAGCGAACATTACATCATTCCAGTCAACCATAGAGCCAGTACTATTTCAACTGGGGTGTGACCTAGATCAAATCTAGGATTTACAACCTGTGAATGATCACCTTCTAATCCAAGAGCGAACATTACATCATTACAAGTTTTTTGAATGATCACCCACTGCTGAGCAGTCTAGGAGCGCACATTACATCATTCACCAACATCTTTCTCGAAGACAAGTGTCTACAGATCAATTCAGGGACCAAAGTCTAGGGATGATACAATCCCTCTCGTCCACTAGGGACCACTTCTCGAATACATATGTCTATAGATCAATTTAGGGACCTAAGTCCAGGGATGATACAATCCCTCCTTGTCCACTTAGACAATGTCTAAGGACCATGCATCGAACTCATCGTCGTAACTAGCAACCTCATCATCGACCTCATCGTCGGAACAGGTAACCTCATCATTGATACAAGTATCCACATCAATGATATAGTATCCTCATCAAGACAGTATCCATATCATTGACCTTACCGTCGATATAGGTGATCTCATCATCATCAATACAGGTATCCATATCGATACCAGTATCCAAATATCATCATCGACCATATCACTCCCCCTTTCGAGGAGGGTCCTTCAGAACCACACCAAGCTTGTCTCGAAAATACTCAAACTTTACTCAAGACAGAGGTTTGGTAAACATATCAGCAACTTGTTCATCAGTGCTCACATACTCGAGCTTGATAGATCCTTTCTGCACCATATCCCGTATATAGAAATATCAGATCTCTATGTGCTTTAACTTATCATGGAACACTGGATTCTCTGTTATCTTGATACAACTCTGGTTGTCACACAGGATCACAGTGGGGTCTATCTCTAAGTCAAACAATCCTGATAACAACTTTCGAAGCCATACCACTTCACAACTAGCAGAGCAAGTAGCTATATATTCCGCTTCAGCTGTGCTGAGAGCCACACTAGACTGCTTCTTGCTCAACCACGAGATCATGGCAGATAACATCCACCCAATGTGCTCTTCCTGTCTGATACACTTCCTACCCAATCAACATCTGTGTCGCCATACAATCTGAAGTCATGATCTCAACGATAACATAGACCAAAGTCTATCGTACCCTTTAGGTACCTCATCACATGCTTTGCAGCTATCAGGTGAACATGCCTAGTTTCCACTAGATACCAACTCATGGTGTTCATAGCAAAGCATATATCTGGCATGTTTTTCATCAGATACATCAATGACCCAATAATCTGTCTGCACAGAGTCACATCTACTAACTCTGATGCGTCATCAGCTAACAGCTTCAAGTCGAAACCCATGAGAGTGGCCATGGTTGTACATTCCAACATATCAAATCTTTATCAATATTTCCACAGCATACTTTCCCTGGTTGAGAAAGATTCCTTCTGAGCCTTTCCATACTTCCAAACCTAGGAAGTAATGCATCAATCTGAGATCTTTTATCTCAAATTCTGTAGCTAGCTTCTCCTTGCTTTCCATGATATGTTTCTCATTCCCTATCAGAAAGAGATCATCCACATATAATAATATTATCATCCAAAACCTTAAGGTAAAGGTTAGGATCAACTTTACTTCCAAGAAGCTATCAATTCTCCCTCTGTAACTGGACATCATTCACACTCTGCTTTGAGTGATCTTCTGCATATCTATCCGTGCCATCTCCCATCAGATGGGTTTACTGATATGATCCTCAAGATCATTTGAACTCTTTGGTGAGTTCCTTCTTGCATCCATGTCATCTATATATAGAAACCATCTTGAACCTTGTAGCAAAGGTTGAAATCCGCATCACCCATGGTGATCATTAAGCTCATCAAATGACTATCGATCCTGGGTACCCGTATAAGGCTTTCTTCAATTGAATCCTAGAAGTTTTCTCGATTCACAATTATTCTTCAATTACACCATTAAGAGAATGGTCTCGCTTGGAGAAAACATATCATCATGATCCTCTTCCTCTTTCTAAGAGAATCTTCTAGTCACGAGCCTTCTATAGTATGTTTGATTTTGTAAGTCTTCTTGTTGAACATCCATCTCTTGTTCGGTGTTCATCATTCTTCATGATCTTACCTACAAATCAAAGTTAATTACATGATTAGAAATACTTCATAATCATCAAATCATGTTGACATGATAACCTTATTATGCATAAAAATATGATTCACATGGTTATGCAACTATCTTGACCAATACTTTGGCACAACACTTTTCCATATCCTATATGCATACAGTGGTTATCTAGATGCCTTCCGTCTCTACCAGAACATACTATCGAGAGCATGCACAGCTCTCAGCATGTTAGCAAAGAGGTTTAATTCTAGACAAACGACAATGGAATGTTTGTCCAATTTACCCATCATATGCATATTAGTAGTATACTGTTCAATGCTATATGAATGCTCACTTTATACATGATACATTCTAAATATGCATACAACTATTCCAAGCAATATCATTTACTATTTCATGTTAATTCAAATACTTATCTTTTATGGTTGCCTCCCGCTTGATCTCTATATGTCTTTGAACCTTTTATCCATCTTGGACCACTATGCATGCTCAACTATGCACTAGTGTCATCCTCATGATCTCATACACAATCATACATTCATTAGTATACTATCAAAACATGATAATCTTAAGTATGTATGGTCATGATCATTTCATACATAGGTATACTTACCTAAGATCCTAACAAAGTAGGATTCTAACTTGATATAGGAAAACATACCTGGATTATCAAGATTGGTTATGTCTTAAACAATATCTTCTTTGTTCTCTTCAATGATTTAGAGACCTTGTGCTAGAACCTGCATATCTCATAGGTTAAGCATAGTAGAACAAATTCATACATACCTCGTAAGTAGAGCTTCTATGTGATTATGGATGTGTCTTTTGTCTTCATGTCATCATGGTCATAGAACTTGATTTGTCTTTCTTGATGTACCTTTATCTTGTTAGAAGACAACATCATCCTCATACAACACCACAAGTGCATTAGTACAGTCATAAGTTTCATAACCTTAATCAATGAATGCCTTTTATCATTCACATGCATTCATTATCAAACAATCATAATTGTACTAATCTCAATGACATGAACACAAACATATCATAAACTTAACCATGAACAAATTTCAACACATACCTGTATCTCCTCAAGTCATACCTGTCAGGATTGCTTTTAACCCAATCCACTTTGATTTGCTGAAAATAGATATGGAGCTGGATTAGGGTTTGTCAGAGAAACCCTAAAAATTCAAACTTTGAATTTCAAACTCCTGAATGGATGGAAAGATGTGTCTTGATCAGATGATCAAGCTATCATACTTCAATTTTGAAATCTCCAAAATTTGACCCCTCAAAATTGCCTTTGAAACTTCTAGATCTTCTAGACAGGATCCTGAACTAGGGTTTGATGAAGCCCACCCTTCTTCCCAATCAAAAGGTTTGATCCAAAGCTCTAAACTTTGATTTTTCTGAGGAGCTTCCAGCCGTGGTCACAGACATAAAAAATTCCAACTTTTACAGAAGCCCTAATTTTCCACCTTTCCGATCAAAATCCCGAACTAGGGTTTGATCAAGCCCACCCTTCTGACTAACCAAAAATTTCGATCTTGGTCTCTAAATTTTGATTTTGATGAGGATTATTCAGCCATGGACTTAGATTCCAAAAATTCCAACTTTCTCTGAAACCCTAATTTCCCACAGCAATGACGATTCAAGAATGAAGGTGCTCAAAATCCAAATCTGTTTTGACATAAATATGCACCTGATTGTTTCTGGTGTAACTCCGAAATTACGAATCCACAGGGTCTGAAACTTCTTCTTGTGGTATCCCGACATGTCCTCTTTCCAACCCCATAGGTATGAACTCAATTGGATTCTCTGAGAGAGAGTTATGCCAAGTGTCGCAACGTGACCTATTTATGGGATAAAACAGAAGAGAGAACTTGAACGGCGTTCCACATGTCACTATTTCAACTTCGGCCTCTGAAAAAGTTACCTGAGAAAGTAAATTCCTTGCGCTACCTGTCACATTTTACGAAATTTCATTTGGAGCTTCCTAGCCCAAGTTATGACATGTTTTCCTAGGTCACCTGATTATGACTGAGATCTAGAAGAGGCAAACACCCTAACTTGTATGGATCATAACTCACAAAGTACAATGAATCTGAGGGTGTCCTTTGGAAAGAGGGTACATGGGGATGTTATTTACGACCTGTAAAGGTTTCAGATTCTAAACCTTCTCCAAAATGGATTTATAGCGAAAGTTGCACGATGATTGGTTTTGGCTATACAAAACCCTAACCTTCAAATTGTCGCAAGTGAAGCAAGTGTTGTAAGTGCCATACATTGCCTTCCTTCAAGTTAGCTCTGAAACCATGTTAAGAGTCAATATGATAAGACAGAAAATATCAGCATTACATTCCATTTCACAACAATAGCATATACAGGATCGCTGAAAGAACAACAAGCACAACATAAACACAAGAGACAGAGATTTATCCTAGGAATCCCTCATGGGGTAGAAAACCTAGCAAAGATTCCTCAATATAGACAACCAACAAATACTAAATATGTAATCCTAAACATGAGCTCCTTCTCCTCCATAGCAGATCTCTCTCTCTCACCTATGCGCTATTCACAAGTGAGTGTGATGTGTGTTAAATGAGGAACATACCTCCTTTATTTATACACAACTCCGACTTGTCTTTTACACAAGCTAGGTCGGCTCCAACTTAACCACTTTACATAATGTAACAAGGCCAACCCCACTAGGGTGGTCTAATAACCCTTTAACCCACATAACATATACAGGGTCGACCCCCACTAGGGAAGTCTAATAACCCAAGTTACCACGGAGGAATAAACATTTCCGGATACATGACAAAGTCCCATCGGAGGAATGAAACATCTCCGGAATAATAAAATACAAATATAATATTCTTAGAAGTTACAATATTTCAACACTTATGTCGCCTATAGTATTTATTTTACTTCTTTTGTTTCTACTTCGTATGGCTACTATAATATATTTTTTACTTCTTTCTTTTATTTCTTATGTTTCTAATTTTATGTCAGCTATTGTTTATCTTTTTTACTTCTTATATTTCTAATATTTGTTTTACGCATTGTTGAAATCAATGCAACCATGTTTCTACTTTTTATGTCAGCTATTGTTTAGCTTTTTTACTTCTTATATTTCTAATATTTGTTTTACGCATTGTTGGAATCAATGCAACCATGTTTTTTTATTAAGGTTAAAATCCCTTCTATTTTTTCTATTTTGTATGTCGGCTATAGTATTTATTTTACTTATTTTGTTTCTACTTCTTATGGCTAATATAATATATTTTTTACTTCTTTCTTTTATTTCTTATGTTTCTACTTTTTATGTTAGTTATTCGTTATCTTTTTTACTTCTTATATTTCTAATATTTGTTTTACGCATTGTTGAAATCAATGCAACCATGTTTCTATTTTTTATGTCAGCTATTCTTTATCTTTTTTACTTCTTATATTTCTAATATTTGTTTTACGCATTGTTGAAATCAATGCAACCATGTTTCTATTTTTTATGTCAGCTATTCTTTATCTTTTTTACTTCTTATATTTCTAATATTTGTTTTACACATTGTTGAAATCAATGTAACCATGTTTTTTTATCAAGGTTCAAATCCCGTCTATTTTTTCTATTTCTTATGTCAGCTATAGTAATTTTTATTTATTTATTTTGTTTCTACTTCTTATGTCTACTATAATATACTTTTTACTTCTTTATTTTATTTCTTATATTTCTATTTTTTATGTCAGCTATAATATTTTTTACTTCTTATATTTCTAGTTTTTATGTAGGCTATAATATAGTCATTGATTTCATTTTGAGAATACATGTCTTTTTATTTTTATTAATGACCAATGTTACACTATTTTATTTTTATTATTTTTTTATTATTGTGTCACTCGACAAACTCGACAAACACTCGACACACGTTACAAGATCTCCCTCATACTGGGCTGTAGAGCGCCTCTTGGCACAATAAAGTACAAATGTAATACATACAATATACAAGTGAATATCTTCCAAAGTTACAAATACATCAACACTCCCTCTTAACTAGGAAGGTATTCTCTTGACATAGGTCATCAAAACATAAAGTCACAAGTCTTCAATACTGGAGCTGGATCATCGTCACTGGATCACTAGAGCATCATGTCACTGCTGCTGTACTCGTCATTTCGATCACTGGTGCTATCTCTCAATTTTTCTCATCATAGGAAGTTCTACAAAGCCAACCCTTTTTCATGCTGGAAGTAGGCCTAGTCTCCATGTAGGTCTTCATCATATCTACGATCGGCCTGACAGAGGTGGAATCTCAAGACTGATTATGTGCATATGCAAAAAATTGAAAGAGCATCTCAGGACTAATTACGAGCTTACTGTTCAACCTATAAGATCTCCTAGGACTAAATTACAAGCAGACCTCGCAAAACCTCGAAAGGGAATCCTAGGACTGATTACGAGCTTACTGCTCAATCTATCGGATCTCCTAGGAATAAATTACATGCTACCAGGCAAAACCTCGAAAGAGCATCCTAGGACTAATTACGAGCTTACTACTCAACCTATCAGATCTCCCAGGAATACATTACATGCTACAAAGCAAAACCTCGAAAGAGCATCCTAGGACTGATTACGAGCTTACTGCTCAACCTATCGGATCTCCCAGGAATATATTACACATTGACCTCGCAAAAACTCAAAAGAGCATCCCAGGAATGATTACGAGCTTACTGCTCAACCTATCAGATATCCCAGGAATAAATTACATGCTACCAGGAAAAACCTCGAAAGAGCATCCCATGACTGATTACGAGCTTACTGCTCAACCTATCGGATCTCTTAGGAATACATTACATGCCACTGCACAACCTGCCACATATCCACGACGTCAGAGTATCATCCTGATACTCATGATCAACCTGATCATCGTCGCACGGAGCATCATGTTGATGCTCATGATCATACTAATCATCATCATATAGAACATCATCCAGAGCATCGTATTGATGCTCATCACACAACGCTTACATCCACAGCCATGGGAAGGATCCTCCTACCACCATGCTTGGAATGGCTCCAGCATCTGTGTACCGTTACTTCCTTCTGGAAGTATCTTCAATCTGAAGAACACCAAGCCTCTCTCTGAAGTACTCAAACTTCACCCTGGCTAGTGGTTTGGTCAACACATCTACTATCTGCTCGTCCGTCGCAACATACATGAGCTTCACTACTCCTCTCTGCACCATATCCCTGATATAGTGATACTTTATCTCGATGTGCTTCGACTTGTCATGGAACACCGGGTTCGCAGACAGCTTCACACAACTCTGGTTATCACAGAAGATGCAAGTAGCATCCAACTGGATATCAAATAAATCAGAAAGTAGCTTTCTTAGCCATACTGCCTCACAACTCGCCGAACAAGATGCGACATACTCTGCTTCAGCTGTACTCAGTGCTACGCAGGATTGCTTCCTTCTAAACCCAGAGATCACACCTGATCCCATATTGAAGCAACACCCTGAAGTGCTCTTCCTATCTACAGCACTCCCTACCCAATCTGAATCAACATAACCCTCCAAGTTAAACTTTTGATTCGCATCATACTTGATCCCATAATCAACCGTACCCTTCAGGTACCTCAGAATATGTTTTACAACAATCAAGTGAACATGTGTAGGATCCATCAGGAACTGGCTCAAGGTGTTCACAAAAAAACAAATATCCGGTCTCGTGTTCATCATGTACATCAAGGACCCAATCATCTGACGATACATTGTGGCATCAACCGACTCTGATGAAGCATCACTCAATAGATTCAGGTTTGATGCCATAAGTGTGGCCATGGCCTTGCAGTCCATCATCCTGAACCGCTTCAGGATCTCTACTGCATACTTCCCTTGTCCAAGGAAGATTCCATCTGCACTCTGAAACACCTCCATACCTAGAAAGTAATGCATCATACCTAAGTCCTTCATCTCGAACTCAGCAACAAGCTTCCAATTCGTGTTGGAAATCAACCTATCCTCACCTGTCACAAATAGGTCATCCACATACAGTAGGAGTATCACTGGATTTCCTTCCTCAACCTTTTAGTAAAGGTTGGAATCTGCTTTACTTTTGGTAAAGACCAAACTAGTCAGGAAGCTGTCAATCCTACCGTACCATGTCCTGGATTCTTATTTCAAACCGTACAAGGATTTATTTAATTTGCACACATGTGACTCCCTATCATGTGTCTCAAATCCGAGTGGTTGATCCACAAACACTTCCTCTTCGACTACACCATTCAAGAAAGTTGTCTTGACATCCATTTGGTGTATCTTCCACTTCATCACTGCAGCCAGAGAAAGTACTTTTCTGATGGAAGTATATTTAGATACAGGTGCAAAGGTCTCTTCATAATCTATCCCTTCTTTTTGGGAGAAGCCATGAGCCACAAAACTTGCCTTGTATTTCTCTATGCTACCATCTGTAGCATGATTGATCTTGTAGGTCCATTTGGATGTTACAACCGACTTCCCTTCTGGTCTTGGGACCACATCCAAAACATCATTCTTCATGATCGATTGGTATTCCTCGACCATGGCCTCCTTCCAGTCTTTCTTTTTTGCTACTTCTTCATAACTGGAAGGTTCTTTGTCCATTATGTCACATAGTAAGGCTACATAGTTGGTTTGTGACCTTGTTCTTTTTCTTTCTTTGTGTTCCTCTTCTAGAACACCATGCCTCTCTGCATCTTGGATGAGCTCTCTTTCCCATGCTGGTTTCTTCTTGTGAGAGTTCTTCTCATGAGGTGGATCTATAGGCTCTTGTGGATCTTCTATTTCACGATCATCTTTTGGAGTTGCTTTGTTCATGGTGGTGTCTTGTATTCTGGGTACTCTTGGTTCTTCATTGTCTTCAACAGGTTGCTTCCTCGATTTGATGTATGATGAGTCTTCATCAAACGTCACATCCCTGCTGATGTCAATCCTCTTGAACCCTGGAAAGTAGATTTTGTATGCTTTCAAATTTTCACTGTAACCCATGAATATACCCTTCTTTCCTGAAGGATCTAGCTTTGTCCTCTTTTCTCTTAGAACATGTGTGTATACTGGAGAGCCAAATATCCTGAGATGGCTCACTTCTGGTTTCTTACCAGAGAAAAACTTCTTCTGGTGTCTTGCTGTCAAGTATCTTGTGGAATATCAATCCTTCTTGGAGATGAAATTCTACCACTGGTGTACCCGCACATAATTCTTAATAGGTGGGAGAAAATTTAGGATCATTTTCATATATTTGAGGCCACCTAGATGTCTCATGGCCACAAGAGTTGAGTACCATGGTTAATGCTGCTACTGGAGGTCAACTAAGGAAATCAACTACTCAATTAGTGATTTGCTTCTTATATTTAATGTTTAGGTGGAATTGCTGCAAGTATGTGGACTACTTTTGGTGATGGTCACCCTATAACTTTCCTTGTGTTTGCATGAACTGCAGGGCCTTGTGATCATTGCGGATGACCATCTCTTTGCCTAGGATGTAATGCTTTCATTGGCAACATGCCTAGATAATGGACTAAATTTCCTTGTCATAGGTGGGGTATTTGTGGACTGCATCTGAAAGCATCTCATTGTGACATGCCACTAGATGGACATGTTAAGTGAGGATTACACCAACAACATAGTCTGAAGCATTTGGATCAATTTCAAAGGGATGTTGAAGATATGGTAAGGTGAGGAAGGTCGTTGAACATAATCGTTGCTTCAATTCCTCAAATGCTTGATGTTGTGGCTTGTACTAAAAAAACTTCACCTTAGACCCACCTTTTGCCACCTAGACAAGGGCCCAAGTAATATTAGAGAAGTTGAACACAAACCTGCGATAGAAGTTGGCAATCCCTAGGAAGTTGTGAAGCTCTGTGAGATTTGTTAGAGTCGCTCAATCATGAATGGCTTGGATCTTGGCCGAATCCACATGCACACCATGTTTTTCCACGATGTATCCCAGATACTAAATCCTCTCCATGGAAAATGAGCACTTCTCTATATTGGCATATAAGTGTTGTCATAGGGTGATAAGGACCCAATGGATATGTTACAAATGTTTTGTCCACGTTCTGTAGTATATGATGATATCATCTAGATATACGACCAAAAAACAATTGGTGAATGGCCAGACAATATCGTCCATCATCCTCATGAAAGTTTTTGAATCATTAGTCAAGATGAAAGGCATTGCCAACCACTCAAAAAGGCCTTCTTGGGATTTGAAGGTAGCCTTCCAGACATTGGTATGCTCAATTGGTGCTTGATGATAGCCAGAATTCAGATCAATCTTACTAAAATATTTGGCACCCTTGAGATGGTTAAGAAGGTCATCGATCCAGGGAATGGGATACCAATTCTAGACTGTGCTTTTGTTTAGAGCTTTGTAATCAATACAGAGTCTCTATGTCCCATCTTTATTTTGTACCAACATAATTGGACTCCCACAAGGTGAGGAGCATTTTGCTCACAATAAGTGTTCCACCAATATTTCACATGGGACACTGCCTTAAGGATCGCTAAGATGATATTTTCAGTATTGGAGAAATTGTGGACAAAGAAATATCCCTCTAGCAAACTCAACCATTTATTTAGGGCATCAACATCTATCTGACCTTCAAATACAAGAATATCAAAGTTAACTTGTACCTTGAAGGGTGTGACTCCTCTAAAGTGGTTGTTTCCACTTTATGATCCCTTTGATGCTTCTGACATCTGTCGAAGTATTTGGGAGAAAAACTCCATCATCTCATTCCTCTGTCATGCAAGGGATTCCTAGAGCAACATCTTGATAGAATCTCCTGCTTTGTCATCTCCTTTTCCATTGGCCATAGGGGGATATTTGGGTCACCGAGGGCGGTCTTCCTCAAGATCAACTAGTTCAATACCCAACCGTTTATATTCTAACCTCGTCAAATACATGCATGGATCTGGATTTATGTGAGAAAGAAATGAAAGAACAAATATAGAAACACATACACAGATATATTGCAAGGAACACAATGATACAGTAAACACAAATTCTATTAGATGGTGGAAATAGAACAGACTGTAAAATAAAGCAAATAGAATGGCGGTAGCTTATCTCTGAGAAGAGATGTCATGACTACGCTCATTCATGACAAGCTGAATCCAAATCAAGGACGAAAGGGACTATTTATCATAAGCATGAGGGAAAGAACACTAAACATCCAAAAAACTAACCCTAGGAGATGAACTATCTTATAGTTTGCATCCCCAATATGGTTAGTTGAACAGTCGGCTTGCCGAGGTCATGAATTTTTCATACGATCTTTGTTTGGGGTGATCGGTAGACCGTTGGAAATATCTAGCCGAGGAGCACCATAGTGGATCAGGCCCAATCCTATATTTTTCATCTAGGCCACTGATATCCCAAGAAACATTGTTTATGTCCTTAAAATGACCCGAGAAGTTCAGGACCCTAAAAACTGTAGAAAAACTACTAGAAATTTTTCAAAATGGAAAATTGTTTTGAGATAGTGGAATAGGTGGGTGGCCACTTATATCCATCTGGATCACATCTACATGATATAGAATTAGATGGTACTTATTTTTTATGCACTTTGTTCGGTAATGGAATCTGGGATCATTTGGCCAACTTGAATATAGAAGTATTGTCAATCGTTAGAGGAATAGAATTCACATGTTTCTATTGCAAATATTCAAGTATTTTCCTAATCCACACAATCTCCTTTTTTGCTTCTGCAGCAGCCACACATTCTGCCTCTGTTGTGGAATATGTTATGTTTGCATGATCTCCAAAGACAACAAATGATCCAAGGCTCATGAGGTAGCCTGAAGTAGGTACTCAGTCTCTTTGTCGTCGTCAAAGTTTGAATCATAATATCCAATCAATTTGAAATCATGCACCTTACAATACTTGAGTCCAAAATCTTGAGCCCCTTCAACCATTTTAGAACACTTTTGGCAGTAGACCAATGTCTTTCAGAAGGTTTTTGCATAAACCTTAAAAGGATCCCAATAGTGAATGAGATATCTAGTCTAGTGGTGGTAAGATAGATAAGACTCCCTACAAGTTGTTTGTACTTAGTTGTATTCTCAAATTCATTCTCTTGTTTTTATGTGAGCTTCAAGTTATGTTCCAATGGATTGGAGAGAGGATTACATTCTATCATGTCGAACTTGTTCATCAATTATCCAATGTATTCTTCTAGGATATGAATTTGTACTTGGGATTTTGAGTCACTTCAATTCCCAAGTAGTAGTGAAGGTGTCCCAAAACTGTCATCTCAATTCCATTCTTAAACTCTTTCTTTGTGGATTCAATATAGATTTCATTGTTCCCTATCATTAAAATATCAGCTACATACACCGCAAGGTATACAATAGATCTTCCAACTTTCTTTATAAAAAGTGTTGCATCATCAATATTAAAATGTTATAAATTTAACTTCAAAAGATGCTCATTTAACTTTATGTACCATGCACGCAATGCTTGTTTCAAGCCATACAATGACTTGATGAGTTTTCATACATTTTGTTATTGTCCCTTCACAACAAAGCCTTCTATTTGAGACATAAAAACATTCTCTTTCGAGTCTCCATTCAAGAAAGCATTGTTCACATCCATTTGATGAAATCTCCACCCATTATGTACAACCAAGGACAATAAAGTATAGATGGTATCCCATTTTGTTGTGGGGGAAAAATTATCCTCATAGTCAATGCCTTCGTTCTTTGCAAAACCTTTTTTCACAATCCTCCCCTTGTGCTTGTCAAGTGAGCCATCTAATGTGTATGTGTTCTTGTAGACCCACCTGCAACCAATTGGTTGGTTCCAAATGGAGTTCCACAATTTACAGGTCCCATTCTTAATGAGAGCATCATACTCATTTTACATGGCTTCTTTCTAGTCATCATGAGCAGTAGATTCTTCAAAGAAAGTTGGTTCAAATTTAGCAAGTAAATTCAATTTACAATCATATGAGACATTCATATATTCTACATCAGATGGATTTGAATTATCTGCATCTCCTCCATCATTTTGTGTAATCGAAATTATGGTTCTTTTATTTCCGACTTCATTGGGATGGACACTTTGAAGTTTCTTTGTGACCCACTTCACAACTTTCTGTGAAGGTCCAAGTTGCTTAATTGGTGATGCTACATTGTCTTTAGATGCAATCTTTAATCCTCTCAATCACATCATCCAATTGAACCTCATGTTATAGTGAAGTGGCAAGAACTTCTCCATGAAGGGGAGGTGGTGCTACAAAAGGAGATTCCAAATATTGAACCAAGATAGGGATACCCCCTTCAAAACGTGGAATCTCATTATCAACTTCATGAAAGATATTTACATGGATAAATTTTTCTAAACGATCAAGCTGCCTCTTAATAGACTCGTCATTTTTATTCATTTCAATAAATGACATCACTAGAAAGAATAAAGTTTTTGTTTACCACATCATAAATATGATATGCCGTGGTGGTGTTTCAGTACCCCAAGAAGATGCACTTCCGACTCCTTGCACTGAGCTTGCTTCTTTGTTCCTTTGGGATCAATGCACAATAGGTGGATCCAAAGACCCTAAGATGCCTCACTGAAGGAATGAGGCCATACCACATTTCATATGGAGTCTTATTTGCAAGAGCATGAGATGGAATTCTATTTCTTAAATAAACTACACAAAAAACTGCATTAGCCCCAAACACCAATTTTACATTCTTGAAAACAATCATGGAATGATCCATGTTCAAAACTTTCGTGTTTATTCTTTTTTCCACACCGTTCTATTGAGGATTGTATGGAACATTTGTTTGATTCCCAATCCCATGTTGTCTAAGATAGCTACAAATTCATTGATATGTATTCTCCTCCATTATCAATACGAAGGGAACCAATCTGTAATTGTTCTTCATTTATAATCCATACATGAAAGTCTTTAAATGTTTCAAAGGCTTGAGATTTTTATTTTAACAAATACACCCACCACATATTTGTGTAATCATCAATAAAATTCATGATATATTTGTTTCCATTTCCATAAACAACATGAATATGGCCACACAAGTTAGAGTTTTCCAACTCTAATTTTCTACATGCTCTAAAATTTGAATCATGAAAAGTGTGCTTGATATGTTTGCCAAGAATATAAGCATCGCACTGTTTTAGCTTCTTTGTAATGGTGGGAAAACCAAAAACACCATTATTTTTCAACAATCAGAGACTATGATATTTAATGTGTCCATATCTAGCATGCCATAAAAGACTAGAAGACAATGTACCTTCTTCATGTTGATAGATGTAGGAAAAATTATATTCTCTTGTAGATGTTCCTTTTAGATTCAATGACTTCCCATCTTCACATCCGGCCATGATGACCTAGTTTTCAGAGGACCTCCTTATCTCTATTATCCCATTGAACATGCGGATGGAATGGCCTTGTTGTCGAATGTGCACTAGGGACAACAATTTTCTCTGCAACAATGAAAGATAGAGAACATTATGCAACAAAAAATTAGGGTGAGCCATGGATCCAATTCCCATGGGATTGAGGCTAGACTTACATGCAAGATACACCATCTTGTCTACATTGTCATTTAGTTCTTCAAACAATTATTTTCTAAAGCTCATGTGGGAGGTTGCACCAATGTCGAGTAGCCATGTATCTCTCCAAGATGCAAATAAATTATTGAATGTGACTTCATTTATACCAATATTATGCAACAATAAAATGAGTGGATTCAAGAGGTTTACCCACATCAAGATCTTTTCTTTTTATTGTTTCTTATGATCGTGCTTCTCTTTGATATTATCCCAAGGAATTTTGCACGTCTTTTCCTCATTTCCATCTTTGCTACAACAGACGCATTGAAGATCAAATCTCTCACTACCTGCCTTCCTTTGAAATTTGGTATTACTCCTCATCTCCGAGAATGCAATGTTAACATGCAATCTACAATATAACAACATCTGCAAAGTTCTACAAGGAAGAATACAATACAATCTCTACAACACTAAACTTAATAGAGTCTTTGAAAATCCAATGTGCAAGTCTATAGTATCCACAACTAAGTTATATTGCAAAAACACATAGCCCCCTAGTCTTACCAAACATTTAACAAACCTTGAGAGAAAAATTAAAAGTAGGCTCACTTTATAACGTTCATGTTGGAACTCTTCTGATATATCAAACCATTATTGCATATAGAAACCCTAAGATTCAATGAAAATAAAATAAGATTAGGACAATTGGGTATTCCTTCTCAAACCATAACAGTAGATGGTTCCTTCAAACAAATCAAACTGCATCCAATAGAAATTGACACAATGAAATGGAAGATTAGATCCATTGGGTATTCATTCTCAAACCAAAATAAAAATATGATTCCTCAATCCACTCAAATATCATGAAAATACCAATTAATAGGATAAAAATAGAAGATTTGTTCACCCACATAAACCTATAATCTAGTATTCAAGCATTCTTCTTTATTCATTTTGAAACTGAATACAAAAAAGGGGCTAATAGGAAGAAATAGGGAAAATCCTAAGGCACTGATTTTGATACCTGCTACGGAAAATATCATTCCAATTAGGAAATGTATATTGGTTAACACACTACACATGCACATGCATCAGTACAAGCATCCAATTCCAATATCACACACACTATAACTCATGTATTTGGAGTTGGGTATGAGGATTCGTGGGTATATTCATGCGTAGGAGTAAGGGACCAACCGTCCAAAGGTCGGTAGATAGGCAATGCCAAGTCGTAGGAGTTGTGGGTATCATCATGCAGGTAGAGCGGCAATTCCAAGTTCACACGAGTAGAGAGGCAATGCCAAGTTCACACGAGTAGAGAGGCAATGCTAAGTCGTAGTTCAAGTTTCCACTCATGCAAGATGCATGCACAAATATTTCAAAAGGAATGGAGTCTCCTCATGTATCTCACTGAGATATGAAATCCAAATATAAGTGTACACAGTTTATAGATTAGGGTTTCAACATAAGACGTCGTAGAAGAGTATGGACACCAAGGAGAAGTACGACATGGATAGAATTTGATCAGGTCACTGAGAATATGCCCTCGTCATGAGAGGAGAAAGAACAAAGATGCAAATGCATAGAAGAGGGACAAGTCATAGGATGGAGGATTCTCAGGTCATGCTCACCTTAGGAGTCTTAGGAATCGTGGGTATGAGGAATATTAATGTGTAGTTATTTGGGAGGAAAAATTCCCAGGTGTTCTCAGAGTACGCATAGGAATATGCCAAAAGAGGCAGAGGGAAGAGGGCATATGTTAGGATTGTCGAGACGGGATTGAGGATTAATAGGATATAGAGGAGTTATGGAAAATCTATGCTCCGATACCATATTTGTGGAATGATGCCTAGGTCTATTTTCATTTAATAGAAATCAGTCATTTATATATGTGGTGACTCTTCACCTTATTCAAAAACTAAAGCAAATCTTTACAATATTTACACAAGGAACCATAATCCCATAAGATTAGGTTTCCAATAATATATATAGTGTTTATGTAATATTTATTTTTCTTCTCTCAGATGTATAATATATTTATCTTAATAATTAGCACATCCATATTGATGAATGGAAAATAACTAGCACATCTCCATCAATGATATTTATCTGCATTTTGCATCCACCGCAATAAAAAAAAAATCGTTTTAATCACATATACATGCATATAAAATTAAATTCCCAAGAAACGGTAAGTGGTTATAATGCTAATTATTTTGAATAGAAAAGTACCTCTCAGTTCAATGCATCAATATCGATTATTTCTTAATTATTGGTGTGCAACATTTGTTTTTCAAACCCTTACATTAAAAATAGCGCTATGTTCACAATTGATAAAGAGAATGTTTTGCATTAATTAGTATAAGGGATTGATTATACATAGACCTCGTTATGAAAGCTTGGAATTATAGCTATTAAATGTTGATATGTTTCAATTAAAAACATTTGAAGTTTCATAAATTATTATTTTTTACTCCCTAATCATACCCCGAAACCGATCATGTATTTTATAAAATTAGTGCCTTCCACCATCAAGCCCATATATCTTTTATCAATCCACTCCCTCCTACCAATAAAAAATAAAAGGAGACAACAGAAATTTACGTCTTTTCAATACATTACATTATCTAGAAAGATTAAAAATCTTAAAATTTTAGGTGTTTGTGCAGAGTCTTTGAACTAGATTCCCTTAAGGAAAATGATACTATCCAAAACATAAGAGTTATGTTTACTGGAATGACAACTTTATGTGTGTGTGCGCGCACACACACACGCACAAACACACACAAATGGCATTTTGTAGATAATTTAACCAGCATAGATCCATCTTAAATTCGTATCTATCAAGCACCGAGAGGGATCCAATTTCTTGAGGTGTATTTTTTTTTAAAAATTTAAACTCAAGAAATTTGATCTTTCTTGATTGATAGATCTGGGTTTAAGTTTTAAGTTTTTATTTTATAAACGAACATCTATTTTTTAATTACTTTTCATAATATTTTATTTTATGAACCCACATGGATTTTTTTTTAAAAATATTTTCCATAATTTTTTATTTTATGAGCCGGCATGAATTTTTTTAATTATTTTGTTACTAACGTTATAACGTTATATCACGTTAGAGGATCTCTCCCATACTGGGCTGTAGAGCACCTTGTTTCACTCGGTGCAATGAATGTTAGTAGAGACACCAAATGTAACAACCCTATTTCAATAACATATTGTAACCCTAATTAAATTCAAATTTATTTGAGGAAATTTTCAGTAAGGAACTAGCCTATCAAATGTATATTCATCAATCAAATAATATCAAATAACTAATAGAAATAGATACTATAATCTAAGGAGAATAATCTCTACTTACACGATTGATGACCAACTTAATCAATTTTGTATGCAAACCTTGTCCTCCTTCAGTCACCAAGTCCTCTATTTGCAATAGCATTTGGAGGAATGAATCTCCACCCAACCAATCCCCAATTGAAGTCAATGCCCTTGATCCCTCAACAATTAACCCTATGTCAGACTAGGTAATACCTTAACTCTTTTCTCTATCCACCTCTATACAACAATATCTACCGCCTTAGCATCCTTCCCTACATGCACACAAACAACAGAAAACCAACAGAATAAGAAATACATTCAAATTCCAACCATCAATATGAGAGGTCCCACCTCTTGGTCTCCCCCCCCTCCCCCACACTTTATTACTAAACTCCATATTTTACTCAATTTCTTAATTTTGCATGGATGACACACTTGTCACCCATGCACCTAAATTAAACTACAAGTGCACATTTTCCTTTTTATTTTTATACGTTACCTTACATTTTTACTACTACCATATACTATTATGCTTATACTAATATTTAAGGTTGGGGTGTTACATATTCCCCCTCTTAAGGAAACTTTGTCCCGAATTTATAACCCTATAGAAAAAATTATGAAGACTTACTCAATCAGTCATGTAGAGAAAAGGTAATATCAATAGCGAGTATTATTGTGAATAAGAGAGATTTATATGTGTGTCCATCACGCATAAATTTTCCACCTGCACTAATACAATCATGGCACCCTAAGTTACAACATGGTCTTGATTAATTTCTTAGGTATCTAATATACACTTAAGCATACAAATTTTACATCAATCTCATTACACACTCAAGCATCAATCAAGTCAAATAAAGGAAAAAATAAAAGTACAAATTCATGAAACTTCCTCCTTCCTTACTTACCCTCTCCATGAGTGTCATATTGTTCTCCACCTCCATAATCTTCACCAATACTTCAGATGGCCTTGATTTCCATGGCATGGGCCCTTTACTATAACCTATATGTGGATCATACAATAGGCATCAAAATTTTCCTAGGAAGTTTCCATGGCTTATCCACTCTCCTAACTTCTGATAAATGTGAGACCTTATCGAAATTAATCAAAATCTAAGTGGCATTGGTATTAACCTGCATCTGGTTACCAATACCCTAATCCTAACATCAGAGTCATTATGCCTCATGCATCTTGAAATTGTGTCCTATACTTCTTCTATATGCACTCTTAATGCACCAACCCTAGACATCGGAAGTCCTTCTCCATATGCCTCCTCACAGCAAAGATACCTCTAGTTATGGAATTTAAATAGAAGATTTAAGAATCATTGGAAAAGAGTTAATTGTCGAGTTTGTCCCATAGCACATAAGGTGTTTGTAGTACCCATTCTCATTTGTGTTTATGGGATCCTATGATGAACCTGCAACAATAATTAATGAGAATACACGGGACAACAGAAATAACAAAACTCAGAATCACTTTTATATTGATTGCAAGCCACTTCGAGGGGGAAACCTCCTTTGAGCAAGCTCAATACAAATAACTTCACCATGCCTTCATAGGCCTCAACACACACTTATATAGTAAGTCTAGGCGCCAATACTATGGGTCAAAACCATGGGCCAATACAAACTATGGATCAACAAATACTAAGGGACGACTTACAAAGCATATGCGTCCAACAACAATATACTAACAAAGTAAATAGAAGGGTTGACATGGGTTCCTAACATCCACTTTCCCTTAGAAAAAGCTTTGTCCTCAAAGCTTTAGATGTGGAAATTGATGCAGAATTGGACGGAGTGGTTCCCTTGTAGCATCTTTAGGTTGCATTCTGGGCCACTGATGCCTTTTGAGTTTTAGGAGGATTGCTTGGAATGCTAAAGAAGAACCATATCAACTGCGTGAAAATTGCGCTCTGAACGGTGTTGAACGGCTTGTTGTTTCAGTCGAATTCTTGCCATGTGAAGATTGTCCTGCAGAATGAGAAGAATATGATCATGGTTTCGAAGAACCGAGTCAATTGCCTAAACTGGGGAGCTACTGAGGGTGTATGGAAGAAGAACTGGCGGTGCCTGTCCATAGACTGCTTCATATGGTATCCTTGTAGACGTGGTATTGTACCACTAGAACGCTTCTAGGAAATCCATAGAAATAGTTGTCCAAATCTGTGTAGGGATGGGAAAAGGTTTGAGCAGTCCCGAAAGGAGTGTCGTTTCACCCTTGTTGACATGGCAAGTATCACAGTCAACCACCATTTGTTCAATTGGCATTTTCAGTCCGTGCCAAAAGAATTTACATTGTTCTCGTTCATACTTTTGGAGGAACCCAGAGTGCCCTGCTGATGAAGAAGCATGGAGTTGATAGAAGAGATGGCCCTATTGAACATATTGCAACCAGTTTGGAGCAAGCAGAGAAATAGTTGTAAGAGAAACTGGGTCATCAAAGGTGCGAGAAGAAGCATCTGCCACCATATTGTCCTTACCCATGAGGTGGATAACCCATTTCAGGTTTGCTGGGGAGGAGACCCATTGTTCCAGGAAATGTTTCAGACTCTGGAGAGCAGTCTTGCTGCTGAAATAATTCCCTAATAGGGATGGCTACCACATCGGTACTTCATGCAAAATAGCCATCATTTCCTGCTGAGATGTAGACACGGCTTAATGCTTACCGGAAAGGTATCTTGAAGGTGGAAATCCCACTGGTGCAGCAAAGACACCTGCATATCTATCCAAGGAAGTAGTGGAGACTGTTGATGGGTGCATCTGAATGGAATGGAGTTGAGCGATGACACCATGTGAATTCTTCTTAAGGATCTTTTCCAGGCGATGTGAACTGATGATGTGGAGAGACCCTGGTTGTAATCCTGTAAATTTGTGTTGCATCCCATTGATTGAAAACTGCATCCAAAGTTCATCAAAATGCCATAAGATGGGGCCAAGTGTGCGTAACCATTGAACACCCAAAAGCACATCACATCCGCATAAGGACAAGGAAAACATGTGAGAGCGCAGTTTATAATCTTCCAGAGAGATACGCACATTGTGACACTTTCCCTTTCAAGGTAAGGTGCCTCCATTGGCAACCATGACTTCAAAGTTGGAGCAAGGATGGACAAAACAATCAGCCTATTTGGCGATCCGGGGGTCAATGAAGTTATGAGTGCTACCAGAATCAATGAGTATTGTAAGAGGAAGCTTCTTGAAATAACCCTTGACCCACACTGTTTGGGGGGTGGTGACACCAGATAAAGCATGGAGAGATATCTCTGGTTGTTCATCTTAAGATGGGGCATCAATAGGAGGCTCCTGAATGTCAACCTGAGCATCCATTGTATCTGGAGCTTCTTCACCAATTTTAGAGGTAGGTGAAGAATCCATATCCAAGAGATAGAGCTTTTGTTGAACACATCTATGTCCCCAAGTGAATTTCTCATCACAATTATAGCAAAGCCTTTTTTCTATGCGTGCTTGCATCTCTGTTTCAGACAAATGCTTGATAGGAGTTGGTCGAGTTGCTGGAGGAATGGGAGGTCGTTGAGAACCCATATTTTGGAAGGGAACAAAAGTGGGTTTGGAGTGCTGTTGGGCTACAATCTTGTCTTCTGCCAACTTAGCTAACCCTAGGACTTCCATCATTGTGTTGGGATAGAACATTTTAACCTCTGACCGGATTTCATCCTGAAGACCACTGATAAAACAACTCCTGTAGAATTCATCAAACAAGCCTTCTGTGTGATTGGCTAGTTTCTCAAATTTGGTCTGATACTCTTTCACAGTGCGATTTTGACGGAGTTTAGTGAGTGCTCCGGTGAAGTCATCAAAAGCACTAGGACCAAATCGTTGCAAAAGGAGTTGGCAAAAATCTGTCCATTTTGGCTCGTCATGAGCCTTGATGTACCAACGGTACCATTGAAGGGCTTCCTGTTCCAAATGAAATGATGCAAGTGGAACTTTTTGGACATAAAAAGTATTATGCAGACTAAAATACTGTTCTACATGATAGACCCATCCAGTCGGATCAGTACCATTGAAGCGAGGAAATTCAAGCTTCGGACCACGGAAATTGCTGGAAGAAGAGAACCCAGTGGCTGCAGAAGATTCTTGCTGTCGGTTATTGTTCATGTCTGAATGCTGAAGATGGAGGTTGAGAAATTTTTCATCCAGATCTTGGAGATTGGTTTGGATGGCTGCAAGTGCTTCCTCCATGGTTTTTGCTCCAGCGTGGGTGACAACCATAACTAGGAGTTTTTTTTTTTTTTTTGGGGGGGGGGAATGGATAGAAAAACACAAACAAAAGCTTATTTAGTAAAGGGAAATTTGGATTTGGGAAAAACTCAGAGGGGTAATTGGGGTTTGACTAGGTCTTTGACACTTTCTAATGGATAGGAAAGCAAAAAATGGGGATTTTAGAAGCGGGGTGAAAGAATGAGAAAATTTGGCAAAGAGGGACAAAGAAGCAGAATTAAGAAAGGAACTTGGTGGAAAAATTTGAAGGCAATTGGGTGAAATCCGAAGAAGTTATGGCAAACCCTAAAAATAGACAAATGTGGGATTTCGGGCTTTGGAAAGTGGAATTTGGGATAGGGTCCTCAGGAATGAAATATGCAGAATGGGATTGCAGGGGTGTCAGTGAAGTTTTAGGTAAAATAGAGTGAAAACAAGGGAGATATGGCCAAAAAACAATTTTTTTTTTCTTTCAGGAATGGATCTGCAACGACGCAGAAGGAATCTGAAACAGATAGATCTGCAACGGTGCGGAAGGAATCTGAAACAGATAGATATGCAACGGTGCGGAAGTGATCGGCAATAGAGGGATCTGAAATAGATAGATCTGCAACGGCACGGAAGTGATCAGAAATAGAGGGATCTGAAACGGCGTCGAATGGATCGAAAACGGCTGGATCTGAAATAGATCTGAAATGGCTAGATCTGGAACAAATTTCAGAATGGATCTAAAACGACACGTCAACAGTTCAGCTGAAAATAGATATGGACCCCAGGTATGTGCGGCTTCCTAACAGTTCAAGGGTTTCACTCGGCCACCAATGCTGTCTGATGGCTTGCGTATTGGGGCAGTAACCCTCACTCCACAGCTCAAGTAAAATTGATAACTGCTTTGCCACAAATGACAGCTCTTGGCTTACCTCATGGGTGAGAACTAGTCAATCAGGTAGGGGTCATTGCCCTTTTCGTTGGTAGGTCCTCTCAATGGGCCAACTACTTTGGGGCTCTTGTGGTACTCCTCACAATGAGTTTTAGGGCTTATGCCCAAGTACTTCCCACAGTTAAGCGGATAGGGATTATTCCTAGATCCGAAGCTGCAACAGATGCGAAAAAAAAAATTTGGCAGAAATTTCACCAAGCGAGCCCAAGAAAGTGCTCTGATACCAAATGTGATGAACCTGCAACAATAATTAATGAGAATACACGGGACAATAGAAATAACAAAACTCAGAATCACTTTTATATTGATTGTAATCCACTTCAAGGGGGCAACCTCCTTTGAGCAAGCTCAATACAAATAACTTCACCATGCCTTCATAGGCCTCAACACACACTTATATAATAAGTCTAGGTGCCAATACTATGGGTCAAAACCATGGGCCAATACAAACTATGGATCAACAAATACTACGGGATGACTTACAAAGCATATGCGTCCAACAACAATATACTAACAAAGTAAATAGAAGGGTTGACATGGGTTCCTAACAGATCCCATGAAATCCTAGAATGATTAACCTCACTAGGATCTTTGAGTGTATCACCTGAAATAAACTTCCGCTCACCACAATGAATAGTGTTTAGTAGTATTTTATTCAAGATAATAAGATATCATGAAATACATTATGTATAATAAAGCACTACAACTAGTTATCATATGTGAAGAATGTCTCATCACAACTTATATTTTGAAATCATGGAATAATGTGCCTCGTAAATCAAGTTTCACTTGTCATGCAATACCAATATGAATTAACTAATCATTCTACTGAATACCAATTCTCATGTAATAAAAATCCACGATATCATCAAGCATCCTATGGAACTATTATGTCATGAAAAACATTATGAATCAACATTTATAAATTAAAGTGCCCCACTGAATATCAACATGAAGTAACAACATAGTATAAACTGTGTATACACGGTCATTGAATACTATGATGAAACAATAAATACCATAGTGAATATCAATATGAAATAATAGCATGTCATATACCACGTGTCATATGTATCTAAACACCATGATAAAGAAATAAAATACCATACTTAATATCAAAATAAAATATTAAGCATCAAATGGATTGTCACAAGCCCAAGTCAATAAATATAATAAAAAAGATAAGGAAACTTGCGACACATAGTGTATGTGTCTTCCCAAATAGATGATTTTGTACTATACTAGTCCCGTTGGAATTTAACATGTTCCAAGATGCATCTGTGCAACCATTGAGTTCTCTGGTCCATTATACAATATGGTTCGACCTGGACAACTCCTTCCTCATAGAGCTACAATCCCTCCAAATTTAAAATATGAGACGGGTCAAGAATGTAATCTCTAAGCACAAAAATATGAAATACAATATGCATCCTTCCTATGGGATGGTAGCTCAAGCTGATAAGAGACATGCCTAATATATTCAAGGATCCTAAATAGATCAACAAATCATGGAGCTAGTTTGCTCCCCTTACCAAATTTAAAGGGGTTCTTCATGGGCCTCACTCGAACAAACACCATGCTTCCCTCCAGGGAAAATTTTAAGGATCCATAATTTTTTTAAAGTGTAGAAACCTTGGCGAATCTTACTAATTTGTAAATTTCCAACCAGAAAATATTGCGCAATTTTTTTCTAAAAAGATTCAAATATTTAAGGATTGTATATAGTTTCTGGACAATTTTGGTGATTTTTAGGATAAAATTTTTTATCCCATGGAATTTGGGCGAATCAACTTAGGAAAAAATGGAAATTGGTGAACCTTTTTTAAAGGAAAAAAATTAGCCCATGCGCTAAATTTCACCCCTAAAATTTTCCCTACTTACCTTCTCATAACTTCTACCGATACTCTTGGCATCAATGTAACTTTTTCGATGATCACGATATTCCTTAAGTCCTTGTTTAATCATGGTCATTTTCTCCTCCATATCTTGAAGCAATTTGGGGCCCAACATGACTTGATCCTATGGACAATCCCAACTAAGAGGATTCCTATAGGGCCTAAAATACAATACTTCACACAAGGAAGAATCGAGGGAGCTATGACAGTTGTTATTGTAGAAAAACTCTACCAATCGTAGATACCTCTCCCATTGATTATGTTAGTCCATGACATACATTATTAACATAGCCTCCATTAATTAGTTAACTCTTTATGTTTTACCATTAGTCTCCAAATGATATGATGTGCTTAAATTCAATTGGGTACCCATTGACTCTTGGAGGCTTTGCTAGAACCTAGCGGTGAATCGTGAATCTCTATCTTAAATCATTTTTCGAGGGACCCCATGTAGTTGAATTATTTCTTGGAGGAAAAGTTGAGCAATAGCAGGTGCATAAAAGGTACTAGTCTATCAAGTGTATATTCATCAATCAAATAATATCAGTTAACTAGCATAAATTAAAACTGTAATACAAGGAAATGAATATTTATGTACCTGATTTATGATCATCTTAACCAATTTTGAATGCATAGTTTTTCCTCCTTCAGTCACCAACTCCTCTATATGCAACAATAGTTGCGGGAACAACTCTCCACCCAACCAACCCCCAACTAAAGCTAAATTCCTCGAGCCTTCAACAATTAACCCTATGCTAGACTAGGTAATACATTAGATCTTTTCTTTGTTCACCTCTATACAAAAATATCTACCTCCTTAGACTCTTTTCCTATAGGTGTCTTGGTCTTTCCCCCTTCTTTATTACTAAATTTCCATTTTGTACTCAATTTCTTAGTTTTGCATGGATGACACACTTGTCACCCATGCACTTAAACTAAATTACAAATGCACATTTTTCTTTTTACTTTTATGCATTACTTAACCCTTTTACTACTACCATATACTATTCTACTTATAATGATATCTAAGATTGGAGTGTTACATAAAATTACAATTTTCATTTTTATTTTTATACCTTACTTGACCTTTTTACTATTATCAGATCTACTATTATACTTATACTAATATCTAAGGTTGGGGTGTTATGTTTTTTATACATTAAGTTGTCTCATAAAACTAAAATCTTTATAAAAGTATCTGCAAACACATGCAAACTCAATATGTTTCCATTCCAAACATAAAAGTTCTCAAAGACAACATTAGGTCAAGGTCAATCGATTTTAGTAGAATGCTATATTGGTTTCTATGCATAAGCTTATAGGTAGGCGGTATGCAACATATATTGGCACCATTGTACTCAACTATATATAAAAAACTAGTGTACCCTCGAGCTTATGGTACAATATCTTATGAATTACATGGACTTGTTTATGATCTAATCAAAGTGCATCCTAGATGGAAATTTAAGAAATTCAATTCTCAACATATCTGCATTCCCAAAAACGTTCTAAGAAAAAATAACACATAGAATGTGACAAGTAAAATGCACCCATATATTGGTATTCAAGAGATAATATTAATTTCCTAGCTTCCAGGGCTCTCTTTATATCTAGATAACCATTCTTCTACTCTACAAAACTATCCTCGGGTTGAAACATAACTGTGCATGAAAATGCAAGGAAGTAGCTATGAACGGGCTAACCTACCTTGCATTTATGGAATGCTCATGGGCTAATTTACATTTGGACTTGTGCCAGTGTTAGAACCTTCCTTGGGAATCAAATTTTCATTAAACAAAATGTTTGATGGAGAGTATTTTAAAATAAAAATAATTATTATATGAATATTATAGCATTTGAGTATATATTACTAGTATAATATTTGAAAAATGGGAATAATATATTGATTTGCATGGGCTAGCATGTGTTGGGAAGGTGTGGCATTGGCTATGTTACACCTAAATATTGCTACCCCGAGACTTAGTGTGAACATACCTAAAGTTTCCTATGACTGGAGGGCTTAACTGACCCATTTTTATAGGTCGTCGTAGTTCACCCTTGTACAACATGCAACATCGCAGGTTGTCCTAATGCAGCCTACGACGATGTCAGTTAATTAGATAAAAGAGCATCTTCAAGCCCATGCTCAAAGCTAAGTGATGTGGATCCCTATCTATAGGAGAGCTGGCATTCGGTTCCCTAGCCCTTTGGTGAGATCCCCTAACTCTCTCCTACTATATCTCAACCTATCCTATCCTCTTAGTCCTATATAAGTGAATCTCATTCCCATTCCAAAGGGAGGCACTCTATAGTATCTACATGCTGGTGAAATTAGCTTAGGAGAGATCTCTACTCATCTCTTGAGAGATCCATACTTCCTTTGGAGGCTTTGGCATTGGCTTGGTTGGAGAAGGATTGCTACATTAACTCTTGGTTGTAATCACTTCCTTCTATGTACTTTCCCTTTTATATAGTAATATAAATGCTTTCCACCAAATCTCATTGCATTGGTGTGTTTTGTGTAGTTTTCCTGCTTAACTGCTTACTTAGATATGCTATTGTTTAGGTGCATTTTACTACTTGTGTTGCTTTGTATGTCTCGACAGGTTTTGCAGGTGATATCTGAATACCATCAATCTTGGAGAAAACATCAAGGAGAAAGGATCTGGGATCTGAAAGGTAAAGCATCTATCTACTCGATCCCTAATTAGATCTATGAAAGTTATTTCTATTCTATTTCATTTGTTCTAGTCTTGCATTAAGCTAGGGAGATCAGGACTTGAGTCCGCTCTTGGTAGATTGTCCATCAAACAAATCTAGCGACCATACTGGGGAGTACTTCGTTTTAGTTTTCAATTTGAATTCCATTTTCATTTGATTTATTTTGCAAGCCATCTTATTTGCCTCCTAATCCTTTTTTCACCATCGGATATTCACTTTGAAGAGCCTGTAGTCCTCCTATGAGTCTGCACTCACCATCTTTAAACCATTTTATTGCTCATTTCTTGGAGATCTATTGATCCTAGATTTTGGATCTCGCTCATCACATCTGGGCAGTGGAACCAAAGCATCGATCTGTCATTCTTTTTGCACTTTGATTCTATGTCGTCGCAGTTTCCCCACTAGTGTCCTGCGACATCGTCGTGAACCCCGCACTGGTGACCTGCAACGGTCGCTCTGTGTTTGAACACAGACTGCGTCAATCTATTAATTTTTATGCAAGGGCATCTCCCCTCCACTTTTGATTTGATTTTTGATTTGGTGTGCATACCCCTCTGTGCTGCAAGATCTAGTCAGAGACCCTTTTTTTATTTGTGTGTTAAAAGTGTTAGGATTTCTATTGGGTCCCATCTTAACAAGCTTAAGTTTGGTAGTGGTGGACACTTTGGATTCCCCCACCATCATCCACTTAACCTTGTTTTCCCTCCTCTCCCCACCTGATATGATCTTTGCATTGGATCTGATCCCAACCTCCCTTTTGCACTTGTCATTTAGCCTTGTTTGCATTCAGTTGTTTGATTGAGTGTTTTGAAGTGTTTTCGATTCACATGAGTGCTTGTCATTTTCTTGAGATTTTCTGAGTATTTAGAGTGCTACAAATCAACTTTCTTTTCAGTTTTTCATGCTTAAAAATATCATAGTTATCAAGTTGTAATCTTGGCATGTCATTGGAAAATTAAAGGTGCATCATTTTTACTGTTTTCAAGTACATTTGAAAAGTATTGTGCAAATTGCTTCATGCATTGGAATTGGTCATTTATTAGTCTTTTGCAAAAGTTTGAGAGAAATAATTAATCATTTGTGCTTTTCGGGAATTATGAATCATTCATTTTCTTGAAAAATTCGAGTGAGATCAAGTTTTTACAAAATTGATTCCATGCTTGAGAAAATTGTATGCATTCATGATTTTTTATGCTTTTAAGCCATTATAGTGAAATTGAAAAGTTAGAGTGCTCTAGATAGGAAATTTCTCTCTTTTCATCTCTTAAAGTTTTGATTTGAAAAGACAAAAGAAAATGTTTGGATTTGGTTGTTATGATTGTTTATTTTTTGTGTTTTGCTTGGAAAAACGGAAAAAGTGAAAAGAGTATTTTTTATCAAATTTGATAGATTTGGGATTGTGTTGTATTTGGTTGCTTTGGTAAAATCACTTGGAAAGAATTTTCTTCCTCCCATATACAGACTTCATCAAAAGAAAATTATATTTTGTGCATGTAGTTAGGGCTTTCATTATGTTTACATTTATGTACTCACCTCATGCATTCACCTAACCGTCTAGATAAAATTAATGGTAGAACTAGGGTAAAATTTTTAGTAACTTGTGTGTTAAGTTAGAGACGTGTTCCGGCATTGTAAAATGTGGCAGCTGTCATTACTTGCCAGCACTGTATTTCGGTGGTATTGTAGTCTTCCACGTACTTATCGGTATATCGAATCTCTTTCACATACCAACCAGGTATATCAAAGCTCTTTCACGTACCCACCAAGTACCTCGTGTACTTGGTGTATATCGAAAGGTGTTTCACGAACTTGGCGTATATAGAAAGGTGTTTGACGTACTCGGTAGTATATAGGAAGGTCTCATGCCATACGGTTGTGCATTAGATAGCACCACTACGGATTTGAGCTCCCACGTACCTTGCGTATATTGGGAGACACCATTAGGATTCCTGAAACCAACTAAGTTAACCATTTGGCCATCTTGGTAGAGAAATACACCGAGAACAGCACTCGGAGAGATTACTACGCACGTACTGTCCAGGTAATCGGGTATTCAGGCAAGGGTACGATCCCAATACTCCTTGTCACGTTTTATTGTTGGACACTATGGTATATAGCGATTTGCGAAGCGTTGACAATCCTGTGAGGTTCCAGACTTTTGAATCCACTCCTATCACCTAAGTTTGCTTGCGGCCTTAGTTTGTGTAGGATTTTTTCTGGAATTCTTTTCTTTTGTTTAGCTTTCCCTGGGAGAAATGTTTGTTTCATTCACTCTGGCTGACTTTCCTTGGAGAAGGTCTCGTAGGATTCAGAAGTTACTGCCCGAATATCCCCTTAATCAGGAGGTAATTTCGAAGGTAAGGATGGACCCACGGGCCACGGTCATGTCACCTAAAGTCGAAAACCCTACTTTGAATATTGGAGCACATATGTTCCCTCCAGATTCACCTGCCTCCAACCCCCATAGGGTGAAGAGGTGCAAACTTTCACTTCACAAGACCTACCTTTCGTTTTACCGGGAGAGCCTAGATCAGTGGAATGGTTAAATCCACCCCAGGATGACCCTGCAGCAGCTGTTGGTCCAACAACAACTTATTGGACATCATCTCTAGGCCACCCAGTGGCTCATTTTTTCATTTCATCCCCATCTAGTTGGGCCACTCCTAAAGAGATTTTCGGACCCATTCGTGATCTCCTGGATCAATTGTGTGCCAAGGGTGATGAAATTCGAAGACAAAGTATTTCACGAAGGGTTGAAGACCCGATGTTACCTCCTTATCAACTAATCCTAGGTCATTTTTTATCTTATGATTCACCAGAATCATCCACACAACATGTGACCACTTTTGAACTTGGTCAACCATCACTTCCTGCACATTCACCCCTTAGACAGGAGACCAGTTCTACACCTCGAACGACTCAGCCTATTGAAGGACAACAGTCCAACACATATGTTACTACCATGGTTACATTACCCATTCCTTCCCCAACCCAAAAATCATGGGGAGGATACTCTTTACCCCCTAAGTTCCTCACCAGTAATGTTAATCCTACAGTAGATAATCAACAACTCGTGTTGGGTCAACCTTTGATTAGTGGTCAACAAGTTGTTGCTGGGGGGAAACCCCCATCTCTTAACTGTAATACTGGAGGAGGGTTTCCCATCGGTCCTTCCGCTGTAAATTCCTTACCTCCCGGACCTTCCACAACGGGATTATCCAATGTTGGGGGACCATCCAATGTAATTCAACCACCATGGAGTCAAGTGTATCTAGGTTATCTTAACCCTGTGTCGGGACAACTCAATCTCGGAAATGCACTCTATGGGGTACCCTACCCCTGAAATCCATACACTCTATGGGGAAAGCAAAATGTGTTACAACATGGACCCCCACCTACAGTCCCTCAATTCCCACCCCGCCCATTCGGTCCACCCCCACCTCCCATTGGAGGTGGTGGGCCCACACACAACAATGGAGGAGGTGGACCTCTACCTTCTAGTGGAGGACCACCTCATTCTAAATATCATGGCCAACCCCCCTGGAAGCGAAGGTGGAGGCCCTCTCCCTTCAAGTGGAGGTGGAGGGCCACCCCCCACCCGGCGGTGGAGGACCATCCCATTCTCGTGGTGGTGGTGGAGGACCATCCCATCCTGTTGGTGGTGGTGGAGGACCATCCTACCCTGGTGGAGGTGGTGGAGGAGGCCCTTACCCTTCTGGTGGCGGCGGTGGACAACCACCTCCTCCTGGAGAAGGCGGTGGAGGCCCACCCTATCTCGGTGACAGTGACAGACCACCACCTCCTCCCGGAAGAGGTGGTGGAGGTACATCCTATCCTGGTGGTAGCGGTGGACCACCACCTCCTCCCGGTGGAGGCGGTGGAGGTCCATCCTATCCTAGTGGTAGTGGCAGATTCCCACCATTTGGAGGCATCCCACCCCCTCTCGGCGATGGAGGCAGACCCCTACCTTATGGTAACGGGCCACCTTATTATGGTAATGGACCACCTCTTTATGGTGGCGAACCTACTTACAGTCCAGGTGGCACACCCCCTTACGTTCAGTTTCCTCCGGGAACAACCTACAATCAGTCGATTCAAGGTCCTACCGGTCCATAAATGCCTTATCAGTACTATCAATACCCGGAGCTGAACCAACAACTACCCTTTTGGTTACTTTGGACTTACCCGACCTATCTCGTCTGATGAATGATCCCATTTTCCATGGGCATAACTGGCCACCCATTCCGGCTAAGTTACCATCAAATATCTCCAAATTTGATGGCAAGCCTATTGAGGATCCTAAAAACCATGTGATGACATACCATTTATGGTGTTCATCCAACTCCTTGATGGACGACTCGATCCGTCTTAGGTTATTTCAACGGACTCTCACCAGCCCAGCTGCCAAGTGGTACATTAAGATACCACCCAATTCTTTTCCCTATTTCCAATCTCTGGCTATGTCATTTTTTACCCACTTCTAGTTGTCCATTTGTTATGAGACTGTTACGGACTTATTGACCTCCCTTCTCCATAACACTGCCACTCATATTTATGATCATATTCATGAATGGCGACGAAGACGACGTCTTATTAAGGCTCATATTCCAGACCAAATCTTAGCTGACTGGTTCACAAAGTAACTTTTACCCGTCATAGCTCGATACGTAGCTATGGGAGGATCCTTCATTGAGGAACATGCCATTACCCGTGCCCATTACTTAGACTTGGTCTATGCTCAATCCGGAACATTGTATAGAATTGTTCCTAATGCACCTCACCCTACGTATGATCCCGCGAAACCACCCAAGGGACCACAGGCCGATGGCATCATTGGTTCCCTTACCTCCCATCCTTCTACTCAAACTGGTGGCTCGTCAAACCTCAAAGTTCTTCTCCATCACCCCCATAGGTTGGAAATAGCACTACCAAGTCCACCACTCTTGCCTCCACCGAAGAGGTGAATTCTGTGCAATCAACTTCATCTCAGAAATCCAGTGGTAAGAACAATAACAAAGGGAAATCTAAGAAATATTCTAACCAACAGGAGCCCAAACCCACTCAGGAAGACACCAAACAGAAGAGAAAGTTGAAGTATCCTTGTTTGCTGTGCGGTGGAGACCATTTCTCAAAAGAATGTCCCCACCGAGACGAAGTTCAGAAATTTCTCAAAGGAAACTCTACTACTGCAGTTCTCAACGATCCCTTCCCCACTCAAAACCAACAACTCATCGCACACAAATATCCTTCCCAAGGAGAGCATCCTCCACCGCGCATGTTCTCATGATGCGTAGTGAGACCATCAACTTGAACACGCGTTCTCATTCGTATGACTCAGTCCATCAAAAGGAACCCGTTGGAAGTAATACTGAAAAAGCTTCCACTTCGATTCCCGACGTCACCGTACCACACGCTTCTCTCACCATTGAGAATCCCTCTTTAGAGTCAGTGTTGCATCCTCCCAAGAGCACGATTAGAAAAGTTGTTTTCAATCCCAATGCTTGGGTCACTCAGAAATACAATATTGTAGAGGACCTGGCACAAGCTCCTTTTGCTATGTTTACCCTTGATGTCTTGTAGAACTGTCCTAACCAGCGCAAGACTCTCCTCACTACCATCGGCATGGTTGATCCGGATCCTTCGAATACCATCATGTTCCGGCTGAAATACATTAAGCCGAGGCTTTCCCATCAGTTGGCATTTCAAGTTTCCACAAACATTGCTGGGAAGATAATCCATCATACTTTTTTGGACGAAGGTGCCTCTAATTCAGTCATGTCGATTTCATGTTGGAGAGCCATTGTCTCTCTCGAGTTGAATCATTCTCCTACCACCTTGAAAGCATTCGATGGACATGGCTTTCAAAATCATGGGCGGTTACAAGATTTAGCAGTCGAGTTGGGGGGAAAGACCTTAACCATTAACGTGGAAGTGGTCGCTGCCCCGTTAGATTATAATAGTCTGCTTGGTCATAATTGGTTTTATGCCATGACTGCAGTTGCATCATCTGTCTTCTGCATAGTACAATTCCCCCACCAAGGACGAATTGTTATTGTCGACCAATTGGATTTTTGTACACCTGACACCGCTACTCATCCGGGCGATAATGTTCCATTACTTGGACAATCTTTGCATCCTTATGATAGCATGGGGGTTGGCCTCATCAAGGAATCATCCCTTATGGGAGTTTTTCCAACCTCAGATCCCTCCAATCATCTATCCCCAACTCTACTGATCAATGGCTTGTACCTGAAGAAGCCACCACACACCTGATTGGAGACACTATGCCTCTTTCACCCACTGAACTCACTTACGAGGCTATCCAGTCAGCACCGGAGGACCACTTAGTTGTGGCCTCCACTTCCCATTCTCTACAATGGACATCATCCCTGCCCGACCCTCTGCTTCATACTTTTTAGTCTGACGAGTCCATTATGGAAATCATTAGTGCAGATTACCCACCGTGGGAAGACCTCCATCATCGATCGTCTTTCCTTCCTTCATTGGATACTGTGGAGAATAGCATTACCGCCATCTTTACACTGGATGCCTACCCTGGCTCTCAGCCCTTGATACTCACGTGTCAAATGGACTCTGAAGGAAACTTGGTCAACATTGAGCCTACCATTTTGGTCAACATATCGGTTACTCTTGGTGTAGTGGAACACATTCATTTAGGCCAGAAGTGTTCCCTTGAAGAGATTACAACGTTCACGGCCTTTTTCAAGCAATTTCAAGACGTGTTTGCTTGGACTTACGAGGAGATGCCTGAGATAGACCCCCCTATCATTTCACACACGATTCAAACCTATCTTGATGCTAAACCAGTCCGACAAAAACTGCGGCCGGTACACCCCCGAAAGACTGCAACAATCAAGGCAGAGATTGAAAAGCTCTTGAAAGATGGTTTTATTTACCCTATCCCGTTGATAGAATGGGTCTCAAACGTCGTGCCTATAGCAATATAGCAAGGTACCATTCATGTTTGCGTCAATTATCAGGATCTCAACAAGGCTTTTCCTAAGGACAATTACCCGACTCCCTTTATCGACCAGATCATTGACAATTGTGGTGGAAGTGCCATTTTTTCTTTTATGGATGGCTTTTCCAGCTACAACCAGATTGAGATCCACCCGGATGATCAACACAAGACAGCTTTCATCTGTCCTTGGGGTACATTTGCTTATCGCAAGCTCCCTTTTGGCCTTAAAAATGTTGGTGCCACATTTCAACAGTCCATGTTGTACGCCTTCCACGATGTGAAGGACTTTGTGGAACCTTACTTGGATGATCTACCTGCCCATTCACAGCAGCACGAGTACCACATTGATCATCTGACGGCGGTATTCCTCAAATGTAGGTGGTATAACATCCATCTGAATCCTTGCAAGTGTATCTTCTGCGTCGATTCTGGACACCTCCTCGGTTTCATAGTCTCGAAAGATGGGATCCGCATTGATCCCCTGAAGGTGGAATCCATCGTCACTCTCCCACATCCCATTGACATCACAGAAATTCAAAGTTTGCAAGGGAAGGAAACTTATTTAAGGTGTTTTGTCTGTAATTTCGCGCAAAAGACTCAAGGTTACATGAGACTACTTAAGAAAGACGTCCCGTTCATTTGGGATGACTAAGCACAACAATATTTTGATAGTCTCAAACATGCTATCACGCATGCCCCTGTGGTCCAACCGCCCAATTACTACAAGGATTATATCCTTTATCTTGAAACTTCTACTACCATGATCACCATGGTCTTGGTACAAGAAGAAAACAACGCCAAGGAACATGTGATATACTATCTAAGTAAGTGTCTCATTGACTCTGAAACTCACTACTCACATGTCGAGAAGCTCATTCTCACGGCAGTCGTTTCCATCCAAAACTTCTGACATTACATCCTGCTCCGCACCACCACCATCATCGTTGATTCAAACCCCATGTACCACGTTCTGACACGTCAGGTGCTTGGGGGAAAGTATTCATGCTGGATCGTGATACTACAGGAATTTGATCTCCTATTCAAAAAAGCTAAGTATAAAAAGTCTTTGGTATTTGCTGAGCTGATCTGTGATCTTCCCCGGGCTGATGTCGATTTTGAGCCCAATGATTCTCTTCTAGACAAATCATTGTTCCTCATCAGCACGTCTAATTTGTGGTATGGAGATATCACTTTATATCTTTAGACCCAACGTTTCAGCCCCCAACTCTCACGGGTCTATCATCGTCGAATACACCACCATGCAAAGTAGTATCTAATCATCAGTGATACTTTGTACCGTCGTGGTATTGATTCTATTCTTCGACGTTGTCTCACTCATGAAGAGATTGAACACGTCTTAAATGATTATCATGCTGGGGCATGTGGAGGTCATCTCTCTGGGATGGCTACAACCCATAAGATACTTCGCGCAGGATATTTTTGGTCATCTATCTTTAAAGATTGTATCTAGGGCATCAAAAAATTTCCTCCATACCAGCACTTCCAAACTAAGAAGTGTACCCACCCAACCCCATTACACTCGATTATTGTCGTTGGCCCCTTCGCTAAATGGGGCATTGACTTCATGCACTGTAAGCCTTCCTCGACCGGCGGGCATGGTTACATCATAATAGCCGTGGATTACTTTACAAAGTGGGCCGAGGCTATGCCGACATACATGGACGACGGAAAAACTGCCGCACTCTTCATATTCAATCATTTTATAGCGCAATTTGGAGTTCCTCAAGCTATAGTCACCGACCATGGTTCTCACTTCATGAACCACATGGTTGACGAATTGAGCATTAGATTGGGTTTTCACCACGAAAACTCAACACCTTACTACACGCAGTCCAATGGACAAGTAGAGGCCATTAACAAGGTCTTGAAAACCATGATCCAAGGCATGGTGGGTACGCACAAGTCCAACTGGCATAATATGCTCTTTTTAGCACTATGGGCTTATCGAACTTTCGTCAAAACCACCACTGGGTTTACCCCCTTCCAATTAGTTTATGGATTGGAGGTTGTCCTACTGATTGAGTGCGAGATTTCATCCCTCAAACTCGCAGTTGAACTTATCCCTAACACTACTGCTGAGGAAGAACGCTTCCTCTACCTGTAAAAAATCGACGAGACTCTCCGCGATGCTGTTTTTCCAATGAGGCTCATAAGAAATGCATCAAAGTGTAGTATGACAAGTCGGTAGAACCTTGCGTCTATAGCAAGGGTGATTTGGTCCTTACATATGACCAAAGACATGGAAAGTTGGGGGCAGGAAAGTTTGAGTCCATGTGGCATGGACCCTACATAGTAAAGTGTGTCCTAGAGAAGGGAGCCTACGAGCTAGAAGACTATGACGGGATATCTTTAGGTGAGCCCTACAATGGGCTTTACCTGAAGAGGTACTATGCCTAAGTCTTTCATGCATAAGTACATTGTATATACTGTACATGGTGTGTGTTTTGTGTGGTGTGATGATTTGATTTTTGCGTGCTTAGGTCTTGTTTCATTACTTATACCATGTTCTGTCTACATGTGCAGATGGAAATTTGCTACGGATTCGTGGATGGCGCTAGCCGGCATAATCGTAACCTTGCTTTGGTAGCCTGGGTGCTCTATTCACCCACTGGTGAGCTTATCAACTCATGAGGAATGTATCTAGGTTTCGCAACCAACAATGCTGTGGAATATCAGGCAGTCATTGGAATTCTAACCGACGCTATTTATTCAGGTATGGACCACATTGTCATCCATTTGGACTCTCAACTAGTGGTCTCTCATCTTAACCGGGTTTACGCCATCTGCAACCCTACCCTACTCTGTCTCTATAGACGAGTTAGTCTTCTGGAAAGGTCCTTCGAATCCATTTAGTACCTACACATTCCACGAGATGTGAACATAGTTTCCGACTCCATGGCCAACTTCATTCTAGATTGGTACATTGCACATACATGCGCATATTCATGAACTGTAAAAGCGGACATAACATGTAAATAATTCATTACATAAGAAAACACATAAACAAGATCTCATATGGAACAAAAATTTATAAAGCCGCCAGAATGTCTATATATATATAAATCGAGATAAAGTAGTGTTGATTCAAAATCTGAAGCACGATGGCTTTCAGTGAGTCTATACAAAATCTAAAGCCTAATAGCTTTCAATAGTACAAAATATGAGGCTCACAAAGCTCTCAGTACATACATAATATCATAAGGCCTAATGCCTGGCCCATCCACCCCTGGGTCTCGCAGCTCTCGCCTGCTAGCCGTGGAAGCAGTGTACCTCTCTCGCTGCCTTGCAGAGCAGCTCACTAAAATGCAAGGTCACGCCAACCATGTACCTCTACACGGGCCTCAATAACTCATGCACTGCTTGATCTGGAACGTTTAATGTCAACATAGTAAGGTTCTCACATACATCCTCCATCTCTACAATGGCATCATGCATGACTGGGGCTATAGCTGGTGCTTCTCCTCTCCTTGCGAGAAGTGAAACTCCCACTAGTCGTGAAGGGCCCACATCTGCACACACATGTTATTAACTCATCAGCACTACCCAAAAAAATTATAAATGCACAAAATGAAAAAGTACAAGGGTCTTTGTTCTTACCGATCTCTCCCCACTCTGCTCCCTTGGGCAACACTAGGTCTAGATCCTCCCTCAAGTCCGTACCACTGTACAGATAGTCCTCGATAATGAGCAGTTGGCCTTACAGCCAGGTGAAGAATCTGGAACCATATCCGATGATTGGACCCCCACCACCATGGCGGGCCATCACCTCCGTCCATCAATCCATATGAGGATCCTTGGAATCTCTATCATCGAAGGTCACCTGCAGGCGTAAGAGAGGAACCCGCTCCAACAAGAAGGAGATCACTACTGATCCATAACCGAACTACTTAAGTTCACCGCATCGACACTTGGTCAGATGAGCTAAAAGGTTGGTGAGGAGTCCCTCACACCAGTTAAACACCTTTGGATACATACAGTCATCTGCATATAACATTTGGGACTTGGTATCCAAATGAGCCGCTTGGCTCCCTGCTATCCTCACTATAGTTAAGAGTATAACACACAATGGGCGTTCTCGAACCTCTTTAATGGGAATTTACCGCTAGAGACATGGGCATGTGGAGTACAATGTTGGGTGATCAAGTCATCCACTGTCCGGTCACTCCCTTGTGATCCGGTGAGAGACACATTATCCCCCCTTCGGGATAGTCCTGTCAAGAAATAGATGTCTTCAACATATATAGTCAGTACATGCTCCCTGATCATGAAGTACTGCTATGTTGCATCCCAACTCCAGAGCATGTGCTCCAGTAGTGGGACTTGGGCCCTCATGCCTTGGACCTAGAAGAACTTCAACAGTCCACAGTTTCTCAATGCATCCACACACAATGGATCATTTTTCGCTTGTACATCTTCTACCTCATGTTCACGCTCACACCATTCAAGAACCATGGTGATGGTCACAAACCGGCAAAAGGAAGCATTTAAACACTATTAGAACTCACCCAAACCATTGAAAGTTTTTCTTATGGGCTAGGTTTGGATTTGGAGATGGACGTTTCCATCGTCGCACCTCGTCTTTGCTGACAGGGCGACATCGTCGCAATATGCCCTTATGGGTTTTGCGATGACCCCAGTTCATCATGGTTCCCGTAAAGGAGACCTACGACGACCCGAGGGCGCAAAATCCCCTCACAAATCAACCCAAAAACCTAAAAAATGAACAAAAATTGAAATTGTAAACCACCAGAAAGTTGTTGGCTGAGATCTAGGCTTACCTGCTCCTGACGGTACGTGAAATGGTCAATCGTAGCTCTGGCAATCGACAAATGAAAATTTGCTCCAAATGGCACTTTCTTCTCCCCAAACTTGGCAAATGACAATGGTAACTATTTTTGGTCATTTTTCCTATTTTATAAATAAAAATGGAATATTCTTTTTCAAATTTAGATGCTTTATGGGTTATTTGCTATAGTTTGGATTATTTTACTGCATTTTAATACTCGGTTTGACTATTTGACCTAGTTTTCAAGCATGTAGGAGACGTTAAGTGTTTCATTTGCGCCATTTTCACATCGTAGTGATCATCTCAGGTATGAATAACCCGTTGAATATTTTTGTTGTTATTTTCACTCGTTAGATTTCAATTATTTAATGATGATGAGCTTACTCTTTGTTCTTTCTTGTGCTCTTAAAACCATGATAATAATTCATCGAGTTATGATTTATCACTTTTCTGGGCTCGTTAAACTCCTAGGGAAAAGGAACCCCCCTGGAGTCTATCTTTAAGATCTTTTCAGGCTCTCGAAATACGAAAATATCGCCAAGCGAACTTGTCGCATTCACGCTTGTTAAAGTATTTGAAAGGTCGTCTCCCTGGTGATAGTTTACCCCTTTTTCGGACCAAGGGGCACTATTTACGAAAAAGGAATACTCTAGCCAATCATGAGTGGAAGAGTCCTCTCTCGCATTGTTTTACCCTTTTTCAGGCAAAGAGGCTAACTTTACGAAAAAGGACCGTTGGAGTCTTCTTTATTTCTTTTTAGACTCTCTAAACATGAAATGATGACCGAGTTTACCTTCTATGGACTCGTTAAAATTCAACATTGAAGGGCCCGCTATGGGATGAACCCCTCGTCTCCTAGGTTCGGAAAATATTTGGGATTGGACTCATCTATGAGATGAGCTATACCGAGCATCTGGTTACCCTCATCAAGGTTGTAAAAAACACATGAGGCACTCATCATTCATGATGGGGAAAAATGAAAGCTTTTATGTTACACTTTTTACCTGTGGCAGTACCTAGTCGTTCTTGAACATGGCACTCATTTGCATTTGCATACCGTACTTGGATCATCTATTTGTCCTCGAGTTTTGCCTACTTCCTGAGTCTTGTTACTCCTTTGGGTCATCCAAAGAATACTTCCATCATCAGTTGCATTAGGAATTGGCGTCATTCGCGTCATGTCAATACTGCCAAGTCATCATGCCATTCCCATGTTCAAGAATACTTTCACCACTCATCATTTGCATTCAATACACCTTTCACCATGTCAGGTCTATTACAAATCAGTCCTGTATGTTACTATACCATCTGATCTACTCCAAAAATCAGTTGTCGAGTTTCGTGTCGATGATGGGGGATTCATCATGGCCCTCCTTTGGCGGATTCATCCTTGTCGACTTCAAATCATCATCCGAGGGTTTAATCTAGAAACCAATTGAGTACCTTGGGCTAGCATGCCTCAATGGCATGTTACCTCGCTTTCGACATGAATTCACATCATTGACTCTTGATTGAAAGATTTCATTAAGCATTCGAATTCAACTCATTTATTTGCGCTTGATGATATGTACTATGAGACCTTGGGGATCATTGACATTAATGGTGATTTCCCTCATGCTTGTTAACGGTATACATCAATGACCGGTAATCAAGTGGTTTCTACCATGTTCGACGTCAAGACATTTGTAATCACATGGATAGATTCGTATCATTGCGGGTTTGGCTTGAAGACCCCGGGGAGTCATGTTTTACCAAGGCTGCGATGGAGATTGTTTTGAGTCATATTACATGGATCCACTTTTATATTGGTCATGGCTTTGTTATCATCTCATCATGGATCTACGCTTGTGTCTAATAGCCATGATTGTGTTCAGTCGGTCATTACTACCATGGATCTGCAATGTATTGGTCGACATCCATGTTGTGAGTCATATGCGATTGTGTACTTAGAGTCAATTGTACTGCAGCGACATCCTTCGTCTGAAAAGTCCATTTCCATCCCTTCTGTCAAAGCGTTTCACCTGTCAAGTTTCAACAACTTCATGCTTTGGGGGGCATTCTGTTACACCTAAATCTTGTTACCCTGAGACTCAGTGTCAACATCCCTAAAGTTTCCTATGACTGGAGGGCTTAACTGACCCATTTTTATAGGTCATTGCAGTTCACCCTTGTACAACATGCGACGTCGCAGGTTGTCCTAATGCATCCTACAACGATGTTAGTTAATTGGATAAAAGAGCATCTTTGAGCCCATTCTCGAAGCTTAGTGATGTGTATCCCTATCCCTAGCCTATAGGAGAGCTGGCATTCAGTTCCCTATCCCTTTGGTGAGATCCCCTAACTCTCTCCTATGATATCTCAACCTATCCTATCCTCTTAGTCCTATATAAGTGAAGCTCATTCCCATTCCAAAGGGAGGAACTCTATAGTATCTACATGCTGGTGAAATTAGCTTAGGAGAGATCTCTACTCATCTCTTGAGAGATCCATACTTCATTTGGAGGCTTTGGCATTGGCTTGGTTGGAGAAGGATTGCTACATTAGGTCTTCATTGTAATCACTTCCTTCTATGTACTTTCCCTTTTATACAGTAATATAAATGCTTTCCACCAAATCTCATTGCATTGATGTGTTTTGTGTAGTTTGCTTGCTTAATTGCTTACTTAGATCTGTTATTGTTTAGGTGCATTTTACTACTTGTGTTGTTTTTTATGTCTTGACAAGTTTTGCAACTGAGATCTGAATACCATCAAGCTTGGAGCAAACATTAAGGAGAAAGGATCCGCGATCTGAAAGGTAAAGAATCTATCTACTCGATCTCTAATTAAATCTAGGAAAGTTATTTCTATTCTATCTCATTTGTTCTAGTCTTGCATTAAGCTAGGGAGATTAGGCCTTGAGTCCGCTCTTGGTAGATTGTCCGTCAAACAGGCTACAAAAGATATAATGGTATGATTCAAGGGTTGTGATCCACAATCATATAGGAAAATAACCTCATGGGCATGTGGCTCATGCTAGGACACAATGACATCGATGCATCGTTGCTACCAACACCAACCTCATGAGAAGACTCATGTGTTGCTCTAAAAATATCATGTAAAAAGAATTTGTTCTTTATTTAGATATAAGAGTAAAAACCAAATTTCATAAATGAATATATGTGATAAATCGTCATTTTAAAATTTGGTGCTTACCCCATATTCTTTTATATGTTCCTACAAAACTCTGCACCTTTCTTTAATCTCCTCCATGGGTTCACATCCAACCAATGCAACAAATTATATGTTCGCCTTTCTAAGATAATTTATAATTGTGTCAAATGGGTTGATAGAATCAAAAAATGCATCATCATCTCCCACATCGTCAAGATTAGGTGCAGATGACTATATATACCAAGAAAAAACAAGGTAATTCATTTCTAACAAAATATCACATTAAATTAATATGGATATTTTGTGGTGTTTACTGGTTGCAAGACTAGTGCCTTCTCATGATCACCCTGCCACAATATACAAAGTGAAACTTACCTTATAATATAAGAAGCATGAGATATTAAAATTAATGTTAAACATAATAAATAAGAGTCATTGATTAAATGTGAGGTAAAATGGTAAAACATAAATACCCCCATGACAACAGCTCTTCAAATCTTAATCAGCCAACAACTCTTCATTTGTAGCTTGTAATACCCCCATTTTGACCCTTGGAATTATTGGATTAATGTGTAAATATTGTAAATATGCAGATTATGGTTCCTAGCATGGACCTCAAGGCCAAGGCCCTGCTAGCGAATGCACGACTTGTAAAGGAATGTATTTTATATTTTGTAGGCCTGTGCCAATTGGCATGGAAAAATGTAACAGCATGTAAATATTTATAATGCAAATAAAATTCCAAGAGCTGACTATGGAAGCAACTAAAAATGAGGGGGTTGTATGTATCCACTAGGGAAAGGTGAGCAGTTGGGGGATTTAATCCTCTGTTTCTAGGTGTCATTTTGAGAACTCATCTTGACTAGTATGCTGACATTTAATTATGTTGTAAGAGGCAGCTGGAAAATTAGTCCATGAAATTAATGGAGCATGGGAAAGCTCATAAATTCATATGGCAAGTTATGGGCTCAGTTTACTTGACCCATAAGTTAATTTCCTCATGGGAATTCGTTTTCCATCATTCCCATTACATTGTTGAACAACCAGACATCAATTCTCATCCATTATGCATGCCCAGTAGTGAAGAATTGTAGAAATCGTAACTAGGAAAGAAGCCACGATTTTAAGTGCCAAAAACGCACATAATTTGTTGTGAGAAGTGAAATCTAATGGGGAATCCATATACATAAACCATGGGGCAAATTTAAGAGTGTAGAATACCCAAAAATTCATAGGAAAACTCATATTTGGAGGCTGTGAAATTCAATTATGTTTTTGGGAGTCATGTAGCCAGAATTTGGAAAAATCCAAGAGTGGATCGAATTGGGAGAGAGATTAGAGGTCGGAATTGCTTGATAAACCCAGTGAAGGAAAGAATATCTATGGATCTAGCAGCTGGTACCTTTCTATGCCCACCCTAAAGAGCACTGGAGGGAAGGGGCGCCTGAGGGACTATGTAGCAGTTAAGGGGACCTTCCTTATGTTGGGTGTGGTAGGTATTGTGGGTGCCAAGGCTGTCTAAGGTCAGTTGAGATGCATGTAGCTCTATGGTCGAGCTCACTGGCTTATCAATCTCCTTCCCTATCTCCCTACATGCTTGAGGAACCCAGTTGTGTGTTGGATTAGCATGAGTATTTGTTCCTATGGCTATGAGGGAGCCCGAGTAGTTCCTCCTTAGTGGATACATAGCCTAGATCAGGGGTGGTATCTTAGATGAAGTAATATAGGTTGGACAAAGACCTACGGTTGGGTGGAACATTTTTCTTCCATAGCCAGTTACTTGGACATCTCCAATTAAAGATAAGTGTTTACTATTTATTTATAATGAAATTAATAATACCTCCTCATAGCCAAATTTTAGCACCCTGTATGTTCATCCTGTTCCCTTCATTGGTCGGATTAAGGGGAGAGGACGTGACAGAGTGGTATCATAGCCAATGGTTGCAACACTTGGGTTGTTTGGGATAGAACCTGCACCTATATGCAGAAAATTAGAAATGCACAGGATGTGTTGGTGAGTGTTTGGTGAAATTGTGGGAACAATTATGGCCAAAAATCAAAATAATCAATTGTTTCATAGGATCACACCATTGTGTTGATCTTTCCGAGAGCTTTCCGACGATACTCATTTCCTAAAAAATGGACTTTGGACATGAAATATATCGGCATCAGCGTAGTTGTGGAAGGTTGAAGTTGGTGGTGTCGAATTCCGACTCCTGATGTACGGAAGATGGTAGTCATAGTCGGAAGGTCAGGGGAGTTGTCAAGATTTGATGTTGTGGTACCAACTTTCGACTCTCGGCATACAGAATGTCGTGGTCAGAGTCGGGAGGTCGAGGGTAGTTTAACAAAGTTGGTGTTATGGTGCCGACTTCCGACTCTTGACATGCGGATGGTAGCAATCGGAGTCGGGAACTTGGGAGTGACTGGTCAAAATTGGTGTTGCAGTGTCCAATTCTGACTCCCAATATGCGAAAGGTAGAAGTCGGAGTCGGGAATTCGGGAGTGGCATGTCAAGTTTTGGTTTTCAGTGCTGACTTTCGACTCCCGACTTACAGAAGACAGTAGTCGGATTCAGGAGGTCGAGGGTGGTTTGCGTAGATCGGTTGGTAGTGCCAACTTCCGACTCCCGACATACAGAATGTAGTAGTTGGAGTCAGGAAGTCGAAAATGGTTCGTTATGGATCAATTGTGCGTTTTGACTTCCTATTTTCAATTGGAAAAGTCGGAAAGGTTTGGAAAGGTAGGGATCGACCGAGTCAGGATAAAACAATATAGAGCCCGACAATTGTTTCGACCATAACAAGAGCAGTTTAATTCCGAATGTGGTGATACTTACGGCATTGGGATGCCATTACCGAATGTCATGAAAACAACATTGAGATGCTCAATCCAGTTTTTCTCCAATTTGTAAGAAATTTCGAAATAGAGACTTTCAAATATCGGTGTCCCGAGACCACATGGAAGCTCGATTTGGGCCAAAATTGATAAGGTGCGGTCATGGACCAAGCACAGAGTTAAATTTGTAATCTTGGAGTCAAATTCCAAAAGGTGTGAATCCAAAGTGTGAAAGAAGGCCAAAATGCACTATTCTAGAGCACTTTTTGGGGATTTTGAAAAGCTTGCAAGAGGCAAAAGTAACCCTAAATGTTGAAACCAAGAAAAATTCTAAACTCAACATTTTATCTACTCATTAAAAAAAGCAACTTCTACTAGACAAAGTTTTGCCCGAAACTTGCAGTTTGGGAGATAGCCATTTTTGCCAAAAATTCCAAGATTTGGAAAAGTTGCAAAAGTCAAAGTAGTCAAACCCATAATTTTATAGAGGTTGATCGGTGCATCGGATCAGCGATATGAAAGTTGTTGAGTGATCCTTGTTATATGAGCTAAATTTTCCTGGTAGAATTTTTTTTATGTATCTTTCTAGATTTACTTCTACAAGTGGATGAAGTTGGCTGCCAAGGCTAATTGCACCCATGGAAAAAGTGCAGAATTGGGCAAAATTGACACTTTTGGAAGAGTGTAAACTCCATATCCTAATTCAGAATGGAGTAGGAAGATAGGAGTTGAAAATTTTATCCATAAGGGAACAATGGTGCACATTCAGAATCTGAATGAGTAATTCAGATGTCTCAAAGATTAGAATAGAAAAGTGCCTATAACCTTGTTTTGACAAAAAATGGCAATTTGGGTAGTTCCCAGAATGCATGAAGGTTAGTATTGTGAATTTCTAAGAATGCAATGAAGCTAAAACATAGGAGAATCAAATTGAAGGTTCTTACTTTTGGAACAATGTTTTTAGTTGTTTCGAATAGCAGGCATAGTAGAGCCTCTAGGCTTGATTGGGAAGGAATCCACAGTGTGAGTGACCTCCAAAGCGACCAATTTTTTTGAAAAGTTTTGTAAAATGGTACCTATGTGTGACAAAGGAGAGAGTAGCTCAAAATGAGTAAACATGATGATAATGTTTCCATCATGATAGAGTGGAGGCATAATTGGGAACATGTAGGATGGAGGAGTGACAACCATGTCTAATGATGAAATAATAAAATAGACCGATAATATATATTGGTGCCTTGGATAAAAATGCACCTAAGGTATTATTGTGGCTAGTATGTGCAATTTGAATTTGCATGGAAGGGCCATGGAATCTATTGATTATTGGATATGGATATTGCATAAGAGAATGCTTACTAAGGTATGTAATAGGCAAGCAGGTAAAGGGCATGCAGATAGAAAAGGTGATGGTGCATCAACCTTGGAGGAAAGTGGATGCTACAAATTAAGGAGTGAGGAATTCCTATGTGTGTGAATTGTTGCATTGTTCAAAGTTGTGGATATTATTTCCATGGGAAATGAAAGCAAGTCTCATAGTTGAGGTGCAAAGGAAAACAATGGACCTTGAAGATACTCCATATGGAGTTGGAAGGAAATAAATTGCAGCATTGTTAAGTGCTAGGAATCCCAAGAAAAGTCAAGTTGGACATGTTCATAATTTCTCCAAGCAACATGAGAAGCAAGGCATGTGAACAGAGTGTAATGAGAACTATTGTAATGACCAAGGAATGCTACATAAGGATGATAGATGGTTGTACTAGAAATTGGATAATGATATCCATAAGGAAACATTGATAAACAAGGAAATTTCTCACCTTAAAACTATTCTTGTTTACAGCATAAGAGGTGGCATGCTAGGAAAGTAGCAAGTATAAATGTCATACATATGTATATGTATTGAATTGCTATTTGGTGAGAAAAACATAGCTAATGACTCCTTGTGTGCTTGATGGAGAGGCTATGAATTGGATCGACCATGATGTGGAAGAGGAATTCCATGCTATGATAAGGAATTGGTAAGGGGAAATTCCTCAACTCTTCTCTTGCTGCCACATTTTTATTTTTATGAGTTTTATATATGAAATTATGGCATAGGAATGTTGAAAATGCAATATATTAGGTAGATGAAATGTGTATGTTCAAGTAGGCATATTAAGATATAATTCATAGTACATGTGAACTTGTGTGTGCTTGCATGACATTGCATATTGGTAAAAGTAGTGAGATTTTACATATGCAATGAGCCACTAATGATAATTATTGTGGTTGATAATAATTATTGTCGTGGTAATGGTTGTAGGACCAATATAATAGAAACATGAACGGATATGTGGATGATGCTATTGCATGTGACCAACAACCTTGTGAAGAAAGGTTGGATAAACAAATCCATGATCAAGAGGTTGGCGGAAGGACGATGTATTCCATGGTAAGAGGCCAAACTGATCAGGTAACATCATATATGCTAATGGAAGCCATGCATATAATGTTTTATTCATGCTGATTATATGAGTGTTGAAAGAGGATGGATAAGAATCCATTCAATCATGTTTTAATCATCATAAAATGGTATGCATGTAATGTTGAAATCATTTATGTGAATTCCATACCACTAGGGTATTGTGAGGAATGAGGTAGTAAGGGCAAGGAGCCTTATACCATGTGGCTATTTAAAATTTTGAATACATTCATAAGAAATAAGAGCATGCCATGAGTGAGACCATGAATATGTTGGGTTGTGAATCCTGCAATGCTCAACAAGTATTCCATGAACTCCATATCGGTGTTAATCTGGGATGAAAGCTCTTTGTCAACAAGCATGGAGTGAGCAAACTCCTTTATGTTTGGATGAAGAAGGAAGGCACCCAGATAGTAAACCAAGTGATTGGGGGGGTATTCGGGTATTGTGTTGAAGCATGGGCTATGATTTCCAACTTACCATGGTAATACACCTGTGTAGGAACAAAAATGTTTAAGATCAATGCCTTAGTGCATTGGGTGCATTGAGTAAATGTGAATTAAAATATTTTATAAATCTTGTGGTTATGCATGAATATGTGTGGGAACACATGTTAAGATGCATTTTGTGAATGCACGGTTGTGATATATTTCACTACAATTCTCCAATAGATGAATGATAGAATTATTGACAATTCTAAGATCATTTCATGAGCTGCTATGGATGCAGAGGAAATACTTGCACGATGAAGTTAGTTGTGTTTGATGGCCTACCGAAACGCTATGTTGGTAGGATAGAGTTGTATGAAAGGATATGATTGTGAAATCATGAGTATTTAAAGTTTTATTTGATTACATAAGATAATGTGCTTGTATCGAACGATTTTATTATGATAATGATGCATATAAAGTAAATGCACTTGATAGTGTTTGAATTATTGTGTATTATAATTATGAGATCACTTCAGTGAGTGTTGTAAATGATGCAACGGAAATATTATGTGTGTGGGTACTCACAACTTGTTTGGTTAATTGAAAATTTTAGATTGCATGTAGAGTTGTCTTGGACATGGAAACACATGTAAGTCCATAATAGAGGATGGAATCTACTATGTGCAAAATCCAAACATTATGGGAAGGATCTCATGGTTGTGAAATACGAGTTATATTTTAATTTTTGCTAATGACTGTTTGGCTGATCTGAAATTGTGTCAAGAGGACATGTGGGTGGATTTCCAAGTTATGGAAGCAAGTGTAAAACCATAAGGGACAAAGTGCTTCCACTTGCAAAATCCAAACAATATGAGCATGGACTCATGGTTAAATAAATCTAAATTCTGTAGGAGACATAATATTGTAAAAATTTAGATTTGAATTTGATTATTAATATTATTGACTGGTTGGTTGCTTGTGAAGTGTGTCAAGAGGACACATTGCAGGAAGACCATGTGCTATGGCCTGCAAGAGCTAAACATCATGAGAAGGACCTCATGTTTTGGAAATCTAGTTTCCATATACCAACAAAAAAAAGAATTGAGAATTTCTAAATGAAACGATTAAGATAAATATCTCATGGAAATGAGATGGAACATGTATTACTTCAGCTTTAAATTTTGTTTAAAATTCCTGATGATATCTCATGTGAACTGCATGCTTGTATAGAGTGCCGGTGAGATGGTGAAAATATGCCAGTGGGGAAAATGTTGGTTGCTAAAGCTGAAAATGGAAAAGAAAGCCAAGAGTGGCTTGGGATTGAGGAACCTTGTAAAATTACTTGCATGTGCTTGTCTCTCTGCAGTGTTGTTAAATTTAGTAAGAGCATGGGTTCTCAGGAGGCTTGCATGGGTATTGGTAACCTTTCTATGCTGACACTAAAGAGAACTGGAGGGATGGGTTCTCCCAAGGGACTGTGCAGTAGAGAAGGGGTACCATCCTTCTATTGTGTGAGTGGGTATTGTGGGGTCGTGCTAGCCTATAGTCAAATGAGTTACCTATGGAGTTCCTGGAGGGAACCATTGGTTTGCATAGGAGAAGGAACCATGTAGTTGTATTGTTATTATTATTATTTCCTAATAAACCCAATCGAGGTGTTGGCTTGGAAATGGTTGTTGTATGCTTGATAAACCCAGTTGGAGAATTGGCTTAGCATACTCGTTAATAGAATGCCTAATAAACCCAGTCTGTGTATTGGCTTGGCATTGGTTATTTGAATGTTGTGCACAGACAGCATGCTGGCTCAACATTTGTATTATATGTATGCACAGGTGATCTGAGGCTTGCAAAAACTTGGTTACCTTTCGATGCACACCCTGAAGAGAACTAGAAGGGGTGGGTACACTTGAGGGACTGCATAGCAGAGAAGAGGTACCATCCTTGTGTTGGGTTGGGTAAGTCATGTGGGTGCCATAGTTGTCTAAAGTCAAAGTGGGACACCTATGGAGATACAGGAAGATGCTTATGCAGATAAGTATTTGGTTTATTTTTCATCTTCTTGTTTATTTAATATGAATGTACATGTGTGTATGCTTTGGCTACAGCTTTGAATTTTTTTTTAAGAGATGAATCCTATAAAACAATATGTATTTGACATGTGAATTGATTCATTGTTTGAGCATAGGTATTGTTGGATGCAAGGACCATGAAGGCATCTTAAGGATGTAGTTGGACATGTGGCTGTCATAAAAATCTCAGTATGAGCAACTAAAGATTGGAAAGAGATCCAAGGGATGCTGATGAAGAGAAAGAAAGGAATCATGAGAGCAGTTGGAAGCTAAGGAAAGAATTTTATGAGGCAGGGAAATCATGTGAGCACCAAGGGTGGTGTTATTCCAAGGGGGAGGGGAATGTAATGCCTCCATTTTGACCCTTGGAATTATTGGCTTAATGTGTAAATATTATAAATATGCGGGTTATGGTTCCTAATGTGGAGCTCAAGGCCAAGGCCCTGCTAGTGAATGCATATCTTGTAAATGCACATATTTTATATTTTGTAGACATGCGCTAATCGACCATGGAAAAATGTAACAACATGTAAATATTTATAATGCAAATAAAATTCCAAGAGATGCCTATGGAAGCAACTAAAAATAAGGGGGATTTATGTATCCACTAGGGAGAGGTGAGGGGTTGGGGGATTTAATCATTTGTTTCCAAGTGTCATTTTGAGAACTCATCTTGAGAAGTATGCTGACATTTAATTATGTTGTAAGAGGCAGCTGAAAAATCAGTCCATGAAATTAATGGAGAATGGGCAGGCTCATAAATTCATATGGCAGGTTATGGGCTCATTTTACTTAACCTAGAAGTTAATTTCCTCACAGGAATTCATTTTTCATCATTCACATTCCACTGTTGAACAAGCAGACATCAATTCTTGGCCATTGTGCATGCCCAGTAGTGAAGAATTAGAGAAATCATAACCAAGGAAGAAGCTATGATTTTAAGTACCAAAAACACCCAGAATTTGTTGTGAGCAGTAAAATCTAATGGGAAATCCATAGACATAAACCTTGGGGCGAATTTGAGAGTGTAGAATACCCAAATATTCATAGGAAAACTGAGATTTGGAGGCTGGGAAATTCAATTCCGTTTTTGGGAATCACATGGCCAAAATTTGGAAAATCCAAGAGTGGATTGAATAGGGAGAGAGATCAGAGGTTGGAATTGCTTGATAAACTCAGTGAAGGCAAGAATCTTTGTGGATATAGCATATTAGACCTTTCTATTCCCACCCTAAAGAGCACTAGAGGGAAGGGGTCCCTGAGGGACTTTGTAGTAGAGAAGGGGACCTTCCATGCAATGAGTGTGGTAGGTATTGTGGGTGCCAATGTGAAGAACTTGCAACAATTAATTAATGAAAATACACGATATAGCAAAAATAACATAACTCAGAATCACTTTTATTGATCACAGGACACTTCGAGGGGGCAACCTCCTTTGAGCAAGCTCAATACAAATAACCTCACGATACCTTCATTGGTCTCAACAAAAACTTATATACTGAGTCAAGGCACCAATGCCATGGGTCAATACCATGTGTCAATACAAACCATGGGCCAATACAAACTATGGATCAACAATTACTATGGGATGACTTACAAAGCATATGCATCCTACAACAATAATACAAACTATGGATCAACAAATACTACGGGACGACTTACAAAGCATATGCGTCCAACAACAATATACTAACAAAGTAAATAGAAGGGTTGACATGGGTTCCTAACAGCCAAGGATGTCTAAGGTTAGATGAGATGCATGTAGCTCTATGGTTGAGCTCACTGGCTTAGTAATATCCTTCACTATCTTCCTGCATGCTTGACAAACCTAGCTGTGTGTTGGCTTAACATGAGTATTTGTGCATGTGGTTGTGAGGGAGTCCGAGTAGTTCCTCCTTAGTGGATACATAGCCTAGCTCGGGGGTGGTCTCTCAGCTGAAGTAATATAGGCTCGACAGGTACCTATTGTTGGGTCGAAAGTTGCTCTTCCATAGCCAAATGCTTGGACAAATTCAATTAAAGATAAGTGTTTATTGTTTATTTATGATGAAATTGATAGTACTGTCTTAGATGAAAACTTTAGCACCATGTACGCCATCATGTTCCCTCCACTAGTCGGATTGAGGGGAGGGGACGTGACACAACTATTGATTTTATTGCACATCCGACTACCTGATTTCCTTCATGCTCCTCATATATGCAATTGGGTGGTTTTATTGTTGTCCTGAGTCATGTATTGTTTATAAAACCTGCAATATTCCCTGAATCTTTTGTCCTTCCATCAATTACATGGTTTCTCCTTTATTTTTATTGGTGTCTTTTAGTTGTATAGAATTTGGACCAACCTCATCCAATATCCATAATTATAACATGGCCCGTCAAACTACATCAGTTCAGTTACCATTCCATATTTGAACGTTATGACATCCATGGAAAATAGCCCCAAATGATCCAGGAGGATCTAAAAAGGCTTGAAAATCAAAGTGCTCAGAACTCGGCAAAATTGGTAGCATATCGAAGAGCTGAGCAAGATATTTCCGATGGCATGAACGGTGCGTCAAATGAAGCTCGGATGACAGAGATATTGCAATCTGAAGTTTGTAAGAAACAACAAAAGAAATGTTGCAGTCTGCCACATGACATACCAGTGAGCGACCTGACGTGGCAGGTGGGAGCCACAGTGGATGAGATGGTAGTATGGACGAGTGATAGTTGGACAAGTGGCATCTCTAAGCTGACATGGTAGTTTAGTTGGCAGGTGACTGTATAGGAGGTGGCCTAATAACTGATTGACACATAGCATGCAGCGATGATGTGGACCAATCCGGGGCTGCCACATGGCATCCCGGATGGTCACTATGTTTTCTTAATTTCGAAAAGTATTCTCTCTAGAGGATTTCTAGAACCCGTGACCTCCAATATGGAAGCCTATCGCCTTACCATTATACTACACATGACAAAAAACATACCTTACCATTCACTACACATGTTTTTTGTCATGTGTAGTATGGATATTTTATTTAAAGTTTGGAAACATGGGATGGGAAAACGGTTCGAATGGAACCCGCCACCTACACAAACATTGGTATGCGTATTTTTGGTGGACAACCCACGTGGTATATGGTAATGACATTAAATTTGGGTGTTAAAACAAACATGCTATATTTATTAATATAATATGGTTTATGGTTGGGTTATAACCATACATTGTTTTGGGTGAAAAGGCATGTGATCTATATATAGTATGCCAGCGAATGACATGAAAACCAAATCCCAACAACCAAGGCCGCTTGGGGTTGTTGACCAACGAATGCCATGTTATGTGGGTTTAATTATATGGTTATTATAAATGCCTTGGGTATGTAATAAGCTAACGAATATGCCCATGTTGAGTTATTAATTGGGTTTGGTTAAATGAGATCACAAAAATGTAATTGGTTATGAATTGTAACCAAATTTTGGTATGTAATGGATTATTGTAATGTCATATGTGGAAAGTAGCAAAAGGTGAAAAACCCACAATTATGTGCAAATTGTATATGTTATTAAGATATTTTGGCTTATGCTTATAGTTGGAGAAACCAACTTTCTATTTGTAAGAGGAGTTTGTAATTAAGTTGTAACTAGCCCAACTAAGAGGCTATGTTTGGGTTCACATGGTTTATGTCCAAGGAGGGAAACCTCAAGCTATATAAGCCTAAAAATTTGCATGGTGTAGGAGGCCAAGTCTGGGAGCCATTTTGGAGAGCTTGTGGAGAGCCTAAGAGAGTCATTGAAGTTATGAAAGCTCATTGGGAGTTATTGATGCTAGAATAACTTGATGGAGAGGAAGCAAGAAGGTCTTGCTTGTGCTTTGTAGCCCCATGTTGGGTAAGTCTATATCTTGATGTGAGAGATCATTGCTCATTGTAAAGGAGGGATTTAGCCTAGACTGGGAGATCTACAGAATCGGCTCGGCGAATTGTCGGATCCAAAGACATATCCCTAAGTGGGTGAACTCCGTTATCAATGCTCTTGATTTTTTTGTAATGTTGTGTTTATGTCTCTTATGATTTTTTTATCATGCATGTTGGCCTAAGTAAATGGTTTATGAGCTTAAAGAATTTTGATTAAGAGCACCACATAACATTGCAAGTGAGTGCATTGTCAACAAAGATCTTGGAATAGGGAGGATTCTTCATTCACTTTAATCATTAAGAGTTATTGATTGAATGGTAGCTTGAAGAATATCTCAAATCAAGTTGGTATCAAAGTAGGTTGACAGGTGGATGCTCACGAGGTCGAATATCAAGAAGGGAGAAGGCCAACCTGCAGATTACAATCCTAAGATTGGCACAAGAAGAGGCATTCAAGGAAGAAAGATGGCGTCACAAAAAGGGTAGGACCATACAGCTCCGAGGATGATTTCTTTGAAGCTTTCAAGTTGATGAAGGCAATGGTAGAGGATCTCTACAATGAACGAGGAAAAATAAAGGGAGAAGGCACTAACAATGTTAAATATGAGGTTGCAGAGTCTTCGGTCAGAGGTGAAGGAGGAGGTCCTTCAGAACCTTCCTTGCCATCATCATCAATAGATAGTGAATGTGGGCATTCTTCCACGGATAATTCTTCCAAACCCTCTCATTATCGTAAAATTCCTTTGTTGAAATTAGATGTAAAATCTCAGTTGCCTATATATGATGGGGAATTGAATGCAAAGAAACTTGACAATTAGATCAAGCAGATAGAGTTCTATTGTAGGTTGTAGCATATCAAGGATGATGTAACGAAGATTCAGTTGGATTCTTTGTGCATGAGTGGCTTAGCCTTGATATTGTGGGAGAGTCAAACTCAAACAGATCTAGCACATAATGTTAAGGTCATTTGCTATTGGGATGAGTTCATTGCTGCAATAAGACAATAGTTTTATCTCTTATCATATAGTCAAACGACAATGATAGAATTGTTGGTTGTGGAGGCAGATCTTCCAGTCTCATAGATGATATTGTATCAGCCGTGTTTGTACCCCAGTTCTATATGATATGTAGGTGGACTGTACACTCACCCCAGCGGGGGGGGTGTGGGGGGGCATCGCCCCCCCCACGGGGTTCCAGGGGGGACCATCCCCCTTGGCTGGGGGGTTCGGGGGCAGCGCCCCCGAGAAATGGGGGTTTGGGGGCAACGCCCCCGAAGAAAATTTTTGTGGCTGTTTTCGCCAGTTGTTTTGCGGGCCCATGGTTTTGGGTATCCCGTGGTATTTTCCCATTGTATTTCCCTTATAAAAGAAAGACATTGTAATACGGCTAGGGTTGTTGATATATTAGGTTTTATGCATTGTAAAGATCTTTGAGATCAGGTGAGAGACTGTGAAACAGTGAAGAGGAAGTGCAGCGGTTGGGCTGCAGGTTGTATCCCTTCACCTTGCTGGACGGTAATAATAATAAGGACTTGAAAATTCAGTGTGGACGTAGCCCAAGTTGGGTGAACCACGATATATCTGTGTCTCTCTTGCAATGTGTATGTGTGATTATATTTGCATTTCTGTTTATTGTTATTGCTCTGCGATCCTGTTTTTTCTAACAAGAATGGCTACATCTAAAGCAGACAAAGGGCAAGATGTGAAAGCCTACACACAAGAGTTCAAGAAGAGGGAACTTGCATTGGGGATTCCACTGTACACTAGAGAGTCTCTTTTGAAGTATATGATTGGTTTGCATCCTTATTTGAGACATACCATTTTGATGTTAACCCATATAAAATTGATGAAGTGTCGGTTCAAGCCACGCATTTGGAGTCTAGCAAGGGTAAGTATGGTGTGAAGGATGCATTTGCAGAGCCATGATCGAAGAATACAACGACAATGAAGAAAGAGAGGCCTACATGTTCTCATTATGGAAAAGGACATAAAGAAGAACAATGCTGGACATTGCACCCAGAGTTGCTACCAGAGAAGTTCAAGAACAAGGGAAAGAAGAAGACTACTACAACAATGTAGCAAGATCTAGGATTTGATTCAAGTGATGAGACACTCATTATAGCTGAAGGTGTCATAGGTATGCCATTTTCTAGTTCCAGTTCCTTCATTCGATCTCCTAAGTCAAAATATGGTATTGAAGACGAGAGAAGAAGTGAACGAGAACAAGAAGTACCAGATTCACTTCCAGATTGTGATTCAGAGTGTTAAGCCCTAAATATGGGCACATTTCCCCCTATATTGTGGTTCATTACATTAATTTTGATGTCAAATTTGGACCATTAGTGGTAATTGTCATTAGTATGATTATATTAGTTATGTCATCTTGGGTCAATTAGTTGGGATTGTACCCCTTGGTCTCCTATTTATAGGAAGGAAACCTTTTCATTTGGAGTATCTTATCTTGTTTTGTCTTGTGTACTTAGTACATTGTATAAGGAGGTTTCCCTCGCAAAGATGCTTGTTATTCAGATATTTTCTTCAATAAATTCATGGAGTAATATTTCTTATCTATTTCTTCTATTTTCATGCTCTTTTGGGAAATTTGTTCCTTAACATTTGGTATCAGATCCCTTTCCTCGGGACTGGTTTCTTCAAAATGAGTCATCTTGGAATTTTCAACATAAGATTTTTTTTTCAAGGTTTCAGAAATCAAGACTTAAAACCCATCTAGAAAAAAGGTTTAACTAACTGTGTTCCAAGTTTCAGATCCTGAAACTTTAAAGGTTCGGATATTTTCACTCCAGAAGTTAGGGTTTTTGACTAATCCAAAAACTAGTCCAAAGCATGTGTTATGGGAAAAAAGGTCATATATGGGGCATGCAAGATCCAAATTGAGTGAGACCTATTGAATCTGAAAGAACACAAACCGCAATATCTTTGGTAGGGTTTTCAAACTTAGATACAAAATATTGGACACGCGGCAGACCGTACAAGTTCAATATTCTGGAAAGACAAAAAATAAGAAGTGTTAGGAGATTCACAATAAATTCTTATTGGTACATCCAAATTAGGTCATACCTATGGAGTTGGAAATAGGACACATCAAGATACAATAGAACGAAGTTTCATACCCAGATCAGGATAAATTTTAAATTACATCAATTTCAAGTCATCCTTAAAACAATCTTCCAATCAGGGTTTGAAAAGGTATGCCATTTTTAATTTTGAATAACTTTGAGTAGAAGGATCTTATTGTGGTGACACCTAAGGTGCGATATCTATTTATATTGTCCAAATTACACCAAAAGGAAGTGTAAAGACTCAAAATCCATCCAAACCACCAAAGGATCCATCTTCAACGTATGATGAAAGGGAAAACCTCTATTTTTTATTGTCCCAGTTGGAAGATATGATTAAAGGGTCTGTGAAATTTTTTTATTTGGATAATTTAGAGGAGAAGTCGAATAAAATGGAGGAAAATATGAAAATTTCGGTGAAAACAATTGATTTACTCAATATAGAGGATAAGTGATGGGAAATATGACAAATATTTCTAATCTCATACAAAATTCAAGGGATAATATTCCTACAGGTGATGATGTGTTCCAGGATACTCAAGAGGATAAAGATAATTCTCATGTTGAGAAATCTTCCATGAATAAGAATATTCCAAGAGGAAATGATTCTAGTAATGGATGTCATTATGGATAGTCACCAAGGGGTACCCAACTTCCCAAGATTGACATGAGAATGTTTAATGCCAATGATCCAATAACATGGATATTCCAAATGGAGCAATTCTTTGATCTACACTAGGTTCCAACTTTGCAAAAGGTAACTATTGCATCATTATATTTAGAGCCTGGTCAATTTGTATGGTACCAATGGCTTTGTGACCGTAAAAATGACTCTATTATATCTTGTTCTATATTCATCAAAGCACTGATTGCACATTATGAGGATTTTAATAGCAATACCTTCTTCAGCAAGTCAATAAATCTCAAGCAAAAAGGTCCAATTACAGAGCACATCAAATAGTTTCAAAAGCTAAGTCTTAGAGTGAAGAACATTTCAGACGATAATTTGTTGGATCTCTTTATTGGCACCTTGAAGGGTAATATCCAACATGAGGTGCGTCGCTTTGAACCACCATCCTTGGAGAAGGCCTTCATGATGGCAAGGGATGTTGAAAGTAAAAATATGACACTGACTACTAGAAAGACCCCCTCCAACACATACTGAAAGAATATTGTTACTTCTTCTAACCCACTTCAAAGGTTGACACCTCAACAACTAGAGGAAAGAAGAGAAAAAGGCATATGCTTTAATTGTGACAGCAAGTATAATAAGGGACATAAGTGTGGTGAGAAGAAATTATTTTACATAGATTGTGAAGAGGAAGAAATAAAGAACAAGAACCATCTCCAGATGAAGAAATGAAAGATACTACTTCAAAAGAGATTACTCCTACCATATCCTGTCATGCATTCGTTGGAATTAGCACTCCTCAAAATCTCAAGATCGAAGGATTTATCAAAAAGAATAAGGTAACAGTGTTGATTGATTCTGGTAGTACTCATAATTTCATTCACTATAAATTAGCAAAAACTCTCAATTGCTTTGTATATCCAGCACAATAGTTTCAAGTAATGATTGCATATGGAGGAACTATCAGCTGCTCAGGAAAATGCCATAATATAAATCTTACTATGGGGGAATATGTATTGAATAGTCCAATGATTTCTATTCCAATGGGTGGTGCTGATGTTGTCTTAGGAGTTCAATGGTTACAATCCTTGGGAACTATGGTGTTTAATTTTCATAAGCTTTTCATGAAATTTTTATGGGAAGGAAATGAATATGAATTACATGTATTCATAGGGAAACCCAACAAGGTGATAAGCTCTGATGGTATGACAAAATTCATGAAAAAGGGACATCAATGTGTAATTGCACAATTATGCTCATTAGATGTTCAAACATCTAAGCCTATTATTTATCCAGATCTCCAAAGGGTCATTAATAAGCATTCCAAGGTATTTGAAGATCTTCCGAAAGTTCTTCCACTTGTCCAATATTTTGATCATTCTATTCACTTAATTCCAGGAAGTGTTCATCCTAACATCATACCTTGCAGTTAGCCCTATGGACAAAAGATTGAAATTGAGCATATGGTTGAAGAAATGTTAGAGGTTGGCATAATTAGTCCTGGCCAAAGTTCTTACTCTTCACCAGTGGTAATGGTACACAAGTCGGATGGTTCATGGCGTATGTGTCCAGATTATAGAGAGCTCAACAAGATCACCATTAAATATAAGTTTCTCATTCATGTGATTGATGAATTGTTAGATGAATTACATGGAGCAATTTTCTTCACAAAGTTGGATCTTCGTTCTGGGTATCATCAAATTAGCCCAAAAACAACATTCAGAACTCATGAAGGTCATTATGAATTTCTATTCATGCCATTTGGTCTCACGAATGCGCCTTCCACATTCCAAGGTTTGATGAATTCCATTTTCAAGCATTTTCTTATAAAATGTGTGCTAGTATTCTTTGATGATATACTAATCTATAGCAAGTCTTGGGAAGAACATGTTCAACATGTTGACAAGGTACTACAACTACTACAGGAGCAACAAATGTATGCAAAACCTTCCAAATGTTTCTTTGAGGTGAAGGAGGTAGAGTATTTGGTTCATGTTGTATCTCATGAAGGTGTCAAGGTAGACCCTAACAAAATTAAAGCCATGATAGACTAGCCGATTTCCAAAACCTTGAAAAATATTCAAGGATTCTTAGGTCTGACAGAGTATTGCCGCAAGTTTGATCGAAATTATGGAAGAATAGCAGCGCCTATAACAACATTATTGAAGAAAGATGTGTTTTCTTGGACCCCAGAGGAAACTCAAGCTTTTGAACAACTTAAACAAGCAATGTGCACAGCTCTTGTATTAGCCACACCAGATTTCACAAAAACCTTCATTGTGGAATGTGATGCTTCAGGAAATGGCATTGGCGTTGTTCCAATGCAAGAAGGACATCCACTTGCTTTCGCAAGTCATCCAATCAAGGTAAAGAACTTACAAAAGCCCATTTATGAGAAGGAGATGTTGGCAATACTACACGTGCTTAAGAAACGACGTCCTTACTTAATAGGCAGGCACTTCAAGGTCAAAACAAATCATGATAGTCTTAAATGATTCTTGGAACAAAGACTATCTTCAGAAAAGAAACAAAAGTGGGTAACCAAGATGCTAAGATATGACTTTGAAATCATCTATAGAAAGGGGAAACATAATGTGGTGGCAGATGCACTCTAGAAAATATGAAGATGTTGGGGCATTACTTTGTTCCATTTCCATTCTACAATGAGATTGGGTAGTAACAGCAAGGGAAGAATGGAAAAATGACCTGTCGGTGTGGACGCTCATTCAAAAGCTACAAAACGATCATAGTGTATCAAATACTGTTGTGTGGAAAAATGATTCACTATGGTATAAGGATCACTTATATTTATGCAAAAACTCCCAACTCAAGCAAAAGGTCCTTTCAGAATAACATGCCTCTCCTATAGGTGGTCACTCTGAATACCTGAAAACTTACCACAAGGTCAAGAAGGAATTTTTTTGGGAAGGTCTTAAATCTGATGTTCAAATGTTTGTAGTTGAATGCTTGGTTTTCCAACAGAATAAGGGTGAAACAGTTAAGACCCCAGGACTTCTACAACCATTAGACATACCTTTCCAGCACTGGGAGGAAGTCTCCATGGATTTTATCATAGGTCTACCCAAGTCCGAAAGTAAGAATGTTATTATGGTGGTTGTTGATAGAATCACGAAGTATGCACACTTTTGTGCACTCTCTCACCCTTTTAATGCAAGTACAGTAGATGCAGCCTTTATGGAAATTGTTCAGAATTTACATGGAAATACAAAGATAATTATAAGTAATAGAAATCCAATTTTCACTGGAAAATTTTCGATTGAATTATTTTACTGTTTGGGTACTCAATTAGCTCACAGTTCATCTTATCACCCTCAATTTGATGGTAAAACTGAGATAGTGAATAAGTGTTTGGAAGGCTATCTACATTGCTTTGCATCTGATAAACAAACACAATGGGTGAAATGGTTGTCTTTGGTAGAATGGTGGTACAATAATTTCTTCCATACATCATAAAAAATGTCTCCATTTATGGCACTTTATGGGTACCAACCTCCATCTATCACATATCCCTTAAGAGGAAAATCTAAATTTCAAGTCGTGGAAGATCACATAGAGCATCAACAAGAAGTTCTACAGATACTTAAGGACAACCTGACTATGTCAAAAAACAAGATGAAAAAACAAGCTTATCATCATCGCAGTGAAAGGAGTTTTAAAGAAGGGGATTGGGTATTTCTGAGGCTACAACCTTATAAGCAGATGTCTCTCAAGAAACTAAATAAGGACAATAAATTAGCACCCAAGTATTATGGTCCTTATAAAGTGTTGCAGAATATTGATAGTATGGATTACAAATTGGAGCTCCATTCATCTTCAAGAGTACATCCAGTTTTCCATGTTTCTTGCTCAAAGAAGGTAATAGGAGACAAGATCCCAATTCAAACAACCTTGTCGAAGCTTGATGAAGAAGCAAAATTCATATTGGAACCTGAACAAATCACTGAAACAAGGACCAAACAACTACGAAATCAGGCTATTACTGAGTACCTCATAAAGTGGAAGAACTTGCCAGTTGAATATTTGACATGGGAAGATGAGTCCTTTATACCGAGGCATCCGCAACTAATAAAGCGCTGAGGAAAAAACTTGTTTGAAGGGGAGGGGCATGTTAATCCCTAAATATGGGAACATTTCCCCCTATATTGTGGTTCATTAGATTAGTTTTGATGTCGTCTTGGGTCAGTTAGTTGGGATTGTACCCCTTAGTCTCCTATATACAGGAAGGAGGCATTTTCATTTGGAGTATCTTGTCTTGTGTACTTAGTACATTGCATAAGGAGGTTTCCCCCTTGAAGAGGCTTGTTATTTAGTTATTTTCTTCAATAAATTCATGGAGTACTCTTTTTGATCTATTTCTACTCTTTTCTTTCTCTTTTCGGAAATTTGTTGCTTAACACGGAGCTTCATCATGAATTGGTAAAACCATTTGGTAAAGGTATTCAAAATATGAAAAGGACTGTTGATTCATTTCCTTTAGCACCATTATATGTTATCCTACTACTAGCTAGTTGTTTATGGTCAAAAGGAATGACAATGAATGTAGAATATTATAGGACCGAGGGAATGAGCATAGATGTCAACAATATGATTGCAGTTTTTATCATGTTTGGAAAATTTATGGTGATGTACCAGGTGTTCAAGATCCAAACAAAATGAGTGGATTCAGGCCAAGTGGGGAGGCCATGCCCTCACTTGAATAATGTTTAAGGAAATTTGGAGTACCAAAATCCTCCCAGTGGGGAGGAATGATCTAGGATAATCTAAAAAGGCCTGAAAATCAAAGTACTCAGAACTCAACAAAATTGGTAGCAGATCGAAGAGATCGGTGAAATATTTCCGATGGCATAAACGGCACGTGGATGACAAAGATATTGCAGTCTGAATTTTTTAAGAAACAATGAAAGAAAGGTTGCAGACTGCCACATGGAAGCCCAATCAGCAAGATGATGTGGCAGGTGGGACCCATAGTTGATGACATGGCAGTATGGACCAATGATAGTTCGACAAGTGGCATCTCCAAGCTGACATGGCAATTTAGTTGGTAGGTGACTGTACAAGAGGTGGCCTAATAACCTATCGACATATGGCATGCAGCGATGATGTAGACCAATCCTGGGATTCCACGTGGCATCCCAGATGGTCACTATGTTGGCTTAATTTCCAAAAATATACTCTCCACATGGATTGAACCCATGAACTCCAATATGGAAGCATAGTTGTTTTTGGACAATCCACTCAAGTGGACTTAAGCTAGATCTCCCTAGTCCAATCGGATCTAGAACAAATAAATACATAATACAATCTACTTTCCTAGATCGATAGAAATGCAGGTTAAACATGTATATGACTTACCTAGGGTCTACAAATCCTTTCCTCTTTGTTGTTCCAAGCTCCAGGGTCTTCATATCTTGGGTTGCAAAACCTTGTTGAACAAATAGAAACAGGCAGACAGTAAAAGCATATATAGATATGAACTGATCTAGACTAACAGTTAAGGAAGAAAGTCCTAAGTATTACCAAGACAAAAATACTTATGGAAAGATTTTGTATTAATGTAATAAAGGTAAATACATAGAGAAAGAATGTCACAACCTAAGCTTCAACGTTGCAACTTCCATCCAACAATCCAAGCCAAGCCTCCAAAGGATGAGATCACCTAGAGAAAATCCACCACCATGAGAGTACTATATTCCTTCCTCCCTCTACAATGGAGAGAGGGTCCTTATTTATAAGGTAAAATTGATAGATTAGGTTGAATATTTAGTGGAGAGGTCTAAGGGATCACCCCATTAGGATATGAGATCGAATGCCAGTTTTCTTGACATATAGGGATAGACCTCCAACTCACCATGCTTCGAGAAGTCGCTCGAAGCTTCCATTTATCCACCCTAACCAACTCCGATGCACCTAGCATGAAGGAAACATGCGTCAGACTAGGTTCAACTCAACTTGTACGAAGGTAGAGAGAGTCACTGGCGCATCCTGCTAAGTTGTAGAGTGTGTCACCTTAATCTTGATGCTCCTTGCTGGAAAGCAAGGTGCATCAGTTTGACTACACAATGTGGAAAATGAAGTACAACAACCTTTCTCTAAGTGGTTTAACCAAGGAACTTCAGGTATTGAGGCATGGTGTTGGTACATGACTCATTGTTTTTGTACAATCTACTCAAGCGGACTTAAGCTAGATCTCCCCAGTCCAAGAGGATCTACAACAAATAAATACATAATGCAATCTACTTTCCTATGATAGAAATCCAGGTTAAACAGGTAGATGACTTACCTTGGGTCTGCAAATCCTTTCCTCTTTGTTGTTCCAAGCTCTAGGGTCTTCAGATCTTGAGCTGCAAAACCATGTTGAACAAATAGAAACAAGCAAACAATAAAAGCATATATAGATATGAGCTGATCTAGACTAACAGTTAAGGAAGAAAGTCATAAGTATTACCAAGACAACAATACTTATGTAAAGAGTTTGTATTAATGTAATAAAGGGAACTACATAGATAAATAATGTCACAACCTAAGCCTCAACATTGCAACTTCTATCCAACAATCCAACCCAAGCATCCAAAGGATGACATTGCCTCCCAAAGGATGAGATCACCTAGAGAAAATACACCAGCATCAGAGTACTATATTCCTTCCTCCCTCTACAATGGAGAGAGGGTCCTTATTTATAAGGTAAAATGGATAGAGTAGGTTAAATATTTAGGGGAGAGGTCTATGGGATCACCCCATTAGGATAGGAGATCGAATTCCATATTTCCTGACATCTAGGGATAGACCTCCAAGTCACCATGCTTCAAGAAGTCGCTAGAAGATTCCATTTATCCACCCTAACCAACTCTGACGTACCTTGCATGAAGGCAACATGTGTTAGACTAGGGTCAATGCAGCTTGTACGAAGGCAGAGAGAGTCACTGGCACATCCTACTGAGTTGCAGAGTGCGTCACCTTAATCTTAGCGCTCCTTGTTGGAAAGCAAGGTGCGCCAGTGTGACTACACAATGTGGAAAATGAAGTACAACAACCTTTCTCTGAGTGGTTTAACCAAGGAACTTCAAGGATTGATGCATGGAGCTGGTACATGAATCATGATGATGAGATTTTGGTGTAATAATAGCGCCTTACCATTACTCTACACATGCTTTTTTTCATGTGTAGTGTGGATATTTTATTTAAAGTTCTGAAACATGAGATGGGAAAATGGTTCAAATGGAACCCACCATCTACACAAACATTGGTATGGGTATTTTTGGTGGACAACCCATGTGGTATATGGTAATAACATTAAATTTGGGTGTTAAAACAAACATGCTATATTTATTACTATGGTTTATGATTGGGTTAAAGCATATATGGTTTTGGGTGAAAAGGCATGTGATCTATATATAATTATGCCAACGAATGACATGAAGATCAAATCCAAACAACCAAGGCATATATTGTTATATGGTGATATGGGATATTTTATAGTGGTTTTGGTTTATATGCCACTTGGGGTTGTTGACCAATGAATGCCATGTAGTTGGCATGTTTTGTGGGTTTAATTATATGGTTATTATAAATGCCTTGGGGGTATGTAACGAGCCAATGAATATGCGCATGTTGAGTTATTAATTGGGTTTGGTTAAATGAGACCACAAAAATGTAATTGGTTATGATTTGTAACCAAATTTTGGTATGTAATGGATTATTGTAATGTCATAAGTGGAAAGTAGCAAAAGGTGAAAAACCCACAATTATGTGCAAATTATATATGTCATTAAGATGTTTTGTCTTATGCTTATAGTTGAAGAAACCGAGATACCATTTGTAAAAGGAGGTTGTAATTAAGTTGTAACTAGCCCAACTAAGAGGCTATGTTTGGGTTCACATGGTTTATGCCAAAGGAGGGAAACCTCAAGCTATATAAGCCTAAGCATTTTCATGGTGTAGGAGTTCAAGTCTTGGAGCCATTTTGGAGAGCTTGTGGAGAGCCTAAGAGAGTCATTGAAGTTATGAAATCTCATTGGGAATCACTGATGCTAGGATAACTTCATGGAGAGGAAGCAAGGAGGTCTTGCTTGTGCTTTGTAGCCCCATGTTGGATAAGTCTATCTCTTGATGTGAGAGATCGTTGCTCGTTGTAAAGGAGGTATTTCACCTCGATTGGGCGATATAAAGAATCGGTTCGACGAATTGTCGGATCCAGAGATGTAGCCCTATGTGGGTGAACTCTGTTATCAATGCTCTTGATTTTTTGGTAATGTTGTGTTTATGTCTCTTATGATTTTTTTTATCATGCATGTTGGCATAAGTAAATGGTTTATGAGCTTAAATAATTTTGATTAAGAGCACACATAACATTGCAAGTTAATGCATTGTCAACAAAGATCTTGGAATAGGGAGGATTCTTCATTCACTTTAATCATTAAGATCTAATGATTTAATGGTATCTTGAAGAATATCTTGAATCACCAGACGATGTATAGACAATGGAGCAACATGCTACATCCTTTGATTCACACAAAAGTCAATGTCCAATTGAGGAATTTTCTTGGGTATCCACCATTTCACTAGATTTTTGTACCTCAAGGGCATCTATGCTCTCATCATCATAAGAACATGACCCTCCTTTAGCAAGAAAAAAATCCATGCATCTATGGAATTTTTTTCTAACCTTTTCACCTCTAGTTGATCTCACCTTGTTAGATATATTGGACGTGTCACTTTCCCCTAATCCTCCTAAAATTCCCTCACTCGAGGAAGATAAATCTAACACGTACCTATTTAGTTGTACTTGCACTCCATCGAATGAGAAAAACAAAATAATCAATCAATAACAAGGGGACAAAACTTGTTGGCAAGCAATTTTGACATTCACCATAATCTTATATTATATTTCATACTTCAACTTAATTGCACTGGCACATGTGGGAGTCCTAAGGTATACCTTTTTTGTCTCCTAGGCTAGAGAACATCCATCCTCACTCTCTCTATGGTTGTTCCTCATTGTATTCAAATTTTCATGGTTGTTTATTTCCTTTGTTGTTCATGGTCTAATAAACTGTGTGTCATCATCTTCTTCTTGTTTTCCCATTCTCACCAGTGAACTATGTCTTAATTAATTGAGTGGGTTTTCTATGCCATATAATTTTTTTATGGAAGTTGTTACATGAGTAAATTTCACCACTCTTTGGAAGCTAGTAGAAAACCAACATGTTGATGGCACTAATGACTGTTTTTTTATTTCTTCTATTAGAAAATGTGTCCTTACTATTTCAACCAGTTTTAAGAAGTTATTGGATAAAAAAGGTGTGGGTCCTCCTTTGAAATTCTAACAAGTATTTTGTAGGATATAAGGAAAGGGAAACCAACTAAGAATTTTTGGAGTTACCCCCTTAGTCTCAGAGTCTAAGGAGTCTTTTGGAAAGTTCAAAGAAAATGATGGAAACTACTGGACTCCCTAATAATAATTTCTTGCTCATAAATTTGGGAGATTAAATTTGTGGTAGTATGACATTAATCACCACATATATGAAGATTATAAAAGATCCAGATCAAATTTACAGGGCATCTATTGATGATCCCAAAGGAAATGGACAAATTTTCTCTATGGAAATAAATAAATTTCTCTATGTTGGTTTTCATTTTATAATGTTAGATCACGTAATAAAGGTAATCTAAACCTTCATCCACCAAGCATGCATAGTTGTAAGAAGGCAATACATATGAGAAATTAATGTGAGTTGGATTTATTCCTACATGTTGCATTTGGGAAAACAATGCAAGAGAATGTTTACCATTCCCATGGACACCATAGCTTGTGATCATTGCAGTCAAGGATTCTTTATAGATTATCCTTGACTTTCTACCTACTTATTTTCATGGGTTATACTTGATTTTGTTTGATCCATGATTGTTCTATGGTTTGAATCCATTTCTTCTTTAAACCTTATATAACATGTACTACAATGATTCCTATTATTCTAAAGTCGGTGGTGTCACATATCTAGATATGAATAGGCTAGAACTGGGGTTCTCGTTTTTGTTTGTATTGTGGTTTCACCTACACTTTACATTAAGCACATTTGAGAACCACTTCTCTCTCCTTCAAAGGGATATGATGCAATGTAGTGGGTTCCAAATAGAGAATCCAATATTACAATACATAGTTTTGTGATAGAGTTGTTCTTCATGAATGCCTAGCTATTGATGACATGATGATATCACAATGTTGTATGTTGGTAGACATTTTTATCATTTAATTTTTTTTTTTGTAATGCTACAACTATATATTAAAAGAGAGAACCGAAGATTGCATATTTGTTTACAATATTATGCGGTCTGAGGTGGTGAAACCACCACCCTAGTTGCTCAAAAATGCTAGAGAAACTATTATCTTTACAAAAAAAAACTTTTGCGAGGAGACCAGGTAGCGTGAGAGTCCTAACATAAAAGACTGTGGAGCAAATAAAAACAAAAAAACAGACTATGGAGCCAATGTAAACAAAAAAACTGAAAATCACAACAAGAGCTCGGAACCATCATAGCAAACCTAGAAGCTTGCTTCGACATGAGGAGGATTTGGTTTCTCTTCCAGAATTGGGCAGCTGCCGAAGAAGTCATCGTCCCAGCCTTGAGGAGGGATCTTAGGATACAAAGGCTCAACTTTGTGGTGGGGGGAGACGCTACCATCATCATATTTCCAGACTCACTTGTACTGCAAAGGCGCAATGGTGGATGGCACAAGGAAGGCAGCCGGGAAGGAAGGGTCTTCCAGATTGGATGTGGCTTCCAACGGTTCCCCTTCAATGGCCACAAAGTCCTTGAAAAAATGTTCAATGCCATTGGAGGCTGAGACAACAACAAATTTTGTATCCCCTCCAACTACAAAGGCCTCCTCGTTCTTTACAGGACTAACATGCTCAGTTCCTGCACGCAAGATGATGCAGCGTTCCATGGAGTATTTACCCCCTGCGAAGCTAGAGTCCAGGATTACCATATTTTCATACAAATGCACCAGGTTGACTCTGATGTCCAGGATTGAGTTTTTTTCCATGTTCCAATTGGAAATCATCTCTTACACCAGATTCCCCATCATGTTTTTTACCAGCTAGTAGTAGTTTATCTGGTTTCCATGGCTTCCAGAGGCTAGTATTTCAGCAACTCTGTTGGATTCCCAATCATCAATCAGGCAATGGACTGGACAAAATAAATTATTTGCATACCCACTAATGGACGTTTTTTCTTTGCATGTTTTTTCAGCTACACGTCCGACACCATGGCCAACACCTCTCCTGGAAATTCCATGCGGTCTCAACATTTTGAATGCTTCTCCCACCAGAACTAGAAACTGTTGAGCAATGAAACTAGCTGTACTAACCCAGTTGCAATTGAAAATGAGAATGATATGGATCCTTTTCTCCATAACACTTCGCTTGGGGATGAAGCCAGGATGTCGCACAAGGAAGCTTCATGGTCCTATCTACGATATTAATGAGAAGATACATTCTCGTCCTGTTCCAAGCTCGTCCTCATTGGTGTAATAACTTCTGCAGCACTTACCACCTCACCAACATCAACCTCATTTACTCTACAATGAGTGCACTCGCCAGCGCGATGTCTTGGGAGTTTGTGTTTCATGTTATTTCCAAGTGTGCCCTCAACGCATCCACCTGCATTTGGGTTTGGAGCGACACCTACATTCGGGTTTGGAGCGACACCCGCATCTAGGAATTTTTATGATTTACTTAGATACCAGAGAAGAATATATTTTACTTAAATCCATTTGAAGACATTTATATCTCTATATAGGAATTTCTTTTTCCAATTTTATGTTGCACTCACTGTTAGATAGTATGCCATATTTTACATAAATAAATAGGTATGGGCTTTTAGTTACTATTGCTGACGTTTATGGATCTGTAATAGATGGGGGTGCAATTTCATAGGAATAAACTCTTTTAGACATGAGAGGGATTTATGTTTCCACAACCATAGCTTTGAAATATTTTGGTTCTATGTGGATGATTCTTGGCCCTCTTCAAGACATTCATATGTTGTTGATTTTCCTAACTTGGTTATTTATGATTGTATGACTTATTTAGTTTTACCAACATTACTTACTCAATTAGAAGAATGTGTTTTAACAATAACTTTTTAAATATGATAAATGTTTGGTTTTTCTATGATTACCAACATTTACAATAACAATAGTTAAAAAATAATTTATAACATTAAATTGTATATATATATATATATATATATATATATATATATATATATATATATATATATATACGTATGTATTAGGGGAATCATCAACTAGGATGGGGATGGTACTCATGTGGCATGGGGTCCAGGGGTCCAAACCCGTCCACTACCACTATACCCCTAGGTTAACCCACACACCCCACAAGCATGGGGCATGGGTAAGTTAGGGTGATTTGAACTCGTTACCTCCATTTACAACCTGTCCTTCATATCAAGCGAATCGCCAATTAAGCTACACCCCTGCGGGATATCAAGTGCAACATAGTTGGATATTTTGTTATTATTTGAATAATTGGCTAATTATGAATTAGCCAATTCTTCAGAGAATAACAAAATATCCAACTATGTTGCACTCATATCAAGTATTGTTGCAATGAGGAAAATCATATGGTTATTGTATATAGCAATAAACACTTTGAGGATCAACTCTTGTTAAAGAAAAAAACAAAAAATTTCTAGTTTGGAGAGTTAGTCTTCTCAAAACATGAAATAGAATAAACATTTTAATCGCCAATTAAGCTACACCCCTATGGGATATCAAGTGCAATATAGTTGGATATTTTGTTATTATTTGAATAATTGGCTAATTACGAATTAGCCAATTCTTCAAAGAATAACAAAATATCCAACGATGTTGCACTCATATCAAGTATTCTTGCAATGAGGAAAATCATATGGTTATTGTATCTAGCAATAAACACTTTGAGGATCAACTCTTGTTAAAGAAAAAAACAAAACTTTCTAGTTTGGAGAATTAGTCTTCTCAAAACATGAAATAGAATAAACATTTTCCAAAGTCTTTGAAAAAAATAGCTTTAGTAGAAAGCGAATTGGTGATAAAAATAGTGTAGAGCAAGAATCCACTAATCAAAACATATAAGTTGTTGGGTCTGGACAATGTACACTTTTTTGCTATATTTTTTCCTTGTTTTGAAGATATCCGAGTCTCTCTTTACATCCTTTTAATGACACATCATTCATGATTATGTGATTTGTCTTGAGGTACAACTGTATTTATATATTGTGCTATTTTAATTAATAATGAGGTTATTAAGGGGTCTAGTAACTGATTAAGACTATTCACGAAGTGTTTGTTACAAATCTACTGAAAGGTTGAAAAGTTTGGTTGTTGTTACTCCTTCACAATCACGATGTTGTTATTCTTGAATGATTATGGTTGTAGTTACTCCTTCATAGTCATGATGTTGCTGCTCCTGAATGAGCATGGTTGCTAATTACTCTAGTATAACTCCTTGTTGTTACTCATATTGTTAGAAAAACAGGATCGCAGAGCAATAACAATAAACAAAAATGCAAATATAATCACACATACAGATTACAAGAGAGACACAGATATATCGTGGTTCACACAACTTGGGCTACGTCCACACTGAATTTTCCAGTCATTATTATTATTACCGTCCAGCAAGGTGAACGGATACAACCTGCAGCACAACCGTTGCACTTCTTCTTCTCTGTTTCACAGTCTCTCTCCTGATCTTAGAGATCTTTACAATGCATAAAACCTAATACATCATCATCCCTAGCTGTATTACAATGTCTTTATTTTATAAGGGAAATACAATGGGAAAATACCACGAGATACCCAAAACCATGGGCCCGCAAAACAGCTGGCGAAAACAGCGCCAAAATTTTTCTTCGGGGGCGTTGCCCCCAAACCCCCATTTCTCAGGGGCACTGCCCCCGAACCCCCGCTGGCCCCGCGGACCCGCCCAGCCAGGGGGGATGATCCCCCATGGAACCCCGTGAGGGGGCGATTCCCCCCCACACCCCCCCACTGGGGTGATTGTACAGTCCACCTACATATCATATAAAACTGGGGTACAAACACGGTTGATACAATATCATCTATGAGACTAGAAGATCTGGCTCCACAACCAACACATATCTATTCTGCGACCGATACTTGGGCATAGTGGCAGACGTATCTTCAAGGAGTATACATTGCAGCATTAAATCAATCCCTCCAAGAAGGATGTAGTCTATTTGTCATAATGACTTAGTGGATTCATGAGAACATTTTCATAGTAATTGGTTGTAAAAACTTGAAGAATGTAAGGCTCAATGCTATCCTAATTATTGTTAGGAACATCTTAAGAATCGAGATATTATCAAGGTCGTTCTGATATTTCATTTTCTGATAATATCATTAATAGATGTATAAAAGGATGGTATTTCTTGAAATAAAGGAGTGAGGCAAGAAGGAAATTTCGAATAGAGAAGTGTTGTAACTTCATTGTAACTCTCTTGAGTTTGATAATAGAAAGAGTATGTTGGTTTCTACATATCGTTAACGTGTATATCTTGAGTTGTTTCAACAGCCTTGGTCAGAGAAGGAAGGGACCCCTTCCTTGAGTAGGTGTTGTTGTTGTGTTACTTATTTTAATAGATTGTTTATGATTAGTTAGTTTACTAATTACTTTTAAGCTGCTAATTATTATTGTTGTTACTGCATTGTTTCCATTATTGAGCATTGATATTACTCTGCACCTCATTAACACCATGTTATGATTTATTGAGTATAATCATTTATTTTATTATATTAGATGTGCCTTTGATTCAACAGCATGATTTCATTTGCAGCAAGAGTGTTTCAATTAGCATGCTTTCAATTTCAGTCCTGTGAACATATAGACAATTAGTGCTAAAAGGAAACTATTTCCCACATATGCCTTACACGATAACCTTGAAATTACAAGACACACAATGGGTTGACAATTAATGTAAAAGGATAATTATTTGTTTTAAAAATACAATTAAAGGTACCGACATTTTGGCGCCATTGTCGTGGAGGTTATTGATGCCACAAAAGTACAACCTAGCATTGGTTTTAGTTGCATTGTGTATGGTTTTGTTGAGTCTTGAGAGATAAAGACGAAAGGTAAGAACCTATGCATCCTCCCACCAATATATGTAGTGATATTTCCATGGTGAACTCTTGTCTCACCAGTGTCAGAGCATATAGAGGATGTTTTAGAGTTGTTTCTAGTTCTGTTGAGGCCTTAGCAATAAATATGGGAGGTAAGACCCTATGCATCTACCACCAAATTTATAGTTAAATTTTCCATGATAGACTCCCGTCTCATCGGTACCATAACACTTAGAATGCATGAATAGAGTTGTGAATCCCAGAGGAAGAGGAAGACCCTAAAAAAATAACAATATTGTAGGTAGAGGTCGAGGTCAAAAACATCAAGGACTAGTAATGTAAATACAAGAAATCATCTCAAAGGTAGAATTGAAAGCAACATCTCATAATTCCATCAGGGTGGCATCTTAGGTAGGAACTAATATTCATTCTTCCTCTCAATCCAATTTGTCTGCAGAAACAGGAGCCAAGATTACGGAATTGACAGAAAGACAAGGAAAGACAGGGGAACCAATAAAATAGGAATAAATCAGCCCTCAATTCTCTCCACAAACAAGATCCTCTGCAAGAGTACAAGCTAAGTTCCAAATTCTGAAAAAAGGACAAGAAGAATAGAGAAATCGATACCTGAATGTCAAGGCTCAGACCCTGCACGCGAATTAGTTCCTCAGATATCTATTATTTTTCTAGACCAAGGAAGTGATGTCAAACCTCCTGTGCCATAATGAAAGGATATTGTGTGAAATTTTACAACTTACCATATCTTGGTTGCAATATCAATATTTTATATTATGCCAGCAATTAACTTAACCCAAATTACTGAAAATATAAATGGCAAGACATTGATAAGAAACAATACAGATAAAACCAAACACAAGATGTACCCTGGAAACCCCAATGGGGAAAACTAATTAATAGTTTTATCTTTTATTGCAGATTTGCTAAAAAACACATACAACACTAGGCTTCTGAATATGGCTCACCAGATCTCAAACTCCTGAATCTCACTATTCCCAAACCCTAAGAAAAAGAGACAAACTCCAACAAGAGATATGAATCACTCTTGTCACTGTGTTTGACCATCAAAAGAGATATGACTAACTCCTGCAATAGTGGTGCATATACAACTCTCCATATGCTCTTTTGTAATATTCACTTTATGTCAATACCATAGGAAATACCATGGGACGCATAATACCATAAACCCTTCAATACCATTGACCATAAAGTATTACAAAAGGCTATTTTACAAGACTATCTAGAGAGTTTCTCTTATCCCCTTCTACATTGTTAGACACCCCCAACGTAGAGTACCTACTGAGCTACCAAAACCAACACTCCCTCTTAGTGAGGGAGGTACTTCTAGGGATACCACCTCATCCATGATCAACCTGGTCCTCTACTACTGCAGTTGCTCCCTCTAAACTAGAAGATCCTGCTCCCTCAAAACTGGAAGACCCTATTGCTGCCTCTACTAGACTCTAATATAGATAACTGTGATCCTCCTCCATCATTGTCATCTCACACCATGTATGCATGCTAAGATGAGCCTCACGCTCCCTCTCAGACATTGATCCAGACTCTAGACTCCCTCTTCAAATTTACTCCAAAATCCCACTGAAGATAAACACATGGTGTCCCAACAACTTGTACATCATGGCCTCCTTGATGCCAAGCATTATTGCTGCATCTTGAGAACCTTCTCTCACTAAACGTATGAGTATTGTTCCATCCCATAAATCTACCTCATACACTTCATCCTCCAAATTTAATACTGAGAGCAAACAAACCCTCAGCTCTAGAACATGCATCACTCTCGCCGCCTCCAGTAGACCTTGTAAATCTAGATGGAACATCAATCATCACAGAACCAACTCTCCTCACTGTTAATATGGTGTGATCCCAACACATCACATAATGGTCTGAGTCCATATCTAAAATACTAAGGAGCATTGACCTCACTCCTGTCATATGGTTAGATGCACCACTGTTAATATAACATCCACTACTGGACCCATATCATGTTTCCTGGATTTGCATCCTTATTGCTACCCAGACCATTCTAGGTGTTGACCAATCACCCTATTTGGATTCTCGATGTTACGGAGAAAAAATTACTATGGCTTGGGGTGAACCACAATAGACAGAGTGACACCAAAAATCAACTCAATTATCAAATATGCTATATAAATGTAAAATGCCAACAACAAAAGAGAAAACTCTTACCTCAACTGGATGTTCAAAGAAGACCACTGTTGAGCTTGAAATCCAATGCTCCTCACATACAACTTGTCCTAAATATATATATATATATACGAGCATATAGTATATAGATATAAAATTTTAGCATAAAAACTAGCATAATCCATTAACATATTCAACAAATATACCCAAGGAACATAACATAAACATTTGCAACATGTATTGGACAAGAAAACATTATTTCTATTAATGAAATAAACAGAAATACAAAGTGACAACTTTCTGTCGGAAACTCGTCGGAACCAAGAAACTAAGTTCCTCCACCTAGGCCTCCACCACTTCAATCCTCCATGCAAAGGAAATCTCACAAATTGAAGGAGTAATTGAGTTCCTCCTTCACAATATATGGAAGACCTTGGGAGAGGAACATAAAAGAGTTCAAACAATAAGGAAAAAGGGATGTAGACTCAAGGCAATGGCATTGGGGAAACATTTCTCTAGATTTTCCTTGCCCTCTAGTTTCTCTTCCCTCAAATGCTCCACAATGGCTCAATATACAACCCCCAAAGGAGGTGGAGGGTCGAATTAGAGTGTTTTCCAGCATATGGAAGGCCAAGGATAAAAATGGTCATTACTTGAGAAGGAAAACCCGAAATATTTTTAGTTTTGATCATGAAACCCGATGTACGTGGGAAGTAGTAGATCAACATGCATATAAGTAGGATGTAGTGTTTATAGGTCACGTACATCAACACAAATTTTCTTTTAGAGGTTTCTCTGAGCAAGAGAGATGATATGAGTCTATAGAGGGACATGGAAGGCCATCAAGGCATGTTGCATAAGGTGTGGAAAATCATGCTATAACAAATGCCCCTTAATGTATAAGGTCAGAGGGAAGATCATGATGGCCGAAACACATTATAACTATCAGAAGTGGAGTAGTGGAGACCCAGCTGGAAGAACTAGCCACTCATCAGAATATTACAATGCATACTTTGTATACATATCTGTAACTTGAAGTACATAGCAGTTTGATACAATGGACATGAGTAGGTGATACATCATAGATATATGTCATAAGGGGTCACAACCACAACCCATATACAATGAGGTCCAGTCTCCAACTGAACTGAAGACATCTGGTACAACCTGGGGTACAAATAGCTCTACCATGAGAACTGAGGTCCCATAGATACTATCATGATCATAGATGGTATCATATAGTGTAATGCCACTATAGCCTGAGGTCTTCTACACAAACTGCCAATGGTGCATGTCCCATCACGTGAATATAGGTATTGGATTTGAACATGATGAAATGTTGTCTGATTATCGGTCATTAAGGTATATCATTAACAGACGCAAGACTACCCACCGATGATGAAAATGGGTATCAAGGAATCGAGTACATTCAACAAGTGTGAATAATTGTGTTGAGGTCGAACACTTGTAGAATCCATCGATTAGGGGACATTGATGAATTCCCAATTGTCGATGACGAGAGGACCTGTCACTGATGACTACAAGTCTCAAGGTAGTCATCTGACTCTATATCTCGATTCCAAAATAGATGATCTGAATTCGATGGAATGAGATCCGCTAGAAGTATCAAGGAATTAAGGCATCCCCCATCAACCAACATGAGGTACATAGCTAGGATGAAGGATTTGGAATAACTCGAATGAACAGGATAAACACGAACCAAGAACCAAGTGTGTCTCTCACGTGTACTGGATGCAAGTAGTGCACTAAAGAGACCTTCTAAGTAGTATCCAATGATGAATATTATTGATAGAAACGAGCAAACCACCAATGAGGTCTAATGGAATCCAAGACACATCACAAATCTTGATGTGTGAATAGGTGTCTTGTCGTCGAACACAAGGGAAACCACTCAGTTAGCGACCAATGATGAGGTGCCACATCTGTTGAGTTCAAGGTCACCTACCAATTATGAAAGTAGGCCCAAGGTGCTAGGTAGGGCAAGAAGTATCATGCGATTGGAATGTACTTATACAGGGATGACCGACATGCAAATTCAATATATTTGAGGAATGGCCAACTCGGGTTAATAAAATTCCTTTGAACAAGAGCATGAGACAAATGAAGACTCAAGAAACACAAACTTAAGGATGAATACTGACACAATTCTATGATGCAGGAGCCATTGATAGAATCTCCATAGGGACTAGAAGCTTAACCATTCAGAGGAGTAATATTTGAGTAACTAGTTCAGCTTCTTAAGGCCATACTAAACCCAAACCATCAATGAATGAATTCAAGATTTGTGTTATGTTCAAAGGCAACACGACTGCTACCAATAGAAGATAATGACATTTTCCAATCCGGATTTTTAAGTTTTTTTATTTTTTTGGTATTTTTCATATTATAAAAGCATGAAAAAGAATTAAAAAGTGATTATAATACAAGTATGATGGAACGAGTGTCGCAGGAAAGCAAACTAGTTCCATGCAGTGGAACATACCTATGATCAATGCAAGGAAATACATGTAGGATAAGGACACTCAAGGGGATGTTCCCTCAGGGTCAAAGGGTAATCAAGCTTCAAAGGATAAATAATAAGCTTTTCTTGGCTAGGACTAAGTGATTAGGAAATTTGGATTATAATGACAAAGTGGGAGCCAACACTAGGCTCATAGAGGAAATCAAGTCATTGATATGCATTTACAACTTGACATAATCAGGAGTCTCTGTGGGTGATATCCAGAATATAAGATGAGAAGAAACATGTGGTTTCGACGCAAAGTCATGGTAGGACTACAAGAGACTCCTAGACCTAAGGACGAACTATAACATGGGCACCAAATGACAAAAGAGGTTCTATCTAGGGTACCCATGGTCAGGAAGGCCCTACCGCTTAAATAACAACACTTCTAGAAGAAGCTGGAAGGTTCTGTGTCG